>BSBN01001465.1:2400000-3600000 GCA_027924645.1 Cunninghamia lanceolata | reverse complement strand
TTCACACTTGTTGGTGGTTGGTTTGTCATTGCGAATAAAACGAGCTTTGAGAAAGCAAATAACAAATTTATAAAAAAACACAACTTACCTTTCACTATCGGATATGAAAATGCCTTGCACGTAGCAGACCAAGCCCCGATAAAACAAAGGAGTTCCTATCGCTAACCAGCCTCCCTACCCGCGTATATGAAAGGAAATATTTTAATAACGTCCATGAGGCCAAAACAACATATAGAACCAAGAGCAGCACACAACCCTGCCGAGACACAGGGCACCAAAGCCTTATAAAGGGCACTGAAGCCCACAAGATGACCCTCTATTGACCATGCAACCCCCTCAAATTGTCAATACAAAAGGATAGTTCTTGGAGCCCACCAAATGATACCGACAAAACCCTCACTTTACCTCTTCCGACCCCACTAGAAACTAACCCATTGATCCCATAAACTGCTTTACCCTGGTGGACATCATTAAAATCTTTCATTCATTCAACCCAGCCCCTCAATGTATTGCAGGGGACGATTGTATGAACGCGTGTAAAATGCCTCAGCTTCTTCTTCCAAAATCCCAGATGTCCCGTCGCAGGTTGGACATACCCTAGTAAAATTGTTCTAGCATTGCAAACTCAAGTGAATCAAGATTTGCAATGGCTGTGGCGTTGCCAGTTCTGGCATTGGTGATTGTGTTAATCGGATTGACTCGATTGGCGTGTGTGCTCTTTCTCGTCGGGAAACCCCTTTCCAATACACATGGACATGCACATTCTTCTTCTTCTGTCAAAACACTTATAGTTCTCGGATCAGGTTTTTAATTTTAATTTTATTTTGCGAATCCTGTATAGTAAACTGTCAAAATCTTGCAACAATGATGAGATATGCTGCAGTGATTAGTATCCTGCTACTGCGGTGAAATTTTGTTGAGCTGACTGCATTTTTTTATGGTCAAATATTTGTAAAAAGTGCGCTTGCATATGTTTTATGCTAGGCGGACCTTTTAGACTTCGTCTGCAATTTCTAAACAAAAAAGCCTAATTTTATTGAAACATTTCCCTTACGCTAGGCGCACCTTTTAGACTTCATCTGCAGCTTCTAAAAAAAGCCAAAATTTATTAAAACCTCTCGTTTTATTTAGATAACCGATTTGCAGTAAATTCTGCCGAAAACGTTATTATTAAATTCTATTTTAACTCAACCACATTCAGCCATCAAATTTAGACTGGTCTTGTTATAGCGTACGTGCCATTTCACCTTATCTTTTAAATTGTTGGGAATCAATCCCTTTCATTTGTTTGCCGAAATTAGGGTTAAAAATTGAAGAATTAAAGGAAAAAAGGACACTCTTTTAGATCAAAGTAAGATGGCTGAGGATGTAGGATTTTACTATTTTATTGTCTCCTATAACATGTGCTGATCCATCTTCATATTCTGACAAAAGAATGCTCAACAGAAATGCGGCTCACAGCTTGTTAGAGTGCAAATCAAAAAGCTTCTTTTTTCTACATGAATTTCGATTATTCGAAGACTAAAATGGAAAAATACTAAATGCCTTAGAATTCGAATCAGACATCTAGAAAGTAAAGCATTTTGGACAGGGGGAAGCTTTTTGTCAAATTACTCTCATCTTGCCAGTTAATGGAAGACAAAAAACACCCAACTAACCTTTTTTCAAATATCTAGAATCCACATGTAATATGCTACCCCAAAATTTTTTCAATTTTAACAATCTATCACATAGGGTTAGCACAAATATGTAACCAACTAAATACTTCCACACTTTCTGATCACCAAGTTCCCAGGATGAGTGAGGTGAGAGCATACAGTGCTTTGGTTTACAAAACAATGCTTTGCAAATGAAACTGAATACAATCATCCGCTATAGAGCAGGCATCCGCTTTTCAGTAGACATCCACTTATGCAGTGGGAATACTCCACTTATTTAGTGGGTGAGTAAAGATAGATATACAATGTTCATCCACTTGTTCCGTGGGAATACTCCACTTATTTAGTGGGTGGATTAAGAAAGATAAATACTGTTCATTCCTCCACACTGGCGGTAAACCATCCAGGGGCAACTAACCTTTTTTCAAATATCTAGAATCCACATGTAATATGCTACTCCAAAATTTTTTCAATTTTAACAATCTATCACACAGTGTGAGCACAAATATGCAACCAACTAGATACTTCCACACTTTTTGATCACCAAGTTCCCAGGATGAGTGAGGTGAGGGCATACAGTGCTTTGGTTTACAAAACAATGCTTTGCAAATGAAACTAAATACAATCATCCGCTATAGAGCAGGCATCCGCTTTCCAGCAGACATCCACTTATGTAGTGGGAATACTCCACTTATTTAGTGGGTGAGTAAAGATAGATATACAATGTTCATCCACTTGTTTAGTGGGAATACTCCACTTATTTAGTGGGTGGATTAAGAAAGATAAATACTGTTCATTCCTCCACACTGGCGGTAAACCATCCAGGGGTTACAATATTGTTTGCAACAAAATAAAGATTACAATGCTATGAATAAATGGCAAACTAAACCAAATACCCCTGACTTGTACAATTTTTCAGTTGCAACCAGCTAAAGTACAAGAACAAAGCAACATGAGAGTCTTCGAATCTACTATGAATGTATCAATAAGAAGAGTATGAAGAATGACCCCAACTTCAAGATACTGCTGTAGCAAGGCTGCAGTTATCATATCAGCATTAAGATTAATTCATATCAGTCCCAGACCACCCTGTTCCATGCCTCGAACCCCAAGCAACAATCAATTAAAGAGTAATCAACCCCAATGTAACAATTACATATGATAGTGACAATCACACAGCAAGATAGAACTTTCCTCTACACAATACACTGCTGATGATAATATAGATCAGAAAATCAGAATAGGTTCCCAACTGTACGGCAGCCAGCAAGAGATGAATCATAAATCATTCACCATGAAACTCAAACACCCACAACTAATCTACAATATAGTAAATCAGGCTTGAACATCATTATCATGAGGTCTGCAACCTAAATCTGATTATACTGTTATAAAATCTGCTTTCTCATGATGGATACGGCGCCTAAGGAATAGTACCATCTGTTGGAAATCTTTTATCAAAACCACATACAGTTTTAGAGCATACTCTGTATCATATTTCATCATAAGGTAATGATCATCTAAGCATCAAATAGAACAGAAAATAAATCCAAACATCCCTATGAGAATTCAGTCTTCTGCCAGGTACAGCCTTGGGAGTACGGATTGCCTAGGGTGTTTTTGAAACCCAACAATAAATTCCTAACAGTGTCATTAAAAACCTGCCTATATCAAGCAACGAAAACCCCCTTCAAAGAATCCACATTCATACAAGTTTTAGCTTCTTAAACAAAATTGCCTCTAATCAAGGGCGTCCAAGATGTACGGCCCAGCCAAGGGCTTTAAAACTTCAATGATCTATGTGGATTATAAATCTAATATTAGGCGCTTAAATCAGAAACATCATTCCAGAAACATTCAGAACATGCAAATAACAATTCACTTCAAACCCCAAATCGCCCTTCTAAGAATTGTACGGCCTGTATGGCCATATCAGCATCATATTTCATAACAACTCTTCCAAGAAAACACTTCCAAAACATTGCAAATATAATAATATGGATTTCCTAAACCAAAGTCTTCCAAAACTATCAAAATCCATGAAGGTCTGTGGCAAACTCTGTATGAGCTTGCTCCAAATCCGCCTTCAGCACAATGGCGATTCTTGTACGAAACCACACCCAATCTGCAAGAGGGTTTTCGTCCTCAAGAGATTATGGAAGAACTCACAAGTTCAATCCATCTGCAAACAAAATCAATTCCAAAAGCATAACCCTTCCAAATGAGCTCGCATCCCCTTTTTATAACTTTTTGAGAGAAATATAATATTAATTTCTTTTTAACTCTTCATATTTCTTCTCTCAAAAAGACCTTTTTTGAAATAATAATAATATATCATGTGTGAGGCCCCTTTTTTAAGTGTCTAACATTTAAAATACTTAATTACCTTTCCAATGAATTATAACACTTAGGTACCTTTTAATTATTTTCACCCTTAGGAGCTTAAGTGAAAATAATAATTAAAATAGCTCATTAAATATCACTTTTTGCGGAAAATCCCAAACTTCATCCAACTGCCAAATAAACTGAACCAATATGCTCTTAGGGTTTGGGATGTGAAATGATGCCTTTCGGGTGACTTTCCAAAAATAGACGGCTGCTCCAAGAATCTTGGAGAGCAAACCGGGAGCCCGATCCAACTTCTGAAAACATCACTGTAACCCTGGACATCCACTGAGCTCAATGCCATTGAAAATTAGTCCATTCCCGGAAAGAAAACTGTTACATTTTCTAAATATATGCAAATATATTAATGAATGAGTTATTTACATGAAGGAGCGAATGCTCAATATAAAGGAAATACAAAGTCTAAAAATAGACAGACAGCTATAAAAAGCTACAGCTAAGAAAGCAGAATAAAAGACAGAGAAATAGCTAAACAAAACCTATCTAATAGGAGACAACTAGATTGACCATTAATAAATTAGATATTATCTTAATACCCCCCCTTAATGGTCAATCCACTAACTAAACCAAGATGCCCCCTAAAACAGATTGCCATCCGAGACAGATGGAGGCATAAACAGAGAACAGAACCCGAGCACGGGTGTCGAAACACAAATCCCGAGGAATCCGAAGAAGCAGAACACAAATGAAGACCGCAGATCCAGTTGGTGACAAGAAGGGGCTAAGCGCTATAGGCGCAGATCAAAGAAGCCCACAAAGCTGCGAACCACGAAAAAGCAGAAAACTCTCCAAAAACAACGACTAGTCAAAAACATTTGCCAAACAAGGAAGCCGTCGAAAGCAGAAAACAGAACCCCATTCACAGGGCTACGGAATAGGAACTCAACTTCGAGGAGATCCTGTAGAGAACACTGATGATTACAAAATTGCTGCCGTTGAACTTCTGACTGCTGTCCGAAAAGATGCCATACGTCATGTTTTTTGAGGCACGAAAAGACGGATTATAAGTTTCTGGCATGATTATTGAAGTAGATAGACGGCACAAATTTTGAACAGAACCCTTGCACGGGTTACGAAGCATAGATTCCGAAAACATGGAATAAGTCTGAAACACAGATACCGAGGCACAGATCTCGAGATAAATCCGAACATGGATTTCAAAACCCAGATCTTGAGAGTACGGAATGTAGAGACTCAGATCCGAACATGGATTTTGAGACTAAACGGAAAGAATTGCTGCATGTCAGTGGGGCGCTTGAGGGGACAAAAAGCTAAGTGAGTTTAGGCGATGTAAGCGCAAATCACAGAAACCCACTTCCAACTTTTAGTAAGAGATCCCTGAATCAACAATCATATGGTGTTGAAGCCCCCGAAAGACAAACTTCGACGGAAGACTGAGAAATGCAGGCCGTCGATCAAAGAGCAACAATGCGACTAAGGGTTTGAAACCCTTATACATGGGTCGCAAGTAGAACACTGGACCCCACGAAATGTCTTTGACTAAAAAGGCGACCAAAGTGATTGAAAACGCCTTGCATAAAAGAGGCCGTTGACAGAAGGGATTATGATTGCAAAGAACTCGCTGAAGAGGGAACCCAGACCCGTGAACATCATGCTCCGTCAGCAGACCATGATCCACAACCACTCAAAAAGCAACCATTTACTGCAGAATGCGACCTCAGAATAAACAATAATCAGGAATTGAATTCGTAAAAAAGAACCTCAAAGGAATCGCGTGAACCAAAAGACGGAACAAAATCATGATCTTGTAGTTTCAACAAGACATCTGAAAAAAAAACATGATGCAGAAGCCATGGATGTAGACATATAGGAATCATCGGTCAAGAAGATGTGATATTAGACGCCTTAGAAGAAAACGCTACCAACATTGGAAGAAGACGCTTGCTTGCAGAAACTCCGTGACTTCCAAAGTCGCGACCAAAAAAATACCCACAAAAAGACAAAATCGCGATCCTGAAAAATGTATACAGAGAGCCGCCCAGAAACAACACAGTCACCTCCAAAAGATGTGACCCACGAACTGCCGCCAGTAGCAATCACAGACGGCGACCATATGACACAGAGAAACCCTAATCCGCGAGCTCAGAAGATCCGACTGCAAAAACGCGAGACCCAGAAACGACGGGTCACAAGAATGGAGTCCATGATTTTTAGCGGGTTTTAATATTTGTGGCCATACTGAAAGGCAGCGACCAAACAAGGTAGGAAAGATGTCCTTAGAAGCGCAATTGGAAGCAGAAGGCGAATGCCCTTGAATGAAGTCGCGATTTGTAGAGGAATCGTGACCATAGAGAAAAAAACTTGTGCGAACTGGAAACACAAAAGTTGAAGAGAAAATGCGAGCAGAAAACATAAACCTTCATACAGAAGATTGAGAGCAGAAGAAATGAACATGATCACAGATCATAAAAAAATTACACCCATAGAGTTCAGAACACACGACCTTCGGATAGGCCCCGAGAAGGAACCCGCTCTGATACCATGTTACATTTTCTGAATGTATGCAAATATATTAATGAATGAGTTATTTACATGAAGGAGCGAATGCTCAATATAAAGGAAATACAGAGTCTAAAAATAGACAGACAACTGTAAAAAGCTACAGCTAAGAAAGCAGAATAAAAGACAGAGAAACAGCTAAACAAGACCTATCTAATAGGAGACAACTAGATTGACCATTAATAAACTAGATATTATCTTAATAAAAACCACTTATCTGTTCTGCAGACTGAACCACGACCACTCCAAGAACATTGGAGTTCTCCCAAACATGCCGGATAGCCTCCGAGAGACTAGGAACAAGCATAATGCGCACAAAAATCTATGCGCCAGAAAAGGGACATTACACCACAGGACTAGGAAATTGAGATTGAGATAAGAGATTGGCTAAGACAAATTTTTCTTTTTGATTAAGATATTTTTCTCACCTACTTCGATTAATCTCTTCTCTCTTCAACCATATACTTTAAAGTTTAAACTATAGCAGCAAAAATCTTTGTTAGGGATAACTCAGCAAACCAAAAGATAAAGATTTTTTCAATTTATCAAGATTAAATCAGAAAAAAAAAGGAAAAAATCGGGTTAGGGTTGGGGAAAAAGGATACACTCATTCCTACTTGATATTGCAAAAGCCATACTATGGCATAGGCAAAGAACTACTCAACCACATTCGAAACTCTTCAGTATTTAGCAAACCCAAGCGTCATGGATTGTGCGTAATGCAAATACTTGTGCAAATTTTGTGCATATCCTGATTCCTACAATAAGGGCTGTATAAAAATGGTGAAGATAGAAAAACGTGTTCACTGAGAACATCAGATTCTGAGTAGTAAATCAAGATTTGCAATAGCTGTGGTGTTGCCACTTTTGGCATTGGTGATTGTGTTAATCGAATTGACTTGATTGGCGTGTATGCTCTTCCTTGTCAGGAAACCTCTCTCCAATACACATGGACATGCACATTCTTCTTCTTCTGTCAAAACACTCATAGTTCTCGGATTAGGTTTTTAATTTTAGTTTTTTTAGCAAACTCTGCTTATTCTCGTTTTATTTAGATAAACTGATTTGCAGTAAAATTATGCCAAAAATGTTATTATTGAATTCAGACATCAAATTTAGACCAGTTTTGTTATTGCGTCCATGCCTGTACGTGATATTTTACCTTATCTTTTAAATTGTTGGGAATCCCTTTCATTTATTTGCCGAAATTAGGGTAAAAATTGAAGAAACAAAGGAAAAAAGAACACTCTTTTAGATCAAAGTAAGATGGCTGAGGATGTAGAATTTTACTATTTTATTGGGTCCTATGGTCCTATAACACGTGCTGACCCATCTTCATATACTGAAAAAATAATGCTCAATAGAAATGCGGCTCATAGTTTGTTAGAGTGCAAATCAAAAAGCTTCTTTTTTCTACATGAATTTCGATTATTCAAAGACTAAAATGGAAAAATAGTAAATGCCTTAGAATTCGAATCAGACATCTAGAAAGTAAAGCATTCTGGATAGTGGGGAAGCTTTTTGTCAAATTACTTTCATCTTGCCAGTTAATGGAAGACAAGAAACACCCAACTAACCTTTTTTCAAATATCTAGAATCCATGGCTCCAAGAAATTGAGATTGAGATAAGAGATTGGCTAAGACAAATTTTTCTTTTTGATTAAGATATTTTTCTCACCTACTTCGATTAAACGCTTCTCTCTTCAACCATATACTTTAAACTATAGCAGCAAAAATCTTTCTCAAGGATAACTCAACAAACCAAAAGATCAAGATTTTTTCAATTTATCAAGATCAAACTAGAAAAAAACTAGGAAAAAATCGGGTTAGGGGGAAAAAGGAAAAAAATCGCCACAGAAATTGCAAAACTTAGAAGCCTAAAGGTTGACCAACAAACAGAAAAAATCATAGATTCAAAACTCGCAGGAAACATGCGGGACTCATGAGTTGAAATGGCTTGTGAGTTATATTGGGAAATGTGTGTTGTACAACCTGCATAATAATAAAATAATAATGCTAAAAATGTAAAAATGAATATTAAATTGTGGTGCATCTTAGAGATGTGGATACCTCATGGTATAGGCATTCTTGGGGCCATTGGTATGTTGTATGTCACATTGAGATAAATATATAATTTGGGAGTCGTTGGGAAAAATATTTAATTTTGGGGTCATGGTTTAGTGAGCTCATGGTTTTGAGGCACATGCTTTATGTAATACCATTTAGTGGTTTTATGCAAGCTTGTTTTATATAAGCAAGCACATGAGTAGTTGTTGAGGTTGGCTTGTGTAACCTTTAGCTTGTTGGTTAGAGGTTGGGTTTAGCATCTCTTGCAAGTTGCATATGTGATTACAAGAAGCATGGATTGAGATGTGTGGCTACGTGGTTCTTATTGCTTGTTGTTCACATGAAGGAGTGCAACGGAGTTGCTTGATGTTTCAGAGGCTTTGTATGGAGACATTACAAGTGTATTGTAATCTTGTTCTTGAGATAATACATTGAGTGTGTGAGTGCTTTTGGAGGTAGAGTTTTTCCCTTGAAAGGGTTTTCCTAGGGTACATTTGGTGTTATCTTGTGGTATGCTTTGTTATTCTTTTGCATTGTGGATTTTGAATACTTGTTTTGCATTTGTTTCTTTCATGAGTGTTATGTGGAAATGGAATATTTTATTACAAGTTCTTTTCATTTGGTATCAAAGTCTGGTTTTCAGGTTGTAGGAGGAGGCATCTTCCTAATATTGTTAGCCCTTAGTTTGAGTGGATCTTGTGGATAGTTGAATCCATGGTCATGTAGGAAAAAAAAGGCATTTCAAGGATTCAAATGTGTTTGCTGATTTGGGTTGTTTCAAAGCTGAGATTTTTAGCTGATTTGGCAAACAAGTTTGTGTTAGAGTTCATTTTATGAGAGTTTTGGAGGTGAAGTTTTGTAGATGGCCTCTTGGGCCAAAACAGACTTCACCATTGAGTCCAGAAGACCCAAAAACTTTAAAATTGATATAAAACTCAATAGTAGGGTAGAAACAATTTTGACTATTTTCAAAGGTTTGGAGGAATTTTTGTACTTAGATTTTGAATGTGTACAGATCTGTACAATGCGTACAGGTCGTGCACTACTATAGTTGTTGGCAATCTATGGTACAGTTGGGAATGTTTTGCATCAGTAGTAGTGTCATACAAGGGAGGACATAATTTTTGCAGTCTATGATTGGTTGGACGGTATTGTTTTGTAGCATATGATAGGGTTTTGATTGGCTGTTGGCGCTAGGCCCTACTTTTGTTAGCATTTGTAGAGTTTGGGGGGCCACAGTCCTGGTCACATGGGTGACCAGTTGCCCAAGGTTTAGGGCTTGGTTGCAAGGGGGCCCAACCCTTGGTCATAGTTAGGTAGGGAAGCTTTAAACCCTAGCTCCGCCCACCCATCGCCCTAGCTGCAAGTTTACACTGTAGTGTCACCCGAAATCCGCCACCGCTTTGCCTCCTGTGTGTGTTTGTGTATTATAATCTTGTTCTTGAGGTAATACATTGAGTGTGTGAGTGCTTTTGGAGGTAGAGTTTTTCCCTTGAAAGGGTTTTCCTAGGGTACATTTGGTGTTATCTTGTGGTATGCTTTGTTATTCTTTTGCATTGTGGATTTTGAATACTTGTTTTGCATTTGTTTCTTTCGTGAGAGTTATGTGGAAATGGTATATTTTGTTACAATTTCTTTTCATTTGGTATCAAAGTCTAGTTTCCAGGTTGTAGGAGGAGGCATCTTCCTAATATTGTTAGCCCTTAGTGTGAGTGGATCTTGTGGATAGTTGAATACATGGTCATGTAGGAAAAAAAAGGCATTTCAAGGTTTCAAATGTGTTTTCTGATTTGGGGTGTTTTAGATCTGAGATTTTTTGTTGATTTGGCAAACGAGTTTCTGTTAGAGTTCATTTTATGAGAGTTTTGGAGGTGAAGTTTTGGAGATAGCCTCTTGGGCCCAAACAAACCTCGCCGTTGAGTCCAAAAGACCCAAAAACTTAAAATTTGATATAAAACTCAATGGTGGGGTAGAAATAATTTTGGCCATTTTCAAAGGTTTGGAGGAACTTTTGCACTGTATGTGTGTATAGATCCGTACAATGCGTATAGGCTGTGCACTGCGATAGTTGTTGGCAGTCTACAGTACAGTTGGGAATGTTTTGCATCAGTAGTAGCGTCATACAAGGACAATATTTTTGTAGTCTGTGATTGGTTGGACGGTATTGTTTTGTAGCATACGATAGGGTTCTGATTGGCTGTTGGCGCCAGACCCTACTTGTGTTAGCATTTGCAGAGTTTGGAGGGCCAAAGCCTTGGTCACACGGGTGACTAGTTGCCCAGGGTTTAAGGCTTGGTTGCAAGAGGGCCCAACCCTTGGTCATAGTTAGGTAGGGGAGCTTTAAACCCTAGCGTGTAGGGCTCCGCCCACCCATCGCCCTAGCTAAAGTTTCCACTGTAGCGTCACCCGAAAGGCGCCACTGCTCTGCCTCCTGTGTGCCACCATCGTCCACTAGTTGTCAGCGAGCCACCAAGACAATCCTTTAAGGCATGATGGAGCAGAGTTTTTTTGGAAGCCATAACTTTCGCTCATGATGTCGGATTTTCAACTTTTTATTGTCGACAAAAAAGTCTTCTTGAGCACTATGCATTGGTATTAGTGGTTTTTCTAGATTTTACTGTTCATGATAGAAAATTGTAGATGAAAGTTGAGTTTGCTCTCATTGATTTGACAAGTCATATCTTGTGCCCATAGTGTTTGATTTTTGACTTTTTTATAGGTGATAGAGAGCATTTTTTGAGTACTTCACAGTGGATTAGGTTTTGAAGTGTTGGTATTTGCTTTGCTCACATTTTTGTAGGGTTGTTTGATGGGTTCCTAAACTGTGATACTTTGTGGGTTTACGGCAAATTGAATCTGGGAGTTGGTTTGGTGTTTGAGTCGTGGAAAATCTACATGTTAATCTCTTGTTGTCTCTGTTTTACATGGTTATTGATGTTGTTGAACTTGTGTATTGCATTGTTTGAGATCTACAAGTTGTGCAATTTTGTTAGCTATCTATACTTACAGGTTGTGTATATAACTCGGATGTGAGTAGTTTATACCCATAGATCTTTTAGTGTTGATGCAGATTCTGTTTGTTGGCCTTTATTTGGTCACTTGGTGCATTGGTATGTTTGTCACTATGAGGCAAAGAGATGGAGTATTGGAGACAATTGTATTTTGGGGCCTATAGTTGTTGACTATGGTGATATGAGAAATTTTGGATCTCAATTCAGTGGGAATTTGAGGCAGGTACATTGAGGGTGGTGATCGTAGTGTCATGGAGGTTCTTGTATGCATGGAGCATTGGCACGACATGGTCGTTTATGCGGATACATAGTTGGTGGTGATGGATTGATTCTTGGATTGTAGGTGGTGGTTTATCTTTATGGTTTGGAGATCATGGTTCTACTTTACCCTTTGGGAGTTGTTGCTGTTGTAGTTGAGTATTTTGATTGTGCAAAGGCCATGGGTGATCTTCGGTTAGGAGATGGTTATTATAATGCCATGTGTAACTCGGTATCACAGTTCAGTGAGAGCTTTGGTAGTGATGTAGATTTGTCACTTAGTGATAGATGATCTTTTGTAGTGGTTCTTCGTGTCATGAGGAGCACTTAGATTCTGTTTCTTGTATGTAGTGAGAGTTCGTTGACATCTTTAGTTCTAATGACAGGGGATGCTTATTTTCATGTGTTTGGAGATGTTGACGGCTTGTTACCATGGAGGACTCTTGGAGTCTTTGGTTGGGGTGTTAGTTATGATTTGGTAGTTTGATAGATGATCCATGGTTTAGAGGATGGATGTTATTGTGCCATGGTGGACTCTTATTACCGGTTAGAGTTTTGGCATAATACAGGTGCTCTTGGGAGCAAATATGTTTATTAGAGAGATATGGTCTTCTTTTGAGGAGATGTAGATCATGATGTCATGGTGAGTTCCCGATTTTGCATTTGGAACTTTGGTGGTGATTTGAGGTAATCTGTTTGATGAGTGTTGTGATCATTTTGCCTTGTGAGCTTCTGGTTATTGTGGTGTTGCAGTTGGAGTTTGGTTGGCATGAAATGATCGGCTGTACATCTATATCAGATTTGGTTGAGGTTGGAGATCTCTTGCTTATAGGGATCGTGTGTTGAGACAATTACTCTTGATGAGGTTTCAACAAGAAGATCGAGAAGCCTACACCTGGAACTGGATGTGAGTTGAGCATGGACCTAATGAGGAGATTGTTCATGGAGAGAGTCATTGTGACTTGGTGTATCTTAGGAGGAGCAATCTCATTCTCCACTTTTGGTAAGTATTGCCCACCTTGTTTTCGGATATATTTTGTTTCGTGCTTTGTCTCCTTATGGGAATGAGTCTTGAGCTATGGATGTTAGTTCTGGAGGGCTTGTTTAAGGATTACTTGGTATGGTTTCTTTTTCCTTTGCCTCTTTATGTATATGAGTTTGCTATGAGGACAATTTTGAGGAGTGTAGGGGATGGCTTTGGGCATATTCCCTTGTTAAGGGAATAAATGTTTTGTTTGATCTTCCTCTGGTTTGATAGGCTTACATCCTTGCTAGTTTATTAATATATTGTATGTTTGACCTTGGGGTTGAATGGTTGGATGTTGAGGAGGCTTTTCTATTTGGGGTTTTGGAAGGAGATCCAATTTATCACAACTTTAGCACTTAGAGGTGTTGGTAGAAGGACATGGTTTTGATTTGCAGGTTTTCTGTCTATGGTCTAGTGCTTTTTCTTGGAGGCTTGTGTTCACATAACATTGGAGTTGAGATTTGTGTGGAGGTTTTTTAGTAATAGTATGGAGGCTCTTTAATCTCCATCTTTTGTGTTGTGGAGAACTTGAGAGAGCTATGGATATCAGTAGTGAGTTATTTTGCAGCGGTTTAGTTTGTAGGTTTGCAGATCAGTGTATGTTCTTTGATACTAGATGATATTGATGACATGAGCCACACCCTTCTTGTGAGTGCTATTGGTGGACTCTTGGATGCTTTGATTGATTTTAGACTTGATAGTATCCATGCAGTGGGAGTTCTAGGATGCATATGTGTCCTTTGTTGGATGTTCTCATTATGTTTTGGTGTTGAAGCTCTTTAGGTTTTTTGTCACATGTCTATGTGTGTTTGTTACTATGGAGGACTTCTTTGTGCAGGATAGTGTATATAGAGGGACTTGTGATTGTGGATTGGGTTGGATATGTTGATGGCAAAAGGTCTACTTGTGATGATGAGTATACCTTGTTTTTGAGGTATGGTTAGTTGGATGTGTCAAAAAACTAGTTGTGGTTGCTATTCCAACTGCTGGTGAGTTCTTGGCAGCGACTCAGGCCTATTTGTTATCATTGAATTTGGTGTTTGTGTTTGGATATTGAGTTGAGACAAGATTCAATGATGTTTCCATGTGACAGTTAGTGTGTCATCACCTTTGGATAGAATCTTATCTTTCATGCTTTGGCATGATGGGGGGATGAGAGAGTTCTTGTTTGAGATGGTGGTCACTTTGTTTACTATTATAGATGCCTTGATGGAGCACATGGATATTTAGATGGTACATGTTGGCCATAGGGATTGTTCCTTCGATGATTGAGCTTATCTTTGACCCCTTATGCAATGTATACAATGAGTGAGAGAATGTTGGAAAAGGTATATTGTACACCTTGCATAATAATAAAATAATAATGTTAAAAATGTAAAAATAAATCTTTAATTGTGATGCATCTTAGAGATGTGGATACCGCATGGGATAGGCATGCTCGGGGCCACTTATATGTTGTATGTAACGATGGGATAAATCTTGAATGTGGGAGTCATTGAGAAAAATGTTTAGTGAGATCATGGCTTTGAGGCACATGGGTTATGTAATACAATTTAGTGGTTTCCTGCAAGCTTGTTCTATAAAAGTAAACACGAGTAGTTGTTGAGGTTGGCTTGTGTAACCTTTGGCTTGTTGGTTAGAGGTTGGGTTGAGCATCTCTTGCAAGTTGCATGTGTGGCTACATGGTTCTCATTTGCTTGTTCACATGGAGGAGTGCAATTGAGTTGCGTGATGCTTTAGAGGCCTTGCATGGAGACTTTGCAAGTGTATTGTAATCTTATTTTTGAGACAATACATTGAGTGTGTGAGTGCTTTTGGAGGATGGGTTTTTCCCTTAAGAGGGTTTTTCCAAGGTACATCTAGTGTTATCTTGTGGTATGCTTTGTTATTCTTTTGCATTGTACTGCGTGCTTTTGTGTTCGATCCTAGCCAAGAAAGTCCATTGTAGAATCTTCATGTTGATATGATAGAAGAACTTCCATTACTATAATATTTTGAAAGTTGTTTGTACCATTCATCGTTTTTATTACTATAATATTTCCTATGTGTTTTCTATACCATTTTTCCAAATACATTTTAATACGTTTAAAATCTATTTACATTAACTTTTAACGTAGTTTTAGATGCCTACTTTCTCTTGTACCTTTAAATTTTTATGGGCTCAAGTTAAATGGTAATAATAGAGGTGGAGACAAAGTTAAAATTGTATTTGTGGTCTATAATGTGTATTGAACTCTAATTTTGATCTATATATGTGAATAAAATTAGTAATACGTTGCATAAATTCAGTGGTATGCATGTTTTTGAAGAATATTTTTACAAATTTATGTGTTTTTGAATGTTTGGAAAGTTTGTTGAGTTATTGTTTAGTTTTTGAATATTTTTGGGTCAGCCAAGTTATTGCTGAGTCTGAGTTTTTCAACTATGCAAAAAATCACAAAAAAAATATGGAAAATCACAATTTTATTGGTCAAAATATTGTTTGACTGATTTTATCAAATTATTATGATTTTTTCCGGGAAAACTTGATGTGGGAGCAAGAAAAGATAAATTGCAATTATTTAAGATTATTGCTTGTATGATTTAAACCATAAAATTTCAACTCAGAGCAGATAATATAAGCTTTCAATCTGTCTCTCTCACAAATAGCCATCCTCTCTCTCATTTCTCTGACACTCACCATAATTCTCTTTCTCATTGTATCTCCATTTCTCATTAATATTTTGTGCCCACTCTCATTCACACTTTATCCTTAGATTTAAAAAAAAAGAAAAGCAGAGTATTTTTTTTTTGTATATTATCATATCAGAGAATTAGTAGCAGAGGGTCAGTACCTATACAAAAAGGACTGCCATCTTAATGATGGAAAATCAGTCTTACTCTTAAGCAAAGTAAGTTTACACATAAGTCTTTCTTTTTACCAGAGGTCTTCTTACCTCAACTATTTTTTGTTCTGAACCACTTCCCTAAACATGCCTAATCAACTAAGATTGCGCCTCCCTAATACCGATAAACCTATGCAAAGAAAAGCAATGTTGGCAGAATATTAAATGAAGTAGAAAGAAATAGTGGCACACTCACAGTGTAACAAGAGATTTTACCCTAAGAAACCCTTTTGGAAAAAACCCGGCAAAAATTTCTCACTTATTATATTAACTCAACCATCAATAAGATATTTCTCATTTGTGCTTAACCCTAATCCATGTATGAGTATTTATGGGCAAATCACTATAGGAAATTGCTAAGCGGTATTAGAATACAATAGATATAAAACCATGGGTCTAAATAATCACTTCTAATGGCCCCTCTTTTTTAAGGCCACTGGTCCCCCATACCCCAGCTGGGGTGCTGTCCCAAGTCCCACTACTTATGGCAGGGTGTATAATCTATAAGGTGTGTAGAACATTCAAAGTATACAACACATCCAACATTCCTTCTTCCTAGGCAAATATCAGGGTTCCTGCATAAGTTTGTCATAGATTTCATTCATAGTGATCTCCTCAATCTCAAGCCTAATGGGAACATAATGCTTCAGTGGGGCTTTAATTGAATGTTCTTAGTAAACCCATTCATATCGTGGTAAAACCATTTAGCTAAATTTGCTGTAGTGGGGCCCCATTCATCATCCTGGGTGTGACCATCTACAAGTAATTTGGCAGGCTTTCTTCTACGGCAAGGGTGAGAGTTCAAACAATAAGAACTTGGGTAGGATGGCTAGCCAAATTTTTTCCTTTGCCCACTTTCATACTTGATGAATCCCTTTCCATGGTACCTAAGGAGAGGTAGAGTATTTTTTTATCAAAGAGAAGCAAAACTCTCTCTCAGATGGCTATCACCTTTCCAATTCCCTCAAACTAAAAAATGAAGAAGACCCATATTGCATAGCTCTCTCCTGAACCAACTTTTTGCTAATTGCAGTCTTAACAGTATAACTGAAGTGCCAGTCAACTTCCTCAGCTTCCTAAACATTTTTTTGACAAGAGCCATAGCATTTTAACTTCAAACACCATAGACAAAGGGAGATAAATACAACCTATTAAGTAGGCCAAGAATAAAAGGGATAAGAAGGAGGCTAGCAGTGGAACAGGGGCACAACTGTTCAAAGAAACATTTGACATCATGACACTTGGGAGAGTAGGGTTTTGAATATCACTGGCATTTTGAAGACCAGAAAGAAACATGGATGCCCCATTGACTAAGTCAGCCCTCTCTTACATCCGCATTTCTATCCATCATTAATCACAAAGAAAAGATGGGCACCACTCACATAATTGACATTATAATTTATACACTAAAACCAATCACCTGACATGATCTTTTAATTCTTTCCTTAAAATTGAAGAATTTCATATGTGCAGAGAAAATTAGATGATCATACCCTTTGAAGTTGAAGAGATCCCAAAATGGAAAGGTGGTGCCACTGCATAGTTCCACGGGGTTTCGGGGACGGGGACGGGGATAGGGGGACGGCAGGGGACGCGTTTCGGGGACGGGTGGGGGGGTGCAGGGGGTCTAATTTTGGACGCGGCAGGGGACGGCAGTGGGGGAGCGGTGTGCTAAAATACATATAGTGCAACTGCCCTGTTAGACATGTATGCAAAATGTGGAAGCATAGACAAGGCATGTGAACTGTTTGACAGAATGCCTCAAAGAAATGTGGTCTCATGGACTGCAATGATTGCAGGATATGCACAAAATGGATTTGTTGAAAAGGCTATAGAAATTTAAAATTTTTAAAGCAAATGCAATTGGCTGGTGTAAACTATAAAGCCAAATTCCACAACCTTTGCCAGCCCAGCATCCTCCCTGCCTGTGTCAAAATAGGAGCTTTGGAATAGGGTATGGACATCCATCAAAACATAAAGGATGGAGGAATTTTGTCAGATGTTGTAGCTGCAACTGCTCTGTTAGACATGTATGCAAAATGTGGAAGCATAGACAAGGCACGTGAACTGTTTGACAGAATGCCTCAAAGAAATGTGGTCTCATGGACTGCAATGATTGCAGGATATGCACAAAATGGATTTGTTGAAAAGGCTTTAGAAATTTAAAAATTTTAAAGCAAAAACTTTTAGGTTTTACTTTTGATTAAAACAATTTTTTTTTTTTATGCATTTCAAGGGGGACATCCAGAAGTCTCCCCAAAGCCGAGATGTCTCGGAGGCGAAGGGGGGGCGGGGGACGTTTCCCTGAAGTCTCCCTGTCCCGGAAACGTCCCCGTCTCGGGGACGGCTGGTTTTCAGGGGGGGGGGGGGACGCGTCCCCGTGGAACTATGTGCCACAGTCTTCCTTCAATCCATGGTATTCATAGTCACAAGTAAAAGAGAAAAAAATTACCTTTATTTTAACCCCATACCAAATCTTCAACCCATCACCCCTTGTCTTGATAATGATGGACTGACTTGTCTAAGCTACCAACAATTGTCAAATGGGTTAAGATTACATTTTTAAATGAGATCTGGGGCCCTAAAAGGTAATGATGCTAGTATTATAAAGATTTAATAATGGCTAATTGAGAGCCAATTAATAGTAGAAGGGGAAAAGAGGGCGAAGAAGCTAGTCTAGGGATATGGGGATGGTTTGCAATTCATTAGGGAAGGTGCCTTACCAACATTTATCAGGAATTGTCTAAGAACCCAACTAAAAGCACAAGTAATAATAAGTTATAACCTAGAAAATACTCTAGCAACATATATTTTTGTATTTTTTATTATATTCAAACACATACAATCAAATTGAAATTTAATAGTCTGATACAACTTACCGGACACACTCAACATGCACACTTTTGATGAACTTGGTAACACTCTAAAACTCAATCTACTGCTTGAGGGTTTCTGTCTCCAAGAAAAATCTAGCTGCCATGTCTAAAGGGTTTCGTCTCCAAATGCCCAAAAGCTGCTGCAAACAGCTTCACAGTCTTGAAAATGAAGTTGATTTTTGTTTTAATGTTTTGAAAAGTATCTTCTGTTTTTTCCTCAATGCCTCTTATAACCCATGCGCTCCTTGCATTCCTCAATCGATGGTAGTTTCTAAACAGTCAATTGTGAAAGCCACTCCTTAATCAATGCAGAAACCAAATAGTTAATTGACCACCTTATTCTAGTCCATTGCAGACCTAACTAACTGACCACACACTCATCTTATTTCAGTCCTAGCTATCTGACAGAAACTACAAAGGCACCCATCTATGTTACTTCTATGCTGATAGACCACTCTATCAAAATGTGGACATTACAAGTCCTTCCTCGAATTTGCTTGCTCTCAAGCAAGACAAAATAGGGTGATCTAAAATGTTAGCTGCCTCCCACACTTTGTGCCCATGTGAACGACACTAGCTCTCCTCGTCTTCAGAGCAGACCTCTATCCAATGTACTTGCCCCTTTCCCAAGCACCTATCTGTCGGGTCCCAAGGCTTCTTGCAGTTGAAGCATAATTGCTTCCTGTGCATCTCATTGTGGGTCATGTCACTCGGGTCTTGACTCCGAGAGGGTGCAACCCTCAATCTTTGTGGAAAAGGGTTGTATGGAGTCCTCTGTTGCTGTTGTGGCGCTCTTGGACTCTCACCTCTAGTGGTAGACACTTGGAAGGATTTGCTAGGTGTAGTGGTCTCTAATTTCTAGGCCCTTTTTATGGCCGTTTGTAATGAAGCCAGTTCAAGGGCCTTGACTAGGCCTTTGAGGGGCTTTCTTAACCCCTCTATGAAAAGGAAAGTGAGACGCCTCTCTGACACATCAGGAACCATCACAACTACCCTCTGGAAATCAACCACGTATGCATGCACTGAGCCATGGTGCTGTCATTGTGCCACCTCCCTAAAGTTCTCCTTTGGAATCTTGCTTCTCAAATCTATAGATCAGCCTCTTAGAAAACTCCTCATAGGTGGTGATAAGGCTATGCCCTTGAGTGACTAGCCTGTGATACCAGCACTCATGTGCAACTCCTTCCAGGTGAAGGACTGCAAATGTAAATGCTTCCTCCTCATAGGTAGGGCTTAGTGAGAAGTAGGTTTTCAACTTGTGGATCCAAGCTTGAGTTGAAGTTTTGTTGGATCCATCGAATGAGGGGTCAATGAGTTTTCCCAACTTGCTTTGCAAGTCTTTATGAGGCCTGTTCGGAGGGGTTTTACTCTCATTCCTAGTTTTGGTTTTTGACTTTAGCATACAAAAAATCATGAAGGAAATATCATCTCAAAACTCAGCATTCTTTGTCCTGTATTCAACATGGAGAGAATTCAAATCCTCCTGATAACTGTCCATATCTTTGTCTAGAGACGAGGCTTCTTTCTGCAGGAATGTGACCTTAGGTGGTCCTGTACCTATAACTGACTTCAATGGGGTTTTCTGATTTGTTGCTGAAAATGAAGGCTCTCCTTGTACACCATTTCTTGGAGGTGAAGTGGCATGATTTGTTTTCTAGGTTTCCTTACCCTGCATACTTTGAATGAAGAGTTTGATAAGTTGTTGCCCACCCTTTAAGGATTTCATCACCTTGAAAAATTCTTGTTCTTTGTTTGTGCGTGACATTTTCTGCTTCCTTTGTTCCAAACTATAGTGATACCTTGTTTCTCTGTCACTTTTTGACAGGAGACATAGATGTCTATTTTGGTTTTTTCCTTGTTTTTGTTGTTTTGTTTTGTTTATATAAATATATATGTTTTTTGTATTTTTCACAAGCTGTTAAGATCATAATTCCGATACTACTGTAAAAACCCAACTAAAAGCACAAGTAATAATAAGTTATAACCTAGAAAATACTCTAGCAACAAATATTTTTGTATTTTCTATTATATTCAAACACATACAATCAAATTGAAATTTAACATTTTGATACAGCTTATTGGACACACTCAACATGTACAGCTTTGATAAACCTGGTAATTGTTATAAAAAGAAATAGAACACAATATTATTCTATTAGATATTGGATAACGATTACAATGACAATCACCTCTTATATAGTGTTCGGAGATAAAATGGATAAGCATGATGCATGACAAAGATTCTAAAAATTAAAAATAGCAACTAAAAACGATAGTAAAGCAAAATCACTTAAGTCACTAAAATGACTTTATTACAAAGATAAGCCTTATCCCCTAATACCCCCTTTTAAGGCTTACTACTAAAACAAAACAAACTAACATAAGGACTAACAAACTAAAGGACTTAGAATCATGTATTCTTCAAAAGCTTTTTTTTGAGAACTGTTCTTCGACTAGGTAGAACTCCATCAAGTTGCCTCGTAACCCTCGTAAAGGTGTAGCTTCCGAGTTGAATTCCCGAGTTCCCAGATTACACCTCCCTGAATTCCCGAATCACAGATCTCTTGAATCATTGGACAACAACCCATATTGAGCAACATCCACAGTGCTCCATCAAGTTGTCTCATATCCCTAGTAAGGGTATGACTCCCAAGATCCATAGTCTCCCAAGCTAATTGGGCAACCACCCATACTGAGCTTTATCTACAATGGATTCCTTCTTGTCTTCAATGTGCGGGCTTCTTTAAAATGCATAAAAAGCAACTTTTACACCATTGTCAGCATTCGGAGGATCTTCAACATTGGCTACATTAGCTTCTTTGAGCTTTCCCTTGAGAACATAATTTGCTCGAATTCTATAGTTCCAAGTTGTGTGGTCTTTTTTCTTGCAATAGTAGCGCTCAGTTCCCCTTTTGTCCTTATCCGATCTTCTATGATTTGAGTATAATGATATCTCAGTTTGAGGATCATCTTCTGTATCTCCTGCAATAGTTCTCTTTTCTTCAGCTAGGAGAGTTGAAATCATATCTTCTAGAGTTTTAGAAGATAGTTGACTAAGAGTAAAGATGACATTGCTGAATTTTGAAAGCAAATTGTTTAATAAAATGGCTTTAGCATTCTCATCATCCACTTACTTCTGTTAATTGTCGAAGGAGACACCTCAGATTGTTTACGTGGCTAGACATAGTGACTTTGTCAACCATCTTGAGTTTGAAAAGCTTAAGCTTTAAAGAAAATTTAGTATTAACCACTTTTGCTCCAAATAGTGTGTTCAAATTTTCCCAGATTTCCTTAGATGATTTTGTGAGATCTATATGATGTAACTCAGAATCCAAAAGAGCAAGACCAATAATGGCTTTGGCTTTACCATCTCTGTTTTGCCATTCTAGTACTTTATTAGCATCTGTAGGTAGTTTTTCATTTCCATTTACTATTCCCCATCGGGTTCTTGTGCAGTTGCATCTAGATTTTTACTTTCTAGGTGTGGAAGTTGAAGCCAAAATATTTATCTAATGGCATTTCCACTTCCAAAAATTATACAAACCCAAAATGATCCTCAACAATTTCAAACCCTAACACCTCCTTCAATTTGACTCAGAAAAATAATTTGTTTCAAAATACCTGAAAAAAATGATCTGAAAACCCTAGTCGTGAGCTGCAAATTTGCAGAAAAACAACTAAGAAATCTGCAAAATACCTGCAATAAAATAAAACTTGAATACTGCTGATATCCTTTATACTAGTCCACAGAATATAAAGCCTCCAGAAAAACCCTAGTTGTGGCTTTTTAAATTTGGCATTAAATATCATCAAATTTTCACAGCAAAACAGAAACTGTTGTGTGACCTCCTTTTTGCCCTGATTTTCGCGACCCCAAAAAACCTGATTTTCGTGGCT
The DNA here is from genome assembly GCA_027924645.1 of Cunninghamia lanceolata. Lineage (NCBI taxonomy): Eukaryota > Viridiplantae > Streptophyta > Pinopsida > Cupressales > Cupressaceae > Cunninghamia > Cunninghamia lanceolata. The sequence continues at coordinate 3,577,395 of BSBN01001465.1, read as the reverse complement.
TCAAAAAACCTGCTTTCGTGGCTTCAAAAGACCAGAAAATCTGCACCCTTTTCTGAAAAAAATCCACCCTTTTTTCTGCACAAAAAAACTGCACCCTTTTCTTGCGCTATTGTCAGACAAACAATCCTCAATTTTCACTAGAAAAATGATGTGATTCAATGGAAACCATGGCATGAAAACAAAAAAAAATCTGCATGATCTCATGTTATTTCCAGTTGCGATTGTTAGAATAAACCAAAGTCACCATTTTTTAAAAATCCTTTGCGCAATTTTTCTATAAAATTGCTCTTGTTTTTACTGAAATATTCCTCTGCGATTTTGCAGACCAGAAATCCTCGATTTTAAAAAAGAAAACTTTGCATGATTCTGATGTCCAGAAACCCTTATGTGATTTGCAACAAAAAAAAAGCAGAGATGCGATTTAGAGGAAGAAATTCGCCAAAAAATAAAACCCTTTTAATCCTTGCTTGCGAATTCATATGACTGATTCACGTGACTCCCTGCTCTGATACCATGTTATAAAAAGAAATAGAACGCAATATTATTCTATTGGATACTGGATAATGATTACAATGACAATCATCTCCTTATATAGTGTTCGGAGATAAAACCGATAAGCATGATGCATGACAAAGATTTTAAAAATTAAAAATAGCAAACTAAAAATTTCGATAAAGCAAAATCGCTTAAGTCACTAATGTGACTTATTACAAAGATAAGCCTTATCCTCTGATAGTAACCCTTTGAAACTCAATCTATTGCTTGAGGGTTTCTGTCCCCAAGAAAATCTAGCTGCCATGTTTGAAGGGTTCCGTCTCCAAACACCCAAAAGTTGCTGCAAACAGCTTCACAGTCCTGAAAATGAAGATGATTTTTGTTTAATGTTTTGAAAAATATCTTTTGTTTTTTCCTCAACGCCTCTTATAACCCATGCGCTCCCTGCAATCCTCAATCATAGGTAGTTTCAACACTTAACCGAACAATCCTTTCCTCGATTTCAGCACTTAACTAAGCAGTTCTCCTCAATTGATGATAGTTTCTAAATAGTCAACTGTCAAAGCCACTTCTCAATCAATGCATAAACCAAATAGTTAATTGACCACCTTATTCCAGTCCATTGCAGACCTAATTAACTGACCACACACCCACCTTATTTCAGTCCTAACTATCTAATAGAAACTACAAACACACCCATCTATGCTACTTCTACACAGACTGGCCACTTTGTCAAAATGGGGACATTACAAATTGCTACAGATAGAAGGATGCCCACACCTTGATTTGCAATGAGATCTATCATTTGTTTCCCTTTTCTTCTAATGTGGAGAATTGAGGCTCTCTTCAATTTTCTAACCAACCATTTAGTCTCCTCAATGATGGGTCCTAGATGCCAAAGCTCCACTTTGCTTTTGTTCATTGCATTTATTATTATTTGAGTCTCCTTCCACAATGATATTCTTCCAATTTGACATAATTGCTAAGTGCAAGAGATCCCCTGCCTTGTAGGAATGAGAGGGACTGTTCATGTGGGAACAAGTGACTTACACACATAATCTTCAATGTTTTTATTTCTTAGGTTTTGACCTCATGACCAATCTTAGGAGCAAATCAAGCTTTGCCAGTCCACCTAGTCCAAGAGCACTTAAGAATTGCGTATATGTTGGCATGCGTATGTGTTTGTATGTGCATCTGTGTGTGCACGCGTGTGGGTGTGTGCGTGTGCATTATGTGTTACTCATGCATGTATCTGTTTCTATACACACATAATAAAAGTATTGAGCATTTGGACATGTTGTAAAGACATAAGACATAAATGCTAGTATACCACCTAAATTCATCCCATTTATATACTTGATTGTTTGCCCACCAACCACCCCAAAGTTTATAGAATTTCATTGTGGCATATCTTGTGGCTCATAGGTAATAATTGACATGTAACATTCTAATTAAATTTATCTGGATTTGTATCCAGTCTTATTAATTGGAATATTTTCAATTAATTTGATTGGTCTCCAACATATAAATTGTAGTAGGGACAGAACATTAAATACAAAAACCCAGTACACCTGCTAAAACTTCTAATACTCCATTGGTATTTGACAGGCTGTATTTTTTTGCTAAATTAATTCTACAGCCTTAATTAATTATGATCAAATAGTACAATAAAAATAAAATAGAAAGACCTTGTAAAAGAAGGTAGCGGAACCTGCTAAACAAATGGAGCTGAAGCAAGGATGAAGGTTTTGAAGCTGAATGAGTTCAAGGGATAAATGGAAACCAGAAAGGCAAAATTCTTGCAATGAATTAAAACTCCATAATTCTGGAAATTAAAGACAACTCCATCAGGGAAGAAGAAGAGCAGATTTATTGGGAAATTTGTAGAGTAATGGCCATTGCAGATATTCTATAGATTGGGTCAATCAAAGTTGGGAGGAGTATGCACAAATGGAAATTTGACTGTAACGAAAATAATATTTTCTGGCTATTTATGAAATCCAGAAATTAGAAATCAGATTATCAATGAAGGCCCCTGGTTTTTCAGGAATGGAGGGGTGAATTTTGGAGCACAGAAAGCACATTTAGAGCCAACAACAGTCAAGGAACAAACCATTCTAATTTGGGTAAGATTCTATGGCTTGCCTCCAATCTATTGGAATGTTTTTTTTTATAAATATAGGCAATTCGATTGGAGATTTTTTTTCAATAGACAAGCAAATCCCAGCTCGACGTTTTCTAACTTATGCCCACATTTGTGTTAATTTAAATCTGATTGAAGCACTGCCTAAAATAATCATACTCAAACAGAAAGTGGGATCCTGGAAATGGACCCTAGATTATGATTAGTTGCCATTCAGATGATATGGGTGTCACAAGCATGGACAACAAAAAAAAGATTTTGCCCTAAATCTCAATTGATCTCCAAGAATCTCCTAGCAAAGAAGAAGAAATTGGAATGGAGGGAAAACAGCTAAAGATCCTAATTAGTTACTTCTTTCAGTAGTCTTGGAAGGATGTTCTCGAAAATGAGGTGCATTGGTATTTATCATTCCTTGTACAGGCACACACAAGTTCAATTTCACCAGAAGGCATATGCCGCCTTCTTGAGGCCTTAACCAGAAGTCAACTTTACCAATGTCATATCTTTGCTTGATATATCCCTAGAAAAATTAATGGATGTAAGTTTGAGGTAGTTCATTGGGCAGTACAAATGGGTCCGTAAAACCTATTTTCATATTTAGCCAATTTTTTTGAATATTAAGAAAATCTGAAAAAGTACAATGACAAAATATTTTGAAAGAAAGACAACTCAAATTGAAATATGTTTATAATAATGTTGATAATTTTATCATGGCAAGCATTTACCATGATTTCAAAGAAGCTTAAATGCACAAATTATTAAAAAATAGTATTTACTAGAGTTTCTTAACTTCCCCTTCTAATTTTTTTCATAAAATCCTCCTGATTAGAGACCTCATAACACATTGTTCGTTTATAGGAAACCTTGTTTTTGTTATTTAGTAAATCTGGGCCTCTAAAAATTATAGTTCTGGAAGCTTTCATCATTTATCTTTGTAGTAATATTTATTAATAATTCAATTGCTTGACAGACTCTAAGTGTGGCCTAGCACTCCATATTATCCATTTATTTGTTGGTACCAGCGAAACATTGTGTCAAAACAATTCTGTGATGAATTAGTCTTCTCAAATATGCTTTTACCCTTAGATATTGCATTTTAATTGTACTTAACTTTCAAGAATGGACAATGGGTTGTTATAAATTGAAATCATTACATCAAATGTGATTTCATGTTCACTTAAGAGAGATGTTTGGTGCATATGTATTTATAATCTATAATTGCATTTGCATTTTTACATTTTTGTTCAATGTTTTTTCCTTTGTCAGTAAATATTTCTTTTGTGTTTGCTTGTGGATTCAGGCAACTCTAACGTGCAATTCCTTTTTATGGGCATTATTCATTCTTGGAGTTATTGGCAGCTAATGGCAGTCATGCCTCTGTTTCTGTAGGTGGTCATACAGCAGAGATGCTTAACCTTGTAGCTGTTCTTAAGAAGGAAAGATTTTATCCTAGATGGTATGTTGCTGCTGCAACTGATAATATGAGCCTTGAAAGAGCCAGGACAGCCGAAGAATCAGGATCGGAGCAGGTACATTGCCTTGTTTTATTCAAGTGCTTCATTCAGAAACTCAGATTGTTTCTATGCAGGAGTCTTTGTCTTTACAGGGTGTGTGTAGAGTCTAGAGCCCAGACACTAGATTAATCAGTGCGGGCCATCTTATCCTTTGTAGGCTTGTGTTCTCAGTTCTGTTCCATGGGAACCCTTCCCCTGTCCTGTGCAAATAATGTACTCCTACAACACTATGAATATGGCTACGGGCAGCTTTTGTACTTATTTTAGGGGTCAAGGCATTGCAAGATGTGTCTCATCTGTTATGCTTTATTAAGCCAAATAGAGGTCTGTATGGGGAGGCATCTTTTTTCTAGTATCTATCATATGCTTCATAACATTGATATACTTCACTACAGTTAGAGTAAAATGTTTTCATTAAGTCAAAAGGCTGGTTTGGCACACTCTTGACCTAAGTCACAGGATTCGCTGACGGATTTATACGAAGTCTAAGAAATTGGTTGAAATTCGCTTGGAATTCGTACGGTAAGTTTTTTTAATGAAATATTTTGTATAAAGTGTATTTTTTAGGTTTTCCACCCCCCTTTTCACTTTAAAACACGGTCAAACTTGCTCATTGTATTCTTTCGCTCAAACGTCTCAGTCTCCTGCTCCCAACTCTCGACTCCCTGCTTCTGTTTTTCCTCAAACGTCTCATGTCTCCTACTCCCGACTCCCAACACCCTGCTCAGTGAGGACGGTTTTGCAAACCCGTGCATTTTCGTTTTTAGGTTTCTTCAAATAAAATGTAATATTTATTATATTTTTATTTTGGTTTTTAATTTTAAGTTTTTTAAATAAAATTTAGATTTTTTATTTTGTTTTTTGAACTTTAAAGTTAAAATGTAATGTATATTTTATTTAATATATTTTAAAAATGAAATTAGTTTTTTTTTTTTAATAATTTTGACTTAAAATGTAGTGTATTTATTACTTATAAGTTATATATATATTTAAAAAAATTCAAATTTATGTAAGGTGAATTTAATCGCGAATTTTTTTTCCAAATTTTTCCTTGCCGAATTTATTCCGAATTTCATCGTTGCCAAACTCGAATTCGAATTCGAACCTTGTGACTTAGCTCTTGACTATATGCAATATTCTGACTGACAGTTGAATGGCTGCAAAGGGCTGTTTTGTCTGTTAAATTCAAGCATTGGAGTGCCTTTACAGTTTAGTGTGAGAGACACTCTTTCATTATCATACTAGCAACTTTAAACTATGGATTAATTACAAGTCAAATATTATCTCTTCTCAAGGATTTAAGATTGAGAAATGAAGAAGATGGAAATCAAAGATTTTATCATACAGGTGAAGAACTCAATCTGGCCTTGGTGAATCTCCTCTAGCCACCACTCAATATACTCCGAAGGCTTGGCTGTGTCTTCATGCTTCCTGATGCATTTCTCCCTGTGCATCAGAATATCTCTATGGAAGGTGAAGTCCCAGCAAAATATTCAATGAAATGCATCCTAAACAGTTTGAGGCTTTCCTTCACCATTCTGCCCCTCGTAATAACCTTATGGGTCTTGTTCACCTTTGTGTCCCATTCAATGTCAGAGAAAAATCAGTGTTGCTGGTCTGCCCTGGCTTGAGTTTTAGGGAATTGAATGCCCTTCTTTGGATACAGTTATAGCCAAACTTAGGATACAGTCATTGCTCAGAAAATATCCAAAGCATTTGGAAGAAATCTCCTGAAATGCTTAAATCAGAACAATGCCAAATGATTGGTTTCCTTCACTTTACAGGTCGGATGCGTAAATTTTGCCATCCATAGGCCTTTCATGTCTTTCCTCTTTGTGATGCCTTGCTGGCAGCTGTTCAATTCCAGCATGTCATAATTTTTTTCAAAATGATGTTGTTTTTGGCTGGTTGTTTTTATTTAACTTGGTTTAGCATTGGTTTCACGGGTCTGTGCACACTACTCAGAATCAATTAAGTCTGAAGATAATAGTCCTTTGCATCTTCTGTGGGTTTTGCTCGCTTGTAAAAATCTTGTGAAATTCTCCTTTGTGGGTAAATCCATTGAATACTTCATTTGAACAGAAAATATTTTTATAGTTTGAAAAACTGAAAACTTCGATTTCCTTCTGTTCAGCATTCCTGCCCCTCTGATGTCCTGATATCTTTGTACTACTCAATGTTTAAACTGAATAATATGTGAAGTCACTCACCTTTGATCTGCTGACTAACATACCAGGATTGACAAGTCTATCAATGTTGATCCCAGATAGACAACCTTTCCACTCTGTGCATACACTAGCCTACACACCTATCAGCAATTTTGGTGAAAAGCAATTAAAAGAAAAGTACACTGTCATATGCCCACATATGGATATCAATTAATATCCTGGGACATGACATTACCCTCTAGTTTCAACTTTCTGAAGCCAATGCAGATTCTGAGAAAAAATGTAGTCAAGTGAAAATAAGGTATTAAATGCCAGGGCAGTAATTATAGATTATAAAGCTCTTGAAATGTACATTGTTTGCTGCATAATTTGTTCACCATGGGCTTTAATTCCAATAATGCTCCATTGACCTGTATTTTCAAATTGAAATTGGGTGTTATATTCATCTCAAGTTATATCTCTAGCATCTAAACAACCATTTGCTTCTTTGGTAGTACAACTATAATTTTTTATATATGCTTATTATTAGCTTTGTTCGATATGCTACAAATTCAGGTTATATCTTGTTTTAAAATTGATGCTTGGTTTTTCACAGAACAGTTTTTTCCTTTTGATAACATCTAGTTTCTGATGTTGTCCGCCTTTTGATGACCTCTACTTTCCAACATCTTTGTTATAATAAGACCTACATTTGCCGATTGATTTCCTTCTAATTAAGAAATTTTCCAAGTCATTTTTGTGGCTGCACTTGAGCTCCATAGGCTACAGTACCACTAAAAATGGGAATTTGGGGGAGGTCTGTTCCTGATACAACTGCACCAGGAAGCTTATATCGGATTTTCCTTTTTTAAATTATCAATTCTTGTCAAGTTCACTATATCCTCTCTGCCTTGCCTTACAACAGAATCCTTGGTGTAACTCTTGCGGAAGTCTTCTATGACTGATCCGAGTGGGAATTGTTGGTGGCCTTGTTTGTTTAAGAACTCTTTGGTAATATACATGAAGAAAAAATGTCCACTTTTTTTTCACATTTTGGAAAATCTCATTGGCTAAATGAATGGAATGGATTTTCCTTCCTCATGCAATTGTTGCTGAAAGGGTGTGTATAGCATTATTCTCATTGTAAGGCATAACATTATAATAATACACACTTTTACTGGATGTCATTAGATTTCTACAAGCACCTTAATTGGGTGCATTGGAGGTGGACCAATCAACTCTACTAACCCATTCATGCAGCGACGTACTACCTCAACCCCAAATTTTCCTTCATAGATTACTTCAAGGGTGCTAATTGGGAGGTTATGGAGGGCCTTTCAGCATTCATTGAGAGGATGTAGCGTAAGGTTGAGGTCAAGGACATGATGATTGACTAGTTACAAAAATACACATATTGAGGGAAGGCTCTTTTTTTGCCACTAGCTATTGAAGGGAGAACCACCCAAGTACTACGTAACAAAAAATCTCAATCTTCCCACTAAGCAGCTGCAAAGAAGACATTCACAAGTTTGTAAGTAAAGATTAATTGCACACATCAAATATTTGAACTGAAGTGAAGTGACCTTTTGAATTTTGTCCTAATATTGTAGCGCTTTTGGATGTGAGCGCAATTTTAGCTTATTTAGTGCCATTCACATGGGAAGTGCAACAAGTTGATACAAAAGCACCTCAATGCCGTTGTTTTCTTGCAATTCAAACTTTGCCTTTGCTCAAAAAAGGTGGAAGGCTCATATAGTCATGAGGCGATTGACTTGGATGACATTGATACATATAGTGATTGGACTATCCAGGATGAGGACCCCATGTTTACAGGAGATGAGATTAATGATTTTAGAGGCAAGTAGAGGAGGGTGCATGAAAAGCAGAATTAGGAGGCATTGGATTGGATGACATCTAATTGTTAGTTCGAGTATGAGATCGGGTACAAGATTGGGGTTTAGGTATGCTAATATGGCGAATTCCCCCCATGTTAGATACAGTTGGATACAATATATATAATTAAAAATATCAAAAAGGATGTTGCTCCCAAAAGTCTTTTGGCCTCTTGAAGTCCTCATCCATTCTCTTGCAAACTTTGCATCCAAATCTACTCAATGCTCTTGGTGACGACCTCCTTGGCAAGGGTGTCTCTATAGGTGGCTTGGATTAGTGCTCTAACTCTAGGGCATCTAAATCTCCTATGCATGGCGGCCACAAATTGCCTCAATCTCGACTCTTGCCCTCCTTTGGCATGGGTGTTTCATACCTATACGGCTTTTCTCTTTCTCGTGTTTCTTTGGCACATGACTCTAAGCCTTCTCATTTTGCTCCCCATTTTTTCAAGGAAGCCCTAATGGCTTCAAGTTCCTAGTCAAAGGCATCTTTGGACGGGTGTGTGGGTGCTTTGGGTTCAAGGGTTATGGGGGTATAGGGGAAGGCTGCTACCTTTGATTTGGATGCCTCACATGAGTGATCCCTAGGTAGGTCATATTCTAGGACAAATGGTGAATAGGAGGAAATTGGAATGTAAAATAAAGACATAAAAGACTCAAATCCAATTCAACGTCACCTTCAGAGAATTATCACAAGATAGTATCAATAAATCAATGCAAACAAAGACATTACCACAAGTGATTTGTATTCCTTGGTGTAATATGTGGATTGCTCTATTACTTGCATAACCTTCAATAGCAAAAAGTATGGATGATAGTAGTTGCTCGACGATAGTGGATGAATGCTCAAAGTGCTGTATGGATGCTCAAAGTGCAATGATCGTGGAGGGTTTGTGAATGAGAGGATGGACGTATTTATAGCTTTCACAAGACTTTGATCAACGGTGGGGAAAATTAGATTGAATCAATGGTTGAGATAAGTTGAGAAGACATGATGAATGTGCACATGATATGTGTACATGCAAAAAACTTGTTTTAAAGAGTTAATTGCTTTCTTGGGATAAAAATAGTGAATTGATTTTCATAAAATAGAATTAATTTTCTATTAAATGATTTGATTGATAAGATAAAGATTTGAAAGCCAATTAGACTCAATGCATGATTTGCTTTTTGACATGCAATTGGATAAAATTAAATAATAAATTATTTAATTTATGTGCATGAGAAGATTTTTGGAAGAAAAAGATATAATTTGAAGATGAGAAGATAAATTAGAAATTAAATAAATAATTTATTTAATTTGTTGTGCATGATGGAAGAAAATAGAAAAATAAATAAAATATTTGATCTTATTTATTTATGAGATAGAAAAGTCAACTAAATAAGTTAGAATAATTTATTTAATTTGAGAGGAATAATTAGCCAATTAAATAATTAAAAAATATTTAATCATTTTGGAATAGAAGAATAAAGTGGTGAATTAATTAAATAAATAGGATTATTTAATTAATGTGAAAATAGAAGAATAAAGTTAGATGAAAAGATTGGTTTTAATTAAATAATTAGAAATTATTTAATTAATGTTGGAAGGGGGATTAAATTGATGAAAAGGTGAATTTAATTAAACAATTAGGAATCATTTAATTAATGTTGAATTAGAAGAAATTGATAAGAGAATGATGCATATGACAGGATGATAATGCGTTAGTCATTTTTAGGTGTCTACAGATGGTTTTGCTAAAAGGTTTGGTTTCATACCATAAGTGATTTTTGACATGAACATGAGTGTTGACATTGCTGAAAATAGTTCGAAGCGCCAGGCTATCATTGGCAAGTTCCACGTCTTGTGGCCAAGTTTGAAAGGTTTACATGAATGGGTGACCAAAGAATGGACCCAGTTGATTAAGGCACAAATTGATTTGTTTCCCTCTCTGAAGGGTTTCTTCATTATTTGCTATGAGACGGAAGAAGATAGTAATGCAATTTTAGAATCTAGGCCACGGTTTTGGTATAAACACTTTCTATGTTTAAAGCCTTGGTATCCTTATTTCGACCCTAATAGAGACTCTTATGCTATGATCTTGGTTTGGGTCCACCTTCTCTACCTTCCATTGCAATTTTGGCAAGAATTTTGGATTAGGTGTGATTGGAAATTTGATAGTAAAATTTCTACATGCTTTAAAGGATACTAAGGATCGATATTGCACTTTGTCGAAATTTGCGTTGAAATGGACCTAGATAAGGGTCTTCTGTGGTCAATTACTTCGAAGAAGAATGGATGGTGCTGATCTCAAATACTTGATTATGTTAATATCCCCTTCAAGTGTCGAAGCTGTTTTGAATATGGACATTTTTGCTACTCATTGTTCTAGGTGGGCTTCTAGTGCTTCAAACTAACAGAGTAAGAAAAATGCTAGCTAGTGGCAAGGGGTAGAGCTTCATCACTATTGGATTGATCCAAACCTAGTTCAAAAGGTGTCTTCTTCCTCCGAACCACCTAGAGCACTCTCCACATTGATATCTTTTTTAGCTGTGGGCGGTTTGGATTAGTATTCAACATTGGTGAAAGCTCCTATTAGCATTCTTCCCAATTTTGGTGACGCCTTAGGTGATAATGAGAAATCATCCCCCACCCTTAAAGAGATAGATTGGGATCGTTTTGACTCCATTGTTGCTGATCAAGTGACCAAGAATAAAGATGATTGGTTAGTAGTATAGAAGAAAAAAAGACTTCCAAAAAAGAAAAAAAGATAGACGTAATATGATTCTCCATTCACATGACAAAATGGGAGAAGGGAGGAAGAAAAATCTAGTTTTTGTTTAGTGTTCACTTTGGCATTTTGTTAATGGGATTTTGCCTGTGCTCCCATGTTAAAGGGTCTGAAGTGTATTTGTTTGTTTGTTTATATATGGGATTCTATATATTGTGTATTTTAATATATAGAATTGAAAATACATTTGATGCATCCAAGTTGGCACACTCACAAGTTATATCCCAAATTTTCATTGCCCCTTGCTTGTAGTCAACTTCCTTATATGATAGGAGGTGCATGTTGGAATGCACATTGACCAAATCTTACAAGTAAAACATGTAAATGGACATCAATTTTAAAGTTTGGGGAGACCTCTCCAAAACTTATTGTTAGTTTAGAAAAAAACAAATATAAAATTGCAATCAAATATCATAGCCCTACCTAATGCTAAGTCCAAACAAAGCCATTTTCTTCACCCATGCTTGTGTCTATTAGGCAATGGAGCCCTCATAAACTTCACAACTAAAGCTATAGATAGATTTCTTTATTTATTTAAAAAACAGAAAAAAAATGCAAAACAAGGAAAAAAGACACAAAATTTCTTCCCATCGATACTAAACAACCACAAAGTATTTCCAACACTTATTCTTTGATATTTGAGGAATATGAGATACTAAACTTATTTTTCTAACACAATTTAAAAGTTCATCAACATAAAGAAAAGGACACTAGAGCCGCCATGGTTACAATTGGTGAGTCCAGTGAAACAATAAATTATTGATTGCACTAGTTTTTGCGTGGAGAAAGATGACCATAACCACTAAATTCTCCTAGAGATCTAAAATCCCCAAGCTTTAAAATTTGTTTTTTAAAAGTTTTACCACAATTTTTTTGGTGTTTGATTGTGAGTTCTTTGAGAAATAGACAAACACGACCTAGGTTTAGCTAGAACATGGCCTTGCTGTCTTGGGTACCTTGTGTAGATGTACCCACAAGGTACCTAAGACAGCAGGGTTGGACCCTGGATGTCCCAAAATTACACTCACACCTACTCTTGTACCCATTCCATTTGCTATGACAATGGGACCAATTCCAAGAGGATCCAGTAACTTAGGATGACAGCATGGCTGATGATGATGATGTCTAGAGGAAACCCAGGAGATGCTGGTATAGGAAGCTTAATAAAAAATAATCAAGGGATTTTCTTGAGAGCCTTTGCAATTAACCTTGATCATACCTCTAACAATGTAGAGGAAGATGTGGATTTATTGGAAGGTTTAAAATTTGCCAAGTCACTTGGCATTCAAAACTTCATGTAAAAGACAATTCTTGTGTTTGTAAACTAATGCAATTCCACCCTACCAATGCAATAGTACAAAATAAAAGTATTAGTTCATACAATAATTGATTGTATGAGTATATCACAATTGATGCTTTATTCAAGGTAGTGTTCGGTTACATAAAATGCAGATCAAGGAGGAACATACATAAATTAGTGCACTCCCCTACTTGTGGAAGTTGTTTTAGAGAGCCAACAGTTGTTGGTAAGACCATGACTGTTGGGTTAATTGCTTATTACTATTTACTAACTTTCTACCTCTAGCTGACAATTAGATAACAAAACAAGTCGGCCACACAAGTGTTGACATAATATAAAATTATATGGATTACGTCATCCCCCCAAAAAGAAAAGTCAGAGTCCCATTTGACATGCCTATGAACAACTTATAAAATTTCATTAAAGAGTTGGGGAAGAAGACATCCTTGGAGGTACATTTTCACCAACTTATCCTGAAGAGGTTTCCTTGGGAAGTTGACTATTTTTCTACAACCTTGAGTTTATAAAACTCTTATGTCCTATGCTTCAAGTGATGAGTTGCGATGAATGTGTTCTTTAGAGCTCTTTACTATATGAGCAATATCCTAAAGCTTTCCTTGACCTTGCTCCTTCGTTGCTCCAATGTTAGCAACCCTAGCTTTTAGCTGAGCCATTTCTTATTGAGATGCAAATAACATAGTAACCTAGGCCTCAATGAGTTGGGTGTGTTGAGCCAATTGTTTCTAAAATTGCATCCTTTGTTTATTTGTCTCCTTCTGTAGAGTTTAATTAGCCAATGCAATTTTAGTTGCTTCTTTAGATGCCTTATGTTGGTCACACATGGTGATATGCAACATGTGGTATTTGTAACATAAATGATGCCCAATGGAGTACAATGCTTCCAAAGTTTTACTGAACCCAAAACAAATCGAGAAATTCTAATTGGCAGCGATTGTTCTGACATCTCAGGTGTATTCTTTTTTGGCCATCCTTGGTTCATGAATATTATTATAAACTCTATGTGGCAGTCCTTTTCCAACAACTTCTTAATGCAAATGGCCTCTAAAATTATTGGAGAATGCATAAAGTTCACACTCCAAACTATATTAGCAACAACAAGCATGGCTTGAGCCATTGGCCCATACTCTATATAAATTGTTGCAACGTACCTAGTGGGTTAGTAGGGTTCAATCATGGATTGCATTGATATAGAATTTCTCAGCAGATGAGAAAGGCTACTTAGCCTAAAATACATTGGTGTAGTGGAAGAGGTAAACTCTTATTGAGAGTGGTGTGACTCTGCTACAATTTGGAGTAGGGGTATAGAGTGAGTGAGGCTCATAGTAGGAATCTCCAATGTGTCAATAGGGGCACCAAATTGATCAAGTCATTCCTCTATGTGGTGAGCATCATCTATTGGTGGAAGGATTGGTATTGGGAGAGCAGATGGAGCAAGTACTTGGCTGCTCGCTACCTCTAGTTCTTCCTCTTCTTCTAATGTTGTCTTCTACCACCTTTTAACATTTTTTAGTGGTACTTCCATTGTCCCTTGGAGTTTCCTCTTGGCCTTTGACATCTATGAACCATGCTCCTAGTTGTCTCCATTTGAAAGCCAAGGGCCAAGTTGGGTCATAGGAACTATTTGCTTGTAGATTGCCATTAGGTACTTCTTGAGTGTATATTGCATGTAAAAATAGACTAATTGCATGCAAAGTCATATAAAACCACTTGTTTCAATAAAAGAAATTAACGAATTCTAGCAGATAACAATTATTCTCAATAGTAGACCTCTCCCTTAGCCTAATCATGTAATTGGTCATCCATACTGCAATTTAAGAAGCATGCATAGACCCAACCAACTTGCTCTGAATAACGTCCATTATAAAACACCATTCTTTTGTGGCTAGGTAATCTTTTTTCAACCTTATATTCCCGTTGGCCCACATTCTTGCTACCACCAAGCGGGTCATGTCTACAATACTTAAGGTTTGTACAACCATATGTTTTTGTGCTTGCACATGGGTTTTGTTACAAGGCTTCTAAATTGATTGTTTGGTGGAAGGTACCCCAAAGTCAATCACTTAAGAAAAATCGGTGGGTGTATAGGTGATTCAAACCTCTTGGTCCATTTACCATACAAATGACTCCCACTTGTCCCAATTGTAGCTTGTACCATGCGAACTAGATAGCATTTGAAGTCTCAAACATTGAAGGTGTACATATGTAATATTTTTTCTACCTCGATTGTGCATAGGGCAACTTTCAACTCATGCTCCTCTATCTTGTTTGCCTACCAAACCTTGATTTAGTTGCTGTCAAACTCTCTCAATTGAGAGTTTTAGTTGTTCGCCTTGCCTTATTTGTTCCTATTTTCTTTTCTTTTGCCCTTGGCATCCTCATAGGAAAATCTTTTTGCAAAAGCCTTTGCTAGTCATGTTTTCTAGATTTCTGGCATCACAGTGGAGGATTAGTTTCTTACAGTTTGCTGATTTTTTCATTTTTGAACCATAACAGCATTATAAAACTAGAATTCTCAACAATAAAATACTCTTTAAAACCCTGGTTGTCAGTTATCTATCCCTCCTACTTTTGATCCTTAGATTTTGGAGATTTGCCTAAAATCTTGGAAGGGTTGGTTTACTTTCTTTGCCAAGTTTAAAGGTGCAAATTTTTTTGATTGCTTTGTTGGAAATAAAAAATAAATTCTATTCATCACTCCTCTTGGTTTTTACCTAGGGTTTTGTTGTTGGTATGTTGAATGGAGGTGTCAGTGCACATACAATTCTATCAAATATTTTTGGATCATACAGACATTCCTTTCATTCTAGTTGTACTTCACTTTCAACATTTGACTTCTCTAAATTTGAACAACTTTGCTCTATACTATTTGAAGGTTGGACTTTGTAATGCCCCCTTTTTGGTGCATAGACCTTCTGTGCGCATTATGCTTGTTCCTAGTCTATTGGAGGCTATTCGTCATGTTTGGAAGAACTCCAACGTTCTTGGAGCGGCCGTGGCTTAGTCTTATAGAGCAGTTGTTCGTGTTTTAAGTTCGGCTAGTCATTTGGAGTTCATAGATGCTTTTGGAATTTAGTTCCGACCTCTCGGGTGCTCTCCAACTTTCTTGGAGAAACATGCTATTTTTAGATAGTCACCCAACACCCTTCGATTTTCATTCCAAGTCTTTAGAATCCTGTTGGTATGATCAGAATTGCAAAATTATATCATTTGGATGCTTTCCGCAACTTGGGTATATTATTGAGTTATTTAATTATTTATTCACTTAAGTTGTCTAAGGATGGGAAATAATAAAAGATAACTTAAGTGTAATAACTCTTTGGAAAGGTGTTGAAAAGTATTATTTGATGCTCACATAAAAGGAATGTTAGGCAAGGGAGACATAAAGTGAGCAATTAAAAAGGTTATTTTTATGTGAGGAGGAAATTAAAAGAAAAGTGAAATTATTATTTTTATTTCCTTTTGTTGCCATAAAATTGTCTATATAAAGGGGTTTTGGGCTCATTTGGAGGTTTATGCATATTGGATATGAAATTATTTCTTCTGTGAACAGGAGCTGCTGAGCTTGGTTCTTCTCGGGTTGTTTAACCTCACTAATTTGTTGGTTTCAGTAGTGAAAGATCTACCCTAGCTAATTGAGAGTGTTTTCACTTCAGGAAACACCTGTGAGCTTCAATGGAGTCCTTACGTTGTGGAGCAGAATAGATTAATTTTTGATGTAGGGTTTTTGTGTGCAGATTTCAGTGATATTTTTGGAGTTTTTTGTGCTAAGTTTTGGGGGTGAGTTGTGGTGTGAAGAGTTTTGGGGTTGTGAGTAGTATTTTTGTGTATTTCTAGTTTGCTGGGTTTTGTATCAGACCTGAGTATTTTGCTGTTAGAGTGCTTTCAGAGGTGTATTTCAGTGTTTGAGCTTCATTACATCCATAATCAATAACAAAGCTTCATGGGTATGCTTCATGGTGAGGTTTGGTGACTTCTCAACTCCTCATATTCTGATTTTTAATGCTACAAGAGTTTATTTCAGTTCTGATCAGAATTAATAAAATATTGCAGCGTGCCCTAACTCTTGTGTTTCCTTTATATGTTGCAATAAATTTGTGTTTGTAATACTGGATGGTAGTACCGCCGGTTACTTCATAAAATTGTGCTTCATTTTGTAATATTGGATTGTTTACCGCCAATAAATTATAGCATGAACTCACAGCGCGTTTTGGCATGAACAAGCTGGCATATCGACCTTATTGGTTTGAGTCAAGCTTAGAAATTCTGCCAGTGGCTTACACACATTCCCACGATCAAGTGGATGCTCGCTGCATAAGCGGATGCCGACTGAATAAGTGGAAGTTGTTATTATTGCATGTTGGTTTGGAATGCTAACTCGGAAGCACTTGTATGCTCTCACCTTGCCCGCATAGGGATTTGGGTGATTAGAAGAGTGTGGAAGAACTTAACCATTGCACCTTTTTCTATGTGTGGAATTTAAAAAAAAAACCGGGGTGCTCATTACAAACTTTGCTTATTGTTACTCACACCGTACTATTGATAGGAGACCGTGTAATCAAAATATTCCCATGTAGTCGTATAGCACAAATTTTTTAAATTTCAAATCTATGGTTGTACAATTTAGGGCCGTACATTTTAGGTCTACAATCTTATGGCTCATTGTTGCTGCTAATGCAATTGCCATATTTGTATGCTTTTGGTTGTCGTACGCCGTACTTTTGTCATCATCTTACAATTGTTTTCTATTCTTGTATGACCTATTAGTATGTTATTGTACACATAGTCAATTCTATTTATCGTTGTACGATTGATGAATTGTCCAACTATACGCGATTGGTCAATTCTATTGTTGTATGGTTTGTCAATTTTGTTGCAATATGGTTTGCCAATTTTGTTGTACATTGGTCAATCCTTCTATTGTATGATTTATCTTTCGTCTATCGTTGTATAATTTGACTGGTCAAAGGATTCTTCTACTATATGGTTGGGTGCCTAGTGCCTTTTGCTAACCATGCCAATTTTTGCAAATTAGGTTGTACGTTAACAAAAGATCACTTGGTGAAGGGTTTTAAACTTTTAAGGGCTGCATGATTGAAGGATTGAAAGGCAAGATTGTAGTGGGGGAACATATGGTGGTAGTGTGATGAGATTGTGCGGTGTTGGAAGCTAACCAAATTCATTGATTAGACATACAAGAATGATGAGGGACCCTTTATAACATTCATTGGGATATTTGTTTATAGGATCTACAACAAATTGCCCACTTGACCTTATTAAAAATAGTCATGCCTCTATTTTCAATGGAGCATAATTTTTTTTTCCAATTATGGTCAACTATCACTGCTACTAGTCAACCATGACCCAACAATGACCATACACCTTTCTAAGTAATGAGATGACTACGAACTTACGAAGTTCAATAAAAATGGTCAAGTTTCAATTAGTATCTTTTATGCCATGAGAACTCCCAACACTTTTATCCCTTGTTGGTTTGCTTCTACAAACTAGAGAGTTGGAGGTCAATTAATGGGCTTGCCCAAGCTACTCCAAGTGTCTTCTAAAGTACATTCTTCCTAGACCCATGATTAGTAATTGTGTATGTCAAATTGTTCTCGAGAATTTCCTAATGTACCACTATTGTTCTCTAGGCTTTCTACAAACTAGAGAGTAGGAGGCCAATTAATGGGCTTGCCCAAGCTATTCCAAGTGTCTTCTAAAGAACATTCTTCCTAGACCCACAATCAATAATAGTGTATGTCAAATTGTTCTTGAGGATTTCCTAATGTACTACTTCTCCAGGCTAAATTCACAGTTAGAAGCATGGGATCAATCACTTAATCTCTTGACAATGGGGGCTTGATTATTAGCTCCTCATTATTGTTTACTCGCAATATGATGTTTCAAACAAAACTTGGAGTAAACGGAAATATACAGCAATAACTGTAAGCGTATGATTCATACCAGAATTGCATGGAATAAAGCATTGTTTCCATTCATTGAATATATCAGTATTACACTACAATGTCACAATGCTGCCTCTCGATTACAAGTATCGACTCAATATATAACTTATGCCAAGGTTGGTTGAGATACCAACCGTTGGCAATGACTCCACAACTATCCAACCGTCGGGGTTAACCCGATAACACTCCTAAACTTAACTGTGCACCATTAATTAATTCATGATTATTTACTTGGCTGACTACGGCTGACTACAATTATGACCGACTACATCATCCCCCCCACAAAATTAGTCGTCTTCCAGATGACAGAAAACCATGAAGTATCAAGTGACATTAAGTAGCTCTACCAAACTGACGACAATCCTGAAGATCCTGGAGGAAAAGATGGAAGTAGAAGCTGAGTAAGAGTAGAACCAACACATTCAGAACACTTGCCAGTAGACCAACCAACCAAGGGACCCAATTTGATAGCACACTGAATGCTGGGAATGTTGCACCCCATTGCTCACTGAATCAAGATAGTACTGATTTGATGGGGGTTTGGGGGCAATGCCCCCAATGGGGTTGAGGGGCAGCGCCCCTTGCGGGGGTTTGGGGGTAGCGCCCCCAGCGGGGTTGAGGGGCAGCGCCCCTCGCGGGGTTCGGGGGCAGCCCAAAATAAGACTTTCAAAACCATTCGGACCTTCATGACGCATAACATTTTTCTCTTAATGCTTGACAAAATCCAACACTCATTTGCAATCCAAAAACTCGTCCAAAAACTAGTACGACAGTTAGGATATGGTATGGCGGCAGAGAAAACACTTCACACGACGGGCAGATAGATGTTTCTGCGAGTCTTTATAACCCTGCGAACAATCTCCCTTGATGCGCCTATGCCTCTTGCGTATTGTACGACATTGGTTGACTGAGGTGGTGGCTTCAAGTATTAAAATTACCTTCTTGTCTATTCATTCAAGCGAGAGGAAAGAATTTTTTTTTATTTTTATTTTTATTAATAGTTGGGCCGTACGATCCTCAATCGTACGGGGTCATATGATCTCAGTCGTACGGCTGAGGTCTGAGTCGTACTTTTCTTTTTCTTTCTTTTTTTTTTTCGAATTTTTTTCCCACTTTTCAATCTCTTCTTTTTCTTTCTTTTTTCTGCTTTTTCCAGTTTTCTATCCATAGCAATCGAGTTTTTCTATTTTTCTTCGATGGCGTCCACGTTTTATCTGCCTCGCGGATTGTAACAATTTCTTGTAGCGTAATCTGTCCCGTGATATTTTCCCTTTTTTGGAATTTCGCTGTGGGGGTGATTTGCTAGTACGACAAGTAGCCGTATCCTCCAATTTAAATATTTTAACTTCATTATTCGGAGACATACCTTTATTGATTTTATAATCATTGGCAGGGTGCGTGCCTTTATTGGGACGGAATTGTTGTCTTCGGCAAAAATAAACTATTTGACTTTTTAACATCATTTTTTCTTTGTTGATTTTCATCGATCGCCAAAAAATTGCAGGTCGACGAAAATACTCTATAGTCCTTAGTCCTTCTGTATGGTCTCTTTCTGGCCGGTGTTTTCAATACTGGGTTCCCGCCGTTAGTTCCATAACCCCATTTCATCTTGCTTGCCAATGGCTCCTCACCTCATACCTGATCACTTTGTCTGGTTCAAATTTATGTGCAAGTGTATCATCTATCTTGGTTTCACCTTCTGTATATTCTTTCTGTGCCTCCCCTGGTCGACTTGTCTGTTCTGGTCGACTTGTCTCTGCCACTATTTGCTCTGGTGTACTGTCTATTCTATACTCTTCATATGCTTTTGGAACAACTTTAGTTCCTCCTGATTATTACCTTCCTCCCTTTTGTCACTCATTACTGGTTCCCTCTTGCCAAGTGATCATGTGTTTGCCCATCCATCAAGTGAACTCGGCCAAATGTTGCCGAGTGTTTCACTAGTCGCTCGAGAGCATTTGCCACTTTCTCTTATTGAAATCATGTTACAGTCCGTTTGGAAGAATTCATAGTCTTCCATTTGCCAATAAAATAACTCGTTCAATGAATTTCTCTCATCCTCCGAGCATTCATGGAGGCCGAGAATACCTTCCTCGTTTGGCTCTATGGTTCCTCTTTCTCCCTCCATTCTGCATCCTTCCTCACCTTCTGAATCTGATGACGCCAATTCTTCGCTCACTGTTTGATTCATCAAATCAATCACATACTTTCTTCTATTGCTTTCTATGGAAAGTGTGTTTCTTTTCCAATTATGATTCGCTTTGGCTGCCACCAGCCATCCTCTTCCAAGCAACGCATCGTACGCCTTTTTCTATACAAAAATGACTACGAAATTCAGCAAGAATGGTTGTGTGTGATAGTTACTTTCTGTGCCATCAATGTCCCCAGTGGCTTGATGCCATGTTGATCCGCCCCTACTAATTGGAATGTTGGAGGCCAAAGTGTAGGTTTTCCAAGACTCCATGTGTCTTCTATTGAGCCTCCGTCGACGATCGTGTTAGCCAGAACTTTCCCTCCGATCTCCATTTGTATGATCGCCAGACTTTTCCCGATGTTCACTGTCAACAACATAGGGTTGACGGTTTGTTCCCCTTGCAGTGTTTGTTTTGTTACAACCTTTCCTCGACCATCCTCTTGTTGTTTTTGGTTGTCACTGACAATGTTTGTGATTGCCATCCCGATTTGTGGCATAGTACGGAGAAGGTCCGTCACCTTGATTGGTATGGTGGTTTGGAGTATCTGCCGTACGATGTTACTCTCGGCCTGTGCTCGCCGAGAGGTACTTGGGATATCCAAAGCAACCTTGTTTTCTTTCATCATTGCCCGTTCCACTTCTGCTTTTGTTTCTTTCATTCTTTGTTTTTCTGTAAGTGGATCAGGGTAGATGGCCTTCTTTTCTTGTGCTCTGGTAGTGACCGCTAGTACTGGATTCTGCTCTTCTACATTCAGCATGTTAATGCCTTTCTGCTTAGGGCAATCGTTATCTTCGTGGTCACCTGGTCCGCACCATTTGCATAGTCTTCCCCCGGGGTTTTGGCCATTCTGACATTCTTGGGCGAAGTGACCCCATTCATTACACTTTCTACATTGTATCATGGGCCTCCCCTTACTGTCGTACTGTATTATGTTTCTCAGGCTATTGTTACTTCTGTAACCTCCAGGGAATGCATTGCTATTGTACCTGGGCTTCGGTGGTGTGGTTGGCGGAGTCGACTGCTCTCCTTGTGTGAAGAGTACTTGTGTACTCCTTGCTTTTAGGTTAAATGGGCATTCCTTCACTGAATGTCCCATTACTTGGCAGATATCACAAAATAACTTCTTTGGACAATTTGCTTTTATGTGTCCTTCGTTGCAATCAGTACACTATAGCTCTCGGCTTTCTTTGGCTGTTTCTTTATCGGCCTTCAATTCTTTCATCATGCGAACCATATCTTTCCTTAGCGCCTAGATGGTCTTTGATTCTCCGTCACTGCTATCATCATCGGTACTTTCATCATCGTCGGTCCTTCTCTTACTTTGGGAGGATGTCTTATTTTCACTTTCTATGTCCATTGCCTGATTATATGCTTCTGCATACGATGATGGAGGTACTACTTTCATATTCTTTCTCAAGGACGGAAGTAGTCCTTCGATGAACCATCTCTTTTTCAGTCCATCGGCTGGCTGGGTCTTCAATTTCCCCAAGAATTCCTTTAACCTCCAATTATATGCTCTTATGTTTTCATTTTTTCCTTGCCTTGTGTTGTAAATTTCCTCGACAATTTCATTATCATCCCTTAGAAGTTTGAATTCATTCTGGAAAGCTTTCTTCAATCCATCCCATGAAGCTTTCTGTGCTGCCTCTAATTCTGTATACCAATCAATGGCTATGTCTCTCAATGTGGCTGGAAACGCTTTTACCTAGTAATCTTCATCTTCTTGTCCATTTGCTATCCATATAGTTTCGCATGTCTTACAATGCCGTACAGGATCCTTTGACCCGTTCCCCATAAACTTTGGCAACTTTTGCCTCTCGCTTGCCGGTTGAGTCACCATCTTACTCTCGTGATGCCGTCTCTGTGTGTTCGACTTGATTGGACTAGTTCTACTGTGACATTTCGATGTCTTCCTTACACTCTCGGCCACTTATGGTTCCTTCCCATGTTTGTTCTCAGCGTCCTTTACACTTTGAGTCCCCTCCGGTCCGTTCCGGTGCTCCCTTTGCGCAGGGGTCTTTGGCTCAAGTCGTCTGATCTTCGGCCTCTTGTCTGAAATGGATAATTCTCCAATACGTCATATGCTATCTTCAAGTTGTTTTGTCAGTTTCTTTCCATTTTCTTTTTCTCTGTTTATTACTAGTGTTCTGAAGTCTCGTTCATCGACTCCCTCGCTGTGAAACTCGGCAATGTCTTGATTTATTTCTTCATGTTCATTCCCTTTTTCAATAATCTGTTTTAACCTTTTTCTATGTTCTTCTTGTTCTTTTAATCTTCGCGATCTTCTCAATATCTCTTCCCGTGTTTCCTGCCCACTTGGTATTTTATTCTTATCCTTATTAAGCTGTATGGGCATGAATCAACACTTCGTCTATTGTCAATTGTGTGGTGTGTGACGGCGGCTCTTGTTGCGCTCCTCCTCTTGTTTCATACGTTCTTCATACCTCCAGAGAATTTGTTGTCTGCGCTGTTCTCGGTCTCTCTCCTCTCGAAGATCTTGTAGGATCAAGAAATTTCTTGCCAGCAGCCTTGGAATACAATCCAGAAGATGACTCACGTCGGAATTAACTTCTAAAATTTCTTCAATGATCTCCTCTGGGATATCTCTTCAGATGGCTTCGTTTGTGACGTGTTGTCTTAGTGATAAATCCCACAGGAAGACAAGGTTCTGTGTCAGATCGTCTTCCCGATTGTTTGGCTCTCGTTCGTTGGCACTTTCCTCTCATATTCTTTGTATTTTTTCTTCTGTTCTTTCTACTTGGTATCTGGTATATGTTTCTTCTTCTGATTGGATTGGTCGACCCATTATGCCGCCATCTTCATTGTGTTTTCTTCGACCTCGAGTACGTCTGATGGTTTGCTTGCCTTGACGACACCACTTGTCCGATGGTCTCGATGACTCAACTTGTCATCGACACCCAACTTGTCATCGACCGACGACGGTCTCCGACGACTCAACTTGTCATCGACTGACGATTCCTCTTGTCATCCACCGATGACTCCTCTTTGTCATCGACTTGTTACCCTCGACCCGTTTCCAAACAAGCAACGGCGCCAAATGTTTACTCGCAATATGATGTTTCAGACAAAACTTGGAGTAAACGGAAATATAAAGCAATAACTATAAGCGTATGATTGATACCAGAATTGCACAGAATAAAGCATTGTTTCCATTCATTGAATATATCAGTATTACACTACAATGTCACAATGCTGCCTCTCGATTACAAGTATCGACTCAATATATAACTTATGCCAAGGTTGGTTGAGATACCAATCGTTGGCAACGACTCCACAACTATCCAACCGTCGGGGTTAACTCGATAACACTCCTAAACTTAACTATGCACAACATTAATTAATTCATGATTATTTACTTGCCGACTACAACCCACTACAATTATGACCGACTACAATTATTATTCCCACATCTAGATACTAAATAAGGTGTAGCATGCTCCACCTGATCGTTCATGCATATTGATATGATATTGGCTATAGCATTCCTAAGTTCAGGAATGCTTTGCAATAAGTCCACTTTGACTAGTACATTGCAAATCTTGTAGAACATTCTTTTGGGGCAGTTTGTCTTGGTGTGGCCTTCCATCTTGGAGTTCATACACCATATGTTTCATGGCTCTTTTCTAGTATTTCCTTTGAGTTCTTTCATCATTTGAACTTTGAAGCATATTTGTTCTTAGAGCTTGAACTGATCCCCATTCATTGTCATTGCTTGCATCCAAGTCATCATCCTCTGTACTTCTTTGTCTAGGGTGTGAGGACGTTTTACTTTTGCTTTCAATGTCCATCACCCTATTGTATGCAATGTTGTACAATGAAGATGGCAGCACCTTCATTTTCCTCTACAATGAGAGTATCAATCCTTGGACGAACCATCATTTCTTTAGTCCATTAATGGGTTCTTTTTTCTAGTTTTTCTGGTAGGTCTTTCAGCCTAAGATTATATTCTCATGTTTTCCTTGCTTGTTGATATATATTTCAATGATAATTTCATTGTTGTCTCGAAGAAGCCTGAATTCTTTCTCAAAGGTTTTCCGCAACTTCTACAACAAACATTGTCTTTTGGTGGGATGTTCTTGATCCAATCAATGGCCACTCTTTGAGTGTGACTGGAAATGATTTCAACCAATGGCATTCACTAGTCTACCCACTAGCTGTCCAAATAGTTTTATATATGTTTTGTAGTGACGTACTTGATCCTCAGACCCATTGCTAGCAAATCTCAACAATTTTTGCATTTTCAACCTTGGGCTAGTTGGTGGAGTAGCCATCACTGGTTGTTCTTGATGTGAGTTCTGATTTGGATGCTCCTTTGCTCTCTTAGCACTATCAGGCATGTTTGAATTCTCGACACTTCCTATGGTCTTGGCAACCCTCTAGTCCAATTCCTTGCTCCAACATCTTTGGCTTAGTCTTCTCCAGTAGCAGTTCTTTGATGCCTTGAACATTGCTCTCTCTCTCTCTCTCTCTCTCTCTCTCTCTCTCTCTCTCTCCCCTTTCATAAAGGAGTCTTTTGACTTTGTGTCTCAAAATAGAGATTTCCCTCACTTGGAGGGGGCTCTGTTGGTTCAGTCAATTCAGTTGACTCTTCTATAGGAGCTTTCTACCTAACTTGGTTGGTAAGATTAAGACTATTTTCTTCAAGAAGGTTAACACACTCTTCTTCCACTAGTGGTGGATTATTCCCCAAAGTAAGTTGGATTCTTTGATTTCTTTGTTCATGGTTGCAACTTCAGCTTATGCTACGACTTCAGCTTTGGCTTTCACTTCAGCTCTAGAATTGTTTTGATGGATTTTTGGAGTTGGTTGCTTCCTGCAGCCTCCTTTGATCTTGTTGTTCCACTGGTTTAAGGGATCCTCTAATTTCACGGTTCGCCCCTTAATGACACTATGTTCTTCTCCCACCTTTGTTAGGGCTTAGTGGCTTTTATCTCTTGGTTTACAGTGTCAATCTTCAGTTCGCTCCTCTTCCTCCTGACGACACCTTTGTACTGTTGTACTATTGTTGTTTGTGTGCTTTGCAGCCTTCTTGAAGATCTTGTAAAATTATATAGTGTCTTGCTAGGAGTCTAGGAAAATTATCTAGCAGTCGATCAACTTCTGTTATAGCCAAGTTAGCCCAAGTGGAACATGCAGGTACTTGGTTTCTATTTGATTCTTTTCTGATGTGCGCTTAAACCGAAAGTTCCCACAAGTACCTGAGGTCTTGGGTGAGTTGATCTTCTTTGTCTTTGTGTGTTGGATGATTCTTGTATTGGCTAGTCCATTTACTCCAACTCTTCCATCTTGTTGTGTTGTCGTCAATAGTTATTGCTGACTATGATTTTTTTGAAGTCTGACTTGACTTTGCAAAGGCAACAATGCCAGATGTGAACTAATGTAATTCTACACTATCAATGCAACATTACAAAATAAAAGTAACAATTCATACTAGAATTGATTGTATGAGAATATCACAATTGATGCTTTATTCATGATAGTGTTCAGTTATATAGAACGCAGATCAAGGAGGATTGTACAGAAATCAGCGCACTCCTTGATTGTGGAAGTTCTTTTTTAAAGAGCCAAGGGTTGTCAGTTCGACCATGGCCATGGGTTTAACTGTTTATAACTATTTACTATCTTTATATTGAGAGTTGTAACTACAATGGTAGCAAGGGGTGGATTATAATGGTGTGAATGTGTTCACAAAAACCCTATAACTTAAATTTGACAACCATTTACACGTCAAATTAATATTTAGTAATTAAATATTATATTTATATATATAAAGTATTTAAATATTTAAATTATATCTTTTACATTATATTCTATTCTAAATTAATAATTAAAATAGAACATAATGTAAAAGATATAATTTAAATACAATATTTATAAAATATAATATTGATTTCTCCTCCAGACAATCGTATTGAATGTCTTTTGCTTTCTCCTCCAGACAACATGATATGTCTTTGTTCTGCTGACTCCGGAGAACTTCTGCGGTGCATCAAAACAACTGAAACTTGAATATAACAATATTCTCATCTATAACTAACCATCCTTCAAACTGCAGGACCTCATCTTCAAAAGTGGAGAAATGCGGAGCAGTTCTCTGACACCACCTGACTGCAATCATTCTGAACCTCTGTCTTCACTCTGCGAGCTCTAGAATGGAAGAAGAAGAATAGTTGGAAGAGGAAGCTACTAAGTTGAAAAGGAAGAAGAAACCCAAGATCACATTTGTGCATAAAATACTACACAAAGGACAAATCAACTAAGTCAAATGTTGCAGGTAGCAGGGAGAGGATTAGAACCTTCCCTCTTTATTGCTCAAAGTACAAGCCTTTTGTTTGTTAATGGTGTTGTTACATAATCTGTTGTTATGTAATCTTTTAAATACAATATTTATATATAATAATATATATTTTTAGATAATAGTAGTGGGGATCTATAGGGGCTCTAGCCCAAGAAATAAACAAAAGATTACAGAACAACACCATTAACAAACAAAAGGCTTGCATAAACATGCAGGCCAAGAGCAATAGTAAACCAAGAAAGTGAGCCAATTGGGAGCAAAACACTACCAAACAAGAACCCATCAGACAACAGCCTGGTTAAGGAAATTCTGAGACACCCCAACACTCAACTCCATCATCTTTTTAAACTCATCATCCCTATCAAACATTCAATTGTTCCAACCCTTGGCTGCCACAATCATAGATTTAGGTTTAACATCAACATTCCTTGCAAGCTGCTCTAAACCCTTGAATTTGATTCCATGGATGATTTCAAACCTTTTGGTGACCCTTTGCAACTGACCACTTGACAACTGAGGCAGGGTGAAAGCACCAGAGACTTCCAGTGTCCCCTTGTGAGAAACCAACAAAAACTTAACTACAGAGCACAAGTCCTGGCAAAAAGTAGTTAATGTCTCTAAATCCATGTTTACCTCTTGCAGCTCTATCTTGATTGTAGCTAATTCAGACTAGTCCAAATTAGCATTTGTCGATATCTTGAGACTTTTCCTATCATCATCTTCCTTGGCATCATCTTCCTCATCTTCCTTCGCCACTGTTGTGTTCTCAGGGAGGAGGAGTAGAAGCTCTAGCCACCCCCTCACCTCCTTAGAAGGAATCTTTTAGGTAGACATATTTGAGATATCCATAGATTCCATACTAGTTAGCCAACAATTAGATAACAAAACAAGTTGGCTGCACAAGTATTAATATGATAGAAAATTACATAGATCACAATGTTGTCATTGGGACTATGAAGAAAGGGAAGACCTCTAGCTATCTATATCACATCCTTGAATGTAGAATCCTAACAAATCACTTCAACGATCTTTCTTGGGAGTCAGCCTATATTGCAGCAGCCACTGCAGCAGAGAAGGCACGGCAGAGAGACATGGAGCTGGCTGCTTGTGGGTTGTCCTGTGGACTGGGCTTCTTCCCAGATGACTGATTTGTCCTATGTTTTGTTTTCTTGTGCCAGTATTCTGATGTCTAGGTGTTAAGCTATTATTGAGAAGTAGAACAGTGCAGGTAAGGTCTTTTTTTACTCTTCATGGTTAGGATTATAGCAGCAATTTTGTATGGTTTTCCACAGTTTTTTTCTGTACTGTTTTGGATCTAGTATACCTGGCTGTTTGAACTTCATTTTTTGTATGAAGTAAATTTTATACATTTGTTCATCTTTTGGTTCAGGACCCAGGAAAATCCCCATTTATCTGGTAAAAACGTTTGTAACAATTTTTGAATTTTGTTGCGTATATCAGTCATGTAAATTTCTTTAATGCATACTCAATGCAACTTTAGAATTGTTTCATGACAGAATTCACATTCCATTAACGAAATTCTGAATCTGAAATTGAGCATCCAGGTAGAAGGCAAGTTATTCCAAGGTGCAGAATATATGAAAATTTATCGAAGCAGGGAAGTTGGCCAATCATATTTAACTTCCGTTGGCACGACACTAGTAGCCATGATACATGCTACATGGTTGATTTGCCGAATCAGGCCCGATGTGGTATGTAAACTCTGGGAAGCCCTCAAACTAGATTTTGAAACATTTGTTTCTCTTATGCTTCTTGGTTTAATGATCTGGCAGAGAGTTTCAGCTGTTCTTGCTACTACTCATGCTCAATTTCAGAAACAGATTCCCTGGCCTCAAAAGTTTGATTTGAGAAGAATAACAATGTTGCAAGAAATGATTAATACCTGGAACCTATAATGATCACTGTGCACAGTAATAAATATCAATATGTTTTGCTGGTCCATATTACTGTTTAATATCCTGGATTTGTGTTTTAACCCATGTGAAGGTTGAATAGTTGGTTAAATAATAAATTGTAAATAAATGATTAAATTTTAAATTCAGTATGTAAGGCAAGTAATTGATTATATTTTTTTAGTATAAAATTATAATTATCTCATGTTTCATATATTTATCATCTTCCTGTAAATTGGCATTGCCACGGCTATCTGTCTTATTGTCAGATTTTCAGATTATCTATTCTGTAGTATTAGTTGAACTGTTTATTAATGTAGAATAATCTGTGTTACATGTTCAAAAATAAATCCGTTTAGTGCGAGATATCTTGGCACATCATCAGGATATTATTAAGGGTACAGATACATAGATTTTTAATGGAAAATTTCAACATTCTAAAAATTCCTTAGACGAGCCTTATATATGCCCCTGAATGACAGATTATATTCTACCTATCCGGCAAAAGACTAGAAGCCTGAGTCAGAAGCTTGATCACAGAAATCTATGGGTCTCTTACCTAATTTATGAATTTTCAATTTTTGATGTAGTACACATGTATATATGCAAAATATTTATTCTTTAGATTCTTCAAGTCCTAAATTATTAACACATTTGGGACACAATCTGCACCTGCTTCTGTGCCCACACTTTGTGTAAAAAGGACTAGGAATACCAATTAAGTTATATGGAACAAGATAATGAGAGCTGTCTCGGCACCCTGAAGTTCTTTGCCTTTTTGACCCCTTCTGAGTGACGTGCTTTCATGCAATACTGAAAAATAATAAGTTTTGTTCAGAGTGTGGTAAGATTTCAGTATCTCGTGGATAGTCGGTGAAGAAAAGTTATGGGTATAATTGTAAATTTGTAATTACATGAACCAGATACTTGGGTTGCCGTATATTTTGTACTATTTAAACTTGCGAAATAAATGAATAGTTAAAACTTTTTTTTTGCAACTTTTCTTCCCTGAAAAATTTGTACCCTGTTTCCTTGTAATTTTCATTAAGATAGATATTAGTAATCTGGCTTTCTTCCCACCTATTATCTGTTGTATGTTCTGATTTTCTCTTGCAATATTCTGTAGTTTATCAAACTCACCTTTATGAGTCCGATGTGTTCATGCCCTTATGGTCCAACCAACCAAAAATACAGAACTCGCCTGGAATTGCAGAAACTCGGTGAGTCCTGAGATGGAGTGCGCTAGGCGAGGCTGGGGGGCTTGGGAACCGGTTCACTGGTGGGTCTGGTCAGACTTGTGGAAACCGGCGAGTCTTGGTGGTAA
Organism: Cunninghamia lanceolata; assembly: GCA_027924645.1. Classification (NCBI taxonomy): domain Eukaryota; kingdom Viridiplantae; phylum Streptophyta; class Pinopsida; order Cupressales; family Cupressaceae; genus Cunninghamia; species Cunninghamia lanceolata. Next base: position 3,547,398 of record BSBN01001465.1, on the reverse strand, counting down.
GACTCAACCGCTCAGCAGTGATGTTAGAAACAGATAAAAAAAAAACTCAAACCTTTACACATAAATGACCTCTTAACACTCTCAAAAGACATTCATTTCATTTGCAACCACAAGGAAGAAGGAAAAAAGAGTATTGGAGCAAAAACACAACCCATTGAAGCAAAAATGAGCAGACAACTTGAGTAGCAAACGTTGATAGAATCCAACTTGGGCAGGTTTGTAGCAGCCCTTGGCGCATCTAAAGGAGCCTATGGTGCATTTGGAAGAGCTCACTGTTGATTTAGAGCAGCCCATGTCAAGTTGGAGCTAGTTTGAAGAGGTATTTTCCCCTTTTGAATCTTTGTTTTTTTTTCCATTTTGCATGTCTCCTACATTTGTTTTTTTTTTTTCATTTTAGATTCATGGAACTAGAAATAAAAGAGGAAAAAAATGAAGAGAACTTATTTTTCTCTCTTCTTTTTGTTCCATTATGGAATTTCTTTAAAATCTCTTTTATGGACAAAAAACTTGGTTGTTTTTTCCAAATTTTTTATTTATTTTTAAGCTACAAATCCTAACTGTTTTTTTTTTTCTTCTGATTTTTTAAGCTTAGTTTATCTAGAAACCCTAAATGTTAATTTATTTTTCATTTAATATTATTGCAGCCTACTTTAAATTTATAGGTTGTTGTAATGTCAAGCCCAGTTAGAAAGGACCTTTGTTGGAAACATGCCATCCTAGAGACAGAAAAATGGGAGTTGATTTGCAAACATTATACATTGAAAAATACTAGGGGAAGCATTAATAGATTGAAATATCACCTCACACAAATGCCATGCTGAGATGTTATTTTGTGCACAAATGCATCTCTTGATGTTGTGTGTGGGGTACAAAGTCAATTAGAGACCTTTGACCCATGGATGGAAGACTCTCCGAGTACTCGTCAAGTCTTGAAAAACTCGCGAGTTTTTCAAGCCGGTGAGTTTTCCTGGTGTTTACTCTCTAGAAAACTCATCAAGTTTCTGTCGTGGACTCCCCCTGCATTGTTAGGTTTTGAAGAAAAACTTAATCCTCTTGCATTAGACATTCCATCTCCATAGAAGATATTGACTAAGATTCTTGAGTGCACTGGAATTCTTTAGCCTTGTCATGAGAAGGTTCTCCAAATAGCCCCTCAAATAAATAGAAAAAGTAATTTGACTCATCATGTAATGTCCCCAATTGTCCTTCCGTCAAAAGGATAATTATTACTCTAATTATTTAATGTTACTTGGCAGAAAATGCTAAGTTTAAAAGGTAATATTAAATAATTATATCAAAAGGTTATAAAGTGACATGATAGCTTACTTTAATAAAGTCACTTTATACATTATGTGAAGGCGGGAAAATAATAAAAGTTCTTTTGAGAGAAGTAATATGAAGAGACAAAAGGAAAATAATATTATATTCCTCTCAAAAGGTTATAAAAAGACAATGAGAGCTCATTTGGAGGCATGCTTGGAATTGGTATTGTTACTCTGTTGGATTGAACCGTGTTCTTCCTTTTTTTCTTCCTTCTTGTGGATGGAAACCCACTCGAAGAAGATCAGTTTTGGTAGTGTGATATCTACCCTAGCTAGTAATGGTGGTTTCTACTTCAGGAAACCAATGGAGCTGATCAGAGATGAAAGTTTTGTTTATGTTTGCATTGTGATCCTATTTTGTATTGATGAAATCAATTATCAATAATATTGTGTGGGAGTTTGATTTCTTTTTATTGGGTGTGAGTGCACAAGCTGGTCCGCACCCTGCATAGCCGTACTTGCTGCATGGTAGGAATTGGAAATACATAATTGTGAATGCATTTGAAATCAAACCTTTGAGATATTGAATACTCAGAAGACTTGATTTAAGTTCAATTGTAGTGGTAAATATGCATGTTTGAAATTGTTCTGAAGATTTCAGTACAGATATGGCCGTACGTGCCTGGAGGGGATCGATTAAGACTAGAAATAAATCTTGATTTCCTTGCATTCTTTATTGTTTGTAGTTTGATTATTGTGGAAGGGCGATCATTTTGGGACTATTTTACAGTGATTTGAATGAGTCATTTTGCTTATATGAGAATATCCGTACAAATGGGCCATACTAGCTGAAAGTGCATTTCAATGACTGCAAATAAAGTTGAAGTTTGTTTGATCAATGCCTTTGGTGATATCTTTGTATGCCTTGACCGCTCCTTTCTAGACCATTTTTAGGAGATTTGATGCATTATATGATTTATGGTTATCATCCGTACTATGCCAGTTCCGTACATTGCTGATGAGGATCGATTGATATCAATTTTCTGATCTAACTTCTTTGGCATATCTGAAGGTTGTAGATTTTATTGTATGCTTGGGCGATCACTTTAATATTGTCTTGCATAGTTTTTGATAAACATTGAACATGCTAGAATGACATCCGTACTAGAGGGAGTCGTACGGTTCTGAGGGGAAGATCTGAGCTTTGACTGAGCATTGCTTATATCTTGTTCACTGTTCTTTGCAGTCTTAAGTTCAGTCAAGTGTCATTCTGTTGATAGTGATTGAAGGGGTATGATTCTCTTGTGGAAATTTGGGATTTCTTGCAGCTTGGGGGCAGCTGTACAGTCACAGAGATGACTGATTTGCTACAGTTCAGACTGGCAGTGAGATCAATTAGTGCAGCCAATGGATTCATACATTCTTTGGTGATATTTGCATGGTAAAAACTCTTCATTCAAGAAACCTTCAAAGATAACATCTCCATGATCTAACCATGTATTAATGAATATCATTGTACTTGATTTCATTGTAAATTTATGCAATTCACTAAAGTACCCCTGGATGGTTTACCGCCAGTGTGGAGAACGAATCTTCTTTAATTTTCTCACCCATTGGAAAATTGGAGTATTCCCACTGAATAAGTGGATGGCATTGTAATTTCCTTGTTTCTTATCCACTAGAAGTGGTGAATTCCCACATTTGTGGATGCCCGCCGCAGCGGATGAATCATAGCTCATAGTTGCATAGTTTTCACTGTAGCCAATCACCGTATGCTCTCACCTTGCCCATTCTGGGATTTGGGTGATCAGAAAGTGTGAGGCATCTTTAGTTGTTTATGCATTTATGCTAACACTGTTCATAGCTTTGCAAAATTGGGAAATTTTTTTGGGGTAGAACATTACACATCATCATCCCTTATGCAGTCATGGTCTTCTTGCGCACCAATAGGAACTAGAAGACCTATTTGATCTTTGGATACTTGCATACCCTCATCTTCTTCAAACAATATGACATATTGGTGTTATTGCACTTGTATCTAGTATTAAATATTCTCTTCCTCAGTCAACAATCCTTCATCAATCTCAAAAAACTTGAGCAAAGCCGACAAAACATGCAAAATTTCTAACTCCTTTCTATAACCTAGCAATGCATAGGGAGTCATATTCTAAAAATACTATTGCTTCATTTTGAGAGGCAGGCATTGGAGGAGGTGAGTGTAGGAGGAGATCTAGGATTGGATGACATTGATGAGGATGAGTAGTCATTGCCATCTACTACCAGGATGGAGGTTGAGCCACTGCCTTCCATGCCAAGCGAGTAGCCACAACAGGCTCCAAGGACTAGAGCCTCTACCTCTTTCCTAGTTTTCAGTAGATTAGGGAAGAGGAAGATGTAAAATGTTGTATTTACTTTTAGTTTTACTATTTTCATTTTGTTAGCTATCTATTGTATCAGGCTATCAACCATCAGGGTTCTGCATGATGATGCAATTTTGTACTCAATTTGCATTCAAATCAATCAAATTTAATAGAAAACACGTTTGTACTCATTTATGGACTCATTGGATACATCTTGTCATTGAATTTTACAAAGAACATGTGTTTCTAATGAAATTTAAGCAATTTTTTAAGTTGCTGAGTTTTTGCCGAGTCGAGTTTTTTGGGCTTGGCGAGTTTTTACCGAGTCCGAGTTTTCCAACTATGCTTTGACCAACAAAAGGAACTAAAAAGGAGGCAAAGAGAAGATATAGCAGCTATTTATGGAGATTTTTGTTCTTCAATTCCTCAGCCTCTGTTCTTTGGATCTTTGACCACTAGTGATAGTGGCAATAGCAGCCGTAGTGATAGTGGCAATAGCAGCCGTAGTGTTAGTGTTGGGCCTAGAGTTTGTAGATCTAGATTAGATTCATATATTGTACCACACACTACACCAATTACCCAACCATCACTTGAGAGAATGGGTTGGAATAGGGACAAGCATGATACGTCAAAGAGTGCAATCAAAGACTTTTAGTTCTATTATTCCATTTCATTTCACACAGTTAGGTAATTAATTATTTTTTTTGTTTTAAAATATGTTGTTTATTTTTTTGTTTTTTGAATTTTTAAATTTAGGGGTTTGCAACTTTGTAGAATTTAAAGTTAAAACCCAAAATTTTATACTACTTATTTTGTTTATTTATTTATTTCTTATAGGTCTTTTTATTGGCAAAATATGTTAGATGCCCAAGTCACAAGATTCGCCGAATTTCGGCCATGAGATTCGAAATTCGGCGGATTTATACAAAGTCTTAAGAAAATCGTTGAAATTCACTTGAAATTCATACGATAAGTTTTTTTAATGAAAAATATTTGTATAAAGTGTATTTTTTAGGTTTTCCGCTCCCCTTTTCACTTTAACACAGCGGTCAAACTTGCTCATTGTATTCCTTCGCTCAAACGTCTCACGTCTCCTGCTCTCGACTCACGTTTCCTGCTCTCGACTCCCGACTCCCTGCTTTCGTTTTTCCTCAAACGTCTTATGTCTCCTGCTTCCGACTCTCGACTCCCTGCTCCTGTTTGCCCTCAAACGTCTCATGTCTTAGTTTTGCAAACCTGTGCATTTTAGTATTTAGGTTTCTTCAAATAAAACGTAATATTTATTATATTTTTATTTTGTTTTTTAATTTTAAGTTTTTTTTAATAAAATTTAGATTTTTTATTTTGTTTTTTAAACTTTAAAGTTAAAATGTAATGTATATTTTATTTAATATATTTTAAAAATAAAATTAATATTTTTTATTTAAAATGTAGTGTATGTATTACTTATAAGTTATAACTTATATATATATTTTAAAAAAATCAAATTTATGTAAGGCGAATTTAATCACGATTTTTTTTCCAAATTTTTCCTTACTGAATTTATTTCGAATTTCATCATTGCCGAACTTGAATTCGAACCTGAACCTTGTGACTTAGGTAGATGCTATTATTGTTTGTGAAGTGGGGTTCTAAACCCCTAATGATGAGGAGGTAAAGGGCTCTATTTTTACTCAAAAGGTGGCTAATGTGAAGGCCAAAATTGAGGAGAAGTGTGAGATATCGAAGGTTGTATAATCATGATTGATGGTTGTACATATAGGAGGAACACGACATTGCTGAATTTCCTTGTTTCTTCCTCTCGTACCAGCGACTTCTTGAAATCCGTTGATTTAGTGATTCAAATTGTAAAATTTTACATTAGTGATTAACATTAGCATTTCAAATTACTTCGTTTTTTCCTCAGGTGGCATAGTTTTTCTGAAATCAATTGATGCTTTAGGAAACACAAAAAAACGACGAATTCCTTTTTGAGGTTTTGGAGGAAGTCATGGCCAAGGTGGGTGAGGAGAATGTTGTGTAAATAGTTACATATAATACAACAAATTATGTTGCTGTAGGTAAATTTCTCATGGATAGGCACCCATCCTTATCTTGGACTCCCTATGTTGCTCATTGCCTTGACCTCATATTGAAGGATCTTGGCAAAATCCCATGGATCAAGGTATGTGTGGAGCATGGTAAAAACGTTTGCAAATATATATACAACCATTCTTGGGTCCTCAACTTAATGAGGAAGTATATTGACAAGAAGGAGTTGGCTCGTCCTAGAATAATCTGCTTTGCAACAAACTTTATCACGTAGTAATATTTGTTTTAGTCAAAGGCTGCCTTGAGGCACACATTTAGTAGTGAGGACTGGTCTACATTTTCATATGCTAAGACCAATGCAGGGATTGACATGGTTGATTGGGTTTTCAACGAGCACAACTTTTGACTTCTGACAAAGAAGATTGTAGATGTAAGTTCATATTTCCATTCTATTTTGTTCATTTTACTAGTTTATCAATTATAATACTTTCATTTGTTTATAACTTCATAATTTTTATGTTCCCTTCTTTTGCAATTCACAGGGCATTTTGTTGTCCTCCTTTGAGTTGTTGATGGGGAGAAGCTCACAATGGGCTATGCATATGAGGGCATAGATAGGCTAAGGAGGCCATTAGATCCATCTACGGTGGGGTTGAAGATAATTATTGTCTCATATGGGACATCATTGATTGGCGATAGCACCATCAACTTCATAGGCCTTTACATGCAACTACGTATTTCTTGAATCTAGTGTTCCAATTCTGTCCAAATTTCAAAGCAGATGAAGAGGTTTTGGGTGCGCTCTACACAGTCATAGAGCAAATGGACCCTGATCCTCGGCTTGGCGCAAAGATTGTTTTTGAGATTGAGATCTATAGACTTGTGCAAGGGGACCTCTTTGCATTATATCTCTCAGGCAACTTGGACGACATTGCAACTATGTAAAAGTTTATTAAGGGCATACTTTAAGTTCAAAACTTTTCCTTAGTTTACATTAATGTTGAAACTTGAAGTTGAACAATGAGATTGAGTTTTTTTTTTCTTATTTAGATGCATGGAGGGAGAGGTATGGTGCTAAGGTCCAAATCTTATAAGGATTGCAATTTGTGTCTTGGGCCAATCATACAACACTCCAGGATGCAAGCACAATTGGAGTATGTTTGAACACACACACTCCAAGAGATGCAATAGGTTGTCAATGCAAAGGTTGAATGATCTTGTTTATGTTCATTACAATCTTCTCTATTGTCACAAATAAATCTTGATAGTGACTAATCTCCCATCACTCTAGACGAGATTGATCCATATATTGGATCATTGAGGCTAAGGTTCCCATCTTCAGTGAGGATGACCTTGCATGGGTTGATCAGGTAGATTTAGAGACAAAGGTAGTAGCATGGCAGAGGAGGATAGAGCACAAATGAACTCCTTGGATGTTGGTGTCACTAATACACAAACATATATCATGGCTGCATCATCATCGATGACCAATCTTAGACGCCCATGCAGGACTTGTCTTTTAGCTACGGATGCTCGGATGAGTGGTGTAGGCTCCTTTGAGACATGGTTATACTTTCATTTTTGATATTTTGTTTTGAGTTATTTATACAGTTGACAATATTTATAATATTGTATATTTAAAAATATTGTTTCCTTCAGCTAAAATCCGCTTTTGTACTCGTGATCGATGTATACTTGCATATGTGATCAAAGTGGCTTCTATTCGATTAGTTTATAATGTCTTTAAAGTTTATCTATTGAAGGGTGCATAACAAAAGCTTTAAATCCTTAAAAATATCTATATTTCATGGTTTTTTCAATTTGCTGAGTCTTGGGCGAGTCTGAGTGTGGAGACCAAATCTGAGTCTTGTAACTATGATTTTAACATCTTCACAGAAAGAAACAAATCAAAACTCCGGTAGGAACTGGTTGCCATTGAGAGCTTGCTCCTTTTTCTCTACTTGAACATATTTTTAAAGAATTTCTCTTGAGCATAATTGTTTATGAGGTTGCAAGCAACCTTGGCTAGAAGCTTACTTGGCCTTGTTATGTGGCAGATATTGTGCAATGGTCCAGGCACTTGCATCCCTTTATGCATAGCTGGATTCTGTTTGAAGGTAGTTAAACTCCTAGTTTAGGTTTTCTGTGGTTACCATGTTAGTATACGTTCCATATATTAAATGTTTGCATCTTCCTTGTGTATCGTATTACTTATGGGAATGGCTTTGTCAATGATGGTTGCCTGAGGAACTTTTTGATTTAATTAGTTCTCTTTTTTGATAACAGGTCATTGGTATTAAGTGGGTAATGATATTCTATGTTGAAAGCATTGCAAGAGTTAAAAAGCTGTCTTTGAGTGGCTGGCTGTTATACAAGCTACATCTTGCTGATCAGCTATTTGTCCAATGGCCACAACTGAAGCAAAAATATCCCAAAGCTCAGTATGTGGGACGACTAATGTAGTTTACAATTTTCTTTCATGGTTGACAAGGAAAGTGGAGAGGCACTGATCGGTATAATCTTCGTTTTTGACATATTGCTTGTAGACTTCCTTTTTTATAACAAAAGCTACCATATTACAATGTTTCTATTCCTGAAAGTGTACATTATGAAAGCTGTTGGAGGATCCAGGGTTTTCTCGATCTTGAACAATGATGTATATATGGGGTTATAAGAGACCACTTTTGGAATTATGCTTTACTGGTTGTGGTTCAAATAAGTTTCAAACCAAGGTGCAATTGCAAGTGAATCTATGGAGAAATTTTAACAATTTGAAAATACTCGAATTAATAACAAACTCAACTGGGAAATCTGAGAGGAGTAGAAACAGAATTTTATTTTTAGCCTTTGATTATAATTTCTTTGCAGAAGGTTGCTAGTTCTGTGATAAATTTGACAGTACCGGTGAATTCTGTGCAGCTAAATGAGAGTCTCATGCTTTACGACAGAGGACATAATTCTGATTCATTTATGTTGTTATTTATACAAGCTATTGAACATTTTGGGGTTGATGAATCTGGATATATTTATTGATCGAGAAGAGGTCTTCCCCTAAGATGCAGTATTTCCACTCGCATCACCACAATCTGTACACTATTGAACAGCTTGACTATCTTCCACCTCTGGGACCTGGTGCTTGACATGCTTCCTTTTTGAGTTTGCAAGGTGCAACTTGGATATTGTTTCTAAAGATAACTATGTTGTATCATATATACCTGCAATTAGATTATTAAGAGTGAAAATTCATCATCAAGCAGTGACCATTAGAAGTTAACTGAAAATACTGCAATTGGTGGAAAAAATTCTAATTCCAGTATATTCATCATTGAAAAATAAAATGGAAAATATCTGAAACGTTTGGGAGGATAATCTCTTCGTATGTGTGTTCATACATCCAAATTCTGGACTCCATAGCATATTTAAAATATTTTATTCTGGTCTATTCATTATTAATATTTTATTCTTGCAAATTCTGGTTTACAATAGCTATGGTTATGGACTGGTAATTTATCGGTAAAATTTTAATCTTTTCAGACTGAAGATAGTCAATGTAACTCAATTAATTTGTGACATTATTAGCTAATGATTTTGAACAAGTTTCGTCAGCCAATGTTATTAATATTTTTCTTTTAAACGCCTTATATCGTGGAAGGATCCAAATGTGCAAACATTTTTTAGCAGTTAAGGGATGGTGTATCTATGGCTGTCAAAATGGGAATCTGGATTGAATGTCATCCATTCTGAAAACGTATTATATAATTCACTAAACTCATTGATCATATTTTGCTCTCAACGTCTTTTCAGTGATAATATTTTTAGTTACTGCTCTTTGATTCACGGATGTTGTTTTCGATATGGATTTCCTGTCATGGTCTTTGGATTGAGCTTATTGCCAGTTTACTAGTGGTTCTTGTTTTTGTCTATGGTAAGTTTTATTTTTAAAAATTTAGTCATAAAATGTGGCGGGTTACTTTATTCATGTATATGGAGGTTACTGTTTATATCGGAATAGTTTTGAAAGGCATAGTTTTTTCACTAGTTGTGGGATAAAGGATTGGTGGTGGTTAGATTTATATCCTTTTTCTATTTTGAAATTCACTACTCCGATAGGTGTTCGTGGGAAAAGTTCTGCGTTAGGTACAGTGACAGAAGGAATCCAACAGTGGGAAGTAGAAATACTGCCATTGGAGCGTTTCGATTATGACATGTGGAGATAGCTTTTGTCAAACTGGTTTGTATAGGAGGTATGATTGCTTCATTCTCGTCATGCATTCCTCAGAAAAAAAAATCTACTATCTTCTGCAGCCCGTCGCTCTGTCTAATGCAAAATTTATTCCGCCACTCGTTCTTTCGTCCAGCTCATCCCTCTATTTACTGCCATATTTACATCGCTCCTTTAATAACAGTGATTTGCTTGTGCTCATAAATCCATGTTTTTCCTTTTTAAAAGTTTACATTCAGAGAAAGAAAACAGAACTTACTGCGATCTTCTCGTGTTGCTTTTCTCGTTTACCTATTTGATTGCGATCTTTCAAGTAGAGTGAATGGTCCCTGTTCCTAATTTTAGTTTCCTATATTCGTTATGCATACAACTGCACTACAAAATTCCCACTAACATTTAATACCCACTCGTATTTCTTGAAGTTCGTTATTTTGTATTCGATTTGTTCTTGTTGTGACGTTTTCACATAACGCCCCATTGCAAATGGGGACCCCCTTTTTTCTTGCTTTCGCCATCGTTTTTGCTTTGATCTTGCAGTTTCTTGCCCTGATCCATGAAGCTAGGAAAGAATGTCCGAGCAGTTAGCTCACAGGGAACATTAGGAATGTTTGAAATAGTGAATTTTCCTGAGGATAAGTGAAACCCTGACTATCATTCCTTGATCAAAACTGACCCATCCATGGCATAAGTCCATCATTCCATAAGAAAGATCCTAATCCTTCACTCAATGCTAATCTTGTTCCAGACCCCAGTCCCAATCCAGAAGTCCAATCCGGACCCCAGTCCAGGAATCTAGTCTGGAAGTCCAATCCAAAGTCCCGTCTGGAAGTTCCTATCCCTGAGTCCTGTTCCAAAGGAATTCATTCCCGGACTTCCGTTCCAAGGTCTATTCGGATTCCTATCCCGACAAGGTTCTGAATTCGACAAACCCTGTCACTCCTTGGCATGATCATCTTTCCATCATGGAACTCAGAGCCTGGGCCGACAACCCTACTCCTGTAGGACTAATCCAAAGGATATCCTTCTAATCCCAATCCAAGACTCAATCTCAGATCATAACTTGGACGATTTCCAAATCAATAGAGTTTTTCAGGGACTTAGAACAATTTTGAAACGACGAATGCCCAAACACTCCTTTGGACTATGCACAAGAATATTCCTGGTTGAATATTCCAGTACCAACTGGAATATGCGCCCAGGGAAGAAATTCCTTCTTGGTCGCATAATCCAGTAGGTACTGGATTATACGCCCAAGGATGATTTTTGTTTAGGTTGCATAATCCAGTACCTACTGGATTATGCGCCCCAGGATCAGGATTGTCCTGTTCCACATCCCTGTCCAGTCTGGACTATGCAACTCATCAGGAAATCGTTCCTGGACTAGTCTGCGAGTGCCTGAATGAAGAATTCACCGTTTGTTAGGAAAATTTCACCATGGAGATTGAAATTCCCTGAGGGGATAGAGTGAACACCTCGCTTTGGATCCCATGTTAATAATTGAACCTCTGATGAAGCGAACTAAAGTTCACCCTTTGCCAAAAATTGAAACAGGTGGACAAATCTTTAGTCAAAATCAGGCTCAAAAGTCCAAGTCGCATTATCCAGTTCAGGGTGGAATCTGTGCCTAGGAGAGTTTTTTGTCCAGATCGCAAAATCCACTTCCCCTTGGGATTTGCGCTCTTGGAGGTTTTTTTGTCCAGGTCGTACATTCCTGACCCAGATGGAATTTGCGTTCCTGGACAACAGGATTCCAGTTCCCTTTGAAAAATGCAAAATAAGATAATTCCTGTCCAGAATGAAAGAAGTAACCCTTCGTTTGAGTGAGATTCCACAGGAGAAAATTTCCAAGACTTAGCAAACTTTTGACAAAAAGACTTGAAAGAAAGTCTGAGAGAGAAGTCCAGACTTGGGAAGAAGTTATCCATGGTCGCATAATCTAGTCACTCAAGGAATCCCCGACCTTAAGGAATCCCCGCCCTCAAGGAATCCCCGACCTTAAGGAATCCCCAACCTCAAGGAATCCTCGACCAAGTGGAATATGTAATCCAATCACTCATGGAATCCCCGACCAGAAGGAATCCCCGACCAAGTGGAATATGCGCTTCAGGACATGTGGATTCCCTGACTAGGTGGATGCCCTAACCGACTGAAATCCCCGACCACCGACCCTGGGAGAAAAAGACAAAAGAACTAAGTCGGCTAGGTGATGGAGTATGGCGGCTAGGTTTTTTATTCCACCAACCTAGGTCAGCGAAGTGGCAGGGGGGAGTCCAAGCGCCTATATAAGGAGGCCACCTAGGTCATTTCATTCATTCAAACTCAAATCTAAGATAGAAAAAATAGATTTCATGTTCAAACCAAGGGCAGAAGTAATCATTCCAAGGAAGATTTTAGCATTCAAAGAACAAATTTCACCCCTAGGAGGACAAATTTCATCAAGACTTGGAATTCCTAGCTGAGGAATACTAGTCCAAGGAATCCTACTCCCTCCTTCCAATTGCTCCATAACCTGGAAATTCCTCCTGTCCATGCCTGGTAACCCTGGAATGAAGGAAAAATGTGAAGAATGCCAGACAATGAGGGAAATCCTTTGTTTGTTCAGGAATTTATAAGTGAAATTGATCAAAACTTGCAAAATCATTCATGTTTCATTTCATATTGCATTGCATTTATGGATTTTGTGCATCATGACTATTTGAGGTTTCCCTTGTTTCACAGGAATCCAAGAAGACGAGGATAAGTTCCATGAGGAGGATGAACAAGGATGATTCGGGGCAAGCAGGATGGATGTAGAGAGTTCAAGTGCCGAAAGTGATGACCATTTCAAGGATCTAGGAGTTCCGACAATAAGAAGACCACACATGCATACCGAGGATTTGTGAAGGAAATCACTCCAAGTCCAATATCAGGGATTCCAGTTCTGGACAAGAGGATCAATCCTTGGAAAACCAAGAGGATACACTTCAAGTTCACATCCATCGAGAAGAACGAGAATCCACGCCAAGAGCAAGGATCTATGCCGATGCGGGAATCCAAAGGGAAATACAATAGGGATGGAATTTCAATTCCAAAGTATACAACACAGAGACAAAATTCCAATGATCACTCCAAGAATTCCATCAGGATTGACTTGATTTCCAGCCTGGAAGGAATTCCACAACAAAGTTCCTTGACCACCTGGATTGTGCGCCTAGGAAGAAAATCATTCCAGGTCGCAAAATCCTGTTCTAGGTAGAGTTTGCCACCAGGACAAGTGGATTCCAGGACACCATGAAATTTGCGACCAAGGAGCAGGTCGAGTTGGGCAGTTGACTGGTCTCACCTACCTACCAGGCAGCTTATTCAGCTTGACGCCTAGGACATGTGACAACCTTCTACTTGTCTTATGACATATTTCCACCTACCTTTTAGGGTTTGCACGTTGATAGAGGAAATCTGATCTTTTTTCACCTCCTTGTTTGCTAGCTAGCCTATAAATAGGCTAAGGGCGCCTCATTTAGGAATCCCTCCCTCGCTCTTTTTTCCATCATTCTGTTGCTCCTAGAGCACCCTAGTAGCTAGTTTTCATTTCTGCACTATTTTTCTGAGCCGAAACTCCAAGGATCAGTTGGATTGTTGTAATACAGAGTTCTGAAGCAATAATATATGCATTGAAGAATGGTGTTCATATATTTCTTTGGATTTTTGGCATGGTCTTATTGATTACTTGGAGCAAATCTGAAAGATATTGAAGTTCTTTCTTGTATTTTCATGCTTTTGTTAGATAGATGTGATGGAAATGTTCTTGTTGAATGATTGAAGTTGATTTGTTCATACCATTTGTGATCTGTGGCTTGCAAATCACTTTGTATGGTTAATTTGAACGTAATCCATGCTTAACTTCGACTGTTTCTGTATGATTAGTTCCATGTTCCATGACAGGACAGTGTGAAAATCTCTGCCTCTACCCCAGAAGATTGCACCATTTCTGCCTAGTTGTCGCATGACGAAGCAGAGGACTGGTTCCAGTTTCCATCCTCAACAGTAGTCATTTCCATCGATTAGATTCCTGAACCCTTACCTCATCTTTTGCATTTTCTTTTAGATCTTCGTTAGGAATAGTCCGTAAGGAACCTCACTAAGAAATCATTCCCTATCTGGAAGTTGAACTAAGAGCCTACGCCTTGTTTTCCTTGGAAGAGATAGTGAAATCTAGGCCTTTCCGTGGAAGAAACAGTGAAATCCCAGTCTCTCTGTTGGAGGAAGAAGTAGGTTCCAGGTTGTCCATTTGCAGAGTTTCATTCACCCACCAATCCAAGTCCCAGGAGTGAGTTCCATGTCCATGGAGTAATCCCACGTAAGTCCCCCTCACGATTACCAACAAATCACATCATTCCACTGAGTCTATCCCACACCAGTCAAGACCTGACACAAAAGGAACCTTGGAGCAGTCTCATTTGATCACATAGTTCAGTGTCTGTGAAGCTTTACTCAAGAGAGGATATGATACTGTGTGTTTTATTCTAATGTTGTTGGTGTCACAAAAACATCATCAACAGTTCTCTTATCGTTTGTTTCATGCATTTTGCTATGTTTGGTCTAGAACGAGTTAAAGAGTTAAAACCTACTGAGTTCTAGTTTACGATTCAGTCACTGATAGGATGTAACTAGTATCTAAGCAAAGGAAATAAAAGCTCGAGATCCAGTTCACTAGAGGAGCTCAAATAACCCAAGTGTAAGGTGTAGATTCAACTCCGAGCGCATGTACACTGTATCGTGCAAAAGTTATGAAAATCTAGCCTTGGCATATGAAGGTACTTTTTTCCCTTATGATTTAGGTTTTCTTTCAATTCAAAAAATATTTAATGTATAAAATTTGTTGTCCCAATTATTCTTTCATTCATGTGTAGATACAGTCCATTACAATACATAAACAAGAGTTGTGTTACAGCTGTAGTCCCTACCAAGGCCTGCAAAGGCAGAGTAGAATTTGGATAACACATAATTATTACATGGAAAAAGACAATGATTTTGTGCAGAAGCATTGTCATACTTGGATGATAAGCTTGAAATTCTCCACTTGTGAAGCATACAATGCAGATTATATTCCATACACAAGCACATCTTGCTAAAAGGACCTATTCGTAAAATAGACACAAAAGCATGAATTTGTTTAAACACCAAAAAGCTTTATAGAATTAGCAAGGAGTATTCCTGCATTGTCTACAATAGACAAAAGAAAGCCAATTTGAAGTAAATGAATATTTTTATTTCCTAAGAACTCAAAAGATCCACCACAACTATTTTTCTCATTGAATGCAAAATAGTAACTTGAAATTTAGAGAGCATGGAAAACACTTTTATGGGATTTTGAAAGAAAAGGATAACAAATTTATAAAACAAAGCATGCTTGGGTATCAAAAAGTTGCACTACAAGCTCTCTAAAAGTAAATTTGCACCTTACATGTGTGGAAGTTTGAGCCACTTTATCGAACACCATAGTAACATACAAGGAACTTCAAATCTTATCCACACAATATAAGCTACAAAGAAAATTAATTATATTTTGAAATCAATCAAGAGAGAATTTGTGCATAAATTTTTCTTTATTGAATTTTGTTCCTAAGTTCTTGTGAAGGCTATGGTGATGGAAAGTGACACTTGCAACTACTATATCTCACAAAATTCACTTTCAATTATGCTTTGATGGATGTTTATACCCTCTTCCAAAGCTTTAATTTGAGACCCTACATGGGAGCTGTTTTGCAACTTACACGCTTGAAAATTTAAGCCACTTTGGTAAATGCCATAGGAAACTACAAGGAACTTCAAATATCATTGACACAATATAAGCTACAAAGAAAAAATAATCACATTTTGAAATCATTCAAGCTAGAATATGTGCACAATTTCTTGTGAAGTTGTGAGTGGAAGTGGCACTTGGAACTACTACATCTTACAAAAATCAACTTTCAATTATGCTTTGATGAATGTCCAAACCTTCTTCCAAAGCTCTGATTTGAGTAGAGGCAGGGAAAATGTTGGCAAAGGTTAAGCAGTCTAGATTTACACCCATCAGTTGCATTTGCCTAGAAGTTTCCAAGGCCTTTTTAGCAAACCTATGTTGAATATATTTTGTAATCATAGCAATCCATGAGACCACATTTCTTAGAGGCATTTTGTCAAACATTTCACATCCCTATCTATGCTTCTACATTTTGCATGCATGTCTACTAGGGCACTTGCAACTACAACATCTTAACAAAAAATCCCCTTTTGTTATGCTTTGATGGATGTCCATACCTTGTTGGAATGCTCCCATTTTTGCACAAGCTACGAGGATGTTGGCAAGGGTTGTAGAGTTTGGTTTTACACCTGCCAATCACATTTGCTTGAGAGTTCCTAAATCCTTTTTAACAAATCCATTTTGTGTGTATTTTGCAATCATTACACTCCTTGAGACTATATTTCTTGAGAACTCCTTAAAGTTGCACAAATTTCTAGACATGAAAGGTGCAAAATAGTTCCTAGGCCTTGTGCATGCTTCTATAGTTTGCATACATGCCTACAACAAAATATCACAATCCTTGATAAACTTATCAACATGATTCACAAAGTCTTAAACCTTCTTTATCAGTTCTACAATAACACTTATTATCTCCCCTTTCAAACATTCTACCCAATCTTTGACCTCTTCTATGTGCGCCCAAAATAAGAATCCTATGTTAGCACTACCAGTTTTGTGCAGTTGACTTTCTCCCCACACAAATTGCTATTATGCAACCACCTTTCAAGAATTTTGTAGCATTAACGCCTTCCGCATTAAGGGTAATGGCCTTGCTTGGGTGTTTACTTAAACAGTAATAAAAAACAATGTTGAGGAGCTCCACATGTTGTCTATAGTAAATGACAACATAAACCCACTTATGTTGCATGTGGAAATCATTGGGCAATTCGTTCATTTCAACCATTTGGATGAATTCATCCTAGAAGTGTGAGATCTTGAGCGTGTCTATGTTTGCACTGAAATCTTTAGTCCTATTTGGGTTTTGAAAGAGACATAGTAGGTAAGCCCCTCACTCTGACAACTAATTTTGTACCACTCAATTTCAACCTTGATGCCTTGTATTTTGTTGATTGTATAAAATATTTTAGTGTTGGAGGGAACCTAATCCTTCTTGTGTCCATCATCAAACCATGCTCTGCTCTTGCATACTAATGGGTCTGGGAGGTTTTACTCCTAAATTGTTGATTAACATGATGCAGGATACATTCTACTCAGCCCCATCCATCCACTAGAGATCCACAATATCTAATAGCAATAACATTACTTGTATCTACTATGTAAATAGAACATGCTAAGAGAACAATGTAGGTCTACAATAATTAAAGATATATAAAGGAGTCTTTAGGGGGGTTAGCAGATGTGCAACACCTCCTTCAATTGGCCCTCCCTACATAATGTTGTGAGATTAAGATGTTTGAAAGAATGAAATCTTTAGAGAATATATCTACAATTTATCAACAATTCACACAACAAACTATATAAACTGGTTTAATTTATAGTTTGTATGACATGCCATTGGTAAAAGAATTTCCCCCAGCACCCAAGGAAAAAGCATTGGTTAATCAGGTTATTTAGATTGCCTAATTTTGTAGATTTTTTAAAAAATACAAACCTTGGAAACCATTAGAAAACTCATCAAATTTTTTTAACTATGCATGCATTTTATGAAAAGCTATTGAAGATGGGACAAATACCATGAGTTATGTGAATTGTTAAATGGTGTGTACAAATTCAAAGGATATTTTGTCTTACAAACAAGATAGTCTAATTCTACTTGTTTACATCTTGTAATCTCAAAATAACATATTTGTCAACAATATGCAATTGTTAGCTTGTTTAAATTATAGTGTTATCTAATTCCTTTAACTCTAGTGTATCAATTATTGTTTGTAACATCTACATATTCCTCTTGCATCTTTTTATTTCTTTTGTTGTTCTACTTGTCTTGTTAGTGCATTATCTATGGCATCTCTTGATAAATATGATAATGGCCAACATAGCAGTTCTTCAAATAAAGAACACAAGATAAATTGTGGCATACCAACTATCATTCCTAGAAGGATGCAATTAACAAGGCGAGGTGAGAGGAATGCCACACATGCGTACTAGGATCTTGTTAGGTGGAATGCCTAGCACATGCCTTCATGCTTTGTATATTTTACCCCAGTTTTATTACTTCCCAATGTGCTCAAGTATCACTTCCCTTCCCTCTGAATTGTGCCCAATAATTCCACACCACAAAATTGCTAGACAACTTGTTCCACCAGCTAAAATGATCTCCCACATCTACCTTTGCATTACAACACAAAATAGTTTTGAGCAAAGATTGATTGTTATACATGCTTACATGTTTCGTGTGCATGGAGAGTTACCCAAGAATCCACATTAAGTAAAGCAAATGACAATATTGTAGGCTCCAAATGTTTCTTAGAGCAAAATGATTGTTTCTTCAAGTGGAATAAGATGGGCTTTGGAAAAAAGTTAGCTACTTTGCAAAACCCAACTCAAATTGAGGAGATGTTAATAACAAGCGTGACTTTGATTCTTCAAATTAGACACATACGAGGTGAGAAATTAATGTATAGTGGCCACACCCTTGGCTTCCCTCAAGACATTATTGCTATCACAAAATACTTGCTTAGGCATGTTAACCAATTAAACATTATAATTGTAAGAAAACAACGTAGAGCATAAAAACTATGATTTACATGTTAGTTGCACGTGTTCTCAAAGCCTTGGGAGTATAAGTTTACAAACAATCCATACTACAAGGATGTCCATCTCAATGAATGTGCACTCTCGTCATTGCCTTCTACTCCTATATATGTCTCTAACATGCTCCGCCATGCCTCATTGAATGCTCTTGAAGATATCTTGTACATTGCATTGACAATCATGAAAGAAGTTTTGCAAACAAGAAGTAGGGCAAGAGCATTCATGCCATTCTCCCAATTGTTGTAAAGAGGTGGAAGAGATTCATAGCTTTTTGTAAGTTTTTCTTGGTTGGCCAAGTGATGCTATGGGTTGGCTCCCTATAACTTTTTTTCTAATTAATGAGTATATATTGGAAGGCTTATTTGCAATGGCTTTTCCCACACTCTTTCCTAACGATAATGTAGATTTCAAACAACCACACATGAAAGATGTAAAAATGTATGAATGCACTCTGCAACTTTGGAGATACCATGATAATAGGTTTGTCTAGCACCTATAATTCTACTACTTTTTGCTAAATTTTATGATGTGCCATTTAATCCAATCTATAGCCATTATCTTTATAAAGAACATGAAGGACCACCTTCCTAGTACAGTTGCAAAACTTGTAGCTGATTGTAAGACTTGATGAATATATTGTAGACCACCTGATGCAATTTGGTTCAAACCTCCATGATGATGCCCTTTTAAACAAGGTGTCGAGAAAAGCTATCCTATATGATCTTTCAACTTGGTTTCCCAACTTTATTATTCACACTAAGTGTTGTTGATACCAAGTGGCAAGAATTGCACGATAATGTACTTGGACCTATTGATTCAAGTTTAGATAGTTATTGGAGGATTCATAACATAATCCACATCCCACATATAATTGCACTCTTAATCCACAATATATTCACAAACATATGTGAAGAGGTGTTGGAGAATCTTTTGAGTGCACAAGACTATTGGTATAGGTGGGAGATGTTTCTCTTCCATTCATTTGTTGCATCCTACAACTTCATTATTGTTATCGTTGCTCCTTAATATTCATCTTTCTTGTCGTAGGTGTGAGTGGCAACATAAAGACTTTGCACATGTTCATGGCTTCATTTAGATGAGGAGGTCACCTAACATTGAAACACTAGATTTGTCCAAACTAGAGGATGTTCTGAATGTTGTACAATACACTGATGGTTGCATCTTGACAATGAACCTATAGAATCCCAATCAAATAAATCCAATGGTCCACTGATCCATCCTTGATGACCTTTGCTTGTTGGACACACGTACAATCCTCACAACTAATTCCTTCAATACATGGAGTTGTTGAACTATGCTTAATGATACACCAAATGTAATAAACAATCGAAAAAAAGACAAATAGTGTTGACTTGTTACAAAGCTCCTTGGGAGTTACAGGTATCATCTACTTTGGGTGCTACTAACAGTGGCCAAACAAAGTACATTGTAGTCCATAATGATAATAGACGATGTTCATAACCCAATTATTCTTTGGATATTGTGTGTGAATGTCAATTGCTAGCTTGTTCTCCCCTACCATGTAATTCTCAAATACATTGTTAAGTATGCCGCTAAAGCTAATAGTCAAAGACCTACCCCAAATGTTAATTCACATCTTAGCCAACGTTGACGAAGAAAACCCTATTTCTTGACTAAGACAATTGTTAATTATGACATTAGTGCACAAGAATGTTACCACTTATTAAAACTCCCCTAAAACTGTGTAGGTGATTCTTCATCTCTTTAAATGTGAACATAAAAGTGTGTCACATGCTTGCATTTGGCGATGAGACTGCCAGTCCTTCGAGCTTAATAGATGCATATATGGCATGACGTTTTTTTGGAGTCATCACCACTTATTGAAGCTGCAAGACACTAGACTTGTCTCAAATACCACATAAGAAACAAGTGGAAAATGGATGTCTTCCCAACCATTGTTCATGTCACACCTCGCTTCATATCCTTTTCCTAGTAAATATAATGATTTATTTGAGTACCGATCGAGTGAATTGCTCTTATATAAGACTAGTAATAATTTAAGAATCACCCCCACAAAAAAATATAAAATATTGGTAAATCGTGGCCTAGTACATTATTTGTTTAGGAAATCTATATCTATTTTGGGGGGAAAATTTAATTTTTGTGGCAAATTTGTGCACTTTGTCCAACAAAATTATTTTTATTGATGCATTATAGACCAATACATTAAAAAAAATTAATTTATTTGGAAAATTATCAATTGATTTGAAGAAATAAAATAATTTATTGGGTGAATTATTGATTAATTTAAAAATGTTATATAATTTAAATGGGAAAAGAATTCTAATGTAAAAGAATACGAATTAATATATTTGGAAAATTGTCAACTTGAATTAAGAGCAAATATACATTGTTCGATTACCAAGGATTCGAAGGTTGTTCCATTATGAGAGATAGAACATATCGATGCACTTTTGGAGAAATAAGTCTTAGAATTAATTGTCAACCATCGAATTTGTTCAGATCAAGGGTTGTCACAGCTTGTGGTTAGTACTATATGATGTTGATGGGTGGTAGGAGCACATGTATTTTCTTTATATAGAAAAAGAGTAAATTAATTTGTTTGGAAAATTCTGTAGCATCTGATGAATACTGATGAACAACTTAAGGTGTATTCTAGGAGGAATATTTGACACCCACTTTTAGGGATGAAGGTTTTGGAGTAGGCCTAGTGAATAAACAAGTGTCACTTGTTGATTCATCAATGACATTTGTTGTGGCATTTATTGATGGTGGTATTAGTTTAATATAGTGTTAATATAACTTTATGTTTAGTGGTGCCACCATACATTATACATAATTGGCATTTTGTAATAATAACACTCATTCCAATTAATAACAACTAGCCATGAGAATGATTTTGTAGTTGTTGATAGGATGGGGTGTCTTGTCCCATTCACTTCAATTTAATTCTCTTTAGTTTATAGGAATTCTATATGTCGGGTGAATCGATATTTAGAGATTGGTTGTTAAAACATCTTGTGTGGAAGTGTAATCTGGTTCAAGGCTGTTAGTGTTCTTTTGGTCTCTAGTTTGTTCGTCAAATTTTCATAATGTTTGAGAATATCAAATGTAGGTTTTGTTATAGCCATGAAAGTGGGAAATAAAGGAATATGGGGAGTTATAATTGGGAGAAACTAAGGAAAGTATTTGTAATTAGTTCCTCAATTGTGAAAAGTACTATTCAAAAAGTGGTGGGGCACCATACTCAGTTAGAGTTCCCCTAATGTCACTATTTTATCACCATTGCAAATATCATGGACATGGTAAGAGATGTGGATCTAGTACATTTTCTTGTGAATATGTATGTGCAAAAAGTTTTATCTCTAACTAGAATTTGAACTCAACATTGGATGGTTATGATTGAGGAGTGGGTTTTATAGGTATAGGAAATATTTTTCCTATAGATGTTATGGCTTCATCCAATGTTATCACTTGTGTTCTTACAACTGCTAGGATGGGGTTGATGAATGACTCTCTAAACGATTTCTATGTGGTTGTGTCTAACCATGAGAAAGATTTATGTGGTTTCCTCCTAGTAAAGGCCAAGATGGTTACAAATGTATGTTCACTTTTTAATAAAAAAATTCAGTGGTTCTTTGGAGGGCTAGGAGATAGCAAATGGTGGGGCAAGCAATTGCCAATGGTATCAATGTTATTCAAGTTGATATTTATAATGATAGCAATTGAAGCTGGTGTTTCTATTTTGTTTCAATTTGTTTGAGTTGTGGGTTGGTAATTTTTTGTTCTCTCTTTTAGCTAGTTAGTTTGGAATTTGGTAGCAACTCCATGTTGTAGTTACTCTCCTAGGATGACTTGATATTTATCATTTTTTTGATAAGTTGTGTTCATTTTTTTAGCTTGTTTAGATGCTTTGTTTTGTCCCAAAGATTCATGTTAGGACATCTTTGGTATATGTAATCCTTTGAGCTCTTGCTAATATCAATGGACATGATCCTCCATGGATCATATTCATCTATTAAAAATATTTTTTAGTTTTGAATTTAGTTTTTGTAATTATTTCTCTATATATTAATATAAAGGGTAATAATAAGAAGTATACTTCATTAAATATTTATACTTTTTAGATTTTTTTCTAATGTAAACATGTTTTTTCGAAATACACATATTTGCCATTCATTTAAGTTCTATAATACACCTATTGAAGAAACACATTTTGATGGCAGCATAACATGACTTGCTATGAATAAGACAAAAATTAAATGGTGCATTTACTAATGGCTGTATATTTAGCAAGACTAAATATGTGACATAACACTTCATACAAATAAGTGAGATAAACAAATCACTGTGCAAAATAAAGTAATAAATATGTAAATCATGATAATTAAGATTTTGGATTTATCTATAAACAAGAATATAACTTTTAGAAAATAATTTAGAATATTTTTTCAAAGATAAAATATAAGATTATTATTGAATCATGAATGATATTTTAATATATCAATTTAGAAATTTGCCTTTATTTATAATAGTAAACATATTTTTTTATAAATACATATAGTTGTCATTCATTTAATAATTGCTTAAAATAAGTAGAAAAACAAGTCACATTATATGACCTAACAAATTTTTTTAATCAGTAAATTGCAGGCTTGGGGCTTGCTCTCCTATATTATAATAATAAAAAGTTTAACATATATGCAAAACATTGCATAGAGGTCCCAATAGAACATCAAAATAGGGGAGAAAACAAAACCCTGTTGAAACCCAACCTCCCTATCAACTACAAACAAGAAAGGAAGTATTCATTTTAGACATATACTATCAACAAACTACATACTAATAGTCCCAGTCACGCATTTTCATTAGCTGTATAGTAGGATTTGAGCACCTCCATCATCCAAGCATCCTTCACTACTAGCCCTGCAAGTTTCTTCAGGAAAGAAATGCCTCTCGCCACACGCTTCCTACAACCAACAATTTTATCCACTCCAACTTCTTCCATGAAAGGAAACCAGTTCACCGCATCCCCACCAACATTGATTTTATGAAATTCATCCGTACGCAGAATGCTAGTACCATACCTTGCCACACTCAACACCTCCTTCCAACTGCCCCGAAAATCCTTCTCCACAAAAGTTTCCATAAGAGATTGAATGGCCACTTTCTCTTCATTGGAGTCCAACAAAACAACCAAGAACATGGAAGCCAGGTCTAATTTGACCCTATACCTGTGCTCGACCACCATAAATTGCTCCCCCAACACCCATTCAATTACAAATAACACAATTCCACTTTTAGGTTTAAACATCGGATTCAGTCTTTTCTCTGTAATAAGGCCCAAGAAGGACATCTACCTATTTTTGCAGGTAAGCCGAATAGGCATGTCCATCCTTTGCTGCGAACAACAAACACTCCCAACACCAACTAGAAAGAAAAAAAGCCTTGAGAACATCGCCCAAGCACTCCACCAAATAACATACTCCGCACACTTCTCATCCATCATCTCTTCACTAGAACAAGATTGTTTGTCAGTTGAGTGAGCTGACACTATTATTAAGCATCACCTCCCAATGTGATGCTTGCGGTGAGTTGACGGCCAAGTTGTTGACCCCTTTGACATTGGTTTTTGTAGACACCCTAAAATGACCGTGTCGTCGAATCACTTGCATTCCGTTATCTGTCTAATCACCTGCATTACAACGTTAATTAAATAATCTAATTATTTAATTAATTATCATCAAATTCTTCTAAATCTCTTAAATTCAACATTAATTAAATAAATCCTCATTATTTAATTAATTAAATTAAATTCCTCTATATTCTTCCACAATTAAATAATTTTAATTATTTAATTTGATCATTATCCTCTTTCCAAAAATCAAATCCACATTAATTAAATATATCCAATTATTTAATTAATTCATCACAATTCTATCTTATCTACAATTAAATAATTTACATTATTTAATTAAATCAATTGTTCTTCTAAATTTAAATAAATCAAATCAAATTTATTTAAATTATCTCAATCCTCTAAAAATAAATAAAATCAAATATTTTATTTATAATCTTCTGTTCTCCCAAAATCATGCACAACAATTAAATAAATTTATTTATTTAATTTGCTTTTCAAATCTTCTAAATTAAATAATTCTAATTATTTAATTACTTCTTCCAAAAATATCTTCTCTAAATTTAAATAAATCAATTATTTATTTAAATTGCTTTTTCTTCTAATTTGAGTTATCTCTAATATAACTCAAGCTTTTTTGCTCATCAATTAAATATTTCTATATTTAATAAAGCAAAATATCTTCTTTTCTCATGCAAATCCCTTCTTCTTGTTTTAAATCACTTAACTGATTGCTTTATTCTTTTAATTGATTTATCTCTTCAGTTAACTTATTCTTCTATTCTTGATAACTCCTCTCATGCAAAAGCAAGCAAGACACGTGTCTTCTTCTCATTCGTTGCACATTCCTCAACTTATCTCCTCCGTTGATTCTTCTGAATTATCTGGACCGTTGATCGATTTTCCTTGAAACCTATATAAACCCCCCTCATCTCCTTCATTGAGTCTCTCTCTTCGATCGTATTCTCAGGCATACTTAACAGAGCTTTGAGCATACAACGATTCGATTGAGCACCACAACGATCTTTTGACATTGATCTTCTTGAGCCACTTTACGATCTTTTAACATCGATCTTGGCGCAACCCTTACGATCTTTTGACATTGATCTCTTGAGCACACTACTTGCTTGTTGCAGCTATGGCTTTGCAACTACATTGAGCAATCCACATTCAATCCAAAGGAAACAATACAAGTTTTGGTAAGAGCTTTCATTTATCTTTGATTTGTGATTTATGGCTTTTACTTAGATTCGTTTCCTTTATGTTATTAGGTTCTTTGGTTTTATTTAGTTTAGATTTATTCCATTTTTCCATATACACATTCTGGCACGCCCGGTGGGACCCATTGGTCCTGATTTAATATCAAATTTGTGGAATTTTTAGTTTGATTTCACAGGTTTTTTAACTCTTTTTTTGGAGAGATTCGAAAAAAAATAAAAATTTTAAGGAAGCTTGCTGGGCAAAAACGGAGGTCACGGTTGTGTTCGGAAGGGTCGAGGGACGAAGAAAAATATAAAATTTGACCTATTTCGGTGAAGGTAAAATTTTTTCACCTCTGGCATGCAACCCGAGGCCATACAATCACTGTGAGGTACGGTAAAAAAAAAAAAAAAAAAAAAAAAAAAAAAAAAAAAAAATTCTTTTTTCAAAAAAAATTCAAAAAATTCAAAAAAAAAAAAAGCAAAAAGAAAAAGCAAAAAAAATCCAAAAATAAAAAAGCAAAAACAAAAACAAAAAAAAAAACAAATAAAACAAATAAAAAATGAAGTGTTTTTAGTTTTTATTTCTTTTAGAAAGTAAAATAAAGTAAAGAGAATCTTTTTTCTTTTTTCTTTTTATTTTTTGAAAAAAAATAAAGCACCTTCAGCCCAGCAGCAGGTCACATCAGTGACCAGGAGCCAGTCACAGAGGGCTAAGACAGACCCCTCTTCAATGAGCTTTTTAAATGAATAGGCGATTTTCAAACCTCATTATCTTGGTCATACGGACACGTATTTCAGTGCTTTTTTTTTGAAATAGGCTAGAATTTCGTGATCTACATCGTGGTGAAATTGGTTTTTTCTCAAGATTCTCTGATTTTTCAGAAAATTGATTTTCTCATTGCTGTCTTTGTCTCGTCACAGTTTTTTGACTTTTCAAGCTTCATAACTTTCACAAACGGACTCGGATTCAGGTGATGTTTTTTTTGAAAGTTGGTATTTTTCTGTCCTCTACACAGTGGTAATATTTTTTCAAAGATTTTCTGAGATCTATTTTTTAAGACCACTCATTGGCCTATTCTCAATCTCTGACTTCAAGCACTTGCTAACTTTTGAGTTTGTGTGGACCTAATATCACTTGTTGCAGCTTCTTATTACTCATACAGAGCAAATAGGTGTTTTTAACATGTTCATGCAGGATGAGCATTGAAGACCTCTTGATCTATCTCACTAAGTCTTAGAAACACATTGCATGCTTAAAAGGATAATTGAACAAATCTTTTCTTGCAATTTAAGTCTTAGGAACATACTGCTTTTCTTAAGGGACAATGGACATGTATGAACAAACACCTCAATTTTCTAAAGGACAATGGACATGAATGCCAAACACTTCATTTCATAAGGGACAATTTACAACTACAATCGTGTGTGTGCATAGCTTAGTTGCACCTTATTTTTCTTATAACGGGACAATTGAACCTTTGTGTGACGTGCTTGATTTTACATTTTTTGTACTTCCTTTAGAAGGGCCTGCTTTTGGATTGCGTTTCATCCAAAAGGGACGACCCTAAGCGGAGTTTTCCTTTGAACCGCTATATAAAAGGGATAAGGCGAAAGCCAAGTCCTAACCGACGTCAGCCTTACCTTGTGATGCCAAACTGAAAAGAGGTGTACTAGCCCTTTGTGGAAACGATTTTCACATTGAGCGAAGTGTTTGAAACTCTTAGTAGGATTGGTTAAAGCTTTTAGTAGCTTGTCGCATTGCTCGTAAGGCGTTGGTCCCTCAAAGTCACTAAGAACCAATTTAGATAGAGACTACCCGACCTACCTCCGAACATTGCGGTAATCATCAGTGCAAGGGAAATCGATTTAAACCCTTAAGACACTCACCATTGGCTCCCTTGAGAAGAGATAGTATTCCCTCGGACATAAAACTCTTGTGACCTACTTGAGCTTTCCAAGGGGAGGGTGAGATATCCCTACCTATCGTCTCTCGCAAAGATACTAAATATCTGACACCTTTATGGAATGATATTTTTATCGACGGAGTATTAAGCTGTGAGCTGATCTACTGCAATGAAACCTTGTCTCTAGGGATAAAAAGTGCTTGTTATTGCTTGCAACTGTATTTGACCTGTGGAAACATTGGGCTTGTTTGGAGCCTTGAACATACACTATATGTTGTGTCAGTCCTTGTGCCTTTTTTGACCACTTGTTTGCTGTGTTTTCTCTTGCCAGACCAATCTAATCAGAAACAGAAACATCTTGCCTTTGAAAAACATCAGACACTACTTCAGCGCCCCTGGTATTACAGCAGCTCGCCTTTGGTAATACAGTAGATCGCCTTTGGTCAAGCAGTAACCCGCCTCTGGCAAAACTCTACTTCAGCGCCCTCGGCATAATAGTAGCTCGCTTTTGGTCACTGTAGCTCGCCTTTGACATAGCAGTAACTTGCTATTGGTAGCTCAGTCCGTCACCTCTGGCCCATAGTAGCACTCTTTTGGTGGCACAGTCCTGTGCCTTTGGTCAAACAGTATAGCGCCTTTGGTCCAGTACTTTGTGCATCAAAGTTTGTCTGTTTCTTCAAAGCATCTCATAGATTCCCAGCATTACATTGTGTCCTAAACATACCCCATGGTCACCACTAGGCTACAGCAAACTATGAAGTCTAGGCAAGTTGTCCCTAAGAAGCACAAGTCACCCCCTCGCACACCACAATCAGGTCGTCTCAACATTACTCCCAAGGTGACTCCTAATACACCCGCAGCAAAACCAATCAGCTCTCCAAACATGCCGCACATAGATAAACCAAGTAATCCTCATGAGGATAGAACCCCTTTGCTAAATGCACCGCAGTATACCATAGGCTTGCCTCCGAATTTTGTCCCACAAGGTTATGTCATAGATCAACCCCCATCTCAAGAAGAGCGACACTTTGAAATAGGTCAATCCTCTCAAGAAGATGGGCAAGATCTTGATGAATTTATACAAGATCCTAGAGCTATAGCTGCCTTTGATAAAATCCTTAGTGAGAACCAGGATTATTTCTTTCGCTTGCTTGCAAAGCAAGGTGCCAAGTTACCTCAAGATTTTGATGTGTCCACTCTCAAGGAGAGCAACAACACCCAAGAAACCATACAAGCAGTGCAAACCATGTCCACGGCAACTACGCCCTTACCTACTCAAGGTTCGCAGTATAGGAATCCCCTTTTTCAAAATCCAACAGGGGAGAGGCCCATATCACCACTTTTGACTCCTATGGAGATCTATCAAAACCAACAAGAAACTCTCCAACGTCAAGCAGAGTTAGCTAAGCAAGCCACCTTAGCTCGGTCGAATGTGCAACCACCTCCTAAAGTGTCCACCCCAAGCGCAAGTGGAATCTTGGTTACCCCATCACGCGTAGGTTTCCCACCCAATTACAATCCGGGGAACACTTATGTAGCCATGCAACAAGGGTCTCAACAAATGCCACCTCCTATATCATCACACCTGCATGTCTCTCAACCAATTGGAGTCACGCAGCCCCAACCACAACATTCTTCTACTTTCATCTTCAATCAACCCCCACCGTCGCAAAACACTTCTACCTATGTTCCTCCTCCACAACGTTCATCCACGCTCAACTTCTTTCATACATTACCTAGCCACTCGCAACATTCCCAACATCAGGTTTCCCAAAGCTATGTGCCACCTTCACAACCTAATCAAACGCACTTTAGCTTTCCTCCCCCCAATACGTTTCTTCAACCATCGCAGAGCCAACATTCTTACCTAGCGCCACCTCCACCTCTGCCTAATCAAAACCCCCAATTCCAACCCAATCTGAACCAATCATACAATCCATACAATCCCAATCAATCTTACGACCCTTACAATACCACTGGGCATGGCTCACATTATAATCTTCCATATGGGCAACACCAACCACTTTTTGGACAACAGGAGATGTTACCAACCCCTCCCATGACTATGGAACTAAAGATTGCGGAGGTGCAACAACAGCTATCTGATCTTACGTTTGGCCACACCAAAAAGACCTTCTCTTTGGAGGAAGTGTGCCCTTATCCTTTTGATCGGTCATTACCAATGATCCCTTTTCCTCAAAATTTCACTATTCCAAAGTTCGATAAGTACAAAGGAAAAGGTGACCCAAAAGACCATCTTAGGGAATTCTATCTTGCTTGCTTTGAGGTCTCTCACAACGACACATATCTTATGCGTCTTTTTCCTCGCAGTCTTGGAGGACAAGCAATAGAATGGTTCTCACACTTACCTACGGGTATCAAGTCTTTCAACGAGCTAGCAGAGAAGTTTGCCACCCATTTTTCTTACAACGCAGAGCATGAGATTTCCATGACGGATCTATGCAACAATAAACAGAAAAATGGTGAGACTTTCATTTCTTTCCTTCAGCGATGGAGACAAATGGCTAGTAAATTCCCTTTCAAGATTCCGGAGAAATAGCTTGTTAGCATATTTGTACAGAACCTCAACCAAGAGTTAGGTTTCCATTTGCAAATCCTTAGTGCTACAACCTTCGATGAAATCACATACAAGGGTATCAACATTGAGAAGGCCCTCATCGCTAAGGGTGTGGTCAAAATCTTTAAGGAGACGAAAGATAGCAATTCGCATCAACAGTCGAATGATAAACCCAAATATTGGAACAAAAACAAAAACGTGGTCAATGATGGAGTGGTCGATACTAAGCAGGTCCAAACATTGCAAACACCGCTGCAACTCTCCAAACCAAGTCAAGCTCCACCTCAACAACAGCAGCAACAAAGGCAGCCTTATCAAAATCAACAGCAAAGACAACAAGAGCGGCCTCAACAAGATTACCCTCCGCGACGTCAATTTACTCCTTTGGGAGTGCCCATCGAATCAGTCTTACAACAAGCTTTGCAGAAAAGGCTCATAACCTTACCTGATGCTCCTCCTTATGGAGAACCTATCTACAAAACTGCACGTTACAGAGACAATGAGTATTGTGAGTTCCATAGGAGCAAAGGTCATCGAACTGCATCTTGCATGAAGCTTAAGCACCTCATCCAAAACCTCATCGACGGTAATCAAATCACCTTTGAGAATGAATCACCAGCGCAACACACGAACAAGGATCTCGATATGTACAAGGAACCATTCCCTCATCATGGTCCACCTCCTCCTCAGGATAGAGGTAAAGGTATCAATCATGCGTCCACGTCTTTCGATTCCATTGTAGGTCGTTTTGAAGAGAGTCGAGTGTCTACCCTCACCATTAAAGGCAAATCTACGAATTGTGCTGTTACTACTCGTTGAGGTCATGTCACCATTCGTGCACCTACACCTAGGCTTCCGGTTCAGTCTGATTATAATCTTGTCGAACATCTAGGGAGAACACCAGCACAGATCTCTATTTTGGACCTTCTACGGTTATCACCTGCACATAGAGTAGTGCTAGAAAAAGCCCTCCAAGAGTCCTCCGTTCCTAACAACATAGCAGTCACAGATTTCCAAGCTATAGTGGGTAATATTGCTTCACCTTACACTGTGGTCTTCTCTGAGAAAGACCTTCCCTCCCATGATCCTTGTCACAACGATGCCCTCCATATTGAAGTGCTCATCCATAAGCGCAAAATCAAACGCATCCTCATAGATGGTGGTGCTGGTCTCAACATCTGTTCTTTAAAGTTACTAAAGCAATTGGGATACTCTGAGGATCACGTCAACACTGAGCATAGTATTACAATCAAGGGGTATGATGATGCAGAACGCCGTTCAGAAGGTGTTATTCACTTGCCTATACAACTGGGCCCGGTCATGCTTGAAACTAGGTGTCAAGTTCTTGATATTGAGTTGCCTTACAACATTATTCTTGGCCGCCCATGGATCCATGCAATGAAAGCTGTTCCCTCCACGTACCATCAGTCCCTAAAGTTCACATACAATGGTACGGAGATCACCATCCCAGGAGACCCTAATCCTTTTGAATTTTGCCGTGTCTTGCAAGGAATCTATAAGAATTGCAACCAAGTGCCTAAAAATGACAAAGCCCTTGAATCCCCTCTCTATGTTGATCCTGAAACTCTCACACAAGCCTCTACAAGTGAACCTACACCCCTCCCCAAAATCACAGCTCGCTTTCGGGATATAGGATTTGGCTCTTATGATATCTCTGAATCTTGTTGTGTAGGGCGGATGCCTTTATCTCCAAAATCTTACGGCAAACCACCCATTGCTAAAGTTACCAAAAAAACAGCTATTCCTCCCCCACCATTCCTAACCCAATTCCAACATGGACGGTTATTGGAAGAGGAAACTATTGAGGACATCTCTTCTTGGCTCTACAAGGAGAAAGAACCAGTCACGATACCAGTCAAGCAGTATGGCAATGGCTTAAGGATAGTGAAAAACATGGGCTATAAGGCAAAGGTGGCCTTGGGAAACAGAATCAAGGCACTATGGAGCCCATTGTGGTAACAAAGAAGCTAGACAAGAAAGGATTAGGATTTGGTAAGAAGGTACCACGCGCCTCAGACATCGAGTATATCCTCGACGAGGTAGCTGACAAGTTTCCCGCCGATTCGACATCTACAGAGGATATCACCGATGACTCTTCCCTCCACATGACCAATCTATTCGCAGAATCCTCCATTTTTACACTATCCTCCGTATCCTTAACTTCCACCACCAGCACCCAGAATGTCACGCTTGTCTACCCTGAACTTATCGATTGGGACCAACAAGCGGCCCCCGTTATAGATGTATTTCAGAATGACGAAGCTTTAGCTGAGTTCATGGGACTTCGGGAAAGTATCCCTCTTGGCGATCACAAGGCAGGTTTTGTAATGGAACTAGAGCCCATGGCTTACTTTGGTGAGAATGCCAAATCCTCTAGTCGCAAAAGTGCAAATAAAGAAAGATCTCTAGGTGAAAACCACACTGTGGCACCTCCTGATCATAAAATAGTAAAAATAAAGGACGTATCCAAAGGTGAAAACCCAACTGTGGCACCTGAGGATGGAGGATTTGACCTTCCCTTACCTTCTAAGTATCAAGAGAAATCTGCTCTCCTAGTGGAAGATTCTACAGAGATCAACCTAGGTACAGAACAAAATCCAAAGACAACATTCCTAGCGGCATCATTATCTGATACAGAGCACAGAAATCTTAACAACTTCTTCTTGCAACAAACCATCAACTTTGCATGGACCTATGCAGATATGCCAGGGCTAGACCCTAAGCTGGTAGTTCATTATCTCACAGTTGATCCCAAGGTGAAACCAGTCAAGCAGAAATTGAGAAAAATGCACCCACAGATAGCTCTCTTAGTGAAGGTGGAGGTACAAAAGCTATTAGACGCAAAGTTCATACGACCTATCGACTATTCAGATTGGGTCTCAAACATTGTACCTGTGTCTAAACCTAATGGGCGCATCCGCATGTGTAATGATTTCAGAGATCTCAATAAGGCATGTCCCAAAGATGATTTTCCACTACCAAACATTGACATTATAGTGGACTTGACAGCAGGTCATGAGATGCTTTCTCTTATGGATGGATTCTCAGGCTACAACCAGATTAGAATAGCTGAGGAGGATCAACACAAAACAACCTTTACATGTCCTTGGGGCAATTACTGTTGGTGTGTTATGCCGTTTGGTCTGAAGAATGCAGGAGCAACCTATCAGCGAGCTATGACAGTGATCTTCCACGATCTATTTCATCACATCATGGAAGACTATGTGGATGATATATTGGCTAAATCTTCTAGAGCAGAACATATACAGGTCCTAGGACAGATCTTTGACAGGCTTGAAAAATACCAAGTAAGACTTAATCCTAAGAAGTGTGTCTTCGGTGTCACATCAGGGAAGCTGTTGGGATACATAGTATCTCGTAGGGGCATCGAAGTAGATCCAGCAAAAGTAAAGGCTATAGTGGAGATGCCTCCACCAAAGAACCTTAAAGCATTAAGGAGCCTCCAAGGAAGGTTACAGTCCATCAGGCGTTTTATATCACAGCTAGCAGATAAATGTCAACCCTTTCAACACTTGCTCCGAAAGGATGTCTCGTTTCGATGGGACAACAAGTGTCAGGCAGCGTTTGATCAACTTAAGGAGTATCTAGCTACACCTCCTGTATTGGTTCCACCAGTTGCGGACAAACCCTTGATATTGTACATCTCCACTACAAATTTGGCCCTAGGGGCCCTGCTAGCACAAAATGATGACTCAGGCAGAGAGCACGCAATTTACTATATCAGTAGAACTTTGGTAGGGTATGAGCTCAATTATTCACCAATGGAAAGGGCTTGTTTAGCAGTAGTGTTCACCTCCCAAAAGTTGCGGCATTACATGTTGAACCAACACACAAATCTGATAGCTAAGATTGATCCCTTGAAATATCTACTAGCAAAAGCAGCTCTCACAGGCAGACTAGCTAAGTGGGTCATGATCCTTAGTGAGTTCGACATTGAGTACACAGATCGTAAGGCAATTAAAGGACAAGCCCTCGCGGATCAACTAGCAGAAGCACCTATGAAAGATACACATCCTATGGTCGTAGACTTTCCTGACGAGAATCTCTTCACTCTTGCTACCTCCATAATGTGGAAGTTGTACTTTGACGGTTCTTACACACAGCATGGCTCAGGAGCTGGCATCTTATTTGTTACACCTCAGAATGACTACATTCCAAAGTCATATCGGCTTGCATTCCCTTGCACCAACAACATAGCCGAGTATGAAGCACTCCTTATAGGTCTCAACACAGCAGTTCAATGGGATATCACAGAATTACAAGTATATGGAGACTCACAGCTAGTCATTCGCCAAGTCACAGATGAATACCAAACAAAGGATGAAAAGTTGGTCCCCTACAAGCAACTAGTGGATGCCTACAAACCACATTTTTCTAGCATCACATTTGAGCAAATTCCAAGAGAACATAATAAAGCCGCAGACTCTATGGCTTCTGTAGGGTCATTAATTGACATGCCTGCAAATACATAGAAGTGTGAATTCTTGATCGAGCAATTGTTGATACCAGCCGTCGATGTTCCTGTTACTGAAATCATCTGCGAACTTGTTGGTCCCAATTCCCCATGGTATGAAGATATCTATGAATACCTCAAACACAATACCTTTCCTCCTGACCTATCATCCACCCAACGCAAAACCTTTATCCGTCGATCCTCTCGTTACATCATTCTGGGTGATACACTATATCGCCGGAGTCTCGATGGTATCCTCTTACGATGTCTTAACGCGGAAGAAGCCGAGGCTACCTTACGAGACATACACGAAGGTGTCTGTGGCGCACATTCTACCGGTCCTAATCTTGCTAAGAAGATACTCAGAACAGGTTATTACTGGCCTACAATAGAGCAAGATGCTGCACAGTTTGCTAAGAAGTGTCTACAATGTCAGCAACATGGAGATTTGATTCACGCACCCGCTCATGAGTTACAACCTGTGACAACTCCATGGCCTTTTTCTCAATGGGGTCTCGACCTCGTAGGACAAATCCACCCTTCCTCCTCCAATGGCCACAAGTTTATCATTACCGCTACTGAGTATTTCACGAAGTGGGTGGAAGCCATTCCTATGACCTATATCACCGGTAAACAAATAGCCAAGTTTATCCTAAACTACCTCATATGCCGGTATGGTATTCCCCAAGCCATTGTCACTGATAATGGGAGACCATTTAAGAACCAAGATGTTCGTGCCTTATGCATACAATACAATATCCAACATCGCTTTTCAACTCCCTACTATCCGCAGAGTAACGGCCAAGCTGAGGCTTCCAATAAAACCATTCTCAAAATCCTCAAGAAAACAGTCAATGAAGCTGGTCGTGATTGGCACTTGCAACTCAATCCCGCCTTATGGGCCTACCGCACTAGTATCAGAACACCCACTGGTGCCACACCATATGCCTTGGTCTTTGGCTCTGAAGCCATCCTACCTATAGAGGTCGAGATCCCATCCCTCCGAGTATCCATGCAGGACCTGATCGGCGGAGATGAGTATCGTACTTCTAGATTAGCTAAGCTTGAACTACTAGATGAGAGGCGCCTTTCCGCACTTAATCATCTCCATGTCTATCAAAACCGCCTCCGGCGTAATTACAACAAAAAGATCAAAGAAAGACGGTTTCAAGTTGGTGATCTTGTACTCAAGGAGAATCAGAGAAATCAAGCAGATCGAGAGAAGAAGGGCAAGTTTGAGCCTAACTGGTTAGGTCCCTTCATTGTGACAGCAACATATGGATCGGGAGCTTATACTTTAGCTACACCTGACGGCATTCCTCTAGATGAGCCACTTAACAGTGTCCATCTCAAGAAGTTCTATGCCTGATCCTCAGAGTATCCCCACAAAAAAAATCAAAAAATCAAAAAAGTCAAAAAAAAATCAAAAATAAAAAAAATCAAAAAATCAAAAAAATACAAAAATACAAAAACATTCATCCTCTGGTGAAAACCTGGCAAACAGGCGCCTTGGATAAGTACCATAGTGAAAACCTGGCAAACAGGCGCTATGCGTAGAGTCAGCATCCATCGTCTATCGAGTCCTGTCCACTCCTTGTCCAATTCGCAACCTGCTTCATCCATCCATCCGTAATAAAACCATTGACTTTGTTTGCATTTCCATCTCCCTATCTAGTATAGCTTGGAAATTTGTCAATGTCCATCATCGTCATCCCACGGCTTGATCTGTGTCTACAGTTAACACTGTCTGATCCTAGGTCAAGTCTTTCTGTGTCTTCTTCGGCGGTCACCCCTACAGTTTCCTCTACCAGAATGGGGGCAACTCTTTCCTTAGTGTCGGTCTAGATTGGTTCCTTGTTCGTGGTTCGCAGCGCATACTTCAATCTTGTCTCATTTCCATAGGTAACACCCTTTAACGGACACTTCGCTCCTGCGATAAGGTGGTTATCTTCTCAACTCTCTTTCTACATCATCACATCTACTCAGGTACATAAGATCACCTCTTCTCCGCTCTCTTCCCACATCATCACACCAACCAGAACTACATATTATCTCTTCTCAATCTTAAGGTACCTTGATCCCATGGATATGGGTATGTAGGCAGTCTGGAATACGAAGGACGTTTCCAGTACTCAGGTACATAAGATCTCCCCCTTCCACCTTGACCCATTCATCACTCTATCCAGAACTACATATTTATCACATTCATTTTCCATCGTAAGTGTGCCTTGATCCCGTGGATACAGGGTATGTAGGCAGTCTGGAATATGAAGGATGTATCCAGTACTCAGGCACACACGATCCATCATTCTCCACCCGTCCCAATCCATTAGCATTCCATCCTTCTAGTCTTCCGTTTGTCAAAATCCATTCGCCTCGACTTGACTAACTCAAGCAGCAAGCTAGCGCATCCTTTCAAAGCAAAAGTCCTTAACAAACTTGAAGCAAAGAGGCCTACTTCCAGAGTCATCTACTGTCCTGCATACCGATTGCCAACATCAGCTAAGTACCGCTTAACCTAGCCCTAGATCAACAAGCTTGTCTTCTTCAAAGTGTTCCATTGTCGAGACCAACACACGTGTCTCCTACGACATGTGGCATTTCCTGCAAGTGAGACATTGTCTTTTTAGGTAGATAGCCCCCTTTAACGGACACAGAGTTCCTACGATAAGGCTGTTATCTTTCCTATCCAATCTATCCTGAGCAACCTCTTTGGCAAGAGAATATGTTGGCTGTATGTTTACTTTGTAAGTCAGTCAATTTGTGTTATGGTTTATCTTTTGTTCCCTATTCCTATACCTATTCAAAGCTACCTTGATTTATCTATAATCTTGGTATGTTGCGATGCAGTACGGATTGGGGGCATAGTCATTGCTTTCTGTGTGCTGTGTTTGAGGAATGATCTTCAGTATCTTTCTTAGCATTCTATTTATCTTGTGTGTGTTAGGACCTAGCATCTTACATATTAATAATTCTTCTTGCATTTACATGTATTGAAGTTTATTTTATGTTCAAGACTATGGCTCATTCACATGTTCCAACAAGGTTATATTATGTCTAAAGGGATCTAGGTTCAAACCGTTTGCTTGCGGAGTCAACGTCCACGCACTCGGATATTACTGCACCTTGGTCTTTTATACCTTGGTGGCAAACTATCCACGTGCTATATTAAACTAAGGATTGCTCTTTATAAACAAATGTGAAACCATTGCAACAAGCTCATCCATTTACACCATCCATTCATCCATGGCCTTATATAGTTTTCCAACAATAATCGATCAACAGTCTTTTCTATCATGTTCTCTTCTATCTCCACTTTCTTCTATCTATCATCAACCGAACCTTATCTGTCTCCAACAAATCTTCTGGTCGAGCGTCAACACAGTTCTTCTGTCACTTCCCTGTCTTTCCTCTCGAGGGGGCACCCTACACTAACTATGCTGGGGCAATTACCTACACTGGGGCATCAAAAATTATATTACATCTTCAACAATTGTTTTCTTTGACGCAACGCTACACGCTGCATTGCATCAAAGAGGGGCAAAATGTAGACACCCTAAAATGACCGTGTCGTCGAATCACTTGCATTCCGTTATCTGTCTAATCACCTGCATTACAACGTTAATTAAATAATCTAATTATTTAATTAATTATCATCAAATTCTTCTAAATCTCTTAAATTCAACATTAATTAAATAAATCCTCATTATTTAATTAATTAAATTAAATTCCTCTATATTCTTCCACAATTAAATAATTTTAATTATTTAATTTGATCATTATCCTCTTTCCAAAAATCAAATCCACATTAATTAAATATATCTAATTATTTAATTAATTCATCACAATTCTATCTTATCTACAATTAAATAATTTACATTATTTAATTAAATCAATTGTTCTTCTAAATTTAAATAAATCAAATCAAATTTATTTAAATTATCTCAATTCTCTAAAAATAAATAAAATCAAATATTTTATTTATAATCTTCTGTTCTCCCAAAATCATGCACAACAATTAAATAAATTTATTTATTTAATTTGCTTTCAAATCTTCTAAATTAAATAATTCTAATTATTTAATTACTTCTTCCAAAAATATCTTCTCTAAATTTAAATAAATCAATTATTTATTTAAATTGCTTTTTCTTCTAATTTGAGTTATCTCTAATATAACTCAAGCTTTTTTGCTCATCAATTAAATATTTCTATATTTAATAAAGCAAAATATCTTCTTTTCTCATGCAAATCCCTTCTTCTTGTTTTAAATCACTTAACTGATTGCTTTATTCTTTTAATTGATTTATCTCTTCAGTTAACTTATTCTTCTATTCTTGATAACTCCTCTCATGCAAAAGCAAGCAAGACACGTGTCTTCTTCTCATTCGTTGCACATTCCTCAACTTATCTCCTCCGTTGATTCTTCTGAATTATCTGGACCGTTGATCGATTTTCCTTGAAACCTATATAAACCCCCCTCATCTCCTTCATTGAGTCTCTCTCTTCGATCGTATTCTCAGGCATACTTAACAGAGCTTTGAGCATACAACGATTCGATTGAGCACCACAACGATCTTTTGACATTGATCTTCTTGAGCCACTTTACGATCTTTTAACATCGATCTTGGCGCAACCCTTACGATCTTTTGACATTGATCTCTTGAGCACACTACTTGCTTGTTGCAGCTATGGCTTTGCAACTACATTGAGCAATCCACATTCAATCCAAAGGAAACAATACAAGTTTTGGTAAGAGCTTTCATTTATCTTTGATTTGTGATTTATGGCTTTTACTTAGATTCGTTTCCTTTATGTTATTAGGTTCTTTGGTTTTATTTAGTTTAGATTTAATCCATTTTTCCATATACACAGTTTTGTCATTGATGTCAAATGTTTACATTGGCATTACAGTGATAGTACTTGGATACTTGATCTGTGGTTTGTAAGTTGGTATATTGTATTCTATGATAGTGACAGTGGTTTGACTGGACAGTGGATAGGGTAAGCAGTTGATCACAATGTTGTTACAATTTGTCCTGTCTTCTTCTGTGATATTTGGTGTTTTCTTTAGTTGTATACAAGGATGTCAAAGCACAATGTAAGGTAAGTTTATAAGGCATTGCATGATGGTGCAGTTTGAGCATGTTGATTATTGATAATCTTGCATGATTCTTATTCTCTATCCTAGCATTTTATAAAGACTCAAAAGATATCATTTGAATGTCTTTCCTTCTTGATATTGAGATGTGTTACACTTGGTTGAAGTTGTTTCTACAAAGGCATGATCACTTTTAAGGGGATACAAATACAAATGTCATTTATTGTTTCATCCAAAGTTTAATGTTGACAAAGGCACTTTTCACTTGATCCTAAGGCATGTTCAAAAGGTTTACAAAGCATACTTGCTTCATTTCAAATGGCATCATTATGATTATTGTTTCATCTAGTTGCAATGTTAGAAAGGGCTTCACTTGGTGATCTCCATTTGATTTATGAAAGGTTAAATATTATTGTTTTGGTTTGAAAAATCAATGGTAAACAAAGGCATTTCGGGTCACTTAAGTGATAACCTGCCCAACAAGTGTCGAGCAAGCTTAGCAGGTATGAAGTTGATATTTGGGCTTGTTTGTTACCGACCCTTTTAGGGCATACTGGAGCTATTGGTTAAGGATGTATACAATGCAAGATTTAGTCATGATGTTTGTGGATCTCTGGGATTTGACAAAGCTGAGCTACAATGAGCTTCAACAAAGTGAGCTTGATAGTTATTGTTTCTTTATTGGACCTCAAATTCATAGCAAAATCTTCAATTGTCAGCATTTTTCTAGGTGATATTATTCCTTTGTGGTTCCAGTTGAAGGTTCTTTTTGATGGTTTTCTAAGCTATTAAAATGGGTGCATGGAATTGTTGTTCACTGTATTTTGAGTAAGCTTGTCTTACATGTTTAGATTCTGTGAAGCAAAAGAAAGTTTTTTGTTGTTTTGAAGACTTGGGTTTTTAGCTTCTCAGCAGGGATTCTTTTTTGAAGAAAAGTTTTCATTTACCTAGCCGTGACAGTCTTAAATGTTGTTTCTATTTTGAGCTCGGGTTATTTATTGAGGTTGTAAATCTGCAGAGTTTTGTTTTTTGACTTGAGCTTTGATTTCAGTTAGGAAGTCTTTGACTTCAAGTGGGGTTTGTTGTTTCATAAGCACTCTACTTTTTCTTTGTTGTTAAAAAGAAAGGAAAACAATTATGAGTAAGTTTTCTGGTAACGACATCAGCTGGGTCGAACACTAATGGGTTTCAAGTAGAATGTACTCTTGTTTTCTCTTACTTGGGTTAAGGTTTTACCAAGATTTGTTTTGATGGCAAGATTATTTTTCAAGCATAAACTACTAGGGTTTGAAAAAGAAATACTCGCTAGGGTTTGGAAGGTCATACTTGACACTTCATGCAAATTTTTGAAGGCAGTTTTTGATAATATTCTGTTGTGGTTAAGGTTTTTTTTTGTAACCACAGTTTGGAAAGGCATTATATGAATCATTTGATTAAAGTTTGAAATATTTTCAAAGGAATTGTGAAAGATTTTTACAAACTCAAGTTCTTGATAATGGGTCTATTTGACCACACTCTCTTGACAGTTACAGATTCAGTTGGAAACTACTTCAAACAGTTTACCTACTCTTACAAGTTGTTTGATGAAAGAAACAAAGGACCGTGAGTGTATAAAAAAGGCATGTAATGTAAACACCTGATATGGTGTTGATGATATTGTATTTACACTATCATTGAGATAATAGCAGTGTGTTGTAATGCAAAAACATTTCTAAGTTGATGTGCACAGTTTTGGTTATGTACTCTTGAGTCTCAAATAAATGAGACTGTCAAGATTTGGATTGTAGAGAAACAAAGAAACCCTCTGTATTATATATTTTCATCTAATCTTTGAGAAGTTGTAATTGATCATGTCAGTGAGACAATATGATCATTGCCAGTGAGGCTTATGTTGCTAGTGAGGCATTTTGTAGTTAGTGAGACATAAAGGCCAGTGAGGCTCTGTAATTGGTGTTTTTGATGATTAAGCCAGTGAGGCATTTACTGAGTGGTTTTCCTGCTCCATGAAGATTTTCTACTCCTGAAATCTTTGTGTTATGGTCTCATTTGATGCATGGTTCATTTATTTTTCATACTTGAATGTTTTGTCCTTTATTGCACAGTATTTGGTTTCTTGCTTAAATAATGCACTATATCAGCACCACTGCTTTCTATTTTCAAGTTTAACAAGAAGAAAATTGAATTTTTTTTA
Source organism: Cunninghamia lanceolata (assembly GCA_027924645.1). NCBI lineage: Eukaryota > Viridiplantae > Streptophyta > Pinopsida > Cupressales > Cupressaceae > Cunninghamia > Cunninghamia lanceolata. The sequence goes on along the minus strand of BSBN01001465.1, from coordinate 3,505,653 downwards.
ACAACACTGATTCACCCCCCCTCTCAGTGTTGTCTGTACCCCAATAAGTGGTATCAGAGCCAGACCCTTGTCTAAAAGGTTTAACCAACCTACGGGATTCCTGGTGGAGTACATACCATGTCATTGGAGGAAGGTCTTTCTACCTTTAGAACACCATTGTTTGATAGTACTGATTATGCCTTTTGGAAGTATAGAATGAATCGTCACATAAAGTCTTTAGGATTTGATTTCTGGAATGCAATTGCTACTGGTTATTTTGGTTCAGGAACACCATCTACTGCTGATGAGAAAAAAACTTGAGTGTGATATAAAGGTTGCAAATGCCATTTGTTATGGTCTATCCAATGATGTCTTAGTCAAGGTCATGGAATGTAAAATAGCTAAGTCCATATGGGAAAAATTGTTAAACATCTATGAGGGTGATGAGGATATAAAAGAAGCTAAACTTCAAGCTCTGAGAACTAAGTTTGAAGGCTTAAGAATGATAGATGAAGAGAAGGTAGCTGATTACCTTCAAAGAGTCCAAGAAACTGTAAACACTATGAGAGGTCTAGGAGAAAAACTAGAAGAGATAACTGTTGTTAAAAAGGTGTTAAGAACCTTGTCTCCCAAATATGATTCTAAGATTTTTGCTGTTGAAGAAAGAGACATGAAGAAATTAACTATAGATGCTCTTCATGGTATCTTTACTACCTATGAAATGAGAATTAGCAATGACAATCCTAACAAAGAAACTGCTTTCAAAACTGTTAAAAAGGATAATGAAATAAATTATGAGTTTGAAAAAGTGAATGATGATGAGTCAGTTTTAGTAAGCAAACTAAAAAGAGTCTCAACAGGTAGGTATAAAGGGAAGTTACCCTTTAAGTGTTTCAATTGTGGAAAAATAGGACATTATGCTGCTTAATGCCCTAATAAAGAACTTGAGAGTGATGAAGAAAACAATAGAAAACTGAGAAAGAAAAAATAGTATAATTTTAAAGGGAAAGATGGTTTCAAAAAGAAAAGTCTGTTTGCTGATGTGACAGACAGTTGCTTAGAGGAACCTCCTAAAGAAGGAGAAGAAACCTTGTTTAAGACAACAGTTATGTCTAAAAGGAGTTCAAATTCATAGAGTGGAAATCTTAGGTATATAGCAAAGAGTTACAGGTCCAACCATGTTTTACAACAAAAGAAATCAAACATTCTTTCCAAAACATCTTTTAATGCTGCTAAAACAAAGTTGATTTGGAAGCCAAAGAAGGTTGATGAAAAGGCAGAAGGTATGCTTGATCAAACAACTTTACATGCCAAGGTAAAAAATGTGTGGGTTTTAGATAGTGGGTGCTCTCACCACATGACAGGAAATATAAGCAACTTTAACAAATTTGAATATTGTGATGGAGGCTTAGTGCGGTTTGGAAATGATGATTGTATTTAGATCATAGGGAAAGGTACTATTTCTTTGGATGATGACTTACCTTTGCATGATGTGTACTATGCAGAGAGTCTCAAGCATAATCTTTTAAGTGTAACTCAGATCTATGATCAAGGATTTTATATTCTTTTTGATGCTCTTGAATGTGTGATTAGAAAGAAAATAGGTGAAGTTGTTGTAGCAGGTTCAAAGACTCAAGGAAACATTTATAATTTGCAAGAAACTAAATGCATGAAAATGGTTGGTCAGTTGAGGGAGAGATTAGATAATCTTCCTCATATTTTTCTTCACTAAATCATTTATGTGTGTTCTCAGGGTGCACTTCAAGTATCATCTTTTATCCCTATGGTTGTTAGCCGCATTAGGTTTATTTCACTACCTTTGCAGTTCAGTAGATTTAAATGAGTTATTTGCCTTTTGATTACATATTCTGTGTATGAGGTACAAAGTCAGGGGGAGTTGTTTATTTATAATCATTCATCCCCATGAAAAAGACAAAGAGGTCTTGAGTTATATGATAACAGTGTAATAACTACTTTCATTGATAACCAGGGGAGTTATAGTTTGTTCAGGACTGACAAACATTTTTTTTATGATGGACAAGTATGACCATATTTTATATCAGCCATGGCACTTATATGAATTTTATGCAGAGTCTTGATGATTGAAATTGTTGCCTTGATGATGGCATTGGTTTGCTTTGACAGTTTGTTGTAATTGGTTTTAGATTGGTGAGATGATCTCATGCTGCCCTCATCTATTTGACAGTTGGTCTATGGTGAATTCTTTTTGAAAATGCACATGCTCTTTGGCATTTCAATTTGTGTCTTGCTTCTGTCCTAGACAAGTACAATGCACCTTACTAGACAATAATTGTAGTATTTGTTTCTTGGATAGGTTCTTTGCTAAACAAGTGTTTGGACAGTGGTAAAATCTTGTCACTCTTCTTGTAGCTTATACAATATTTGAATGCATGTTTGACTTTGTGAAGTGACAGTGGAGTTCACAGATGATGATCCACACCATTATCTTTATGAGACAACTATTACCTTTGTGGAATGATTCAGTCTTTTGAAGATTATCATTGTTATTAGCTTGCAGGTGACATGGCTTCATGAGAAGACCATCTGGGTATTTGGCAATGCAACTTTGATTTCTTTAATGCCTATCATGACCATTTGGTTCTTTGGCATTTGGTTACTTTGGTAATACTATAGTTTTTCACCTTGACACTACAGTTTGGTTTCTTGATACATGACGGGTTTATTGTTTTGACAAGCTTGACAATACAATTGATCCATGCTTTGTGGATTATACATTTGATACTATCATGACAAGAGAGTCTTGACCTCATATCTGATTATGCTTTGATTCCTTCTTTTCAGCAACAATACTAAACTTTGTTTGAATCATTTACTTGAAGCCTTGATGTTTGGAGAAACATTGCTTGTTCTAACGTTACAGTGACATGGTGCTTAACTCTCAGCAATAGTACTCACGTTTTTAGGGGGAGTTTTCATGCATATTCTACACCCTTGGGTTATATTTTCAGCATGGTGGCATCTTGGTTCAATTTTTATACTATGGCAAACTTTGATATCATTGTGTAGTGCTCTTTTTGGTTTTATCCATTCAGATCTCATGCTGTTTTGTGTCCATGTGCAAGCAAATTAGTGTTCTCGGGCAGGTACTTGGTGGTCTTTTGATGCTTACCCACCCCTTTGACCTTTGGAATTGTTGTCAAAAGGGGGAGAAAAGTTGAGATACACAGATTTACATTGCAAATTAGTTTTTGTACACTATATATTGGTTTATTGTTGAGTTCATTTGGTAATCATTTGATGATGAACATGACAGTGCATTGGTGATCATACAAGTTGTATTCTGTGGCAGGTTTGACATCAATACCAAAGGGGGAGTTTGTTGACCCCTTTGACATTGGTTTTGGCATTGATGTCAAGTGTTTACATTGGCATTACAATGACAGTACTTGGATACTTGATCTGTGGTTTGTAAGTTGGTATATTGTATTGTATGATAGTGACAGTGGTTTGACTAGACAGTGGACAGGGTAAGCAGTTGATCATAGTGTTGTTACAATTTGTCTTGTCTTCTTCTCTGATATTTGGTGTTTGCTTTAGTTGCATACAAGGATGTCAAAGCACAATTTAAGGTAAATTTATAAGGCATGGCATGATGGTATAGTTTGAGCATGTTGATTATTGATAATCTTGCATGATTATTATTGTCTGTCCCAACATTTTATAAAGACTCAGAAGATATCATTTGAATGTCTTTCTTTCTTGATATTGAGATGTGTTACATTTGGTTGAAGTTGTTACTACAAAGACATGATCACTTTTAAGGGGATACAAATACAAATGTCATTTATTGTTTCATCTAAAGTTTAATGTTGACAAAGGCACTTAATGTTTTCACTTGATCCTAAGGCATGTTCAAAAGGGTTACAAAGCATACTTGCTTCATTTCAAATTGCATCATTATGATTATTGTTTCATCTAGTTGCAATGTTAGAAAGGGCTTCCCTTGGTGATCTCCATTTGATTTATGAAAGGTTAAATATTATTGTTTTGGTTTGAAAAATCAATGGTAAACAAAGGTATTTTGGGTTACTTAAGTGATAACTTTCTCGACAGGTGTCGGGCAAGCTTAGCAGGTATGAATTTGATATTTGGGGTTGTTTGTTACCGACCCTTTTAGGGCATACTGGAGCTATCAGTTAAGGATGTATACAATGCAAGATTTAGTCATGATGTTTATGGATCTCTGGGATTTGACAAAGTTGAGCTACAATGAGCTTCAACAAAGTGATCTTGACAGTAATTGTTTCTTTCTTGGACCTCAAAGTCACAGCAAAATCTTCAATTGTCGGCATTTTTCTAGGTGATATTATTCCTTTGTGGTTTCAGTTGAAGGTTCTTTTTGATGGTTTTCTAAGCTATTAAAATGGGTGCATGGAATTGTTGTTCACTGTATTTTGAGTAAGCTTGTCTTACATGTTTAGATTTTGTGAAGCAAAAGAAAGTTTTTGTTGTTTTGTAGACTTGGGTTTTTAGCTTCTCAGTAGGGATTCTTTCTTGAAGAAAAGCTTTCATTTACCTGGTTGTGACAGTCTTAAATGTTGTTTCTGTTTTGAGCTTAGGTTATTTACTGAGGTTGTAAATCTGCAGAGTTTTGTTTTTTGACTTGAGCTTTGGTTTCAATTAGGAAGTCTTTGACTTCAAGTGGGGTTTGTTGTTTCATGAGCACTTTATTTTTTCTTTGTTGTTAAAAAGAAAGGAAAATAGTTATGAGTAAGATCTCTGGTAATGACATCAGTTGGGTCAAACACTAATGGGTTTCAAGCATAATGTACTCTTGTTTTCTCTTACTTTGGTTAAGGTTTTACCAAGATTTATTTTGATGGCAAGATTATTTTTCAAGCATAAACTACTAGGGTTTGAAAAAGAAATACCCACTAGCATTTGGAAGGTCATACTTGGTACTTCATGCAAATTTTTGAAGGTAGTTTTTAATAATATTCTGTTGTGGTTAAGGTTTTTTTTGTAACCACAGTTTGGAAAGGCATTATATGAATCATTTGATTAAAGTTTGAAATATTTTCAAAGGCATTGTGAAATATTTTTACAAACTCAAGTTCTTGATAAGGGGTCTATTCGACCATACTCTCTTGACAGTCAGAGATTCAGTTGGAAACTAGTTCAAATAGTTTACCTACTCTTACAAGTTGTTTGATGAAAGAAACAAAGGACTGTGAGTGTATAAAAAAGGCATGTAACGTAAACACCTGATATGGTGTTGATGATATTGTATTTACACTATCATTGAGATAATAGTAGTGTGTTGTGATGTAAAAACATTTCTGAGTTGATGTGCACAGTTTTGGTCATGTATTCTTGAGTCTCAAATAAATGAGACTGTCAAGATCTGGATTGTAGAGAAACAGAGAAACCCTCTGTATTATATATTTTCATCTGATCTTTGAGAAGTTGTAAGTGATCATGTCAGTGAGACAATATGATCATTGCCAGTGAGGCATTTTGTAGTCAGTGAGACATAAAGGCCAACGAGGCTCTGTAATTGGTGTTTTTGATGATTAAGCCAGTGAGACATTTACTGAGTGGTTTTTCTACCCCACGAGGGGTTTCCACTCCTGAAATCTTTGTGTTATAGTCTCATTTGATGCATGGTTCATTTGTTTTTCATACTTGAATGTTCTGTCCTTTATTACACAATATTTGGTTTGTTGCTTTTATAAATCACTATATCAGCATCATTGCTTTCTATTTTCAAGTTTAACAAGAAGAAAATTGAATTTTTTTTAACTACAACACTAATTCACCCCCCTCACCTCTCAGTGTTGTCTGTACTCCAATACAAGTTGGCCATCGCATTTGCGTCTTCTTTGCCTTCCCTAAAAATGTGATTAAAAACCACACCTTCAAAGCCTTCCAATAGACATTGAGCCTCCCTTAATAAAACATTGAGTTTCCAATTTGCCAATCCCCCTTTCCTTAGTACATTAATCACCACTAGGGAATCACCCTCAATCTCAACCCTAGGCACCTTAAGTTGACAACACAAATTCAGCCCTATAATAAGAGCCTGGATTTCTGCTTCATTGTTTGATCTGTCAGCCAACTTCTTTGCCGCTTTACCTAAGACATCACCTTTGTTATTCCTAACCAAACAACCAGCACCTGAAACTCCTAGGTTGCCCTTAGATGCTCCATCAAAATTTATTTTTACCCATCCCTCCAATAGCAGCTCCCATTTTGTCTCCTTCTTCCTTATGGTGTCAACACCCACAACCCCATTAACGGGGAGAACGACCTAACAAATTTTAAAATAATGCAATTATAGAAATATTTTGCATTGTCTAATAAATAAATTTTTATTATTAATAAAATATAGGTAATATGCACACTATAGCACATTGGTAGAAGCACTTTGGGACTTTGCTTTAGTTTAGTTTACAACTTTACATATTTTTATTTTTCAATACTCTATTTTATTTTCTGAATCTTTGACAAGGTTTACTTTCCACAAATAACTTAGTATAATCCAAAATTACCTTATTTATTAGCAACGTTTTGAAGATTTCTTCCAACATATACTCTAGCATAGTGTCAATAAAGTTGTAACAAATAAATGTGCCTCATAAATACAACAATGCTCAATTCTTGGATAACACAGAGGTTAGTAAAGTAGGATTAGATGGACTAGTTCATATTTAGAATCGAATGCACTACAAATAAGATTCTACACTTCAATTTTGATAATTAGTATTACACTTTCTTCCTTGTTAAAGTTAACTATCCATCCATAATACCATTAATTTTTGTTTAAAGACAACAACACGACCTCTTGACAGATGATACCTGACTCTTAAAAGTGATTTTATTTGTGAATCCTAGATCTTGCAAAAAGAAAGCATGATGCATAATTTACACTAGTACCAACATTTGGAAAAGTAATTTAGTATTATTAATCAAGTAGAACTAAAAACTTTTTAAAAAATGTAAACCTAAAACCATTGATGACATTTGAAACAAAGGTATTAACACATACACTTTAAAATTAAGAAAATAAACTTTATCCAATTAGCTTTAGTAATGAACACCATTTTTCTTTTTAATTTTCTTCTTTTTGAGCTCTCTAAACTCTACTAGTAAACTTGTTAGAATGAACCAATTTTTTTGAATAATTCTCTAAACCTTGTTTAGAATATAAGGAGCAACAACACATTAATTGTCACTATTCGTAATGTCATATCAAAACTCCATGTCAATAAATTTTATCATTTAATATGTTTACTTTATTGGCCACTGGCTAAAGGTTATTAAGAAGTTTAGTGACTTTGCTTGGGACTCATGATAGTGACTTTAATAATTCTAGTGGCACTTTCTTGTGAGTTTTCACCTTAGACAAATGATGATCCAAGACTATAGTTCAATTTTAGAATGTGATATGATAAGGTGGATATTGGGAGCACAACTTCTGAAATCATCTGGGAGCCATTTGATTGGTTTAGAACAACTCTTGAGATTTGTTTCAATAATTACCCATTTTGATGTCATGTACATGTAAGTTAACCTTTTAACCTTTTAATATTTAATTAGTAGTGTCGACAGAGGAATTTAATGAAGTTTCAAGTCATCATTACTTTGTACTAAAAAAATATTATTATTTTAGGTTGTAGTACCTATACTTGACACTTGTCTTAGAAAAAAGGAAGGAAAAAATAAGAAAATACAAAAACTTAGGTTGTAGTACTATAAATTTATAATTCGACTACTAAGTGATATTGCTATAATGTCCATACTCTATCGGAAGTAAGACCACACTCAAATATCACTTGTGGGTTGTGAAAAGGTGATTGTATTCATTTTTCTAGGTAAGTGAAATCCTACATTACTTTCCACTAGTACATTCCTTTCTACTAGTACATTCCTTTCTATTAGCATAAGCCTTAAATTTTAGGGTTAAGTTCAAATTTGATAGTAGCATGTCTAGATGACTAAGGATTCAAATGAATCAAAAAATAAAACTGATAGCTCATATGTTGAACTTTTTAAAACCCTTAGTTTTATTGATGAATGCCATGATATTGATTGTTTGCTACTTCTTGTTGTTCTTTTTTGTGGTGATTTTTAATTTATTGTACTTCCTCCTCCTTTGTCTCCTCTCTTGCTTCTTGTGTTATCTTTCTCTTAACCCCTTTCTTTTTCCTTGCTAGCTTTTCTTCTTTTCCGCACTCATTTGCAACAATATTTTTGATACCTCTTCTACAAAGGGGTCTGTTTGTGGAGGTTGTGGAGTGGATACAAATGCTGCTTGTGAGGATTATCCCTGCTTCACTTCAGTTTGTGATCCTGGGTCCCTAAATTGAGTCTTTTTGATCTCCACACTTGCGGTGTGGTTGTGCTTTCTTGCGGTGGATCTTGGTGTGGGATACCCCATTTCTCATGTAGTTTCTCCTTATTTTTCTCCAGTTGCTGCTCTGCATTTTTCTTGTGTTGCTTTTCTATAAACTCTTGGTATGTCCTGAATCTTTCCGCATTTTGGTCCTTGGGTTGTTTGAAGAGATTTTTAGCATACAACTCTATGAGTTCATTGCTTACTTAATATGGATGTCTAGGGATACAAGAAACCCTATGCTCTACTGCCTCCATTAGTGTGAAGTCCTTATACACTAGAAAAAACAAATCCTTGGCATACTTTTTGACCATCTCATATAATATCCCCTCTCTATTTTGCATTTGTTGTTACAAGGATTTGAAAAACCCCCAATATGCTATAATGTAGGTTGTTGTATCCTTGAATTGCTAGACATGGTGTTTTATCTATGTAGCCACCAGTATATGTGTTTGCCAAGCTTTTCTAGAGAAAGATTGCAGTGCATTCATGAAATAAAATGTTAGGCATATAATGAGAATACCATACTGGAATTGGTACTGTGCATTCTTGGTCTTCTATAAGTTCTCCATCAGCTACTTATGGAGGACCTCACACAAATAAAAGTCTTTTTCCTCCACCACCATTTGATATGCAGTGTGAATGGTGGTATCGGTTGTTGAATCTTCTTGGTTTTCATAGTAGATTTTATACATGATACCCATGGTGGCGTACCACACTGCCAGATTTGTAATTTTTGTAATATTTATACTTTTCCCATCATATGTAGCTCTAGTCAATTATATAACCTTTTCATTCTTTATTGCCTTCTTTCATGGTAGCTCTCTCGTGGCGCAAAGGCCTGTTACCACTTGGATTACTTGTTTTGTGATGTGGTAGGGCTTGTCTAGGTAGGTGAATTCATCATGAATTTTGCTTAGTATGATTTTAACCCAACCATGCTCCATGGAGAAATTAGGGAAATCCTTCCATATGTCTAGTTTCTTCTCCACCTCTTGGTGTTGGGGCTTGTAATTTATTTGGTTTGGTTGGAAGAATGTTCTTCAAAGCTTCTCAAACTTTGTATGATCTATTTATGATATTGGTGCATGGATATATTTCCTCACATCCTTTGTATATATCATGCCCGCTAGAATGACGAAAAATACCCCATCTAGATTGACTTCCATCACCTTGTATGGAAACTTCTTGTATTTGAGCATGGTTTGTTAGAGACATCAACCAAAATAGGAGTCACCATTACTGTTCTACATTTTTTTAGGGTTTAGTTTTATCTCAAAATAATGTTGAGCTCACAAATACTTACAGTGAAAATAGTGTCAGAGTGACTGTTGAAGTGTTTTGTTTATAATCTCAATAGTGACATTTTCCTATATATGGTTTTGCAGGATTTCTACCTGTTACTTACTCACGGCTTTATTCTTCCAATGGTATACACTTTTATGGTACATATCATACATATATTACATATGATACAAATTTAATTTTCCTATTTTCCTACTTTATTCTATAGCTAGATGGTAGTGTTTCAATTTGGTTCCATTTTCATATCTTGTTATTATTTTTTCGTCGAGTGTTTTTAACTTGATTACTCTGGATTCAAAAACTTCCTCGATGTAATATGGTCCTAGCCATCTAACCTTTAATTTTCCTTGTTTCTTGAATTTACTATCATATAATAGTACTAAATCATTTTTCAAGAATGTTTTGTGGCACGAATTTCTATCATGCAAGGATTTTTGTCTCTTGCGTGCTAAGTTTTGATGATATGCTACAAGTAGTCTTTTCTCATCAATTTTGCAAGGTCTTCTAGGCTTTGTGTCAATGAGTCTTCCTCACTCAATCACAAAGTAAGTGTGGTACAAAATTTGGGATAATGTAATTTATAGGTAGTGTGGCATCCATCCCATACACTAGCTCAAATGGAGTAAACTTGGGTTCTCTTTTGTAGGATGTTCTATATACCCATAACATAGCTAGAATCTTGATGTCCCAATCTATTATGTTCCCATTGCACATTTTTGTTAATGTTATTCCTATATATTTATTGAATGCCTCACTTGTTCCATTGGCCTATGACAAGGGTCATTATACACCTTGCATTTAAATAGAATAATTATCTAAGTTGTCAAATCCAGGGCGTGTCCATGGCTATTTGTAGTAAAGGCTATAACTAGCAGTCCTCCTAATACTACTAAAAATCAAAGTCTGCTCATCTATTTGTGATCATGTATCTAAATACTTGCTTGAAAGAATTTTTAATCTAGGAATTTGAAAATAATAGCTACTAAAACAAAACTATTTTAACAAAGATCTAAGAAAACAACTAGAATAAAGCAGTAAATCTATCTAAAAATTATCAAAGTAATGAATCTAACCAAGCAATTCAGAAATTTGACAAAATAGGAAACCAAATCATTAAATACTAGTCCTTTCACCTTTGATGAGAGTGGGCCCTTTCTCAACACTTCTAGAGAAAGACCAATTCAACATTCAGAACACACAAATATAGAAGTACGTGCCTTTATTTTTGATTTCTCAAAAAGATGGATGCTTTAACAAAAACAACAGAAGTATATCCGATTCTTCAAAATTAATCTATATATCATTCCTATTCTAGGGCTCCCCATATATATTAGTTATATCTTGCTGATAGATATCTCTGGAGTCTTATTCTTCTAACTACCAGTTTTGTATAAGATACAAAATCATTTATTCAATGTTCTGAAAATGCAACTATTACTTCTAGAAAAAGTCATGCGAAGACCAAAGAAAATTATAGAGTGGCACTGACTATGTCACTTTAAACAATAGTTCAATTTATATTTAAATAGGTCATGAAGGCCGTAGATTAAAAAGAAACAACATAAAACAACAATTTGGCAAAATTCTGTAACTTCTATGTAAATAGTCAACTGGCGGTTTCCCTTCTTCAATAGATGAGTGAAAATAGGAACATAAGTCACTTCATCTTGCAAGAATTTATGGGGGGTATGTGCTGGCAATGCTCTACTATAGTCTTCCTCAAAATCTTTGAAGTCTTTTGTATAGCTTCAGAATGCTAAAAGCACATCTGGAGCTTCTGCAACAACTCTGGTATGGATCTCCAGAGTTGACAAAAACTTCTCCAGAGCCGCATGAAGACCTCATTGCTTACAATGAAGGAATGCCTATAACCAAAAATGTGTTTCTACATGTCTTTGTCAGTAAAAACCTACAACATGAAACCACTTAATTCGAGAAGCTACTGCAATATTACATCCATAAAATTAACATAATCAAATGAGGTTTTTAACAATTATTAAGGTAAAAATAAAATGATGTAGTGAATTTAGGGTAGGAAAGGGAGATGCATTTGTAGATTCAAGTGAGATATCTCTGGAGCTCATCATCCCCTGAGGCTAGGGGTTTACATGTTTTCGTACACTGCCTTGCAACCTTGTCTGATTCATGAGATACAATCTCTGTGATATTATAATTGGCTAGGAATGTCCTCTAGTTTCTTTTAGTGGTATCTGCATTACCCTAAAATTTATCCACCTGCTTTAACCATTCTTCAAACTTAGATTCCTCTGATTGTTCATCTCACATGGGCAGAGGTTCAATGATTAAAGGAGGCTTGAAACGTATCCCTACCTGGTCCTATTTATACTTTTCTATCAACTGTACAATAGTTTTTGGCTTTCCTCAGAAACCATTTTAGGTTTAGTAGGGAAACCAACTCCCTTATTTTCTGTTTTGTTGACAGATTTCTCCATCTTCCCCTCCAGGCTGTTAGGATCTTGCTAGCTAAAAACTATACAAACAAGTCAAATTCTAGGACACATTCTTCCTAATTCTATTTATATAGAGGCATAAAATTCGGAGTGTAAACAAATGATTGGAATTGTGTTTTGAAAGCCATTGGTGCGGGGCTTTCATTCTTGACAAACAATCCAACATTCTCTACATTTTGGGTGTACACCTCCATTCTTTGTAGCCAAATTTCATGGTTTTTCATTAATGACATAAATGCCCTTAATTGGCATTCCCCCACAAATAAGTTAATGAAAAATGTGTTATGTTCATCCAAAAGGAAGTTATGGAAAAAGAGTTCACATAGAAAATTTTGATCCTTAGGAGTATTGAATCTGTATATTCTCATGAAGTCATGTCCATTCTCAAAGGAATCTGTAAGACCAAAGATGGTTTGTGAGAGCCCCTAAACAAAGAGTCATTCTATTTGGAACATAGTATAATTGCCACTGGGTGGCCTACATGAGAGTACATCTGAAGCTAAGGTTGATATTGTGATCACTTTTCTTCTAACATTCTTACCTTTTCATTCAATGTAGGAATTACTTTATGTTGTTGGAGCATCACAATATTACCAGCCGAGTCATTACATCTCCTCTCCCAATTATACAAAGCCCTAGAAATATTCAATTGGAATATCCTCAGGGAAACAATGTTTGAGTACTTTGATCTACTATAGGTGGCTTGATATTCAAGTCCTTGATTAGCTCTTCTAGGTCAATTTTTTTTTGTTAGCCTTGGTTATTTCCAAAGCTTAACTATCAACCTTCTCTTGTTAATTGAGTATTAATGTTTAATGTTTTTTTGGTAAAACCATGATTTGTTTGGTGTCCTAGTCAATAGACTAAATTGTTTTATGCTCATTTTTCATTGTATTCAAAGCATAGGAGTGTGGTAGTAACATGTGGAAGGTAGCAATATCTTGGTAAAAAGTTCCACCACAGGATATAACATTTGCCAAGGTATAGTGAGCTACTGCTAGAAATTCCCTTCTTAGTTCCTTAGCAAAATCCATTATATTGTTATCTACAATGATATGAGTTATATCCTCTGGAGTGTCAAAATCTATATCCTCCCCTAAGTCTCCCAGGCATTAAGTGATTGTTACCATAGCCAACGAGGAAGTGTTTTATGTGTTGTTTGGTTCATCAATCCAAACTTTTCTTGAATACTTCATAGAGGGTTTGGTTGGAGGATATAGAGAGATCATTTTAAGTTCTAACCCATTGGATATGACCATATCTCTAGTCCTACAGTCTATCAATGCTACAATAGTAGCAAGCCATGGTCTTCCCAAGATCAAGGGGTAAGTAGTTTTCTGATTTCTTGGTTCTAAGATTAGGAAATCCACATGAAATTCCCATGATTCCACTAGCATAGGTACATATGTTAACACTCCTTTTGGGATTTCCACTGACTGATCAACTAATTGCAGAATTGTGGAAGTGGCCCAAATACATATAAGAGCTAGTTTGTCTAAGGTGTGGACTCTCATGAAATTGATTGCTTCTCCCAAGTCAACCAATACGTTTAATATTTCAATCCTTGAGATGTAGACTATGATAATAGGGTTATTAGGGTCACCATACTTAGGTAGGAATATTTCTCCAACCAGCAGGTCTAGTACTTTACCCTCCACCTAAATATTTTTGGGAAAGTTCCTAAGTTTTACCCTGAGTCTTGACACAATTTTGTTTAATAAATTGGTTGGATTATGGGACATCCCTAATGGCTTGAAGAAGTGGAATTTTAATGTTTAATTACTTGATTTTTTGAAGCAATTTAGACTCATTGATAGGCTAAATCTCTATAGATGGGATCTACTTTTTAGGAGCAATTTGTTTAAATCATTCAAGGAATGGTGCCTATTTTGCAGTTTCTAGAGGAGCTCCGGAGAAGCTCTAGAGTGAATCTCTGGAGGAACTTTGAAGATTCCTAAAGGTTATTTTCTAGGCAATCTGTTGAGAGGAATCTCTTCATGGGGTTGATGTTTAAAGGAATCTAAAGATTCATGTTCATCTATAATTTCAACAATCACAGGAGGAGATGATCTTGGTAAAGCCTTTCCTGGATGTAGTTGGAGATTGTTTAAATGAATAATGTTTAGTCCAGCCATATTTTCCTACTTAGTCAGGTAAACTACTGCTCCTTGTTTATTGTGTTTGGGATTTGCTATAGGTTGAGAAGGTAGGGGTGGCTGATTAATTGGTTTATTTTGAGACTGATTTGGTGTATTTGTTAGACCAGTTAAGAGACCTTGCTGTTGATTTGGAAAATGCCTTTGCTGTCCTTGGAATGACTGGTTATAATTTTGTTGAAGACCCCACTATTGCCACATGTTTTATGTTCTGAAATGGGGTTGAAACTACTATGGTCATTGTTGGTTAGGCCATGGATAATTCGACCATTGTTGATTTGTCCATTGTTGGTTTTTCCAGTCTTGATTTTCCCAGTCTTGTGGTCCCCATTGAGGAGGATTTATAGGACCATTCCATTGTGATTTATAGGATCTATAAGAAGATTGGTTTTGATATTAGCTATATGGAAAGTTACCAGGTTGTTTTTGTCCAATATAGTTCAACTCTTCTATTTGAGCATTTTTCTTTGTCAAAATTTTCAAGGCTGGGAGTTGGTCACAATGATTAGTAGGATGGTTTTTATCACAGATCTGACAAATTTTAGTTTTTTCTAAAGGACATTCATGTAGGAGATGTTTGTTCTTGCATCTTGGAAAGTAGATAGATAGTGGTTCAATTATTTTGTTCTTTTCCTGAATCCCATCTAAAGTAGTGTTTTGTTGAACTAAAATGTCTGTATTTAGATTTGAAAATTCTTCCATTCACTGTCATATTTCATTCTTTCTCTTAAGAGGTCTTGGTTCTCTAATTCTATCTTGTGTCCTTGAGTAATTCCTATAAATTTCCTCAAATAATGGCATATCTAGCTTATTTATATTTCCTTTACCCATTAGATCCAATGCTTGTTTTGACTCTTTATAACCCTCTCAAGAACAAAGCCTTAGCTAGATTATGTTCCAAAGGATTGGCATATCATTGAAGGGCAAATTTGAATCTGTCCAAATAATCCTCTAAACTCTCTTCCTCCTTATGTTTGGTTCTAAAAAGATCTTCCTTCCTATCACTTATTTTGTAGTAATCCTAATACTTGTCAAGGGAATGTAGTTTCCATTTGATCCCATGAGTGTATGGAATCATGGGTTAATCCCATAAACCATCTCATGGCAAAGTATTTAAGTGTGGAGGGAAATAGTTTTAGTTTTTGGTTATCTAAACTGTAATCATATGTTTGGCACAACACTTTTAATTCAAAGAGGAATTGATCCAGATCCTCTAAAGGTCGGAAGTACTAATGGAGAAATGTTCTTCATGGGGGCATTGCCCTCATGATATAGAACTATAAGATAAGAAAAAGTTCTCCCTGGAGCCCTTTCTCCAAGAGGGTTAGGTTGTTCATGATTATCTCCCATGGCTAATGAATCTGTTTGGTTTTCTTTGGAAGGTGTTCCTTCTAGAAAATCAGTTTGAATTCGCTTGTGTTTTTCCTGCAAGCGTTGGATATATTTTGAAATTATATAGTATTTGGGGATGTAGGAATGTCTAGGCTTGGTGATATTTCCAAGGTGTCAAATGAGTTGTTTTCCTTATCAACACTTTCCTATTGTACCCCTCTACTTTCACTTACAAAGTGTGGTTGGGGTTTTTGTTTGATAAACCTACCTTGAGAGTCTCTTGGTCTAACCATGCAAAAATTATTTTAATCCTAACTATAAGAATTGCTAACAAGAGTATTTACTAACACTAGTCCTCGGCAATGATGCCAAAAATGACAAGGTTCATTGTACACCTTGCATTTAAATAAAATAATTGTCTAAGTAGTCAAATCTAGGGCATGTTCATGGATTTTTGTAGTAAAGGCTATAACTAACGTTCCTCTTAATACTACTTCTAGAAATCAAAGTCTACTCTTCTATTTGTGATCATGCATCTAAATACTTGCTTGAAAGAATTTTTAATCTAGGAATCTAAAAGTGACAGTTGCTAAAACAAAACTATTTTAATAGAGATCTAAGAAAACAACAACTAGAACAAAGCAGTAAATTTATCTAAAGATTATCAAAGCAATGAATCTAGCTAAGTAATTTACAAATTTGACAAAACAAGAAATTGAATCACTAAATACTGGTCCTTGCCCCTTTGGTGAGAGTGGGCCCTTACTCCACACCTCCATAGAAAGACCAATTGAACGATCAAAACACACAAATGTAGAACTGCTTGCCTTTATTTTTGAATTCTCAAAAATATGGATGGTTTAACAAAAACAACAAAAGTGTATCTGATTCTTAAAAATTAATCTATATATCATTCCTGTTCTAGGGTTCCCCATATATATCAGTTATATCTTGTAGATAGATATCTCCAAATTCTTATTCTTCTAACTACCAGTTTTATATAAGATACAAAATCATTTATTCAACATTCTGAACATGCAACTACTACTTCTAGAAAATTCATGCAAAGACTAAAGAAAATTATAGAGTGGCATTGATTGTGTCACTTTAAACAATAGTTCAACTTATGTTTAAATAGGCCGTGAAGGCCACTGATTAAAAAGAAACAACATAAAAACACAGTTTGGAAAAATTTCTGTAACTTCTGCATGAATAGTCAACTAGCAGTTTCCCTTAAACATATTAGTGAAAAAAGGAACAAAAGTCACTTCATATCACAACAATTTATTGGGGTATGTGCTGGCAATGCTTTGTTATAGTCTTCCTCAAAATCTCTAGGGTCTTTTGTATAGCTCTGGAATGTTGAAAGGACCTTCGGAGCTTCTGCAACAACTCTGCTATGGATCTTTGAAGTTGAAAAAAACTTCTCTGGAGCCTCATGAAGACCTTACTTCTTACAATGAAGGAATGCTTGCAACCAAAAATGTGTTTCTGCATGTCTTGTTAGTAAAAGCCTACAACATGAAACCATTTAATTCTAGAAGTTATTGCAATACTACGTCCACAATTAACATAATCAAATGAGGTTTTTAACAATTATTATGGTACAAATCAAAGGATGGAGTGGATTTAGGGAAGGAAAGGGAGGTACATTTGCAGATTTAGGTGAGCTCTCTTTGGAGCTCATTAGCTTGTGGATGATATGGAAAACTTTTTTTGTGGGTGATCATAAACTATTGTTATGGAGTAAAAAGTATCCCTATGCCTTTTTACCTCCTAGTTTAGCTCCTAGGTCCCCTCATTTACATTATGCAAGCTTAATACTTATCTCGAAGTAATTTCCCCTGAAAACCATGTCAAATGGGACCTAGGGGTCCATTCTAAATACTTAAACATGACCGTAAAGGGCCTTGGGACTTGGGTGCTGGCCTGATTTGCTAGGATTAAAACAAAAGCATGTCAACTTGGGCCCTCTCAAAAAGTTTCCCTTTATCGGCCTATCTAATTTAAATTATGAATGTTAGCAGGAAAGCATATATAAACAAGTTTAGGACTTGATTTTACACCTATATGGATAATGCAAACTTGTGATATTGAGCGAAGGGATTTTAAGGCATTCATTGTGTTGCAGAGTAGAATTATGTTATTATTATGTTTTTTTGTTGTAGATTTGGCTTCATCAATTCATCTCCTCATGATTTGAAGGTTCTTCATCTCCGTGAGGGTTTCACCTCAAAGGTGAAATCAATTTTTGTTTCAATCATTTCAATTCATCATTTGATTTGGCTTCTACCCTCCTTGGGCATACACTCTATCTAACAATGGTGTTGGAAGACTTGAATGTCCTTCCGGGGCTTGACCGAGGCAAGCTCCTAAACAACACAACCCCCAAACCCCTCTCTTTGTGATTGTAGGTTATAGGTACCAGATTTGGCAAAGTACAGATACAAAGAAGCAACTTGAAGGATAAGGATTCAGGATCTGAAGGAAATTTACTGATATTCCTCCCTACTAGACTAGGGCACTCACCACATAGTCCTCCCGACAGGCTTGGTTCAGAACTCAAGATCTAGGTGCAGTCTACAACATCTCTCTTCTTCAGATCTATGGAAAAACTACCCTATTGGACTTGGGTGCCCATCCTATAGTCTGCAAATTTTCCATTTCCATAAACTCAATTCTTGGTATGTTTCTGATCATCCTTGAGCATCTTCCTGTACAGTTTCCTATAGTAGTCTATCTGTCTGTACCTGATTTCATTATAATTAGGGTTTGAAGCTTATTCGAACTAGGGTTTAACAAATCTCTTAACCTAATCTAACTTTCCATATCATTCCTGAGTACAAAAACCTACAACTGAGTGCTCATTCATATGTAGTGACTTGGCTCAATTTTTGTCCTCAAATGTTATTGTGAAAGTAGTGTTTGGTTGGATACACTTTAACACTATCTACCATCTTCCTAATTTTCATACATAACATTCTAGTGAACCCATGTTTTTACTGAACTTGCATCTTTCTGAGTGTTGTAATTAGTCCTTGCATTCACTCATATCATACTTGTCATCTTGCATTGGAATATCTTACATACATTAAAAAAAAAAAAACAAGCATTCTAGGCTTGCATATAGGCATAGTTTTGCATAATTTCAAATTGCATTAGATAAAAAATATTTGATTTTCTGATATTTGCATCAGATTTAATCCTTATTATAGTAATTCATCACTCATTCATATCAAATCTTGCATTTACAAGTTTCATTTTCTAAGGTTTTGCTTAAAAAGTTACATTTTCATATAACCTAGTCTTGATAAAAACTAGGGTTTGTAGTCAAAATTTCATTCTCAAATTTTGCTACTCCTTTTCAACATTTATTCAAATCTGATTTTGAAGTGTAGTGTTGGATCATTGTGCATACTTTTGCATCCTAGCTTTGAAACTTTCACCTTTTGCAATTACACATTGTGTATTTCAACAAGTATATCTACATTACTCCTTTTGGTTGTTCTATTAGTTTGTGCATCAAGAGTGTTGTATATTGCATGAGTTGTATAACCTGCTGCCCTAATAGAAACATCCTTCTAAGGAGAAGCCGTAGACTAATGGGTTCTAGCGCTTTGAATAGCACCGATATGCAAACATCAGAAAATCCATTGAACACTTACTTAAAAAGGATGAATCACACTCTTTGCAAGATATCATGACTCCTACCATGATGGAAGAACAAACATTTAATGATCTTGAAGATCCAATTGATGTGATAACACATCTACCTAATGATCAAATTAACAAACTTGATAAAGAATTAGCTAATTTTTAAGCATTTGTGGAAAAAGAAAGGATAGCTAAAGAGGTTGTACTTGTTGTTCATAGTCTAAGAGAGATATTTAAAGAAGGACAAGAGTGTGTTAACACGCTGGGTGGGATAGCCCATATAGTGGGTAACAACATTATGCTAGTGGCTGACTGTGCGAATACTATTAATAATGTGTCATTACCGAATCATACATAGGTATCGACACCTATACCGACTACCAAAATGTCTACTTTAACATCATCAATCCTCACTACTAATGCACAAGCTTGTAATAATGCTACCACTAGCATGGGAGTATCTAATGACATTGATTCACAAAATTACAAGGCTGTGGGATTTAATTATCAAAACCTAGCACTTAAGGTGTCTTTTCCCATGAATAATCATTCTCAACCACCTCTCCATTCCACCTATTCTCAACCACCTTTCACTTACAATTGCTCTCAACCACCTTTTACCACTCGCAACCTATCACCTCTGCATTTCACGACAACAACTTCTAATTCTTCCAACCCACAAACCACATCACCTAATGATGCCCTTTTAAACCAACTCTTGCAAAGCATGTCCTCTTTACAACAAAAGGTAACAAACTCGACAAATTCTTCTTCTCAGCCTACTTTACCAACATATCATGCTCCTAGTCCTTTATCCTATGCAATTCTAAGAACTCCAATTCTTGAAAAATTTGAGACTCCTCTCTTTGAAAAGTATGGTGGTAAGGGTGATCCTAATACTCTTGTGGTAGCATTCACAACAATGTGTAGTGATTTCTTCTTCGAAGAGGATTTGCTAGAAAAACTCTTTCCATGATCCCTCAAAGATACCTCTTTGGAATGGTTTTGCTCATTACCTCCGAATTTAATAAATTCCTTCTCACAACTAGTCGATCAATTCTTGCAACACTTCCAAGCAAATATTGGACCTACTGTCTCCTTGATTGATTTGGTTCATTGTAAACAAGGTTCTAAAGAAAAATTGATGAAATTCATTAGTTGATATCATGGTCTTATCTCACAAATACAATATCTAATTAATGATGAAGAACTTCAGAAAGTATTCAGTACAAATTTACAACCTAACATCCGTGATAAAATCCTCTTGATGAATTATAACTCTTTTCAACATTTATGCACAACTCTTCACAATTACTAACTTTCATCTAGTCAGTATGAGAATCAAAATGCATCGGCTCATGTTGGTCAATCCATAGCTAGACAATCTCAAAACAAATTTAAGAGGAATAACAAGAGCTTCATCAAGATCACTCGAAAATATTTGAATAATTTTCAATCACACATGTACACTATCACTAATTCTAAATGAGCACCGTTTCAATTTAGACAACAATAAAGATAGTTCACTCCATTATTCGACTCTCTTCAATCAATTATGAATCAAGCAGTAAGAAACAATCTTTTGAAGCTTCCTCCTGTGAAACAATTTGATAGTAACATGATATAAGGACCTTCTTTTGATGCCAATGCTTACTGTCATTATCACCACTCACAAGGACATGATACTGAAAAATGTATGCGTCTTAAACATGAAATTCAAGACCTCATCAATTCTAATATAATACAGGTAACTGGTGTGAATCAAAATGGAAATAAGTCAGTTGCCCCTCCGAATCAAAATTTATAGATCTTTACAAATACTTTTCCTAAGCATAATGACAACATGGTAGAGAAAAATACAATTGAGTAGAATGATGATTACCTCGGCTATGATGAAATAATTGGTGTGATAGAAGTGGATAAGGAAAAGACTAAAAAATCACCTCGTCCATGAGGGAAAGGTATCTATGCCGAGGTTCCTCTTCCGTTATCCCTACAAGGATTGGGAAACAACCAAAATGCATCAGATACACAAATTGAGCAACTTTGACAGGATACCACTAAGCAAGAAAAAGTGGTCAAGATGGAAAGTATCCCATTTCATCGTGAAAGACTCCTTCATCAAGAAAATTAGAATAAGAAAGCAAAGGACCAGAAAAGAACAAGGCGATTGTCATCGGCAGGAAATAGCAATGATTCCTCTCCTCGTAAGCAACAAAAGATTTTAAACATACATGATCTTGAGAAACAAGCACTGCATGACCATTTCAAAAATCAGGTATGAACTTCTCACATAATTTGTCACACTTGATGGAGCACTTCTTTAAGATGCTCGCAAGTTTTAATTCCTCTTAGATAAGATATATATATATATATATATATATATATATATATATATATATATATATATATATATATATATATATATATATATGTCATGTTGTGTTTCCCCGTGTTGTGTTATGTGTTGTCTAGGTCTCCTAGGACAACCCTTGATAATCTTGTAAGGTCAAGGATACAAGGAGACTGCCTCTGTTGTGACCATTCTTCTATTTGTCTCTACATTCTTCTATTCTTCTCTCCTCTATTTTATTGTTGTGTTATGCCTTGGGGGCATAGAGTTGTGGAAGATGTCTTGGAGGCATCCTCCTATGTGGTGTTCCTAAGGAACTTGCTTCTCCTCTCTCATTTTTATTATTTCCATTTCTTTAGTGAGTTTGCCTAGTCGGCGGATGACGAAAACAAACAAATACTGATAAGGACCATGTGTCCCTTCAGCAAGTAAGAAAAATGGACCCAATCCATACATGAAGATGGGGTTGATATATATTTCTGGTGCTTGACTAGTAGAATCACTCTATGTTGTGATTCATCTGGTACAAATCTCCTAACAAACCTTTGCAATAATCTACTTCTATACACTTTGGATTATTTTGTATCTCACCTTGTAGCTAAACTTGGTCCTGAGATACATGCAGTATCACCCAATAGCTATACTTGGTTCTGAACCCGCAAGTGTAGCCTTGGTCCTTGATGTGATCTATTATATATACATAGCTTTCATGAATTGATTTGGTTGTTATCTTAGAGTAAGATTTTCTAACAAAAGCTTATATCTTGTTCATTTACTTAGCAAATGATATTGATGTGTTTGTGGGAACCTTCAGTGATTGTAAAGTACATGTCACCTTGGAGGCATGGGCTTTGTGAAAGCTCTTGTTTCCTTGCATGTTTGTTAAACTTTACCTTAAATGTGATTGTACCCAGCAAGCGGAGTCAACCACTTTAAGGTGGGGGCATATATACTGGCATCTGTTTGATTAATTTTACACTAACAAAGTGTGTTTTAAAGCCCTCAGCACGAGGCAAGATGGTGTATCTCTTGACCTAGTGTACATCCTTTTAAAAAGCAAAATACCCTCATCACGAGGCAGGATGACATATCTCTTGAGCTAATGTGTATCCTTTTATACAAATCCCTTCTATGGAAGGTGGGATGTTGTATCTCTTGAGCTAGTGCACATCCTTTTATACAAAGTCCTCTGCGGAGGTAGGGTGGGTCTTGAGTCATTCACCCTTAAGCATGTCTTTGGTGGCTATGGTAGCATATCTCAACTGTCAGGTGTGTCTGCAATGTGTTTTAGATGGTGAGACTTAGCAATAAGCTCCTTCCCATCGCTCGTGTTTGTCGTGTATAAGACATATAGTATGTCAATGGAATACTATGTGGCGCTTGTGTATTCTATGTATCTTCCTTATATGTTTGTTGTGTCTTCCCCTAAGTGTGGTCTAAAGGCGCATAGCGATGAGCTCCCTCCACACTTGTGTTTTGTTTTGCATGTATTCTCCCTGGTGTGGTCTAAAGGTGGGTAGTGATGAGCTCCCTCCACATTTTGGGTTTTGTTTTGTGTGTTTTTGGTGGTCGAAAGGTGAGTAGCAATGAGCTCCCTCTGCCCCCCTAGTTAGGATTTATTTAAGTTGTTAAATCATTGTATACTTTGTGTATTGCGTGATTGTTCTCATGTCTTCTTCGTGCATTGCGTGCTTCACTGTATTCTTTGTGTCTTGCATGCTTCTTACTGTCTTCATTGTCTCTTGCATGTCTTCCATGTGTTTTCTAGTGCTTACTTGAGATTAGGGGCTAGAAATAGTGCTCCAACCTTTGGGTGTGCCTTAGATCTATGTGCTTGGTGTGTTTGATGTGTTTTAGATCATACTTTAATGCATGTATAGAATCATAAGATCATACATACATTAAATTGGGGGCTAAATGTTATGGAGTAAAAAGTATCCCTATGCCTTTTTACCTCCTAGTTTAGCTCCTAGGTCCCCTCATTTACATTATGCAAGCTTAATACTTATCCTGGAGCAATTTTCCCCAAAACTCATGTCAAATGGGACCTAGGGGTCCATTCTAAATACTTAAACATGACCAAAAATGGCCTTGGGACTTGGGCATTCATGCCCAAGTCTGGCCTAATTTGTCAGGATTAAAACAAAAGCATGTCGGCTTGGGCCCTCTCAAAAGGTTTCCCTTTGTCAGCCTATCCAATTTAAATTACGAATGTTAGTAGGAAAGCATATATAAACAAGTTTAAGACTTCATTTTACACCTAGATGGATAATATGAACATGTGATATTGAGAAAATGGATTTCAAGGCATTCATTGTGTTGCAGAGCAGAATTGTGTTTATTTGTTACAGATTTGGCTTCTTCAATCCATCTCCTAATGATTTGAAGGCTCTTCATCTCCATGAGGGTTTCACCTAAAGGTGACATCAATTTTTGTTTCAATCATTTCAATTCATCATTTGATTTGGCCTCTACCCTTCTTAGGCACACACTCTATCTAACAATGGTGTTGGAAGACTTGAATGTCCTTCTAGGGCTTGACCGAGGCAAACTCCTAAACACCACAACCCCCAAACCCCTCTCTTTGTGATTGCAAGTTACAGGTGCGGGATTTGGCAAAGTACAGATACAAATAATTAGTTTGAAGGATAAGGATTCAGGATCTAAAGGAAATTTTCTGATATTCCTCCCTACTAGACTATGGCGCCCACCCCGTAGTCCTCCTTACAGGCTTGGTTTAGAACTTAGGATTTGGTTGCAGTCTACAACATCTCTCTGCTTTGGATCTACGAAAAAAATTCCCTATTGGACTTGGGCACCTACCTCGTAGTCCGTAAAGTTTCCATTTCTGTAAACTTATTTCGTGGTATGTTTTTGATAATGCTTGAGCATCTTCCTGTATATTTTCCTCTAGCAATTTGTTTGTCTGTACCCAATTTCATTATAATTAGGGTTTGAAGCTTATTCAAACTAGGGTTCAACAAATCTCTCAACCTAATCTAACTTTCCATATCATTCATGAGTACACAAACCTGCAGTTGAGTCCTCATTCATCTGTAGTGACTTGGCTTAGTTTTTGTCCTTAAATGTTATTGTGAAATGAGGGTTTGATTGGATACACTTTAACATTATCTACCATCTTCCCAGTTTTCATACATAACAACTACTCAGGAGTTCCACAATTACTTTATTTACACAGTGTTTGCCCTGATCACTTGTTATGCTTAACGGGCAACCAAACCTTGTGATTATGTTCTCATATAGAAACTTTGTGATATTCTTGTTTATGCAATCTTTGGTTGGTTCTACTTTCACCCACTTTGTAAGGTATTCCACCGCAATAATTATAAACCTGGATTTAGTGCATTTAGTCGGTGGATCTATGGGTCCAATAAAGTCTATGACCCATTTTTCAAATGGTATTTGTGCTAGGACAAAATGCAATGGCATCTAATCTCTTCTGGTAGGCCTGACTACTCTTTAACATATATTTCACTACTTGGCATAGAGATTTGCATCTTTGAACAATGTTGGCGACCATAGGACAGAGAGCATTACCTTCTTTGTGGTTATGTCTCTTGAATTGTGTCCTCCAAAAATGCCTTCATGAGATTCTCTGAGGATGTCTTTCCTTTCATGCCCAAAGACCACTCTTCTTATTATATCATCTCTCTTAATTATATGTAATTCCCCCTCAATCAATGTGTATGGTAAGGATTTCCTTAGTAATATTTGTTTCTCACTTGGTGAGATATTCTCTAGAAAATTTCTTGTTGATAGCAAGGTTTCCACATCATGTATGTCTTCTGGTACCATAGTTACTCTAAAAAAGTTTGCACCAGGTGGATCTTCTTCCAGGTTATCCAGTTCTTCACCTATTTTAATCCTAGATAAGTAGTCCAAACCTTGGTTGTTCTTTCCTAGTTTTACCATAATGTTAAAATCAAACTTCTGAAATAGTAATAACCATCTGCATATCCTTCCTTGCATTACTAGTCTATTTAATAGGTACTTTAATGGATTATGGTCTATATAGAATGTGAAAGGTGTAGATAATAAGTAATGTCTAAACTTGTGTAGCACATACACCATATCTAAGGCCTCTCATTTAGTTGGTGTATAACTTTTCTCAGCTTGGGACAATTTGCAGCTTGCAAATGCTATTGGGTGATCCTTGTTACCTCTTGGCTGAGCTAGTATTATGCCAATAGTTGTTCTAGAAGAATCCACATGGACATTAAATGGTATTTTGCCTAATCCAGAAAGACTAATATTGGAGCCTCTACTATTTTTTGTTTTAATGTATCAAATGATTGTTGACATTGGTCATTCCATTCTATTATTTTATTGGTTTTCTTCTTCAGTAGTTCCTTAATTGGTGTGGAAATAGTAGCATATCCTCTTATAAACTTTCTATGATATTCGGTATATCCCAAGAAGGTTTTTACCTCTGAAGCCGTCTTTGGTTGTGGCAAGTTCATAATTAGTGCTATTTTTAGTGGGTCCACCATAAGTCCTTCCTTACAGTTTATGTACCCTAAGAGTGTACCAAATGGTACTGCAAAGATACATTTCTTCAAGTTTAGGGAAATTTGCAAGCTCCTACACATTTCCAACATTGTCCAGAGTACTTGGACATGATTCTTTAGCAATTCGTAGATTGTCCAATAATCTAAATAGACTTCTAAGAAGTCATAGATGAAGTCTTTAAAAGCATTCACCATAATCTGGCTAAAGACTGCTAGCACATTCTTTAGTCTGAAGGGCATAACTATGTATATAAATGACTCCCATTCAGTTGCAAATGTTGTTTTTGATTGGTCTTCTTCTTGGATTTTGACCCGATGATAGCTAGAGAATCCATTAGTAAAAGAGCAGGTTTCCCTATCGGTAATGGACTCCAATACTTCCTCTATGAATGGTGTTGGGAATAGGTCATGAATGCATTCTTTTTTTAGTTCCCTGAAGTCCATGCATATTATTATATCTCTTGTCTTCTTATTTTGAATCACCATAAGACTTATCCATTATGCATCCTCTACCAGTTTTATGATTTCGATTGTCAAAATTGTGTCAAGCTCTGTCTTTACTCTCTTTTTCATGTTGGGGTTAAGCCTATATGGCCTTTTATTTATTTGTTTTACTCCTTCAATTATATTTTCATAATTCTTGGCTTTTTCCTTAATTCCCTTAAGGTTTGTGAATGTTCTTGGGAAGAGGTCTTCATACTCCATTAAGGTCTCTACAATTTTCGTTACTTCTTTTTCCTCCCAGTAGTCTTCTATTTTAGCTAGCTTAGGATCTCCTTCTTTTGCTATATTTTCTTCTCTAATTTTTAGTGGTTGGTTGTAATAGTTTTCCTTAGGTTCAGTATTAGTTGTTATGTCCCTTTCCCCTTGTTGGATATTTATGTATATTTCTGGTTTTCCTCGTTTTCATTTTATTTTGTAATATAACATCTTTTGTCAGGTTGTTCATTTTCCTCCATCTATTCTATCAATTTCTAGACGCCTTGTTGTTTTTGTGGTGGTGGTATATGTTGGTTTATTTCTATCTCTTGTCCTTCTATAGGGAGAAATATTATCTCCATCTTTTGAAGTGTAGTGTTAATATTCTTATTAGGGCTATAGAAAGATAATGTGTTTTGAAAATCATTTTTAAGTTCTTTCCAACTTTTTGTTTCCGCCCTCTTCTCTTGATTAATATACCAAGTCTGGACTATGGGTGTGAGTGTCTGATAAAACATTTGAATGTATATTCATTCATCGTATGCTCTTCTTTCATTCCATTTAGTGATGCATATGTTTAGATGTTCTTCTAATTTAATATTTTCTATCATACTTTGATATGTGTTTGAACTCTCCTTCCTCAACTAGATATCTTGTTTCTATTAGGATTTTAAGTATGTGCCACCTAGGGATGTTATCCTTATGAGTATTCCACCATTTGATAGTAGTACAAACTAGTGTATGCCTTAGGGCATCCAGTCTCAAATCCTCCCTATCAAATGTTCTTTCCATATCCTCAAAGTATGTGTTTAAGTTTCCTACCCCTGGATATCTGGGTAACTTTATGTGTGACATTCCTTGTGAAATATGGTTTATTTGTTGAGATTTTTGGATTGTAGAGAGGTTACCCTGTGTAGGTGAGGATGGTAGTATTTGTGGTGTAATACTATTATCTACGATAAGATGTATGGTTTTCAAGATTCTATGTAGTGCAAATTTTTTTCTGGCCTGTCTTATTTTCTAGGATTGTAATTCTAGCTCATCCCATAATTAGGTGTTTAGGACATCTTCATTGTCTGTGCTCTCATTACTACCTTCAATATATATTTCCCCTTCAGAGGTTGGTTCTTCCATTGGTTCAAGTTTCTGTAGTTTTGCTAATGAATATATTATTTTAGGTTCCACATCAATATATTGCTCTTGCATTATCTCTTCTGTATATGCATTGTTCATATGTACACCTAAGGGTATGTGTATTATCTTTTCTTCATCCGCAAAAGATAATTCTTCTTTTCTGGAGTCTATTATGCCATTAGCATTCACAAACCATTGTAGTCCTAGTAATGCATTGAAAGTATCAAATGGTTCTTTCATTTCTATCATCTTGAAGTTTGCCACTTGTTTTACCCCTAATATGTTCAATTTTATGTTTCTCCAGGTCCCCATGGTCCCTATGGATGACCCATTTACTAGAATGATATTATAAAGAGTTTCATATAGTTTTGGGTATCCTAGTTGTTCCCATACCCTTTTGGAGAGCATGTTCACATCTGCTCCTAAATCAACCATTACTTATTTTATTTTCCTATGATTGATATGTGTGCAAATCATCAATGGTTTATTTTTCCAAGATCTGGATGTTTTTGTTGCTTTTTGGATCTATAATTTTGGAATAACTTGTTTGTTCCAATATTTAGAATATTATTTTAGCTTTTCAACTAAGTTGTTCTGTTCCACAAGGAAAGCTAGTTGTTTTAGTGTGGAAACTTCCTTCTCTCAAAAATAGCCAACGGTTTTCCTAGCTTCTTCCACTAGTTTGTTATGTTTTTGTTTGGCTAGGAAGAAATCTTCTTCCTATTCCTTATCATCATCCTCATCTATTTAATTTAATGGTTCTTTAGTTTTGGTGGTATCTAATGCAGATCTAACCTTGAGAGTCTTATCAGACAATTAGAATTAGTAGCTAAAATAATAGACATTTACAATCTGACTTACATCTAACAACAACATGAATTTTGTTTATTTACAACAATTTGTTACATTAAGAGTACAATCTTCTTCTTGGATATTAGAACCCTTATTCTCCACAACACATTCAAAATGGCCAAACAACAAGCCCCAACAAAGGATATTGACCATATTTATATTCTCTAGGGAAGTTGAACAGTTAC
The DNA here is from genome assembly GCA_027924645.1 of Cunninghamia lanceolata. Classification (NCBI taxonomy): domain Eukaryota; kingdom Viridiplantae; phylum Streptophyta; class Pinopsida; order Cupressales; family Cupressaceae; genus Cunninghamia; species Cunninghamia lanceolata. Next base: position 3,476,627 of record BSBN01001465.1, on the reverse strand, counting down.
CACTGTTTTCAGTTATGGAACTAAATGACCAAGGTGCCTTATTGAAAAAATCTAGCCCAATGAAATCACTTGACTCCTCAAACAATCACCATGACACTTTGGGATATCAAGATTTCCTTAAACTCCCTAACTTCATTTTTTCATCTCATCTCGGTGAATTTGAACTTACATGAACTTCCAATTCCTTCAGTTTTGGTAAAGTATGATTTGCACAAACTACTTTCATCATCTGCACTAGTTTACAAACTAGTGAGAGCACCAAAACACTCTTCATTTGGCAGATGTAGATTTCAAAGAACTTGTACTTTGGTGAAATGTACATTCCACAAACTTTGGACTTCATATTCTCTTTCGACAACTTCAAAGTTTAATGAACTAGTGTTTTGGTGAAAATAACTTTCGATGAACTCACCTTTCCACAAACCATTTATTTATAGCATATTATCAATTTCTTCTTTGATGATATCACCTGTCAATGAACCAAACTAAGTTTGAACTATTATCAACATTCTTATAGGTTTGTAAACTTGAAAATATGTCAAAAATGAAAGAAACCAAGCCTCTTGGTGAAATGTGTTCGGAACAAAATCTTTCAATGATTTGTGAACTTTATGAACCTAAAGGTTTGTTGAAACAAACTCTTTTGGTGATTTGGAAAACTTTAGAACTTTGGCTTCTTTCAGAAAATCATAAAAAAATGAACTTCAAAGCTCTTTAGACAAATCTCCCAATTTGCAAACTTGGAAGTTCGCTAAAATCTTCTTCTTGGAGAATTCTATCATTTTTGGTAAAAATCTAGGTTTGAGAACTTGAAAAGTTGTTGATAGTGAATAAAATAAAAGCTTTCGGTAGAATGAGAGGTTTGTGAACTTCTAACTTCACTTAAATGGTCTAATCTGCACCCAATTTCTGCAAATTACTTCAAATTGAAAATGCATACACCCTTTACGTTTTTCTATAAGGTGATGCTCTTCACTTAGCCCAAAATTAAATTTAAAAATCCTTTTGAAACAAATTATCAAAAACAATTGTAACACAATAACAAAGAAGAAAACAAACTTAGAAATATTTTTGGGTGACACAAGATTGCTTGTGAAACTAGATGCTTCTACATCAGACACATCGGGTAAGTGAAATGTTCCATGAGTTTGCAACTCATGAACATTTAGGTAATTCTGGAATGGGTATTCTATACTTCACCAAATTTCAATCTTGCATCGAAGATGCTTCATCTGCTGCTCTATTCTTCCAATGGACAAGATACTCAATATAGTCCTTCCCTCTTGTTCTTTTAGCCACTTGGGAATCAATCACTTGGTCTACCTCCTTAAATTTTATTTTAGGCAATTGATGTACCCATCATGTGTATCTTGCAATTTTGAATTTGAATTCCCTTGTGTACTTGTTTCCCCTTCATAATATTTGTACAAATCAACAATATTAAAGATGAGAGAAATATCTATACCTACTGAAAGTTCAATCTCATAGGCATTCGATGAAAACTTCCTTAACACCTTACATGGTCTTATCTTCTTCCACATCAACTTATTATATGTTCCCTATGGGAACCTCTCTTTACTCAAGGGTGCCAAAACTAGATCACCTACATAAAATTCTTGCTCTCTCCTATGCACATTATCATGCTCCTTATATCTCATGGCACTTTTCTCCAAATTTTCTTTTACCTCCTTATGCAACTCATGAAGGTATTCAGCAAAATCATCAGCCACAACACTTTTCCTGCTCAAATCTGCATTATCTCTCAACTCATCAACACCTCTAGGGATATATCCATAAACAATATTGTAGTGCCCCTCTAGTTTCACCTTGGATGTGTAGGTGGTCAGATTAAGGAGTAGGAGGATGAATGGAAATACTAAGAATATTTAGGGTATGATAGGCATGTTAATGGTAAGTTTACTATTTTGATGACATTCATTGACATTACTATGATGATACTGTTGATGTTTATAATTGGTACATTATGCTTTTGATATAATTAGTTACAGGTTAGTTGATTCTATAGATTGGTTTTATGCGACTATTTGACACCTGATTAAGTAGTTATTGATGAACTGTTTAATATGGATATTATGATGTGTTGTGAAGGGACGGTGTAGTATTACTCATAATGAGTACCCTACTACGCTATGATTCCTTGTCACTATGTGCATGTTTGGATGATGGGATATATGGTTGTATACGACACTTTAGTTTGTTGCAGGTTGCAGGTACCAGGTATTGACTCCACCTGAGTTAATAGGTCCGAACGTGCCTTCCTACCAATGGAATTGTTGAATGGAGATAACATGGGGTTCCCTTAGCTTAGCCATCATCCTTGAAGAGGATGAGTATCTAGCTATGCACCTTAGCAGTGTTGTCAGTTTGGTTGAGACAGTCAGTCATTGTTGTGGTGATCTTGTTTTTTGATTCTCATAATAGTCAGGTATGGTTTGACAGTTGGGTTATTTTGGTGATAGTGTTTGGTTATCATTGCCTCAAATAAAATAGTTATGAAGTATTTTTGATAAATGTATATAAATGTCCTTATGTAAACCTAATTTATGGTAATCATATTAGAAATTAAGATAATAATAATAATAATAATAATAATAACAACAACAACAACAATAATAATAAATGTAATTAATATAATTTAATGTTGTGTGGTGGCAAAATAAAAATTAAAATGGTTAAAATCAGGAAGAATCTTGGTCTGGTTGTAAATGTTAAATATAGCAAACTGTTCTAGCATAATTTATTGCGCCTTTGTGAGAAAGAATTTTCTAGAGGATTTGGAGGATTTTCCCTCTAAAAATGGATAAGTTTGAGTTGTTGTGGGGAAACAACACTCTCTAGCATGCATAAGTATAGTCAACTAATAATAGGATGGGCATTTAATAAAATAATCCATGTTTCTATTTGAGGAAGGGAATAAAAAGAGAAGAAACCTTAGTTTTGGGGGGTTTTTTTAGGGTGCAGAGGGAAGAAATGTCGATGGGGGCCACCAAAAATTGATGACCTCTGTGAAATTTTATTAGATGGAAGAAATGTCGATAGGGGCTACCAAAAATTAATGATCTCTATGAAGTTTTCTCAGGCGTGTTATTTCAAGTATGCAATCTTATAATCATTTTATTGATTGTTTATTTCTTGAGGAATGAATAGTATCGTATTAGTTTAAGAAGAAAGATGTATCACCTCATGGATAAACAAATCCAAAATATTTGATTAAAGGTTGATGGATGTGAATCATGCTGAGATCAAAACTAGAAAGTCCTTTCTCTACCTTTTGTGACTGGATTGTTAGTGTCATTTGACAATTGGTAGGTTGTAGATAATTACATATGATTTGTTAAATTCCTTTTCTATCCAAAACATGCTTACACCAGTCAAGTTTCTAAAGCCATTTAAACAAAATCCATTTTGGGACTACACCATATTTAAGCTGCGTTGAGTTTTAATGGGGAGCTTTCTCTTTAGACTCCACCTTTTTCGTGCTTGAAAGACTTTTGCATATCTTTCCATCAGCATAGTCTATTAGACCATATTTTATAGGTTTATTGGGTCAATTAGTTGCAGCCTTAATTCTTTTTTTTTTCATGTTTATTTAATATGAGCTTGCCACTATTGTTTCTTTCAAAATTTCCCCTCTGTATTCTTGTTGAATGTCCCTCATTTTTTTTATGAGAGCTCTAACTTAAAGCAACATTAAGTTAGGAGTTTATAAAGTTAAGCTGCAATAGGAAGTTTCCAAATCAGTTCTTAGATTGGCGTTTACCAAATTAGCAATCATTTGTTTTCATGCCGACCAAGTTGCTATTCCATTCATTTTATAGAGAATAAATGAGACTGCCTCACTGATGTCCATCCATTCTACAACAAATGACCATCCAGATACTCTTCAAATAGTTTTTGAGTCGATAGGTTTTTATCTGTGGGCATTATAGTGCTCGACATTTTTTTTTTCTAAACTCATCAGTTGTTTCCATCAATTCCTTGGTCCTTTCCAGCAAATCCACTTTGTGCTTGTCATGCATGGTGTTATGTTAAATAGTTCACTTGATTCATATTAGAGCCTTCACCAGTTGAGCAACATTCTTTTAGGATCCAAATAAAAAACAACGTCGTTGATATAAATCTTAAGCTATATTCTTTAGTGATCTACAGGCAACAAGAAAATCCACCCACATAATCATCACAGGGTTTTTTAGCATCGCAATGTAAAAGATAAGGTGTAAATTCATGATAGCCTAGTTAGGTAGGAGGGTAAACCTATTATTAGAAACTCTTATTTGATTTCTTTTTAGAGACATCAGTTTTGAATGATTGTGTAGTGGCGTTTAGTTACTGTTGACAACTATTGAAATGATCTTGCATTTATTAAGTGTTGATTTAGATTTAGAAGTTTCTAAATGAAATTTTAAACCTTAGAAGGCATCATTTTTCTGAGTATAGCAAATTGTTATGCATACATTCTTACCTATAGTTTTAGTGGCATTGACTTAATGAGATATCGAATCAATTTTGGAAGATTATAAATATGGATGTTATGAAGGAGTCAGTTACATTTATTAGAAGTTTGTTTCACATTAAATCATATTAAAATCCTTACTAAGATTTTAGGCGAGATGTAGTTTTGTATGTGGGGAAAGTCATGGCCTCCACGGATCCCTACGACATAGTCGTGGGAGTCGAGGGAGCCACAGCTCCCACCAGAGGTATCTCTGCCAATTGTGGCGTCTCCTAACCCAATTCGGTGTTTCAAAGAAAATAATAAATGATTACTTCTTTTATTCTTGTGATTAGCTCTTCCTCATAAGTGTTAGATTCTACAAACATAATAATAAGTCTCACTCTAAATAGTGAATGGATAAGTAAGAGCAAATATTTGATTATGCTATTGTTCCTTAAGAATAGTAACTTGGTAGGTACTTAGTCTCATTTATTTTCTAACTTAGGACTTCTATTATTTAAAATTATAGAAGCTTTAGGTTATCTTTCTGTAAATTATTTATTATGCTACTTTCATTGTTTTTTGAGCTTTGGGAATTAAATCTAGAAAATGTAATAAACCTAGTTATAATTGATAAGGGTCTAATGTTATTTTTATTTTGGTAAAGTTTACTAAATGATGGATTAATATCTTCATTAGTTTTATTTACGCATGGCTAGGAAGTGTAAATGTTTAGTATGAAGAATTAGGGTAGACTCGAGAATAGGATATTCCTACTTAAGCTTTTCACTTTAAAATTGGGTGAGTAAGTGGAGGTTAGGTTTGATATGAAATGTTTAGCATTTAACTCATATACTTTCTAAATACTTAAAAGGGATGATTAGTTTTAATCTACTTTATGATCCTTTATGTTTTTCTTATACAATTATTTTGAATAGAAATCACAAAGTTGTCTAGAATTTTAATAAGATCCACATTAGTGTAGAAAGAGGTTTAGTCTAATAACGGATAGTATCTTGTTTGACTAAATTTTCTATTATAGAATAATTGATATCCCTTCAAGTTATTATTGTCTGCATTAGAGTTACCTTATATTGTTAGATGATTGATCATGATTGGAATAATGTTACATTCTTTAAGACTTTTATTAGTGCATCATATCATATGTTACATTAGTGGTTTTGTTATTGAATTATTGATCTTGGTTTAGGATGTGCTTTGGAAAGTGAATGTGATGTATGACCATTATGTTTTAATGATGTCTTTGTAGAAGTGTTTCCAGAGGCCTAGGAGGGTGTGAATGTGAGTTGAATGAAATGCACTCTTGTAATATTGTCTCCTGTTTCATGTTAGGATGATACATGTGCAAGATGGATAATGCCTTACTCAGTGTACCTATTCATGTGGTTATGATGACTATGCAAGAAGGTAAATGCCTTGCATTGTATTTGAGTACTTTTTGTTGTGATGGTAATTTTCTTACTTGATGGATAGGGTCTTCTAGATGCCGGTAGGGGAGTGGCTTTCAATGTGGGGCCGGTGCCCAAAGTGGCTGCTAGGATAACCCATTGGAAGTTTTTAATCCACTGATAACTTAATAATAAATTTAGAGGGTTAGGTAGTTTCCACACTAAATAAGATAACTGGATGCCTCCACCATGCCTGTAGTGCTCATTTAGGCTAAGGATGGGATGAGAAGGCTGTGGTTGGCAAGATCAACTTCCTTGTCCTCACGAAAGGAATATTGGTTACACATGTGTCACCATATGGGGCCGGTGTCTAGTGAGAGACTGCCAGGATAACCATAGATGGGAGCTGACATTTGGACAACCAGGATAACCCATGGATGGGGGACGACATCTGGTGAGAGACTACTTGGATAACCCATATTAGGACCATGCGACGACACTCTTCCCTACTGTAGCCTAGCATTCCCTAAGTGTGATTTTCTCTTTTTTTGTGTGATTTGTTGGTAGGTGGCGACTGATCAGGAAAGTACTGTACACTAGCCATGTATCCTCGCTAGGGTTCAGGGGCGGTAGCCCCCGAGAAATTTTTTTTAGGGCCGACTTAAAAAATCCTATTTTTTATGACCGACATAAGAAAACCTTAATTTTTGTAACCGACAAAAAGGCTTGATAAAAAGCAGCCAAGGGTTAGGGTTTGAGTATTGTGTTGTAGCATTTGCAGCGGTATTGAGTTGCAGGGATTGCTGATTGTAATCTGTTTGATTTATTGGATAATAATATTGGACTCTCTGTTTGGTGGATGTAGCCCGAGTTTGGGTGAACCACGTTAAATCTTGTCTCTCGCTGTTATTAATTCTATGTATTTCTATTTCTCTATTTAATCTTTATTTGCATTTAATTGATATCTTCTGCCGGCTAACCCTAACAAGTGGTATCAGAGCGGGTTGTGTTCGATTATCGTCTGCAGGAAAGTCTCACGGTTGAGTGGGAGCAATGGCGGACGAGGGTAAAATGAAGGTTGATAAATTCAATGGATAGAACTATCAGTTATGGAAGATGCAGATGGAGGATTACCTCTATCAAAAGCATTTATGGAGGCCATTGGAAGGAGTAGCCAAGAAACCGGCAACAATGTCTGATGAGGATTGGAATCTTCTTGACAGAAAGGCACTGGGAACCATTCGGTTGTGCCTGGCACCGTCGGTGGCATTCAATATAATGGAAGCGAAGACAACAGATGGTCTGATGAAAGCTTTGGCTAAATTGTATGAAAAACCCTCAGCCTCAAATAAGGTATTTCTCATGAAGCAGTTGTTTAATTTGAAAATGGTTGAAGGTGGATCTGTGACAGGTCATTTAAATGAATTTAATACGATTGTCAGTCAATTGACTTCTGTAAATGTAAAATTTGATGAAGAAGTTAGAGCTCTCTTGATATTATGTTCATTGCCTGAAAGCTCGGATAGTTTGGTAATGGCGGTTAGTAACTCTGTTTCTGGTTCAAATACCCTAAAATTTGATAATGTTGTTGGTGTTATTCTGAGTGAGGAAATTCGTAAGAAAAGCTCAGTTGGATCCAAATCAGGCAGTGTTTTGAATGCAGAAAGTAGGGGCAGATCAAAGGAGAGAGGAAAAGGTTCTGGAGGTCATGGGAAGTCACGAGGAAAATCAAAGGACAAAAGATCCCAAACTAGAGGACATAAGGATTGCTGGTACTGTGGAAAACCAGGTCATCTGAAGAAAGATTGCTAGTCTCAGAAAAATAAAGAAGGAGACAAACAAGAAGGCAATAAGGAAGAAAATGTGGTAAGTAATAAATCTGAAGATGATGCTTTGATTCTTTCCCTAGATAATGCTGATGATTCATGGGTTTTAGATTTAGGGGCCTCATTTCATGCTACGCCCCATAGAAGTTATTTTCTTGATTATGTCCAAGGGGATTTTGGGCTGGTTTATTTGGGAGATAACGAACCCTGTCAGATTGTTGGAAAGGGAAGAATCAAGATTAAGTTGCAGAATGGGAATCATTGGCTACTACAAGAGGTGAGGCATGTTCCAAGGCTCAGTAGGAATTTAATTTCAGCAGAGCAGCTAACTGAACAAGGTTGCACTGTTACATTTACTGATAAAAATTGGAAGGTTTCAAAAGGTGCCTTAGTAGTAGCAAAAGGTGTGAAAGTAGGCACCTTATATCTTTGTACAGGTCATACTGTTCCTACTACTTTAGATGTTATAGAGAAAAAACAAACAGGTTCAGGAACAGTTGCTGCAGGTTTGCAGGAAGAGACTGGAAAAGTTGCTGCAGGTTTGCAGGAAGAGACTGGAAAAGTTGCTGCAGGTTCTGAAACAACACTGTGGCATAACAGACTTGGGCATATGAGTGAAAAAGGTATGAAGGTACTTCATTCTAAGAAAGTTTTACCAGGTTTGAAATGTATTAATATGGATTTCTGTGAAAGTTGTGTGTATGGAAAACAAAAGAGAGTCAGTTTTCTCAGAGATGGGAAGCAAAAGAAAAATAAAAAATTAGAGCTTGTGCATACAGATGTATGGGGACCAGCTCAGGTATCTTCTTTCGGTGGCTCTTGGTATTATGTTACATTCATAGATGATGCAACTAGGAAGGTCTGGATTTATTTCCTTCGACAGAAATCTGATGTATTTGAAACATTTAAGAAATGGAGAAGCTTGGTTGAAAATGAGACAGGTAAAAGATTAAAATGTCTCAGATCTGATAATGGCGGTGAGTATTGCAGCAAAGAATTTGAAGATTATTGTTCCTTTAATGGAATTCGTAGGCAGAAAACGGTTCCAGGGACTCCACAGGAAAATGGAGTGGCTGAACACATGAATAGGACAATAATGGAGCGTGCAAGGACCATGAGATTGCATGCTGGACTGCCTTTAAACATGTGGGCAGAGGCTGTCAACACTGCTATATATTTAATTAACAGAGGTCCTTCAGTTCCTTTGGGCTGTGGTATTCCAGAGGAAGCATGGACTGGCAAGAAGGTGAGTTATTCTTTTCTGAAAACCTTCGGCTGTGAAGCATTTGCACATAGATTCTGAAAATAGAACCAAGCTGGATGCAAAATCAAAAAAATGTACCTTCATTGGATATGGCATTGATGAATTTGGTTATAGGCTTTGGGATTTTGAAAATCAGAAAATTGTGAGAAGCAGGGATGTTATATTCAATTGGAAGGTGTTGTACAAAGATCAGTTGTAGCAGCATGAGAAGAAAGAAAAAGATTATGTGGTGCTCGATGATACTCCAAATAGTGATGTTCCAGTGGCTCCTCATGCTCCGCAACAGCAACCAGAAATACCACAAACTCCAGTGAATGTTAGACGGTCAACAAGGATAGGTAGACCTCCTGAAAGGTTTTCTCCCTCTTTGTATTCTATTTTGTTAACAGATGCTGGTGAACCAGAAGGGTATGATGAAGCTATGCAGGTGAATACACAAGTTCAGTGGGAGCTTGCCATGCACGAAGAAATGGACTCCTTGCTGAAAAATCAGACTTGGGAATTATGTAAGTTACCTGTAGGTAAAAAGGCTTTACCAAACAAATGGGTTTATAGGCTGAAAGAGGAAGATGGAGGTAAGAAACAATTTAAGGCTAGGTTAGTTGTAAAAGGACTTACATAGAAATAGGGCATTAATTTTGATGAGATATTTTCTCCGGTTGTCAAGATGACTTCTATTCGTACTGTTTTAAGTATTGTGGATGTTGAAGATTTGCATTTGGAACAGCTAGATGTGAAAACTGCCTTTCTCCATGGTGATTTGGAGGAGGAGATATACATGGCACAACCACAGGGATTTGAGGTCAAAGGTAAGGAGAAACAAGTGTGCAGATTGAAGAAGAGCTTGTAGGGCCTGAAACAAGCACCTCGACAATGGTATTTGAAATTTGATAGTTTTATAGCTGAGCAAGGCTACAGTAGGTGTAATTCTGACCATTGTGTTTATTTTAAGAGGTTGGATAATGACAGCTACATTATTTTATGTTTATATGTTGATGACATGCTTGTAGCTGGGTCTAACATGGATCACATCAGAGAGTTAAAACATCAGTTATCACAGTCATTTGATATGAAGGATTTGGGGGCAGCAAAACAAATCCTTGGTATGAAAATTTGTAGAGATAGGAAGAATAGAAAATTGACTCTATCTCAGGCCGCTTATGTTGAAAAGGTGTTGCAGAGATTCCATATGGAGAATGCAAAAGCTGTCAGCACACCTTTGCCTAGTCATTTGAAATTGACTAAGGAGATGTGTCCAAAGACACAAGAGGAGGAAGAAAAAATGTCCAAGGTACCCTATGCTTCAGCTGTAGGAAGTTTAATGTATGCCATGGTCTGCACGAGACCGGATATTACACATGCTGTTGGAGTCGTTAGCAGGTATATGAGTCATCCTGGATTTGAGCATTGGAATGCGGTCAAATGGATTCTTTGATATTTGAGAGGTACATCTAATAAACACTTATGTTTTGGGGGCTCTAATACTGATTTAGCAGGTTATGTAGACTCAGATTTGGCAGGGGATATTGATACCAGGCAGAGTACTACAAGTTATGTCTTTACTGTAGGTGGAACATCAGTGAGTTGGACTTCTAGGTTGCAAAAGGTGGTTGCTTTATCCATCACAGAGGCAGAATATGTCGCTGCAACAGAGGCAAGCAAGGAGATGATATGGCTGCAATCTTTCATGGAAGAATTGGGTAAACAATAGGCTAACAGTTCTTTGTATACAGACAGTCAGAGTGCCATACATCTTGCAAAGAATTCTGCCTTGCATTCAAAGACCAAACACATACAGTTGAGGTATCACTTTATTCGGTCGGTGTTGGATAATGGACAGTTAAGGCTGGAAAAGATACATACAGATGAAAATCTAGCGGATATGTTTACAAAGGCAGTGACAAGGGAGAAGCTGAGCTCCTCTTCAGCTTCGATTGGTCTTCTAGACTGAAAACAATAAAAATTGAACAGTAGAGTCCAGGGTGCTTATTTTCAGTGGGAGCTGCATGCGCAACGGTGTCGTCCAGGATCAGTCTCCAAGTGGGAGATTGTTTGGTGTGGAGCCTAATCAGTCTCCAAGTGGGAGATTGTTGGTAGGTGGCGACTGATCAGGAAAGTACTGTACACTAGCCATGTATCCTTGCCAGGGTTCGGATAAATGCTCGAGAAATTTTTTTTAGGGCTGACTTAAAAAATCCTATTTTTTATGACCGACATAAGAAAACCCTAATTTTTGTAACCGACAAAAAGGCTTGATAAAAAGCGGCCAAGGGTTAGGGTTTGAGTATTGTGTTGTAGCATTTGCAGCAGTATTGAGTTGCAGGGATTGTTGATTGTAATCGATTTGATTTATTGGATAATAATATTGGACTCTCTGTTTGGTGGATGTAGCCCGAGTTTGGGTGAACCACATTAAATCTTGTCTCTCGCTGTTATTAATTCTATGTATTTCTATTTCTCTGTTTAATCTTTATTTGCATTTAATTGATATCTTTTGCCGGCTAACCCTAACATGATTGCCTCTAGAAGTGTTGTTTTAAGTTACTTGTGATTTTCATATTGATCCATGTTGTATTGGAGTCATGTGTAGTCCTTGCACTCTTTAACCTACTGTCTTCTTGACTATTGTCATTGTGGGACCTCATTGTTATCTCCTAACACGGGGGGTGGACCTCAGGATTCCACATGGTTGGGTGGTTGTGCTTTATTCCATTGGTTTTTTAGCATCTTGGCTCATGTGTAAAGAAGATGTATCTCTCTTGATTGTAGTTTTGTACCTGTATTGAAGACGGACATTTGTACTATTTGTATTTAGATCTTTTGTATCAGAAGAAATCCTTATGTAATTGATGTACCCAGAAAGAGAGCTTTTGTATCATTGAAATTATGTAATTATTCTTGTAAGATAAATTATTCTACACTTGTAATCTTGGTTGCAAAAATATTGATATATTCATATGATGTTGTAACCTAAAATGTTAGTTTGATTCATTTGATTGATCAAATCATGTATGTTGTTGATTATTGTTAAGTTGCAATAATGCAACTATGTAATCCCTAGAGATGATAGTCTAACTTGATGCTATTAGTCTATGTTATGTTTTGTTATCGTTTCTTCCTTTAAAATTTTTTTTCTACCTTTTTATTGCTTTAGTTGAACTTATCTCTAGGGTTGCATGGCAGGGCATTACAAATATGAAAATGACTTTTCCCTACACTCCTATTGACTAAATTATTATACACAAACTCTACCTGAGCTAATATCAAGTCCCATTGGCTTGGTTTATCACCTACCAAACATATGAGCAAATTACCCAAACTTCTATTTACAACCCCAGTTTAACAATCAATTTGAGGATGGTAAGATGAACTGAAACCCAATTGTTTACCCATTTTCTTTCACAATGTATGACAAAAATGACTAACAAACTTAGTATCTCGATCTGAAACAATACTTTAAGGTAAACCACACAGCCTAACTACCTCCTTGAAAAACAATGTAGCTATGTGTGATGCATCATTGTTGGTGTAAAATGGGGTGTTTCCTATCTAATTTCCCCCTTTGTAGTGTGAACAAGGTACTTTATCTAACTAGATCCTAGTTAGGACCTATTCAAACATGTTCACATGTTAAGTTGACTTACGTAGTTATGACATTTAATATTTGTGTCATCTAGAAGGCATCTTATCCACTAGTTGTCATTTAATATTTGTGACACTTTAATGTTTGTGTCTCATGTCATAGGATTAAAACACTTGTCAACATCCTAGTTTGTCCTACCTCTCAACCTTGCCTCTATAAGGTGATGCAGCACACAACATACACTCAACAGAATTGTGCCATTAAACATGAGAGACAAAAATTTGGAAGCTGAAACATAACAAAATTTCTATTCCTCAACTCTCCTGCTACAATGAGAGAAAACTCTCTTATATCTAAGAAAACAAAAAAAAACAAAAAATTACCTTTTTTGGCAGATATCGACAATTGTCAGATTTTGCCATTTTAGGTAATTTTACAATCATATCTTGAGAATCCAGTTTTTTCCCAAAAAGCTCATAAAGCTAAGGTAGGACAAAAAACCAACTAACATCCTAAATTCGAAACATGAGTTTCGAGTTATTAAAAAAAGCAACTTTTAAAAAACTAGAAAAAAACACTAATTTGCCATTTTGAGGGCCAAGATGAAAGTTTGAAGCCCCGAAAAAGTGCCAAGATGAGGTCCAACCTCATAACGCATCCACCTATAAAATTTCGTAGAAAACCCACATCCGAGTCAAAAGTTATGACCTCCGGAAGTCCCTACATCATAAGGAAGGTATCTCATTGTACATTTGTTGAAGGGGGTAAATCGTAAAACATGGAACAACATAAATTACACACAGAAAATAGAACTTTCTTTTATTGATTTAGACAATTTATTACCTTACAGAAACTCAAATACCATCAAAGGAATCAACCCTCCATAGGCTGCAACACATTACAGCTTCCTATCACAAGACTCTAGATTCATCTGCCTTTTGTAACCCCAAATCAGCTAGGGTTTCTATTTTCCTACCTATTCTTGACTCCACACTTGCCCCCTTAACTCTACTGCTGCCCAAGGATCCCAAAATAGTCATAAATAGCACTTTTTGGCGGCCTCCAGCTAAATTTTGAAATTTGCAACTCCCTCCAAAAGTAGGTCAACTTATGGGAAGCATAACTTTTGATCCGAGTGTCCGATTGATGAACCGTTTTAAGCGCCGGAAAGCTCACAATGTGAACTATCACACTAAAAATTTGTAAACAGATTTCTATCAACTTTTTGGGATGTTATGGGATGTTTTAGTGCCTCATATCTCATTTCAAAAATTTTTAGGGGCTTTTCAGAAACCAAAAACTTTAATATCTTTCAGCTCAGAAATTTTCTTTCCCTGATTCCCTTGCCAAAGGTCAAGTATATTTCCGTTATGTAACTTTTTGTAAGTTTTCACTTCAATCCATGCCCAAATGCAAAATTTCCTAAAATGGCAGGTGAACTTTCCAAAACTCATAGTTTGAAAAAAAACTGAAAGTCCTACATCATTATTTAGGAGATTATGAAACCAAAAACACTAATTATGGAAAGAAATGAAAAAATCTGCAATGATTTTAAATTAACTTATTTTTTGGTGATGCAAGATTGCCCTTACACCACTGGATGCTCCTGCATTAGACACCCAGAGTAATTTGAGAAGTGACCCTATCACATCTTAGGTGTTTGTGTGAGGAAAACCCAAATGGTCAACCTCTGCATTAGACAACCAAGAAGAATCTTTAACATGCCTTCCTTTCCATTTCACCAGATATTCTTCATATTGCTTGTTCTGAGTACTTATTCCCACACGACTATCCAAGATCTGTTATATCTCCTCCGTTGAAGTAGATGCTGGAATACTCCATTGTTCTTCTATTGGTCCATCCTCTGTGCCACCCTCATGATATTCTGTTAAATCAACAATGTTGAACATAGGGGAAATATTAATCCCACTCGGCAACTCTACCTCATATGCATTTCTTGAATCATGCCTCTTCAGGATTCTGCACGGTCCAAATTTCTTCATTTTCAACTTATTGTATGTTCCAATTGGGAACCTTTCTTTTCTCAAGTGAACCATGACTTCATCTCCTACCTAGAACTCTGTATACCTCCTCTTCTAATTTGCCTTAGCCTTGTACTGAATATTCATCTTATTAATGTGCTTTCTCACCTCTTCATGCAAATTCTTCAGATGTTCTGCAAAGTCTTCAGCTTCAACACTTGTCTTTTCTTCTTTATCCAGCTTCCTTAACTCAGAAGCATTTCTTAGGCTATTGCCATATACAATCTGGAATGATGATTTACCAATACTCCTATTGACAGAATTGTTGTAAGCAAATTCCGCCCATGGTAAAATCAAATCCCATCGCTTGGGCTTATCTCCTACTAAGTATCATAGCAGGTTACCCAAACTCCTATTCACCACTTTTGTCTATCCATCAGTCTGTGGATGGTGTGTAGAACTGAACTTCAAATCTATTTTTAACTTCTTCCACAATGTCCTCCAAAAATAATCAACAAACTTGGTATCTCGATATGAAACAATGCTCTTTGGTAGCCCATGTAATCTCACCACCTCCCTGAAAAATAACTCTGCAATATGAACATCATCATTAGTCTTCTTGCAAGGAATAAAATGTGCCATCTTCGAAAATCTGTCCACCACCACAAAAATAGAATCATGTCCTCTCTGTGTCCTTGGTAAACCAAGAACAAAATCCATACTAATATCATCCCATGGCTTCTCTGGTATAGGTAGTGGCTGATATAGACCTGTATTCTGACTTGCTCCTTTCGCCATTTGACATACTCTACAACTCTACACAAATTTCCTCACATCCTGCTGCAACTGTGGCCAATAATAATTTTCACCAACAATAGAAATGGTCTTATCTCAACCAAAGTGTCTAGCCAATCCTCCACTATGCTTCTCCTTAATCAGGTTCTCTCTCATGGAACTCCTCAAAATGTACAACTGGCTTCCTTTAAACAACATGCCATCTTGGATTATGAAATCCAACCATTTTGTCCTATCCAAAGTAATAGGTTCCAGACAAGTTTTCCAAGCCTCTACAAAATCTAGATCTTCAGGATACGAACTTTTGAGCTCATCGAACCCAACGACCTCTATCTTCATTTCTGTCAACAAATTTTTCCTTCTGCTCAAGGCATCTGCAACTCTATTGGACTTCCCACTCCTGTGCTTTAAAACAAAAGTATAGCTCTGCAAAAATGCAACCCATTTTAAGTGCCTTTGGTTCAACTTCCCTTGACTATTAAGATACTGCAAAGCCTGATGATCAGTATATAAAACAAACTCTTTTGGCAACAAATAATGTCTCCATTTCTTCAAAGCCTGAACTATTGCATAAAATTCCTAATCATAAACACAATACTTTTTCTTGCCACCATTAAGCTTCTCACTAAAATAGGCAATGGGCTTACCTTCTTGACTCAAAACAGCTCCTATAACATTACCACTAGCATCACAATCTACCTGAAATACCTTATTGAAATCTAGAAGTGCCAAAACAGGTTGCTCTGTAACTTTTTGCTTCAATGTGTCAAAACTTTTGTCTACTCCTTTAGTCCATATAAACTCTTTTCTATCCCCTCTCATTGTCTTAGTTAAGGGTGCACAAATGCTACTAAAATTTCTGATAAACTTTCTATAAAAACTTACCAAACCATGAAAAGATCGTACCTCTGTGGCACTCCTTGGTGTAGGCCATTCAATGATAGTGTAGACATAAAAAATTGACCTAAATCTTAATCCTTATATTTTTGCATAAGATTTAATTAATTAAATAATTAAATTAATTAAATCTTCTTAATCCTTACCTTTAGCATAAGATTTAATTAATTAAATTAATTAAATCTCCACTTTACTCCTCTTTGCTTCATTTCCTGTAAATAACAAATTAAACTTAATACTTTAATTTATTATTTACAAACCTAACCCAAAACTCGTTAATTTACCTAAACCCGTTAATATACCTACCTTACCGTTTACCTAACTCCCTGAACCACCTTTACCCAAACTTTTATAAAAATCAATTTCATCCATCATTTACCCCCTTGAAAAACTATCGTGGAGTTATGCAATTATCTGAGCAACCACATTTCAATACTTCAGTAACATTTATATTTGTGTGGTTTTTATAGTTTTATCATTAATCTTTTCTATTGCTCTGAGTATAGATTTTAGGGTTTGTAATAGTTTCAAATCTTTTTGCAAAAATCTATATTCTGATGCATACAATTGTGAACCTGACGTGAACCCTCCTTCTTAATCCAATGCTTTGCAAGTACTCTTCTTAAGTTTTTGTAGGTTTTTGATGCACATGTGGAATGATATTAGGCTCAGAGGCTCAATTTTCATGAAAGTCTTCTTGGACTGAAACTAATCTCTTCCTTGATTCCAGAATAGTTCGCAGGCGAATAAAACATAGTCCATGCTTTTTCTGCATTTTGTAGTTTTGGTTTGGCAATTGGTTTGGTCATAATATTACTATTCTTTGAACCTAAGACCATTACTCTGAACAGTAACTGTCAAGTTTATATTCGTTATTTTCATGAGTATTTCTATAATGGCTTCTTGTTAGAATTCTTTGTTGATCATGCGCAGGAGAGAGGGCCAATAGTTTGCAGTTGACTAGTTTGGAGTGTGATTTAACATTGGACTAACAAATAATGCTGATTACCTTCATCTCAATGACGTTTTGAACTTCATCTAAATCATGTGTCTTCTTCTCAAATTCAAGATAGATAACTTGTCATAATTCAAGTTGTTGCATTTGAGTTTGTGTTGATAGGAAATGCTCAGCACCTACTTCCCAACAGCAAGACTTTTTGAACTTCCTTCAATTTGCATTTTCGAGGGAAAAACTATTCTATTTTGATATGTATGGCATTCACAGGACTAACTAACATTTGGGGTTGTGCTATCGGCTTATTCTTTAGACAATAGACTTTCATATGCGAGCATTCAAGTGTTTGGAGAATTTTCACACGCTGTACAACATTCACACCGAAATTTTTTTCACACGCCGTACAACATTCACGCCGGAAAATTTTATATAGTAGCATATTCGTGGAACTTCTTGTGAGTACAAAGGTCAGTTATTAATGGTTATTTCTATCAGCGTACTCTTTATTCTTATCAGTATCTCTTATGCTTGCAGATTTTAGCAGTTATCTGACTATTTTCTGTTTGTTTGCAGACTTTAGCGATTACTGAAATATTTTGTAAACTGTATATTACTTAGTTTGCAGCGTATGATTTAAGTGGCAGTGTCAAAAGGTCAAAATCATCATATTTTGTGCTATCCTATATGTAGAAAACACCGGCATTCAGCAATATAATTTAAGCTTTGAACAGTGATTTTGTTAAACCTAACCGTTTGTCTTTAGTGTAACGATTTCTTTGAAATGTTTAAGGTTAATGCATGATAATGTTGAACATATTGCATAGTATAATTGTGGATCATGATAGTTAGAGCCTTAAAAGAAACAAGTGTTTGTCATAGAAAATCAGTAGTTACTATTGGTAGTTTTGCTATATGAGTTTTATCTTTATTGTTTGATGTCTTAAAACATTTTGTTTTAATGATTGTAATGTCGTAAAATTGTGACTTTTAAGTGATATCTGCTATAATTGTTACCACATCCGAAAGTTGTAATATGTTGCCCATCATGTTGGAGCTGGATTGCATACAAGACCAAAGTTGCTACAGTTAAACAATCACCATCACCGCTAGACACTTGACACCAAAAGAAATTGTTGGATCCAACAGATTGTATGTCACAAAATTTTTCTCAAACTATCAACAACAGTGGTTAATTAACCACTAGAGTGCCAATTTCTAGCCCTAGGAGGTTTTTTTCATTCAAACATGCCTAACCTTTTCATTTTGCATCAGATTTTCATGTTTTTGTAGGCATTGGAGAGACAACTGAGAGGACTACATCACGGTGAAGGCTATTTTCTCAAACTCATTTCAGATTTTCTGGTATAATTGTTTTAAATTCATTCACTTTGTCAAACATTTTCATCTCACGGTGCATTTAACGTTTCGTGTGGGCTTTTGTAGGGCTATTCATCTTGTCCTAACATTTTCATTGTAGCTATATGCCTGCTAAAGACAAAGTTTTCAAACTACTAATTAGTTTGTTGTAGGTTCGATTGTCAGAGAATCTAATCTTGAAACATTGTGTCTTCTTTTTATAGATTAGATCACATCATAAGCAAGGATTAAAATTAACAAGTGTTTTCCATGTCTTATGGTTTGCAATTTTGTCATTGAATGCGTATGCTCTTCTCTTGTGCCATTCAACGATCTTAAGAATCAAAAGCATTCCTTTGACATTTTGTATAACCACACACACATTTGGATTTGAAATTAAAATGAACCCCATTCGAGTGTGAGGCAAAGGTGTTGTGTATGCTCTCTCCTTGCATTTCATGCGATCTGGGAGATCAAAAACAATGTGTTTCCTTGCTTTTGTTACCCTTTAGAGTGGGCTTGCTCTTGAGACACATCCGAAAGGAGAACTCACTTGCGACCCCAAGCGGGACTTTCGTCATGCCGCTATATAAATTGAGGATAAGGTGAAAGTAGTGCTAGCTCAAAAGGAGACATACCTTAGTGTATATTAAACTCCTAGTAGGGTTAGTTAGAGCCTTAAGTGGCTTGCTGGATGCTCGTGGGGTGTTGGTCCCCCAGATATTCACTATGAACCTTTGTTTAGTGGCCAAAAACCCTCTACTTGTTGATATAGGAGGAAACTCTGATAGCCGTCCCATATTTTCGCGACTTATGACAGAGATAGCAAGGTACCTTAGGATCTGCGCATCCTAGGACCTACAACTTGGTGTGCCTAAGAAGTGAGTGCATTGTAAGGGGGAGCCCATGCCCCAAATTCCTGGAGCTATACACCATAAGTAGGCGCGGCTGGGTAAAACCAAGTGGGAACTCAACAAGTATTGTCCTTTCCTAGCCTAGGATCATGCATGTTTACAAAGTGTTTACAAAACATCAAGGTGTCATAAAAAACAACCAATCAAATTGTTGTGTGTCTTATATGATTGATGTGTGTGCGTACCTAATCATCATCACTATTACAACTTGTCTCCTATATCATCAACTTGGATTTCAGAATTGGGAACCTTTCATCCTCGTGTCACATTTCAAGTGGAACCTTGATACTTTGAATCATAAGAAGCTCTCTCAATTGATCATTCATCCATATCCATTCCCAAAATCTCTTTCCAATAGTGGACTCCGATTATATTGTTGATCATATATCAACATCTAAGTCATCAAGAGACATACCTTTTTCTAATCAATCCCATACCGATCCATTTACTTAAGAGGCCCTGACCATTCTTAAGTTAGTGTATCCTTGCCATCTTATCTTTTCTACTCAATAATCCCTGACTTCCCTTGAGTAGAGGTGACATCTTTATCTCCTTTCTTTCTTAGGCATATCGTAACCCTGAGTGTTTTAAAGGAGCCCTTTATCTGTATCCAATCCTAAGGTCCATCTGGTCTCTTTGAATTATCATTTTGACTCTATTTTATCCTAAATCAAACAATCCATAGCCACATCTTGATCCATATCATCTATCCCTATTTTTGGAGTCTTTCATATCATCCATCTGAGAGCTTTTTACCATTCCAAGTTGTCATCTATTTTCATGGTTACTACCCATGCCCAAGCCAAGAAAAACAATATGGAGTTCACTCCTCAAAAATGGCAGCCTCAATCCTTAGGATTTGAAGAAGAGCCCATCCATGATCAAATCAATTCCTCTCAGCAAAATCCTAGCTCATCATCATATTTTCATAATGATCCACTTGGAGATCTTTCAACTTATGTAGACGTTCAAGATGATGTATTAGACCAACCAGTTACTCCCAAAACTCCTAAATCCACACATGTCTATACTGAAATGAATCTAATTGTACTTCAACTCCAACAAGATCCTAAAACCTTACAACTTGTTCATCTCTCCATGGATCATGATCCTGATTATTATATGCAATATCTTTATGATTGTGGAGCTAGAGTCCCTGATGATATTTATGTTGGCAAGAGACACTGTGTGGATTCATGAGTGTTGTCATTGATGGAAACAAAGTCTATCCCACACATCCGCAGCACGTAGTATGCCTATACCAGAAGTCAGATTGAAGATTGTTTGGTCCGGTGAACAAGAACAGAGCATGCAACAAGGTCCAACATTCACATTCGGATCTCTTAGATGGTGTAACTCAGCAAGTTACAGACTTGGACAAGTAAAGAGGAGTATCATTACTACTATATTCCAGAGATTGAGCCTTTGGTGATAAAACATGGAAAAGATATGAGCATCTGAGTGTTGGGTTCTAGATAGGCAGAACAGACTGAGGAAAAACTGACCGATAGAGTATCAGACTTCAATCCGGATGAGTAATTGATATTGATCAAGCTATTTGAGGGATCATACAATATTGGCCGACATGATTGATGACTTCAATGTCTATGATTTTGATACGCATCTCATATCAAACATGGATTCAGCTGACATATCAGTAATTTGTAAATATCTTGAGTATTTCGATTGTTGACTAGAAAGTTCTTGAAATCCTTGGTGTGGATATATATACCAGATGGATTTTAGTATGAAGTTGTGTGTGTACAGATATGAGAATATAAAGTGCGAAGAAAGGCAGAGATAAGTGTGAAAGCATCAATACAAGTCCGGTATGTGACAAAGCAACAACACTAGAGCAGAGGAAGAATGAAGTGCATTAGATCAGTATATTGAGCCTAATCGGAACTGAACTTCAGCTTTTGTAGATGCCTCCCATTAGTTCAAACATCTGGTTACCTTCTATAAACTTTGTAGACAGTGAGTCTCTTGTAGGTAGTGTGCCTCTTGTGAGCAGTGTGCTCGGGTAGTGACCCCTAATTGGCAAGTGCCATTTTGTATTTCTTATTCTTTTAATAGAGAATACAATCTTGGGTTAGTCACCCCGTGGTTTTTCCCTTAACATGGTTTTCCATGTAAAAATCCTTGTGTTATGTGTGATGATTTTATTTCTGTTCTTATGATCATGTATGCTTATATGTGTTGATGCTGCACTAATTATTAAAGGAGAAAAGAAAGTTAAGATATTTGAGATAATTGATTCACCCCCGCTCTTAGTTATCTGCCTTATTTCCAACAATTGGTATCAGAGCTAAGTTCCTCTAAATAGAGCCTAACAGCTTGAGGAAGATCTAGGAATCTCAATGGATATGTATGGTATGAAGGAACAACTTCAGTCTGCCCTAGATGATCTTGAACAGTCCCACTTTGAAGTCAATAACTTGAGAGAAAGACTCAAACAAGAAGATGATTTCATAAATGAGCTAAAAGAAAAACTAAGTATCTTCGTGAAAAAGAGAAAGGAACTACTTCAAAAATTAGCAAGTCAGAATGAAGCCAATGATACTAATGAAGATCTGGTTGAGAAAAACAAGCTATGTGAGAAGCTATCAAAAGAGGTCATTATGGTAAGGCATGAGATGGAATCAGGAGTTATGAGATTCACCCAAGAAATTGAAGAGAAAAGGAAAATTGAAGATAATCTAAAACAATCCCTTAAAGAGAAGACAGAGGACTGCCACAAAATGGACAGAATAATCAGGCATCTTGAATCTGATCTTGAAGAAGCTAGAGATAATGAAGAACAACTTGAGAATCAGATAGACACTCTTAAACAAGATCTTCAAACAACAAATGAATACAAAGAGAAATTCAAGATAAGCTCAGCTCAACTTGAAGTTCTTGAAAGCCAAAAGAGGGTAGATGACAAGCGTGGCTTGGGATATGAAAAAGGTGAAAGCTCTGGATCTGGTCAGAAGAACTTTGGATCAGAAAATAAAAGAAACATGCTTAGAATACCTCCGGTAAGGCAACCAAATGCTCAAAGATATCCATCCTTAAATGGATACTGCTTCAATTGCAACAACTTCGGTCATAAAGAAACTCAGTGTAGAAGGAGAATGAATCAGACTAATCCATCCTTCTCTGGAAAATGTTTCAACTGCAAAAGGTATGGTCACAAATCTCATGAATGCAAAAATATGCAAATAAACAATTCATTCAATGGTAGATGCTTTGCATGCAAAAGAATGGGACATATGGCTAATCAATGCAGATCAAGAGGATATCAGTCAAATATGCAAAGAAATATTATTTGTTACAATTGCAATAGATCCGGTCACATTGCCAAATTTTGTAGAAGTAAAAATCAGGATAAAAATGGTCCAGTGCATCATAATCAAAAACAAGATAAGGGAAAAGGCAAAGTGAATGTGGATGAAGTTCAAAGGGAGATGAGCAAGATTTGGGTAAAGAAGAGTACAAAAAATGTTGGGGATCGATCCACACCAGAATCTGGTGCTGATATTTCTTCCGAAAACTAAACAGATGAGCTCTGGCTCAAGGAGAGTCGCAAAGAAAAATAATTTCCCCCAGCCAGTCAATTGGTGCCTAAATTTGGCACATGGAATGTTGCGGATTAAAGGGTTCTCAGAAAAATATCTAAATAACCCTCGATAAAAATATGAAAGATCCACATGGAGTTTTGCAAGAGTTTAGTCATCCAAGATTGATCCGGTTTGACAGCCATCCGGTAAAGCAAGATCTTCATAGACAGATCCAGTATGATTCAAAATTGAAATATCTTGATCTGCGGATTCATGGCATGATTAGAGGAAATAAGATACATTGTCAATTATCACTAAAAATGATTCTAAGTGCATCTCAGTGATTCAAAAAGATCTCTCTCAGAACAAGGCAACCAGATGACTTAAGTTGTGCATTTATTGCAAAAGGAAATTAGGGTTTGTACAAAGATAAAAGAGTTCATTCACTTATTATTCACATATTTGCTTTCGAGAATAAGAAAAGAAGAGCTCTGCATCAAAGTATATACAACTCTCTCAAAGATCAATTGCAAAATCTAATTCAACCAACAATTTGTTCTGGCTCCTTTTTTTAACCCTGAAGCGTAAAAAGGTACTTCCATTCTAAAAATCTCTCTCTGAATCTTTTGCAAAATGGCTACTCCAATGGTTGTTAAGATCACTGATAGGCCATGCCCAAAATTCAAGAAACACCGCTATAAATCAATAGAAGTTGATCTATTAGGTGCTTTTTCTAGCATTCCGCATGGGGTACTGCACGTAGAAGATGTTAGGGTTTACATCCATGCCAATATTGAAAAATTTGGAGAATCTAAGTTGATGGACATCTATCATAAATAGTTAATAGATGAAAGTTTTGAACTCAAACCTCAATACAAGGCCCTCTGGGATAAGCACTTTGGACATTACATCCACTTTCCCTATTTTGCAGAAGATGATTGGGTCCGGTATGTTCTTAGCAGAATACATGACAATTTCATGTGGTTAATGAAGCCCTTCAAGATAAAAAAAGACACCATTAGGGTAGTAACTAGATTGCACTCATCTGGTGGGTTACCTTCTCTCAAATCTGTCAAGAACTAGACAGTTACTGAATTTACCAGATCTAAGTTTGACAAAAGAGCAATGACAATTGATGACATCACAGATTCGGATGTCAAGTTTGCTTCAATGATAATTGGATATAAGATCTATCACTCTAGCAGGGAGAACTCTGTGTCTGGGACTGCAATATATAAATCATATCAGATGTTAAGGGAAAATGTAGATTATGATCTATGCGACCTTCTCCTAAATCAACTATTAGAAAACTTGCAAAAGATCAAAAAGGATAAGAAGAATTCCTTCAAATACGGCTGTCTAATACTATGTCTGTTCTTTTACTATATGAATGAGCTACCTGGATTAAGTGGTTGGGTATGGCAAAATGATAGACTGGTTGCCATTAAGATCAGAGACTATATGTATGGACTTGGTGATGCTAAGTCTCAAAGCATAGCACTCTGGGGATACTTTAAGAACTTCTAAAGTATGATGCAAGCCAAAGAAAGGATACCTCAATCCATAGTAGAAAAATACAAGGATACAGTGTGTTTTATGGTAGATACTGATCAATGCCTAATGGAGGCAGTTGAGCCTAGAACAGTGTGGATAATGAAAATGGGTTACAAAGTAGATGAGAAAATCTTGGAGCTACACGTTCAACACCTATTGAGCCAGCCAAAGGACTCTGAGGCAGAAAGGTTTGGAACCTTTCAAGAATTAAGTGTAAAGATACATGTTGAGCTAAGACAACCAGAGATAAAAAGGAAAGTTAGAAGGGAAGTAGAGGAAATTGCCAAAAGATATGGCATATCAAAAGAGGCAGTTGATGCAAACAAAGAGAAATTAGAAAGAGCTGAGAAAGAGAAACAAGAAGCAGAAAAAGGAAGTGTTGCGGTACAAGCCTCCTCCCAGACTAGATCCTCAAAGAGCTCTACACCTGCCACTCCTAAGAGCTCAAGAGCCACCAAATCAAAAGTCAAGACATCCAAAAAGGGAGAAAAGAGAATGAAAACAAAAGCAAAAAGGTCTTACACAAGTCACAAGGATGATGAAGAGACAGAGTCTGATGAAGAAATTAAGAAAATGAAGAAGAAGAAAGCATCTGGGGAATTCTCTAGTAAAAACAAAGAAGAAGAGACAGAAGAATTTGTTGAAAAGCCCACTCTTTCCATTGATGATATCATCGAGGCAGTCACTGTGGATGGCAATTTACAACTAGTAATACAATTCTATGATGAATATAGTGACACTAACAAAAGGATCTTGGAAGAAGATACAGTCAGGTACCTGAATATTTATAATAAAGCATTCATTGAAATCATTTCATTAATTCCCAAAAGTCTAGAGAAGGTACCTGAACTTAGAAAAGAGAATGCCAAGGCAAAAGACTTGGAGATCTGAGAACAAATTGCAATTTAGCTCTATCCTTCCATTACTCCAAAGCAAATGGTCATGACCTTTAAGGACTGTAAGGATGAATTCCGGAGCAAAGCAAGAATGAACAAACTTATGCTTGGAGAAACTGATCAAGTAGCAAGAGAAATAGAAGACATCCTCTGAAATGCCTTCAAAAGATTCAATCTTCCTATTATAGAGGAAATAGATGAAGAACCTTCTACCATGGATGTTGAAGGATTAAATGCATCAAATGAAGAATCTTCTGACAAAAATGTAGAAGGGTCAAAAGAGATAGATGGGGACAAGTCTAAGGACTTGGATTCCTTTGTTTCAGAAGAGGAAGTTCATGAAGTAGTTAACAGCTCTCCTTTGGATCCCATTGCAGACATTCCAAATTCAAGAACTGAAGGAGAAGGAAGAAAAGAGGAGAAAGTGAGTCAAGAAGAGGAGGTAAAAGGAAGAGAAGAAGAAAAAATAGAGAAGATCTCTGATGACAGTTCTAAGATCCCAAAAGAAAAGAAAACTTAGTCATCGGCAAGAGACACTACATAGGCAGTGAAGAATTTTTTGAACAAAGAGATGATGGAGATAGATGAACTGGAACTATTCCAAGGACCACTAAATTTTGATTCCCTCTCCGGTCCAGACAATGAAAATAGCATCTTTTGCCCAAGCTAAAGCAAAAGAAAAACTTCTGAAATCTCACATGGAAGACTGTGAGCTATTAGAGATTGCATCCAAGATGCTGGAGAAGATCATGCCATCCTTTCAAAAGGACCCTTTGGCCTCTCCATCTGGTAATTTGAAATCTCTGGTAAACTCTGTTAGCACTCATTTTGATTCTTTAGAGAAATCGGTAGAAGAAAAGGTCCAGAAAGAGTTTTTGGGAAAAAGGTTCACTAAAGTACAGGGACTCATTACTAATGATAGGACCCTAGATATTGGGATAAAGAGCCTTGAAAATGCTCTTAAAGATGGTGGGGACATGTACAAATTTTATCTATCTTGGCCCAAAGTGATAGAGGATATTGAAAAGTAGGTGAAAGAGCAAGAAGGTAAACTGTAAAGTCTATCTCAAAACTTTGATCCCCTCACTACATCCTTAATGAACCAAGAATGCTAGGCCATTGTCATTATAAATGAAATAAAAAGGCTAGACAAAGAAAATAAGAATATAATAAACATGATGAGTGAACTCAGAGGGATAATTATCCCTAAGTTATAGGTAATGCATGAGGCCTTAACAGATGCTCATACCACATTCTAGACCAGTGATCCAGCAAACTTAAGAAGGGCAGAAGCATATGCATTTTTGTTGAGTGGTCACATCTCCATTTTAGACAGGATGAAGCAGAGCTAGGCCACAGAGTATGTATAGTTGAAGGCCACTTTTGTGGATATACTCAAGTATATGTAAGTATGACATGTATATACATACTTATGCGGCTATATATAGGTTAATTTTTGCAAATTTTGGTGTGTGGACTCCACCCTTTGCAATTGATGTCAAAGGGGGAGTGAGGAGTAGTGAAAAATGTGGAATACAACTAAGGGGGAGCTCTGGTAAAATAGTGCATAAGATAGAGCATTAGCCAAGGGGAAGTTTGCTGCGACACTTAGTCATTTTTCACTAAGTGTTGCCATCAATGCCAAAGAGGGAGATTGTTGGCAAGAGACACTGTGTGGCTTCATGAGTGTTATCATTGATGGCAACAAAGTCTATCCCACACATCCGCAGCACATAGTATGCCTATACCAGAAGTCAGATTGAAGATTGTTTTGGTCTGGTGAACAAGAATAGAGCATGTAGTAAGGTCTGACATTCAGGTCTGGATCTCTCAGATGGTGTAACTCAACAAGTTGCAGACTTGGAAAAGTCAAGAGGAGTATCATTACTACTATATTCCATAGATTGAGTCTCCGGTGATAAAACATGGAAAAGATATGAGCATCTGAGTGTTGGGTTCCAGATAGGCAGAGCAGACTGAGGAAAAACTGACCGGCAGAGTATCATACTTCAATCCGGATGAGTAATTGATGTTGATAAAGCTATTTGAGGGATCATACAATATTGACCGACATGATTGATGACTTTAATGTCTATGATTTTGATACGCATCACATATCAAGCATGGACTCAGTTGACAGATCAGTAATTTATAAATATCTTGAGTATTCTAGTTGCCGACTAGAAAGTTGAAATCCTTGGTGAGGATATATATACCAGATGGATTTTAGTATGAAGTTGTGCATGTATAGATATGAGAATATAAAGTGTGAAGAAAGGAAGAGATAAGTGTGGAAGTAGCAATACAAGTCCGGTATGTGACAGAGCAACAACACTAGAGCAGAGGAAGAATGAGGTGCATTAGATCAGTATATTGAGCCTAACTGGAACTAAACTTCAACATTTGTAGATACCTCCCATTAGTTCAAACATCTAGTTAACTTCTATAAAATGTGTAGACAATGAGTCTCTTGTAGGCAGTGTGCCTTTTGTGAGCAGTGTGCTTGGGCAGTGAGCCCTAATTGGCAAGTGCCATTTTGTACTTCTTATTCTTTTAACAAA
The DNA here is from genome assembly GCA_027924645.1 of Cunninghamia lanceolata. Taxonomy (NCBI): domain Eukaryota; kingdom Viridiplantae; phylum Streptophyta; class Pinopsida; order Cupressales; family Cupressaceae; genus Cunninghamia; species Cunninghamia lanceolata. Next base: position 3,448,637 of record BSBN01001465.1, on the reverse strand, counting down.
GAATACAATCTTGGGTTAGTCACCCTGTGGTTTTTCCCTTAACAGGGTTTTCCACGTAAAAATCCTTATGTTATGTGATGATTTTATTTCTATTCTTATGATCATGTATGCTTATATGTTTTGATGCTGCACTAATTATTAAAGGAGAAAAGAAAGTTAAGATATTTGAGATAACTGATTCACCCCGCCCTCTCAGTTATCTTCCTTGTTTCCAACAATTTATGAGAGAGAAAAAGCATGAAGAAAAGTAGAAAAAGCTAAGGCCAAAGTTCAAACTAATTCCTCTCTCCATCAATCATTTTCAACACCTATGTCAAATGTGTCCCAATCTATCTCATTTATCGCATCACCACAAAATTTCACCTTGGGGATACCACAAGATACCTCTATTTCTACAATCCAACCCCTCTCTTCCCATCAACCACTTTCAACACCTATGTCGAACATCTCCTAATCTATCTCCTCACATACTCACAAGTTGGGATGCCTCTAGATTATTCTCCACCCATGATCCAACCCATTCATTCATCACTTGCACTTAGATCATTTCCTTCATTAGGGTCATAACTTACACCCCCGTCAATTCCACCATTAGGAGTCTCACAATCTATCCCTGTGATTCAACCCATTCAGTCATCACTTACATCTTCATCATTTCCTTCATTAAGGTCATCTCTTGCAACCCCTTCCATTTCACCATTAGGGATCTCACAATCTATCCCTATATCTTCTATACCAAAAACCTCTAACATTCTTGACAGGTTGTCACTGTACCTCATCATTTAATCTGTTTTCAGATGTCAAAGAACCAGGGTTGTGTCCATGGCTGTCTGCAACTAGGGATTCTAAGTGACCAGTTTATAGCTAATCCTAATGCTTAAAAGAATGACTAATCTATCTGCTTGTTGGATAAATGGAATGAATGCTTGTAAAACAGAAGAAAATAGGAAATGTACTTAAAGCAAAGAAACAATAACATGCATCTATCTATTAAAACAGGAAACACCTTTATAAAAGAAAATTTGAAACAATAAAATAGAGATACTAGCCTCCTGCCTGATTGGTGAGAGTGGGCCCTTGCTCCGCACCTTTGAGGCTGAAGGCTATTGCAGGAAATCAGCACAAAAGATGATCTACACTAAACTTGGTCCAATTCATTCATTTCTATATTCATGAAAATGTATGGCTATAGCAAAACTGAAATCTCTGAAAAATCAGAATAATTTTATCATTGTCGTTCTATTACTATTTCTGAAAGTATATATAAAAAGAGTGATGATATATCACTAAACTTATCTATCAGTCTTTCTAGGAGATGACACCATCTCTTATTTGTACTTAACTGCCTAACTTATGAAAGATCATCATGCAAGAAAGGTAGACTTGAGTGGAACAGAAGTCCACTAAGAGGTCTAAGTTTAGGTCTTAATACACTTGGGCATCAAAGCCCTGAAAATAAGAATATTAGATTAATTCAATTCGTGACTCATGCAAAATCTTTGGAAAGATAAAACTTCAGCAGTTTAACTGATAGTTGACCCTTCACCACTCAGGTAATGATTTGAGTGAAGTGAGGGGGGTATTAGGATTGCTGCTGAAGTGTCTGGGCGGTAGCTCTGTCTGGAACATGCCCCGTTCTCAGGAGGCACCGGAGATAGCTGTTCCTATCTGTAGCTTCGGAGATATTCCAGACACTCGTAGAGCTCCGGAGAGTCATTCCCCATATCTTCAAAACACTAGGTGTCACTGTTCTTTGTTATGGTCTCTGGAGATCATTGAAGACGATCTCTGGAGATGCACAAAATCGCTGTTTCTGACATTTACACCTACTGATTCAAAAAGGAAAGAGAAATTCTACATTTTTTCATTAATCCCACGCACATTAGTCATCTAATCAGAAATTCTAATATCAAGTAATCTATCTTAATTAATCACAAAATAGAACAATCTTGCTAACTTATTTGAGTGCAGACACAAGGAAGATGAACTGAATAGGGGAAAAAGAGAGGCAAAAAGGGGTGTATTTTATGAGTGCAATTTGACACTCATCATCCCCCCCATACCTAAGGTTTGACAGGTCCTGCTTTTTACATTCTGGATTTATTTTGACGAAGCAATATGTCAGTCAGACTATACTCCTGGGGATAGGTTGTCCAAGTAGTTTTATTGGTGTTACCATTCCATCTGTACTTGTCAACTTGCTTCATCCAATCTTGCAATTTTTCATCTTCCAGCTGTTCTGTCCATATAGGGAGTGGTTCAATTATCAAAGGAGGTCTGAACTGCCCTCCTATCCATTCCTGCTTATGTTTATCCATTAGTTTAGATATCATCTTTGCCTTCCTCATGAATAGTCTCAGGTTTGCAGGGGTGACCACCTCTCTAAGTTTTTGCTCTGAGGTTAAAATACTCCATCTCCTCTTTGCTACAGCAAGGACATGATTTGCTGAATTAATCATAAAAAGACCAAAGTCAATGGAGCATTCCTGCAAACTTTTCAAGTATAATGGCAATATGCTGGTTGCACTTGCAAGATGATAGATGATGGACTTGAATTGGGTCTGAAAAGCAAAAGGATTGGGACATTCATTTCTGAGGAGGAGATCTGTTTTGGAATGTTTTTGAAGATGATCTTCCATCCTTTCATCCCAGATCTGGTGGTTTCTCATGAGGGACATGAATGCCTTAAGTTAGCATTCTCCCACAAAGTGATTAATCATGAAAGCTATATCATTAATGCAGAACCCATGTAAGTATAATTCACACAGGAAGTTTTTGTCTTCATCATTGCTTTTGGTGTAAGCTGTCATGAAACCTTCTACTGTTTCAGTATCCTCATTCATGTCAGATAGGACTAAGGAGAGTTTCCTTTGCAGTATCCTTTCCTGTAGGAACATTGAATAGCTGGCACTTGGAGGTTTGCAAGATAGAATTTCTGAGGAAAGGGAGGCCATTTGAATGATTTTGCTTTCCAAGGTTGCTATCCTTTCTGCTCTAGCAGTGACTGCCCTTTGTAATTGCAACATTAGCTTGGAGGCTTCAAATTCCCTACACCTTTCCTCCCAATGAAACAGGGCTTTAGGAATGTCAATGGGGATTGGACCCACATAGGCATCTGTTTGAGTTTCCTGCTCATTGGTTGCCCTTGGGCCAGATAGTTCTTGAATGTATTCTTCTTGGTCATCCAGTCTATTATTGGCCCAAGTTAATTGTTTATCCTAGCTTTGTACCTTTTCAATCAGTGCTGCCATTACTGTGAGGTTGTTGTCTCTGGCCATGGTGAGCTCAGAAACCTTTTCTGCTGCTTCTTTTTCTTTTTCTTCCATCACTTTTACTGCCTCACATTTCTGTGTTTCCAACTCTGCCTCCCTCTCCTGGATGATTCTGTCCTTGTTTTGGAGGTCTGTTTGGATTTTTGCAATAGTTTGCTTAAGTTCCATTTCCATCTCTACTCTGACCTTCTTGAGGTCAGTAATAATAAAATTCTTTCCCTAGAGGATCCTTTTTAAATTCTCAATTTCTTCCATTAATTGTTGCTCTGTTGAGATTTCGATATCCTCTTGGTTAGAGGGATGTGATAGAGTTTCTGCCTCTATTTCTGGGGCTGTTGGCTGATCATCAATATTATCCATGGCCACCTACCCTACTTCTCCTAGTGTATCCGTGTGCCCTATTTCTCCTTCTACTGTGTTCCTGTCCTGAGGATCCTCTGCTGCTGCTGGCACGGATGAAGGTCCTGCTTTGTCCTCATATGTGCTCAATTCTAGGAGTGCCTTAGCAAGCAGGGTAGTATCCTTCTCAGCTTGTGAGAGCTGCCTCTTCCTTTTGCTTCTCCGGAGCACAGGTGGAACTGGTGCCTCCGGAGCAGGTCTTCCTTCCTTAGAATCTGAGGAGATAGTAATAGTTGGTAAGCTTCCTGTCTCCGGAGCACATGGTGGTGTTGAAACTAGACTTGACTCCATATGAACAGATGGGGCTAGAGAAATTTCACTTTGTTTCCTCTTTCTGACTAGAGGTACCTCATCAGAGTCATGGGATGGTTCTTCAACCCACCATCTCCCCTCAATTCCCTGTCCTGCCTTTTCCTCTGTTAATTCCCTAGGCCTAGATTCCTCAGGTAAAGTCATTTTTCACCTGACTGACCGAGTCATGTATAGAGGTCGTGTAGGAGCAGGCTCTGTAATTTGTTTGCCTTTCTCCTTCTTGTTGGGAACAGGGGCTGCAGATGATGTAGCCTCTTGTGAGGGTGATGTCCCTTTGTGAGAAGCTGTGGAGGAGGCTGTAGGCTCAGTTTCTTCATCATGGTGAGAGGGAGAACTCTCATCCTCTGTTTGTGTTGTCTCTGGTTCTCTGACCTGAGGGTTATGCTCAAAAAAGTTTTGCAATAGTTCTTCTCTATTGGCCTGAGATAAGAAGTGGTGCTTGATTATCAAGAAGATGAGGCCATGATGTTTCATGGGTCCCTTACCCTGCTGGTATTTCTCTGCAGTTGCCCTGATGGCAGAATATAGGAAATTGGGGATATTTATGTTATATTCGGGGTGTCTATTTCCATGTTTGAGAAAAATTAACATTTTCATTATGGGCCCTAAAACTATGGAGAATTGGCCATCACAGTAAAGTATTTCATTAACCAGGTACCAACAGTTGCCCAAGGGTTTGGGAGAGTGGACCTCAAAATTCCTTTGACCTCATTCTTATTCATATGCAATTGAATAGCAGGTTCACCACGAACAGAAAAATTTCAAATTAAATCTGTATACAAGGTTTTCAGGTGGTAGAACCTCTCACCTTGTTCGGGGAGTCCAGAGATGTGGCTGATAATTGTGGAGGAGAGACTGATTTAGTTTCCTCTCACAGTGGTCTGGTCATTGCTTAAATTCCTAAGGAATTCGTCCACAATATCCTCCTGAAACCCTTCGAACTTATCTAGGAAATCTAACCTTCCAGCAGCCCTTAAAATGTTTGCTGCAGCTGCATCCTTTAGAAGACCTATAGTATTTTCTGGCTCAGACTTTTTCTTGACCCCCATTGCTGAATTGATAGCAGTTTCTGTGTTCTATTCTTTTACTTCCGCGGCCTGCAGTCTATCTGTTCCTCTGATCCGTGGGCTCCAGAGTACTGTTCAAATTTCTCTGTAGACTCCAGAGAGTTGTTTAATTTATCTTATGCTTCAGTCTATTCTGGAGGTTTGAATGAGGGATGTTATTGTTTTCAGGTTGGGCTTATGCAGATGGGTTAAGGGGCTAAAGCAGCCATAATTGTAACGAACTGACAGGGCGCTTCGGAGGTAAGGTGGCATTAAGGCACAGATGGTGGCATGCTTGGATGTGAAAAAGGAAATGATGGCGGAGGGACGTGTCATCACGGCAGCACCCAAAATAGAAAGACAGGACAGTTACTAATTAATGATTAATTAAAAATAGATTTACCTGGATCAGTTTTAATGATGAGGCGACGTACGTGGGAGAAATGTTGCGCCATTTTGGAAACTGCACGCGTCGTGGCATTTAAGCGGCGGCCTGAAATGACATCCACTTCCTACTTGCACGCGACCTACAATCATTGCACTGAGTGGCACTAAAATCCATGCCCATGGGTGATGTCAGCGCCGGCTTGTGGACACTCCTACAATTATTAGTATTGTAATTTTTAGTTATGCTGTGCGATGAAGTAGAAGATGAGTCATGATGACCTCATCATATGAGTTGTCTACTTTACCACCTGGCGAGGTAGGTCCCGCCCTTATTATGGAACTGTCGGCGTTATTAACAGAGCGCCGGAGGTGCTCCTAATTGGAAAGTGTCAGAGATGCATTGGACCAATTTCTGGCAACGGATCATATCCGGAGCTCAATTATTACAACTATCCTGGAGAAGGGAACCGCCATTTACTGGTTTTCAACTCCCTTGGTCGAGAAAGACAGCCATTTGCTAGTTTTCCATCTTTCTCAATTTTTTTTTAGAAGGCAGCCATTGCTGGTTTTCAAACTTCTTTTATATATATATATATATTTTTAGAAGGCAGCCATTGCTGGTTTTCAACCTTCTTTTATTATTATTATTATTATTATTATTTTTATTCCAACACCATGATAGAGGAGGTATCCCCTGTATCAAAACACAGATCATCAAGAAATTCTTCTTTAGTAGATGGTCTTTTGTAGAGCTTTATCCGGTGACCGTTTACTAGAAATGTGTTTGTGCTCCCATCAATTGGTTGCAATAATACAGTTCCATTTTCAAACACTTCCTTTATTTGATAAGGACCCAGCCAGTGAGTCTATAATTTCCCTTTGAATTATTTGAATTTAGAATCATAGAGAAGAACCCAATCTCCTTGTTGAAATGTCCTCCTCTTGATATGTTGGTCATGCCATTGTTTCCTTTGGTACTGAACTAGTTCTATTTGTTGAATGGCTTCTGTCTGAATCTCATCCAACTCGTTGAGCTGAAGAATTCTATTCTGCTGAATTGTAGACAACGACAGCCCAACATCCAATACAGTTTTAAGTGTCTGGAGTTCAAATTCTATAGATAGTATAGGCTTTTTCCCATAAACCAATTCATATGGTGAAAACTTTGTTGTGGACTTCCAAGTGGTGTTGTAAGCCCAAACTGCTTCAGGTAGTCTATTAGCCCAATCCTTTGTGTTCATTGCTACTGTCCTTGTTAGGATATTCTCAAGTTCTCTGTTAGTTACTTCTACCTGCCCATTTGCTTAAGGATGGTAAGGTGAAGCTTTTCTGTGCTTGACTTGGTATAAATATGTGAATGCCTTGATTACCTGTGAAGTAAATTGAGGTCCTCTGTCTGAAACTATTGATTTTGGGGCTCCAAATCTCAAGAAAATTCTATTGTAAAGGAAATCAGCAACTTTTTCTTCTCTTGCAAACTGTAATGCTTGAACCTCAGCCCACTTAGTAACATAGTCTGTGCATACTAGAATATACTCCTTGCCTAAGGATGGCGGTGAAATTGGTCCCAAAAAGTCTAAACCCCATTGCTCAAATGGTTCCATCATGACTTGAGGATGTAGCAGCATTTCTTGGGTAAAGGTGGGCTGCCCCATCCTTTGGCACTGGTCACAGTGCTGCACATACTTCTTTGTGTCTTTATGAAGAGAAGGCCAGTAGTAACCAGCTCCAAGGATCTTGTGGACTATCCTGTGGAAAGAGTAGTGGCCACCAGATGGTTCATCATGACATGCTCTCAACACATCAAAAGTCTCATCAGCCTTCAAGCACCTGCGTAGAATGAAATCAGGACCACATTTAAATAGTAAACCATTCAACCATTTGTAGGATAAACTTTCTTTAACCAAACGTTTTCTTTGTTTTGAAGTAAAATGGGATGGATACAAGCCTGTAGCTAAGAAATTAGCTATGTCAGCAAACCAAGGTGCAGTAGTGGATATGGCAAAAAGATGTTCATCTAGAAATTTGTCCTCCACTGGTTGATCTTCTCCTCCTGTATGCAATCTTGACAGAAAATCAGCAACCAAATTAAACTTTCCTGGATTATCAACTATGGTAATATCAAATTCTTGCAATAGCAATAACCACCTGATGATCCTTGCACCTACTACTGGTTTATTCATTAGGTACTTGATGGCTGTATGATCAGTGTGCACAAATATTTTATATCCAGTAATATAATGTCTGAATTTGTTAATAGCATAGATAACTGCCAAGAATTCTTTCTTAGTTGTATAATTTCTTTCTGTAGAGGTAAGGTTTTTGCTGATGTAATAAATGGCATGCATACTCTCTTCTTCCTCCTTTTGTCCTAAAACTGCCCCAATGGATTCATTTGAAGCATCAGTTTGTATGTGGAATGGTAAAGTCCAATTAGGTCCCCTTAAAACTAGTGTCACAATAAGCTTCTCCTTCAAAGTTTCAAATGTTGATTGACAGTCTAATGTCCAGAGAAATTCTGTTTCCTTGTTAAGCAGGGTAAACAGGGGGCAGCTATTCTGCTAAAATTTTCTATGAACCTCCTATAGTAGCCTGCATGACCTAGAAAACTTCTGACATCAGTCTGATTTTTGGGTGAAGGCAACTGTGTGATTACTTCTATCTTGTTCTGATCCACTCTGATCCCTTTTTCCAAAATATGGTGTCCCAAAACAATTCCTTCCTCCACCATCATAAAACATTTCTCATGGCTAAGGGACAGTCGATTTTTATCACAACATTTTAGTACTTTTCCAAGGTTTGTGAGAGCTTCCTCAAAGTTATTCCCATACACAGTAAAGTCATCCATGTAGACTTCCATGCATTCATTACCCAGTTCAGCAAAAATAGCTAGAACCAGTCTCTGAAATGTAGCTGGGGCATTGCACAGCCCAAAAGGAAGAACTTTGTAAGCAAAGGTTCCCCAAGAGCATGTGAAGGTGGTTTTGTCTTGGTCCTTAGGTGCTACTTGATTTTGATTATACCCACTGAATCCATCTAAAAAAGAAAAATACTTTCTCCCAGCAAGGTTGTCCAGAACTTGGTCAATAAATGGTAAGGGAAAGTAGTCCTTTTTTGTGGCCTTGTTGAGTTCTCTATAATCAATACACACCCTCCATTTCCCATTCTTTTTAGGCACAATGACAAGGGGTGAGACCCATTGACTGTCTGAGATTGGATATATGAACCTTGCCTGGAGTAATTTTTCTATTTCAGTTTTGACAATGTCCTTTAAGGCAGGATTCAATCTTCTTTGTGGTTGTCTGATAGGTTTAATATCCTTAGTGTAGATATGATGGGTACAGATTTCAGGAGGTATGCCTTTCATATCTTGGTATTCCTAGGCAAAAGATGTTGAGTGGGAAACTAAAAGCTGAATAAGTTTTTCTTCTTGACTTGCTGTTAACTGACTATTTATATTAAGTGTTTTCCCTGGCAGAATCATGACCTGTTTTGTAATTTGATCCATAGATGTGGTGGGTCCATACATTGGTGTCATGGCATTGAGAGGACAAGAATGTGGGAGTAACATGTGGAAGGTGGCTAAGTCCCTGTAAAAGGTTTCCCCACAAGGAATAATGTTGGTAAGGGTACAATGAGAAGAAACAAGAAGTTCTCTCTGAGGATCTTGGGTGAGTTCCATCACATCTTTGTTGATTAGGATGTGAGTGAAGTCTTCCATTGTATCATAGTATACTTCTTCTCCTAATTCTCCCAGATGTTCCCTAATGGTTACTGTAGACACCCGAATTTGTCCATGTCTAGCGACACCTTGTTAAATCACTAATCCATTAGCTAATTAATTAAATAAATTTTATTTATTTAATTAAAATCCCATTCTCATCCACTTAGCCAATTAATTAAATAAATTTTATTTATTTAATTAATTCCACATCATGTCTTATCTCATTTTATGCATTTATCCTATTAATTAAATAAATTTTATTTATTTAATTAATTTCCAACTCCTATCCCAACTAATTCAAATATTTTATTTGAATTAAGCCCTCATCATTTATCACATTTCAACACTTGTCCATTTCCCATTCATCATGTGTTGTAAGACAACTTTCATTTAAAATCCTTCACATGCACAACTAATTGGACCTAAATTTAGTAACTTTCAATCCTAGCCATTCACATAGCCTCTGAATCTCTACCGTTGATTGATCTTGGCTAAGTTCTATATAAACACCCTCTCACTCCATATGAGACATCCAGCAATCTAGTAATCTAGCAATCTAGTAATCCAACAATCCAGCAATCCAGTAATCCAGCAATCATATAGCACCTACATTATCATCTTGAGCATCTGATTATCCAACTGAGCTTTTATCATCCATCATGGCAGCTTTCAGCTTTGTAATTGCTTATTGTTGAAGAAGCAGTCCACATCTCTCTCTCTCAAACAAGGAATCGCACGGTCTAGGTGATGTTATGCTTGAATTGCATTATCTTTTGATTTCATTTAGATTAGATTCCTTGATGATGGTAGGGTTAGGGTTTCATGACTATGTCTGATCTTCCACACCTGACTTTCACCTATCACATTTTGGCACGCCCGGTGGGACTCACGTCCCTAATTAACTTCATTTTTTGGAGTTGTTTCTTTGAAGATCAGATTTTGCAGGTGCTCGCAGGAAATTCCAGTCGCTTCTGAACGAAAATCCGCCGCTTCCGAATTTCTGTGTCGCTTTTAAGCTGGAACATGCCGCAATTTCCACTCAGGATCGCCTTTAAACGAACAGTCGTCGCTTGAGGTAAAAAGTATCACTTTTGATTTTAAAACGTTCGCCTGTTATTTTTGCGGCTGCTTTGACAGTATTTATCACTTTTGACCTAACAGCCACCGCTTTTACACCTAATCAGGTCACTTTTAACCTAACAGTGGCCGCTTTTGCACAATTTAGCACCGCTTTTGATCTAACAGTACGCGCTTTTACACTGATCTATGTCGCTTATGAGCTAATAATGATCGCCTGTGCACGTTAGGGTTTTAGCTTTTGCTTGCAGATACAGGTCGCTTTTGTCTTGCAACAGATCGCTTCTGGGTATATCTGGATCGCATATGAGTCGACAGAGGCCGCGTTTGACTTCATTAATATCGCTTATGGACTGCTAATACTCGCCTGTTAGACTAGGGTTTTGTTTGTCGGCTGTGTTTTTGCAGATACTGTTCGCATTTAGCCCTCAATTGATCGCTTATGGCCAATCTGCATCGCTTATGAGCTAAAAGGTGTCGCATCCTGTGTTTTTATGCGTCGCATATGATCTGCAGTATTTCGCCTCTGATATAATGGAGGTCGCTTTTGATCAGCAGTGAATCGCATCTGGTAAGTTCTGTTGTTTTCAAATCTGTTTCAGTTCCAGTTTGATTTTTGGCTATTAACTGGGTATTTGCGCAGCATCTTATCGATTTGTCCAAGAAAGGAGGTTATCAAACTACTGACATATCTGTTGCAGGTTCGATCGGTCCAAGATTTGTGGTTTTTTTTTCACTAAATTAGGCATATTTGGGCTTGGTGCTTAAAATGAACTACTGTTTGCTCCGTGCTTGATTTATCTTTTTGATTGCTTGCATGTGCCTGATTGTAACCCAAATTTAATGACAAAAGTATCCTCTCCCCTTGCCTATCAAATGGATCTTGGGTGTATGAGAACTTGCCATTATCTTTAGAGGGCCTGCCTTCCCGGTGTGAGAAGGGATACGACCCAAGCGGTAATGGGCTAAAGCCAAGTCCTTCCGAACCGCTATATAAGAAAAGTGTTTGTGTCGAAAGCCACAAACAACGGGTGCAGTTGTGTTATACCGACAGCCAACCTCCCCCAAAACCCTCCAAGGCGCAACCCTTGGAGGCTGGGAGACTCCATAATGGAGAGTAGCGCTGCCGCACGTATAGCCACCCGAACGGATGCCCTTATTAGCAACTTTGTGTAGTAGCCAAAAACCTTCTATCTGTTGATGCAGAGGGCAAAACCCTTGAAGCGGCCCCAATTCATGCGGTTCTTAGCCGAGGTAGCAGGGACAATCTAAAGGTTTGGAGAGGGTCAAGCCTTATAAGAATCCTGGATCTTGGTATGCGTGAGAAGTGTGTGCAAATGTAAGGAGGAGCTGGTGCTACCAAGATCCTGGAGCTACCCGCTTTGAATAGGCGTAGCTAGGGGATTCAACAGATACTGTCCTATCCTAGCCTAGGTTGTATCAGTTTGTGCTTGTTGTGAGTGTGAGTGACTGTTATCACTGTTCTCTTACTGAAAAACTGCAAAATCAGACAACTGTTACACAAACACAGTCGCTTTTGAACTGAAACTGCTCGCATAAACCACAGACATCGCTTCTGAACTGTAGTAATTCACTTTTTGCCTGAACTGCATCGCTTTTAAACAACAAATGCCCGAATATTGCCTGAACAGAATCGCTTTTAAACCACAATTGATCACCTTTTGGCTGAACAGAATCGCTTTTGAACCACAGCTGATCGCCTATTGCCTGAACCAAGTCGCATCTGAGTCATAACCAATCGCATCTTGTCTGAGCCAAGTCGCTTTTAAGCCGCAGTTATTCGCCTGATTCATGAACAAGCTCGCCTATGAACAACAGACTGTCACCTATAGGGATATCTGAGTCGCCTCTGATCAACAGAAAATCGCCTTTGAACCAACAGTCATCGCCTCTGGCATAGCATTCGCTTCTGGTTAGCACTGTCATTTTTCTGTCAAAACTAAACCAGGTCGCATCTGAGCTATCATTAATCACCTTTAGCATCCTTTGAGTCACCTTTGAGCTATCATCAGTCGCCTGTAGCTAAAATCCCTGCAAATCTCAGTGCATCAGCTGAATTAGCCTCAGGACCAGCTTGCTTGAATCTCATATATCAGCTTTCAGACTTCTCTTTGATCAACAGCAAATACCTGGACTTTGTCTCCTATTTTTGAGCTTATCAATCAATCACAACTCATGAGCTTTTCCATCTTTTTGAGACCCCAACCAGCAAGTCAGACATCAATCCAATCATTTCAATCAGCAAACAACCTTCAGTTTTAGCTTCAACCAACAAACATCCTTCAGCTTTAGCTTCAGCAAACAATCTCTTTTAGCTTTAGCTCCAACAAACATCAGCAGCAAACAATCTTTCCCTTGAGTGATTAAGCTACCTCTAGGGACAACCAACAACAACTCAACCAAAACAAATCAACCAAGCAACTTAGCCAAACCAGCAAACCAAAACAACAACCAATCAACCAACTAGCCAACTATCATCTTTTGGGTCTCAAAACTTTGACAAGCTCAACTTCATCAACAACATCATGCCTCAAACTAGCAGTCAATATCGAGCTGAAATAGAAGCCAAATTGAAAGCTGAAATGGACACCAAATTGCAAGCTGAGATGACACATTTCACAACACCTCTTAAGGATGCAACTCAATTCACAACTGGTATGCCTTCTCATATGTTTATACCTCAAGGATACACCATGGGCGAATCATCTTCACAACAAATGCAACCTCCACCATCCTTGGAAACTTTCGAAGAACAATCTCAAGACGACTCATCCGAATTCCAAGATACCTATCTATGGGACCAAGTTGAGAAACTCATGATATCTGAGCCTGATCGCTGTTTTCTCCAACTTGCTCGCATGGGTGCTAAACTACCTAAAGATTTTGACATATCAGCTATTAGAGAGCAAGATCCCAACACTACTGCTGTTGTTGCAAATAGACCATCTACTATAGTCGCGTCATCTCCTATTACATCGCAAAGATCGTCCTCATTGCCTATTGTTGCTTCATTTGAGTTACCACGATCAGAGCATACTTTAGAACCATTGATAGTGCCCACCAATGTGCTCCCTCTCATGTCACAAAATCTCAACATTCCACCTTTTCATGTCCCTCAACATATCTCTCCTTCTACCATGACTGTTTCCATGCCTCACGTAACACAAGCTGTCCATGCAACACAAGCACAAACACTTTGAGCATCACAAGCTAGTTCCATGTCTTATGGTGTGCAAACCTCCCAAACTATTCCAACAACACATGTTGTCCATGCTTCGCACCCATTACAATCTACCACATCTCATATACCAACTGCTAATTCCTCCATGCTATCCTATAATCCCAACGTTAGTCTCATTGACATGAGTGATCCCCTCATTTCTCAAGCCAATCCAAACAGTAAGATCGCTTATGTTGATCAGCTTACATCCATGCTGTCCTCTTCTTCCAATCCTTCACACACCATCAATCCATCTTATGCTACCCAGGGCTTCTCTAATATCACCCAACACATGACATATACCAATCCTCATATTATCCAAAATATAAATCCAAATGTTCATCCTTCTGTCGTATCTACCAATCCCTCCGTCACTTACCATATCATGAATTCAATCCCAACTTCCCAACCATCAGCTACTATCAATCCAATATCCAATTCTCATGTGATGCACACCCAATTGCCACTTGTGTCTCAAGGACAGCAATCCTCCAACACATAGATGTCACATACCACTCCTTTGACATACATTGTGGGCACACAACCCCAACAAACAGTCACAGCTTCATATATCCCACAACCACAACAAACAGTCACAACTCCACATATACCACAACCGCAACCACAATATGTCTCATATCATACTTCACGCCCTTTGCAACAACAGCAGTTATCCTCAGCCGATATCCAACAGATGATCGATGAAAGGGTAGGACAAGGCAAGAAACCTTTCTCTCTCGAAAACATATGCGCATATCCATTTGACAAGTCTCTTAATATGATACCTTTTCCGCCACATTTTGAAATCCCACAATTTGATAAGTACAAAGGGAAAGGAAATCCGGACGACCATCTTCGAGCCTTTTTTGTGGCATGTCTCGATGTTGCCTATGATGATACATATCTTTTGAGACTATTTCCGCGAAGCTTAGCAGGACAAGCTCTCGAATGGTTTTCCCATTTACCTCCAGGAATTAAGACTTTTTCAGAATTGGCAAACAAGTTTCGATCACACTTTGCCTTCAACATTGAACATGAGGTAAACATGAATGACCTTGTCAACAACAAACAACGCAATGGTGAAACCTTTTCCTCATTTACCCAATGATGGCGTAATATGGCTAGCAAATTATCATGGGAAATCCCTGAGAAACAACAGCTTGACATTTTTGTTCAAAATCTTCATCCTGAGCTGTCATTCCAACTACAATTGCAAAGTGCTAGCACCTTTGACGAATTAGTTTCCAAAGGAGTTATTATTGAACGAGCCTTAATTGCCAAAGGAACTATCAAGATCTTTCGTGATAACAAAGATTCTCCACAAAATTCCAATGATAAGTCTCGCTTTTGGAGCAAGAACAAGAATGTTGTCAATGACGGTATTGTCGATACAAAGAATATTCAAACTATGAGAGCTCCCATCAACATTCAAGCAGCCTCTACACCAAGACAGCCTTTTCCACAACGAAGAAACCAACGCCAAACTTCTAATCCACGCTGACAATTTACACCATTAGTGGAACCCATGGAAGTTATTCTTCGAAAGCTACTTCAAGCCGGAGACGTTATTCTACCCGATGCACCACCAAATGGCGAACCACTCTTTCGAGCTCCTTGGTACAAAGAGAATGAGTATTGTGATTACCATCAAGTTAAAGGGCACAAAACAAATGGTTGTATGCGCTTAAAACATGTTATCCAAGACTGCATTGATCAAGGTCTAATCAATGTCACACCTTCAACAGCTCAACCCGCTCAACCATCCACATCAAACTATGATCTAGAGACTTTCAAGAATCCACTTCCATCTCATGATCAGACAAATAACCTTCAAGCTGGAAATGCTATTCCCTATAACTATGCATCATCTACTATTGGCCGCATTGACCATGCTCGCATTTCTACCATTACTGTCCAAGGGAGAGCACCTGATTGTGCCGTAACCACGCGAAGAGGCCGAGTTACCATTCAAGGAGCACCTCCTCATCCTCCTCGACCTCTCTCTGACTATAACCTCTTGGATCACCTTGGTAAAACACCCGCACACATATCTATCCTTGAGCTGCTCCGCATATCCCCCGCACATAAAGCTATCCTTGATAAAGCCTTACAAGAGTCTTCGGTGCCTAATAATATTAATATCACACAATTTCAATCTATGGTCGCTAGCATTGCAGCCCCTTGTCATTTGACCTTTTCTGACAAAGATCTTCAACCCTCCATTCATCCGTCACACAATGAGGCCCTCCATATCAAAGTATTTGTTAACCAACACCGTATCAAACGAGTCTTGATAGATGGGGGAGCTGGTCTAAATATATGTTCTTTGAAACTTATCAAGCAATTGGGATATTCTGAGAAAGATGTTGACACTTCCAAAGTTATAACTATCAGAGCATATGATGACGCTGAAAGAGATACTGAAGGGATCATCTTATTGCCTATTCAAGTTGGGCCGGTCATTACAGAAACTCGCTATCAAGTCCTTGATATTGATCTGCCTTACAACATCATCCTTGGTCGCCCTTGGATCCATACCCTTAAAGCCGTTCCATCTACATATCACCAATGCCTTAAATTTCCACATAAGGGTGTTGAAGTTACCATTCAAGCTGATCCCAATCCATTTGAGTTTTGCCGTGCCTTTCAAGCTAAATATCAGAGCCCGAACTGTATCCCTATCAACACCGAGGCATATCCGTCTTCCTCCTATGTAGACCCATCCGATCTTCTCAAGCCCTCATCTAGCAAAGCCGCTTCCAACCTCCATATCAAATATACCGAACATGGCCCTGGTGAATACCAATTGCAGGAATCCTATTGCGTTGGTACCCTTCCATTATCTCCTAAATCCCATGGTAAGCCCTCTATATCTAAGCCAACTTCATCCTCCGCTATTATCAAAGCTCCCCCTACAGTGTTCATTAAAGGTGGTTTTTTGGATGATGAAGACATTGAGGACATCAACTCTTGGATATTCTTTGATGAAAATGACCAAGTCCAACTTGAAGTAGAGCGATACAACAATGGGTTTCGTATCATAAAGAACATGGGCTATAAAGGACATGGCGGCTTGGGATCACAGGAACAAGGACCTATTGAGCCCCTTATTGTGTCTAAGAAGTTTAATAAGCAAGGCCTTGGTTACCAACCGGAGGTACCGCAAACCAAAGACATTAAGTGTATTTCCGATATTGACGTTGGACCTTCTTCGGTAGGCGAGCCTTCTAATTCAGATACCATCGATGACTCCTCCCTTCATATCACCGATCTTTTTCAAGAACATTCCATCTTCATGTTTTCCGCAACCTCCTCTAGCCATCACGATTCCTCCATTAGCCTTTCACTCGTATATCCTGACCTCATCGATTGGGACCAACAGGGGGCACCGATATTAGATACATTTGAAAATGATGAAGCTATTGCCGAATTCATGGGTTTGAGACAAGGTATTCCACTGGGTGATCATAAAGCAGGTTTCATGATGGAATTACCTAAACTAGCATATTTTGGCGGAAGTATCAAATCCTTCAGTCACAAAAGTGAAATAAACAAAATTCAACAAAATAGGTCACTAGGTGAAAACCGCAAGGCGCCTCTTGACCGTGAAAAAGCAAAAATAAAGGATGTATCCGAAGGTGAAAACCTCTCTGAGGCGCCTGAGGATGAGGGATTTGATCTTCCTGTTGCCACTGATTACCATGAGAAATCAACGGTGCTAGTTGAAAAATCACAAGACATGAACTTGGGAACAGAACAGAATCCGAAGATCACTTTTTTGGCAGCATCACTATCAGAGCAAGAACGAAAGAACTTCATAGTATTTTTTCTGAGAAGAGCTATAAATTTTGCATGGACGTATGCAGACATGCCAGGACTAGATCCTTCACTTATGGTACATCATTTAGCAGTATTCCCTGATGCAAAGCCTGTCAAACAAAAATTGCGCAAAATGCATCCACAAGTTGCCTTATTGGTCAAAGCAGAAATTCAGAAGCTGTTAGAAGCAAAGTTCATAAAGCCTATTGATTATCCAGAATGGGTTTCAAACTTAGTACCTGTAGCAAAACCAGATGGACGAGTTCGCTGCTGCACAGACTTTAGAGATCTTAACAAAGCATGTCCTAAAGACGATTTTCCATTACCAAGCATAGACAACATTGTTGATCTTACAGCAGGACACGAAATGCTATCTTTGATGGATGGATTTGCAGGTTATAATCAAATCAGAATAGCAGAGGAAGACCAAGATAAAACATCTTTTATTTGTCCATGGGGCACATATTGCTGGGTTGTAATGCCTTTTGGTCTCAAAAACGCTGGAGCTACCTATCAACGAGCTATGACAGTTATTTTTCATGACCTTTTTCATACTATCATGGAAGACTATGTTGATGACATCCTGGGAAAATCTAAGACAAGGGAAGGACATCTACAAGTATTGGCACAAATTTTTGATCGATTAGAGAAATACCAAGTCAGACTAAACCCAAAGAAGTGTGTATTTGGCGTAACATCAGGAAAACTATTGGGATATATTGTGTCTCGACGAGGGATAGAAGTGGACCCAGCCAAGGTAAAAGCTATCATAGAAATGCCTCCACCAACGAATCTCAAACAGCTCCGCAGTTTATAGGGTAGGCTACAATCTATCCGCAGATTTATCTCACAACTCGCAGATAAATGTCATCCTTTTCAGCATCTTCTTCGTAAGGGTGAACCTTTTAAGTGGGATGAAAAGTGTCAACAGGCTTTTGATAAGATAAAGGAATACTTGGCAACACCTCCTGTGTTAATACCTCCTGTACTTGATCGTCCATTACTGCTCTATATATCATCAACAACCGCAGCATTGGGTGCACTTCTAGCTCAACATGATGATTCAGGAAAAGAACAAGCCATCTACTACATTAGCAGAACTCTTGTGGGATATGAGCTCAATTACTCGTTCATGGAAAAAGCTTGTTTAGCATTAGTGTTTGCTTCCCAAAAGTTGCGACACTATATGCTGAACCAAACAACAAAGCTCATCTCTAATGTGGATCCCCTCAAGTATCTCCTTTCAAAAGCACTTCTCACAGGGAGACTAGCAAAATGGGTTATGATCTTGAGTGAATTTGACATACAATATGTGAACCGTAAAGCTATCAAAGGACAAGTCATTGCTGATCAATTAGCTGCAGCACCCATCACAGACATTCAGCCAATATATCCAGAATTCCCTGATGAAGGA
Source organism: Cunninghamia lanceolata (assembly GCA_027924645.1). Classification (NCBI taxonomy): domain Eukaryota; kingdom Viridiplantae; phylum Streptophyta; class Pinopsida; order Cupressales; family Cupressaceae; genus Cunninghamia; species Cunninghamia lanceolata. The sequence continues at coordinate 3,429,946 of BSBN01001465.1, read as the reverse complement.
TTGTTTAATTTAAATTCTCCAGCACGATGGCAGCTATACTTTAACGGATCATACACTCAACACGGGTCTGGAGTAGGTATCTTGTTTGTCACTCCCCAAGGAGACTGCATACCTAAATCATACAGAATAGCATTCCCATGTACCAATAACATAGCAGAGTATGAAGCTTTAATCACAGGTTTGCGCATGGCAGTACAATGGGCTATCAAACAGTTACAAGTCTTTGGCGATTCTCAGCTAGTTATCAAACAGGTCTTAGATGAATATCAAACAAAAGACGAGAAGCTTCTTCCATACAAGCTAATGGTGGACAATTTCAGCAATATTTTGAGGACATTACCTTCGAGCAAATTCCAAGACTACAAAATAGAGCAGCAGATGCCATGGCTATGATTGGATCTCTTTTAGACATGCCATCTAACACCCATAAATGTGAATTCTTGGTCGAACAGCTTTTGATCCCAGCATTTGAAGTTCCATAGTCTGAGCTCATATGTGAGATTGTTGGTCCCAACTCGTCGTGGTACAAGGATATATACGAGTATCTCCGTAATCACACCTTGCCTCTTCAACTATCCAACACCCAGCGTAAAACTTTTATCCGTCGAGCCTCTCGTTACACTATCTTAGGAGACACCCTTTATCACCGGAGTCTTGATGGTATCCTTCTTAGATGTCTTGATTCCGAGGAAGCAAAAACGGCCTTACGTGAAGTACATGAAGGTGTCTGCGGTTCGCATTCCGCTGGCCCTGGCCTTGTTAAGAAACTTCTGCGAGCAGGATACTATTGGCCAACTATGGAAAAAGATGCCCAACAATTTGCAAAGTGATGTTTACAATGTCAGAAACATGGAGATCTAATATATGCACCAGCACATGAGCTTCAGCCTATTGTCACTCCATGGCCTTTTTCGCAATGGGGACTTGATCTTGTGGGTAAAATCCATCCTACTTCATCAAATGGTCATAAGTTTATTATCACTACCACTGAGTATTTCACGAAGTGGGTAGAAGCCATACCAATGACCTACATCACAGGTAAACAAATAGCTAAATTCATCTTACATTACATTATCTGCCGTTATGGAATTCCTCAAGCTATTGTTACAGACAATGGTCGGCCTTTCAAGAACCAAGAGGTTAGAGATCTTTGCAATAAGTTCCATATTCAACATAGGTTCTCTACGCCTTATTATCCTCAGAGCAACGGTCAAGCTGAAGCCTCTAATAAAACAATCATCAAGATCCTTAAAAAGACTGTTAATGAAGCTGGTCGAGATTGGCATCTACAACTGCATCCTGCTTTATGGGCCTATAGAACAAGTGTCAGAACTCCTACTGGTGCCACACCCTATGCTCTCGTCTATGGAACTGAAGCTATTTTGCCTATCAAGGTTGAGATCCCCTCTTTGCACATATCCTTGCAACATACTATCTCAGATGAAGAATATCGAGTGTCCAGACTCCATGATCTTGAGCTATTAGATGAACGTCGCCTTACAGCATTGAACCATCTTCAAGTCTATCAAAACCGGCTACGCCGCAGCTACAACAAAAAGATCAGAGAACGCAGATTTTAGGTTGGCGACCTTGTCCTTAAAGAAAACCAAAGGAATCAACAGCATCGAGAGAAACAGGGCAAGTTTGAACCAAATTGGCTTGGTCCTTTCATTATCACAGCAGTCTATGGATCCGGTGCATACACTCTGTCAACACCTGAAGGCATTCCCTTGGATGAACCCGTCAACAGCGTTCATCTCAAGAAGTTTTATCCATGAATCTCAGCTATCCCCCAAAAAGAGCAAAAAAAAAAAAATCAAATAAATCAAAAAAAAAATAAATAAAAAAAAACAAAAAAAAAATAAAAATAAAAATAAAAACATTCAATAAATAATCCGTCCTCTGGTGAAAACCTGGTAAACAGGCGCCTTGGATAAGTACCATAGTGAAAACCTGGCAAACAGGCGCTATGTGTCGTGACTAGCTTCCCTCATCTGTTTGGTTCGTTTGATCATTTTTCCCACTGCATCTTGTATAAGCCATAATCATAAGCCCTATCGCAATCCCACACATAACCTTTCATCTTCATCCTTTGTCAATGCTATCTGTCATACTTGAGACATTGTTGTGATATCTATATCTTTTGGCACCTTAGCATCTTGGCTACATCTTTTCCGCATTGTCGCTTCTGCATAATAAACCTCATCCCGCACTGGGGGCATTTGTTGAGTCTTATTTGGAAGTGGATCCTGTTATCTCTAGCTTATAACACATCAAACAACTCAGCTTACAACACAGCACACCTTATCAACTTCAACCATGGAACATGTCCACCGACAAATATGACTTAATGGCTTGCAACCAGGACTCATATCTTCGCAATCCATCCACATTCATCCAACAATCGTAACAAACATCGCTTGATCAAACACCCAACCGATTAGCCACATTAATAAGAACTACATCTAGCTCTATCGTTGACGCCTTGATCCCGTGGATACAGGGTATGTAGGCAATCTGAGATGCGAAGGAAGCACTCTGATTCAGGCTAAGACGATAGCCCCTTTCATCAGTTATCTTTTATCTTTCTTCTAAACATCCTTCAATCTTTCAGCTCCCATTCTTCTATCTTTCATCACTTACATCATCAATAAAACCCAGAACTACATATTCATCATGTCTCATCTTCATCGTAAATGTGCTTTGATCCCGTGGATACAGGGTATGTAGGCAGTCTGGAATACGAAGGAAGTTTACGGTACTCAAGCACAGATGATCCACCCCCATCTTCTTCATCTTCATGCATCATCCATCTTCTTCTCTTTGATCAGCGCAAACAAGAAGCAATCCATGTGTATATTGCAAGCTCCAGCACTTTAATCAATCAAAGGTACGCCAGAAGCTATTTGTCCGCATGCCTTAAGCCAACATTTGCTATAGCAGTTTATCAACAACTTTAGCCTTCAACAGGATGTAGCTTTCCTTTTAACAAGGCGCAAGCTTAATTTATCCAAGAGCACCCAAAAATTGGCAAGAGAACGTGATGACAATATCTTTTGTTTTATCTTTTGATGTATCTTTTGTCCCTTTTCTATACCTAGTCAAGACTACCTGGATCTCTTTATATCTTGGTATGTTGCGATGAAGTAAGGACTGGGGCATGGTCATATAGCTTTCGTATGCTGTGTTTGCAGGATGATCTTATTCTCTTCCTATGCGTATTGGTATCTTGTACGTGTTGGGATTAGCATCTTACATATCAATATCTCTAGCATCTGAGAAGCTAAACAGTCTCTTATGCATTTGAGACTATTCTATGTTAAGACTAACTCCATACATATAACCAGCAAGTTATCATTATGTGTAGTGGAGATAAGCTCAAACCATTGTTTGTAGCGTCAAAGTCCAACACTAGCTGTTATTCATATCTTGTGCATGTCGGCTCCACATCTTGACCACATGCGTTCAGACAAGATTGTAACAGGCTAGTTACGCATTGAATACCTTGACACCTTGGTTTCTTATACCCTGGTGCATAACATCCATATGCTATATCAAACATAAGGACTGCATTTCTTTTCATTTTGAGCATTTACTTGAAAGCTGCCCATCATCATCCTATCTATTCATTCTATCTATCCATTCGTTCCATCATCCTCAGCCAAGGTCGATCATCTCTATCATCTTTTCTCCATATTCCCGCTCCTACAAAACAAGTGTTAGCCATACATAAGTCCATTATATATATATCTCTTTCATTTCCATCTACCTATATGCATACATCTATTCATATCATTACCTTTTACATATTCAAACATTTTCTATCCATTTACCATTTGCATAAACTTCCATCCATAATCCATATATAATCCATACACATAACATGCATAGCCATCATAATATCAATATCACAATCATTATAACATCATATAGATCGCCAAAACTGCTATATATATATATACATGTGTGTCAAAATACAAGTGTCTACAATACAAGCTGAGCCCTGAAAAGAATGAATGTACAACAATGGCTCTAGGCCTCGTCATGATACAATGTCAACAAGGTATGCCCTAGCGACTACTGCCAGCTCCCTCGCCCTGACCACCACCACCAACAGGTCCTGTACCTGGTCCCTCATCTCTCGGTGGCCCCATCACTGAAGCTACTGATCGAGATCCACCTGACCTCCGTGAGCTCGAAGCCCCTGACCTGCTCCTGAAGCTAGGCTGTCTCTGCTCTGCCGGCACAGCTCCATAATATAAGCCTCTGTAATACTCAGCCTCACCCTGCACTCTCTTTAGCTCGGCCTGTACCACTGTCAACTGTGTGGCCAAGTACATGGTAACTCCATCAGTCCCCAAGGCAGCCACTACTCTATCCCGCTCACTAGTCATCCCCTGCAGCTGCTGCACTGCCCTATCTCTCTCAGCTCGCAGACCATCTCTCTCTGCTCTCATAGCCTGCTCCTGCTGTACTGCAGTATCTCGCTCAAGCCTCATCATCTGCTCATGCTACCTAGCTGTATCCCTCTCTCTTGTCACTCTAGCCAGAGCACCGTCATCCTGTCCATCTCCTCTCTGAGCTCCCAACTGTAGCTGAGCCTGATAAGTCTGTGCCTGTGCTCTAGCATGCCGCAGACTAATCACGGCCTGATGCCTATCCATCTCCACTCTCCTCAGCCTCATTTGTGCCCGCTGCCTCCATCTCCTCTCCTCTCTGATCCGTCTCCGCAGCTACTAAATACCCACATCATCTCCTGCTCCGATCTGTGCCTGTGGCTGTGCTAATATAGCAGGCTGACCTGGCACCTGCCCTGGCATCTGTATCCCTGGTGCAGTTGGCACTATTGCCTGTGCTGGTGGAGCCCGTCGTTGTCGCCTCCGCACTGGTCTCTCCATCCCAATCTCTCCAATCTCCCCATCTCGTGTCAACCGAGTCGGCCTAGCTGTCGCCCAGTATACATCGTACTCTGGCAATGTGCCTGGATCTGCAGGACCCTGTCTCCACTGCCATGCTGCTGGCTGCAGTCCATCTCTCTCTGCCAAGGCTGTGTCCACCACAACCTTTGGACCCCAATCAAACACCTCCTGCCTCGTCCTCCCAAAAACGGCATCACCTACAAGTACTGCCTGTGCCTCTCCGAACTGTCTCAGGGCCCTCTCTGGCAAATAGCGCTCTATAATGTACACGCCGCGTCCAAAAATGTACCTCACCTGTCTAGCATAGGCAAGCTCCGCATCCTCCTCCTCCCACTGCTCACATCCTAGCCATGGCCCCCATACAAATCTGTCTATCTCATCTAATCTCCGCCGCTAGTATACCACCCCTCGGCGCTGTCGATAAGTCAAGGCTCCTCTATACATCCGTGCAAATGGCTCTCCTGCTGCTCTAGCAACCCATCCCTCTGGTCTCGTCACCGAAATGTGCTCATACGCCCATACATGCAAAACTGTCACTCCTGCTGTCATACTGGCTCCAAACATGTATGCACAATCATGTAGGTAATGATAGAGCTGTCCCAACACACACTCTACCCATGCATATCTCGTGCCATAGGAGAACATACCCTCCATCATTGTCCCCCATCCTACAGGAAAACCTCTGGCTCTCCTATCACCCACTAGCCATCTAATGATCGCCACTACCACCCGCTGTAATCTGTCGCAAAGCTCCTCCATCCTCCCCATCGGAATCTCTGATCCCTCTGCTCCGATGTCTGGTGTCCCTGTTGGCAAGAGACACTATATGGATTCATGGTTGTTGTCATTGATGGCAACAAAGGTCATTCCACATATCCGCAAGTCATGATATATCTCTACCGGAAGTCAGATTGAAGATTGTTGTGGTCCGGTGAACAAGAACAGAGCATGTGGCAAGGTCCGACAGATTGGTCCGGATCTCTCAGAGGAAGTGTCTTGGCACAGTGCGGATCTGGGGAAGTCAAGAGGACTATCTTGAGTAGTATATTCCAAGGATTTAGCCTCCGGAGATGGACAAGGAAAAAGATATGAATAGTTGAGTACCGGATTCCTGAGAGACAGTGAAAACAGAGGAAGAACTGACTGACTGAGTATCAAACTACTTTCCGGATGTGTTACAGATGATGATAAAGGTTGCGGAGGCATGAATCATGTTTGGCCGACATAATTGATGATATCTACAAGTATATGCTTGATCCGCATTGCTTGGTGAGCAAGGATTCAGCCGACAGAACTAAGTTTGTAAGAAACTAGACTGTTCCGGATGCCGACTAGAAAGATGATGAAATTACTTGTGCGGATATATATAGAGGATGGATTTAGTTGTAAAGTGTGCGAATGTGTGTGAGGATATGCGAACAAGTCCAGAGTAGAGCAGAAGTAACAAGAAAGATCCGGTATGTGAAAAGACAGCAGACTAAAGAACAGAGGAAAGATGAAGTGCAGCAGATCAGTATACTGAACCTAACCGGAACTGAACTCCAGCATATGCAGATGCTTCCAATCAGTTCAAGACTGTGATTCTAATCACTTTGTAAGACAGTGTGTCTTCTTGTAGGCAGTGAGCCTCTTGTGAGCAGTGTGCTCGGGCAGTGAGCCCTAATTGGCAAGTGCCATTTTTGTAATTTCCTATTCTTCTAACAGAGAATAATTCTTGGGTTAATCACCCCGTGGTTTTCTCCCTTAACCGGGTTTCCACGTCAAAAATACTGTGTCATGTGTTTCTTATTTCATGGTTTATGTTTTGTGTTTGATTTTATGCTGCTTCAATTAAAAGGAAAGTTTAATAAGGGAAATAATTAGGATAACTGATTCACCCCCCCCCTCTCAGTTATCAACAATTGGTATCAGAGCCAAGTTCCTCCCAATAGAGCCTAACAGCTTGAGGAAGATCTGAGATTTCAAATGGATGCATATGGTTTAAGGGAGCAACTCAAGACTGCCCTTGAGGATCTTGAACAGTCAAATTCTGAAGTCAGTGAATTAAAGGAAAGACTCAAACAGGCTGATGAATTCATGAGAGAATTAAAAGACAAATTAAGTCTCTCTATGAAAAAGAGAAAGGAGCTGCTTCAACAGTTGGCAAGACAAAGTGAAGGAAGCAATACAAGTGAGGAATTGACTGAGCAAACCAAGTTATGTGAAAAGTTATCAAAAGAAGTCATTATGTTAAGACATGAAATGGAATCAGGAACTATAAAGTTTACTCAAGAGATTGAAGAAAAAAGAAAGGCTGAAGACAATCTAAGACAATCTCTTAAAGAAAAATCAGAAGAATGCCACCAGATGGACAGGATTATCAGACACCTTGAATCTGATCTTGAAGATTCCAAAGATAATGAAGGAAAACTTGAGGATCAAATTGCCTCTCTCAAAAGAGACCTTCAAACAGCAAATGAATATAAAGAGAAATTCAAGATAAGTTCTGCTCAACTTGAAGTTCTTCTTGGAAGTCAAAAGAGGACAGATGACAAGTATGGCTTGGGATATGAGAAAGGAGAAAGCTCCAGATCCGATCAGAAGAATCTTGGATCAGAAAATCCAAGGAGCAGGCCTAGAAGACCTCCGGTAAGACAGCCAAATGCTCAAAAATATCCATCCTTCAATGGATACTGCCACAGCTGCAACCATTTTGGTCACAAAGCTAATCAGTGCAGAATGAGAATGAATCAGATTAATTCATCCTTCTCCGGACAGTGCTTCAACTGCAAAAGGTATGGACACAAATCCCATGAATGCAGAATTATGCAAGTAAACAAATCATTCAAAGGTAGATGCTTTACATGCAATAGAGTAGGTCATATGGCTAATCAATGCAGATCAAGGGGATATCAGTTAAATATGCAAAGAAATGTTATTTGCCAAATCTGCAATAGGTCCGGTCATAATGCTAAAGTCTGCAGAAACAAGAATCAGGACAAAAGAGGTCCGGTGTATAATCAGAATCAAGACAAGGGTAAACAAAAGATGAATGCGGATGTAGTTAGGAATCAGATGAGCAAGATTTGGGTGAAGAAAAACTCAGAGAATGTAGAGGTTGGATCCGCACCAGATTCTGGTGCTGATATTTCTTCCGGAAATTAAAAGGTGAGCTCAGGCTCAGGGGGAGACTCAAAGAAGATTCTGTTCCCCCAGCCAAACAAGTTGTGCCGGATGTGGCACAAGATGCGGATTAAAGGGTTTGTAGATATAACTCCTGAGATGCTTCAGTCAAGTTTTCAGAGGTCCGCATGGAGTTATGAAGAAGCTGTGCTCGATTAAGTTAGACCTGTTCAGGGAGGTGCTCCGGTATGATAAAGGATTACAAAAGGTCCGGAGAGATCCAGAAATGCACGATCTTGTCTTGCGGATTGGACAGAGTATTTGGGATGTTCTTGTAATATGTTACCTAGATTTATTCATGATTTAAAGATCCGGATGATATTCAGTGATCAGGACTAATCCGGGATACTCCAAGCTGTCCAGACATGGTAAACCGGAATAATGCAGGTGAAGCATTTATTGCAGACAGATATTAGGGTTTGCGGAGCAATATAAGGAATTTCTCAAAAGTTATCTGCTCATTCTACACTTGAGAAGAAGCGAATAGTGGAGCTCTGCAACAAGGTTCATCAAGCACACCAAGGATCTCCTGCCGAAGCTATTGCATAAAGAAATCAATCCAACCACTCCGTGCAAACCGAAGGCGCTTAAGGTATTCTTCATTTTTCATTGCCTCACTGCAAATCCTTGAAGAATGGCTACTCCAAACATAGTTAAGATCTCTGATAGACCTCGCCCCTCATTCAAGAAACATCCCTACAAATCATTGGAGGTAGATCCACTAGGAGCCTTCTCTAGTGTTCCCCACGGAGTCTTACATACTGAAGATATTAGGGTTTACATACACGCAAACATTGAGGAATTTGGGGAATTCAAATTAAGAGACCTCTATCACAAGCAACTGATAGACAATGCTTTTGAGCTCAAACCAGAGTATAAGGGTATCCAGAAGAAACAATTTGAGCAATTCATTCATTTCCCTAGCTTTGAAGAAGATGAATGGGTCCGGTATGTACTGAGCAGGATGCATGACAACTTCCTTTGGCTAGATAGACCCTGTAAGATCACAAAAGAAGCAATTAGAGCAGTAACTGGTCTATACTCTTCCGGGGGGGTACCTATCCTCAAATCTGTCAAGAACAACGTTGTAACTGAGGCCACCGGATCAAAATATGATAAGAGGGCAATGACCATTGAAGATATTTCGGATCCGGATATCAAATATGCATCAATGATAATAGGATACAAGATCTATCACTCCAGCAGGGAGAATTCTGTATCCGGAACTGCAATATACACAGCATATGAAATGCTAAGAAAGAATGCAGATTATGATCTTTGTGAATTACTACTAAGCCAATTGATGGAAAATGTACAGAAAATCAAGAAAGACAAGAAGAACTCCTTTAAGTATGGTACTCTCATTGTATGTCTATTCTTTTACTTCATGAATGAGCTACCCGGAACAAGTGGATGGATATGGCAGAATGACAAACCTGTTGCAGTCCAGATAAGAGACTATTTGCATGGACTTGGGGATGCAAAAGCGAGAAATACAGCTCTATGGGGATACTTCAAAAACTTTCAGAGCATGATGCAAGCAAGAGAGAGAATTCCCCAGTCTCTCATTGAGAAATACAAGGACTCAGTATGTTTTATGGTTGACACTGATCAGTGCCTAATGGAGGCAGTGGAGCCAAGGACTGTCTGGATCATGCCCATGGGGTATGAAGTTGATGAACAGATAGTAGAGCTGCATGTTCAACACATGCTAAGTCAGCCCAAAGATCCTAAGGCAGAAAGGTTTGGAACCTTTGAGGAGCTGAGCGTGAAATTACATGTAGAACTCAGGGAACCTGAGATTAAGAGAAAAGTGAGAAAAGAAGTAGAGCACATTGCTCAAGGCCTAGGCATCTCAAAAGAGGCACTTGATGCCAGCCGGGAAAAGAGGAGAAAGGCTGAGGAAGAAGAGAAAAGCACAGAAAGTGCTCCGGTTGAAACCCCCACCCGGACCAGATCATCAAAGAGATCTGCACCTTCCACAACCAAAAGCTCAAAACTGGAAGTCCAGGCATCCGGTAAAAGATCCAAGACAAAAGCATCAAGGGCTTATGAAAGCCAAAAGGATGAAGAGGAAACAGAATCAGATAAGGAAGTAAGAGAAGTAAAGAAACAGAAGAAGAAAGGATCCGGTAAGCCCTCCACAGGCCAAAACAAGGATGAAATGGCAGAGGTAACTGTTGAAAAGCCCACTCTGTCACTAGAGAGCATAATCAAGTCGGTCACGGTGGATGGAAACCTTCAACCAATGACTGAATCCTATGATGACTTCAGTGAGGCAGACCAAAAGACTCTGCAGGAGGCCACAGTGAAATATCTCAACATATATAATAAGGCTTTCATTGAAATAATATCTCTTATTCCTAAAAGCCTAGAAAAGGAAATGGAAGTGAGGAAAAATAATGCTCATGCTAAAGATCTTGAGATCCGGGAGCAGATAGCTATTCAGCTATATCCTCAAATTGATCCCAAGACAATGAACATGATCTTCAAGGACTGCAAAGATGAGTTCAGAAGTAAAGCCAGGATGAATCAGCTCATGCTTGGTGAGACTGACAAAGTGGCACAAGAGACAGAAGAGATCCTCCGGAAGGCCTTCAAAAGGTTCAATCTTCCTGTTGTAGAGGACTTAGGTGCAGAAACAGCTGCTGACTTGGAATCTTCTGTTCCGGAAGAAGTGAGCCCTGAACAGACAAGTGAGGACTTGGGACCCTCTGCTCCAGAAGAAGTGACCCATGAACAAGCAAGCATCTCTCCTCCGGTTTCCCCTACAGTCTCCGGATCCAAAGAAGAAGAGCAATTGCAGGAGAAGGAAGCAGTGGTGACAGACAAAGAGGTTGACAGTTCTAAGACTGCAGAAGAAAAGAAACATCTGTCTCCGGCAAGAGACACTGCACAAACTGTTCAACAATTTTTGAGCAAAGAAACTCTAGAGATTGATGAACCGGAGCTTCTAAAAGGTCCATTTGATTTTGACTCTCTCTCTCCGGTACAAACAATGAAGATAGCTTCATTTGCAAATGCCAAGGCAAATGAAAAGCTCCTGAAGTCTCATATGGAAGACTGTGAGTTGATAGAGGCTGCTTCCGGAGTACTTGTAAAGATCATGCCATCAATCCAAATAGATCCGACTGCCTCCACTTCCGGTAATCTAAAAACCTTAGTCAGCAGTATTGATACACATTTTAATTCTCTAGAAAAATCAGCTGAAGACAAGGTCCGGAAGGAATTTTTGGATAAGAGATTTTCTGAAATATTAGAATTAATCTCTAAGGATAGGAAGATTGTAAGCATTGGAATAAAGAGCTTAGAAAATGCTCTTAAGGATGGCGGTGACATCTACAAATTTTGTATATCTTGGTCAAAGGCAACAACAGCAATTGACAAGAAAATAAAAGAAGAACAGGACAAGCTTCAAAGCTTATCTCAAAGTTTTGATCCTCTCTCTTCCTCTATAATAAATCAAGAATGTCAGACTATTGCAGTCTTGAATGAAATAAAGAATCTTGAGAAGGAGAGGAAGAACATTACCAACCGGATGGGAGAACTTAGAAGGATTATAGTCCCTAAGTTGGAAACGATGCATGAGGCCATCAGTGATGCCCAGACCACCGCCCATACAAAAGATCCGACAGATCTCAGGCGGGCAGAAGCTTTTGCATTTTTGTTGAGTGGTCACATTTCAATCCTGGACAGAATGAAGCTTAGTTGGGCTACTGAAATGGTTCAACTGCAGACATCCTTTGCAGACATTCTGCAGTATATGTGAGTATGTAAATATGCGGCTATATATAGAAAATTTTTGAAAATTTTGGTGTGCGGACCCTACCCTTTGCCATTGATGTCAAAGGGGGAGTGAGGAGCAGTGAAAAATGAGGAATCCAACTCAGGGGGAGTTCCGGAAATTGTATATAAAGACAGAGCATCAGCAAAGGGGGAGCATAGTGTAAACACTTAGTCATTTTTCACTAAGTATTGCCATCAATGCCAAAGGGGGAGATTGTTGGCAAGAGACACTATATGGATTCATGGTTGTTGTCATTGATGGCAACAAAGGTCATTCCACATATCCGCAAGTCATGATATATCTCTACCGGAAGTCAGATTGAAGATTGTTGTGGTCCGGTGAACAAGAACAGAGCATGTGGCAAGGTCCGACAGATTGGTCCGGATCTCTCAGAGGAAGTGTCTTGGCACAGTGCGGATCTGGGGAAGTCAAGAGGACTATCTTGAGTAGTATATTCCAAGGATTTAGCCTCCGGAGATGGACAAGGAAAAAGATATGAATAGTTGAGTACCGGATTCCTGAGAGACAGTGAAAACAGAGGAAGAACTGACTGACTGAGTATCAAACTACTTTCCGGATGTGTTACAGATGATGATAAAGGTTGCGGAGGCATGAATCATGTTTGGCCGACATAATTGATGATATCTACAAGTATATGCTTGATCCGCATTGCTTGGTGAGCAAGGATTCAGCCGACAGAACTAAGTTTGTAAGAAACTAGACTGTTCCGGATGCCGACTAGAAAGATGATGAAATTACTTGTGCGGATATATATAGAGGATGGATTTAGTTGTAAAGTGTGCGAATGTGTGTGAGGATATGCGAACAAGTCCAGAGTAGAGCAGAAGTAACAAGAAAGATCCGGTATGTGAAAAGACAGCAGACTAAAGAACAGAGGAAAGATGAAGTGCAGCAGATCAGTATACTGAACCTAACCGGAACTGAACTCCAGCATATGCAGATGCTTCCAATCAGTTCAAGACTGTGATTCTAATCACTTTGTAAGACAGTGTGTCTTCTTGTAGGCAGTGAGCCTCTTGTGAGCAGTGTGCTCGGGCAGTGAGCCCTAATTGGCAAGTGCCATTTTTGTAATTTCCTATTCTTCTAACAGAGAATAATTCTTGGGTTAATCACCCCGTGGTTTTCTCCCTTAACCGGGTTTCCACGTCAAAAATACTGTGTCATGTGTTTCTTATTTCATGGTTTATGTTTTGTGTTTGATTTTATGCTGCTTCAATTAAAAGGAAAGTTTAATAAGGGAAATAATTAGGATAACTGATTCACCCCCCCCCTCTCAGTTATCAACAGTCCCAAACAATCTCCTGAATGCAGCTAGACCCATCTCCGGATCATAATCTACACGGTCTCCATCTATCGGAATCCTCAAAATCTGGAATACATCCTCTAAGGTAATGGTCGCCTCTCCTGTCGGTAACAAGAATGAACTATGCTCGCTCATCCATCGCTCCACCATCGCTGTCATCAGCCCTCGATGTGCCTGAACTGGCTCTAATCGGGATACATGCTCTAAGCCCAGGATCTCCAACACCAGTAGCTCCTCTGCATCCAACCGTCTCACCAGCCGCAAATCTCTCGGATGGGGCTCTCGTGATAGCAATGGCAGTAGTACATCCTGCATCATCCATTTACCCTTGTCAGTCCATTCCGTTAGCCATTCATATCAAAATTTGCCTATCTATCTGCTATTTTATCCTACACCTACTATAAGCGGTCCATTTTACTACAGGCGATGTTTTCCTACTCAGTAGCGACCCTCTTTACCATATGCGCCTCTGTTTTGACCATATGCGAGCTATTTTCCATCATGCGCTCACTGTTTCACTATAAGCGACCTCAACTTCCCTCTGCGCTCATTATTCCTTCATATGCGAGTCATATCCTATGTGCGACTCTATTTACCCTAAAAGTGAGCTCTATTTTATATGCGCGTAGCTTTTCACTATTAGCGAGCTACTTAACCATATGCGCCTATTCTAGCTCTATAAGCACGCTATCTACCCTATGCGAGCTACTTGCCTTCATATGCACGCTGTATTCCCCTATGCGACTCCTATTTGCTCATACGCGACCAGTTTTCGTCTATATGCGCATTTTCGCCGATATTTTCCTGCCGACAGGATGCGACCACTTTTTCCTAAGTGACCTACCCGCGCCCATATGCGAGCTGAACTACTCTAAGCGATCTCTATTCCTCTATAAGCGACCTAAATGTGCCATGTCCTAACCTAGTCGCTTTTGGTGACATGTGTGAATTAATTACGCTTTTAGGCTATTAAATGCATGCTTTTGGGAAAAGTTTTGAAACATACCGGTGCGCCTGCTCCCTCTGGTCGTCCATGTGTCCTCACTCGCTCCACATGATGATCTCTGCATGGAATCACCATCCTGTTAGCTCTGCCACTCTCACTCTCTGGAGCTCTGGATTTCTCTAAGTTTCTTAGCACAAATGAGCACAAATGAGCCTATTTGCCCTTGAAGCACCTACTTATAGCCCTTCTCAAAACCCTAATTCTTCTCTGCCACAGTCTATTTTCTTCCATGCAACCCCCCTTTCCTTCGCGTCTGCCCTCTTTTTAGCCTTTTCTTCTATCGAGAGCCAACCCAGCCCTTCCTGGTTAGCCTGGCTTACCTCTTGAGGGGGCATCACCTGTCAGTTACACTGGGGCATAACTTGTTTATCGAACGCATCTCACATCTTCTTTGACACAACGTTCTATCGAACATTGTATCAAAGAGGGGCAAAATGTAGACACCCAAATTTGTCCATGTCTAGCGACACCTTGTTAAATCACTAATCCATTAGCTAATTAATTAAATAAATTTTATTTATTTAATTAAAATCCCATTCTCATCCACTTAGCCAATTAATTAAATAATTTGTATTTATTTAATTAATTCCACATCATGTCTTATCTCATTTTATGCATTTATCCTATTAATTAAATAAATTTTATTTATTTAATTAATTTCCAACTCCTATCCCAACTAATTCAAATATTTTATTTGAATTAAGCCCTCATCATTTATCACATTTCAACACTTGTCCATTTCCCATTCATCATGTGTTGTAAGACAACTTTCATTTAAAATCCTTCACATGCACAACTAATTGGACCTAAATTTAGTAACTTTCAATCCTAGCCATTCACATAGCCTCTGAATCTCCACCGTTGATTGATCTTGGCTAAGTTCTATATAAACACCCTCTCACTCCATATGAGACATCCAGCAATCTAGTAATCCAGCAATCTAGTAATCCAGCAATCCAGCAATCCAGTAATCCAGCAATCATATAGCACCTACATTATCATCTTGAGCATCTGATTATCCAACTGAGCTTTTATCATCCATCATGGCAGCTTTCAGCTTTGTAATTACTTATTGTTGAAGAAGCAGTCCACATCTCTCTCTCTCTCAAACAAGGAATCGCACGGTCTAGGTGATGTTATGCTTGAATTGCATTATCCTTTGATTTCATTTAGATTAGATTCCTTGATGATGGTAGGGTTAGGCTTTCATGACTATGTCTGATCTTCCACACCTGACTTTCACCTATCACAGTTACCATAGATAATGAGGCACTGTTGTTCATGTTATCTGGTTCATCCACCCATACTCTTCCTTTGTAATGCACCGATGGTTTAGCTGGAGGATACAGAGATATTTTCTTTAAATCTATCCCATTAGAAATGACCATATCTCCAGTTCAACAATCAATAGATGCTGCTGCAGTAGCCAACCATGGCCTTCCTAAAATCAGCAGATAAGCATTTCTTTGGTTTCTAGGTTCTAGTATTAAGAAATCCACTGGGAATTCCCATGAATCTATCACAAAAGGTACATCAGTGATCACTCCCTTTGGAACAGCTACTGACTGATCAGCAAGTTGAAGAATTGTAGTTGTGGATTGGATACCTGACAGAGCTAACCTGTCCATTGTATGAACTGTTATCACATTAATTGCTACTCCTAAGTCAACCAAAACATTTGAAATTTCTACCCCCGAGATGAAAATAGTTATGACAGGGTTCCCAAGGTCTCCATATTTTGGGAGGAGAATTTCTCCCATCAATAGATCCATTACTTTTCCTTCCACCTGTATTGTGGAGGGAAAACTTTTCTTTTTGCCTTGTGTTTTGATGCAATACTGTTTGATGAATTGATTTAGTTCGGGTACATCTCTGATGGCCTGGAGGAGAGGAATTTTAATGTTTAGCTACTTGAGTTCTTGTAAAAGCTCTAATTCCTGATTGGGTTGGATTTGTTTTTGTAAAATCTTTTTCTGGGGAGCATTTTGTTTAAGTCATTTTGGGTAGGGTGCTAGCTTTTCCATCTCCGGAGCTCTTATCAGAATTGTGTTCAAGACTGTTCTCTGGAGCTGGCTTTTTAGGAGTAACTCCAGAGTTGTCTGTGGTTGATTTTTCTAGCACTTTTTCGTTAGTAATCTCCTCCGGGGGTTGATTGGATGGATTTTCAGGTTCCTCATCATTGGTTATTTCAACTATAGTTGGAGGAGAAGGTCTTGGGAATGCTTTCCCAGAACGCAGCTGGAGATTATTTGAATATATAGCATTAATTCCAGCCAGATTTTCTTGATCTGTCATATAGACAGCTGCTCCCTGTTTATTCCGTGGGTTTGGTATAGGCTGAGCTGGTAAAGGTGGTTG
Source organism: Cunninghamia lanceolata (assembly GCA_027924645.1). Taxonomy (NCBI): domain Eukaryota; kingdom Viridiplantae; phylum Streptophyta; class Pinopsida; order Cupressales; family Cupressaceae; genus Cunninghamia; species Cunninghamia lanceolata. The sequence continues at coordinate 3,413,390 of BSBN01001465.1, read as the reverse complement.
ACTAACTGGTTCATTTTGTGTTTGACCCTGTGTGTTGGAGGATCTAGTTAGTAAAACCTGCTGTTGAGGTTGGAAACATCTAGGTTGTCCTTGGTATTGTTGATGATATCCCTGTTGAGGACCCCATTGAGGTTGCATGCCTTGTGACCCAAACTGTGGTGGCCATTGTTGATTTCCCCAAGGTTGATTTTACCAGTTTTGGTTTTGCCAATCCTGCTGTCCCCAAGGAGGATTATTTTGAGGGCCATACCAAGCTGGATTCCACTGATTATTTCCCCAATTAGTAGGACCCCTGTAAGAAGACTGGCTTGGGTACTGATTATAAGGGAAATTTTTGGCTTGTTTTTGTCCCACATAGTTCAACTCCTCCTCTATCACAACATTCTTTTTACTCAATATTTTCAAGGCTGGAAGATGACTACACTGACTGGTAGGATGTTCCCTATCATAGATTTGACAGATCTCTGATTTGTCCAAGGGACATTCTCTCAACAGGTGTTTGTTTCTACACCTAGGACAATAAATGGAAAGCGGTTCAGTTGCTCTACTTTGATCAGTAGTTCTGGTTTTTGCTTGAATCCCATCCAATGTGGTATTTAGTTGGACCAGAATATCTATTTTTAGATTTGCAATTTTCTCCATCAATTGTCCTATCTCATTCTTCCCTTTAAAAGTTTTGGATGACCTTACTCCATCTTGAGTTCTGGAATAATTCCTGCAGAGTTCCTCTATGTCAGGTATTTCCATTTTGTTAATGTTTCCTTTTCCCATTAGGTCCAGTGCCTGTTTTGATTCTTTATCCAATCCTTTTATAAACAGGGTTCTGGCCAAGGAGTGATCCACCGGATTGCCATACCTTCTCAAGGCAAAATTAAACCTATCCACATAGTCTTCTAAGGATTCTTCCTCCCCCTGCCTAATTTTAAACAGTTCTTCATTTTTATTATTGGATCTGCAATAATCTTGGTATTTTTCTAAAAACTCTGTTTCCATTTGATCCCAAGAACGGATAGAACCCTGGGGTAAACCCATAAACCATCTCATCGCAGAATCTTTCAGGGTTGAAGGGAACAGTTTAAGTTTTTGGTTATCTGATCCATAATCATAAGTTTGGCAGACTACTTTGAATTCAAACAAGAATTGATCTGGATCCTCAGAGGAAAGTCCTCTAAAATTTGGTAGATGTGCTGGTGAGATATTCTTCATGGGAGCATTGTCTCCAGCAGCCAAAACAATAGGATAAGAGAAGGTTCTTGGGGCTTGATTTTCCTCTTCCCCATGATTATCATTTTCCATGTTTAGTACTAGTTCTTCTTCCTAAGGTTCTAGGAAATTAGGTTCTACCAAAGGATCTGCCTCAACTTTTTGTTGTAATTCCTAGATATAATTGGTAAGTGGAATATCTGTAGGATCTAAATTAAGATCTAGGTTTCCTTCAACAAGATTTTGTACCACCTCACTACTTTCCCCTATGGTGTGTTGTTGGGGTGTCTGCTTAATATATCTTCCTTTGAGATCTCTAGCTCTAACCATACATATCTATTCTAAAAACTATTTTTAACTCAGTGTCCCTAATTAAAACAAACTAATCCCCGGCAATGGCGCCAAAAATGACAGGTTGTCGCTGTACCTCATCATTTAATCTATTTTCAGATGTCAAAGAACTAGGGCTGTGTCCATGGCTATCTGCAACTAGGGATTCTAAGTGACCAGTTTATAGCTAATCCTAATGCTTAAAAGAATGACTAATCTATCTGCTTGTTGGATAAATGGAATGAATGCTTGTAAAATAGAAGAAAACAAGAAATGTACTTAAAGCAAAGAAACAATAACATGCATCTATCTATTAAAACAGGAAACACCTTTATAAAAGAAAACTTGAAACAATAAAACAAAGATACTAGCCTCCTGCCTGATTGGTGAGAGTGGGCCTTTGCTCCGCACCTTTGAGGCTGAAGGCTATTGTAGGAAATCAGCACAAAAGATGATCTACACTAAACTCAGTCCAATTCATTCATTTCTATATTCATGAAAATGTATGGCTATAGCAAAATTGGAATCTCTGAAAAATTAGAATAATTTTATCATTGTCATTCTATTACTATTTCTGAAAGTATATATAAAAAGAGTGATGATATATCACTGAACTTATCTATCAGTCTTTCTAGGAGATGACACCATCTCTTATTTGTACTTAACTGCCTAACTTATGAAAGATCATCATGCAAGAAAGGTAGACTTGAGTGGAACAGAAGTCCACTCAGAGGTCTAAGTTTAGGTCTTAATACACTTGGGCATCAAAGCCCTGAAAATAAGAATATTGGATTAGTTCAATTTGTGACTCATGCAAAATCTTTGGAAAGATAAAACTTCAGCAGTTTAACTGATAGTTGACCCTTCACTGAAAGATAAAACTTTAGCAGTTTAACTGATAGTTGACCCTTCACCACTTAGGTGATGATTTGAGTGAAGTGAGGGGGGTATTAGGATTGCTGCTGAAGTGTCTGGGTGGCAGCTTTGTCTGGAACATGCCTTGTTCTCAGGAGGCGCCAGAGATAGCTGTTCCTGTTTGCAGCTCCGGAGATATTCCAGACACTCGCAGAGCTCCGGAGAGTCATTCCCCATATCTTCAAAACACCAGGTGTCACTGTTCTTTGTTATGGTCTCCGGAGATCATTGAAGACGATCTCCGGAGATGCACAAAATCGCTGTTTCTGACATTTACACCTGCTAATTCAAAAAGGAAAGAAAAATTCTGCATTTTTTCATTAATCCCATGCACATTAGTCATCTAATCAGAAATTCTAATCTCAAGTAATCTATCTTAATTAATCACAAAATAGAACAATCTTCCTAACTTATTTGAGTACAGACACAAGGAAGATGAACTGAATAGGGGAAAAAGAGAGACAAAAAGGGGTGACTCATCAATTCCCTCATCTTGATTAATCCCCAATACAACTCATGTTTCCATACGTCAAAATTCTTCTATCCATGTCCATCACATCAACACTCAACCAACCTAGGTATCTACTTCCATACCCTCAATCTCGTGAAACTATAACCCTACCAATGTCTAATCCTCAAAATCTATTGATCCCCAAGTCCTTCAGCTACAACAACTCACCCAATCACACCAACAACTTGCCCAATCATTACAACAAAATTTGAGACTCCAATCAGCCCAACAATCCCAATCATCGTCATAGCATCAAAATCACCCACAAACATCACCCCAAACACAATTACACAATCAATCAATCAACACTCTACCTATTCAAGATGAAATCAAACGAATCATCGATAATTAGATTGGTGCTTGACAAAAGAAATACTCATTTGAAGAACTATACCCTGATCCATTTGATAAATCTTTAATCACGGTACCTTTTCCTGCAAATCTTGAAATACAAAAATTTGACAAATACAAAGGAAAAGGTGACCCTCGCGATCATATTCGTGAATTCTGTATCGCATGCATGGAATTTCAACACGAACCCACATACTTAATGAGACTTTCTCTTAAAAGTTTGGCTGGGTCGGCCCTTGAATGGTTCTCACGTCTCCAAGGAAACATCAAATCATTTGAACAACTAGCAGAGGAGTTTGTCAAGAACTTTGCCTACAACATTGAACAAGACACCTCCATGCAAGACCTTTATAATACTAAACAAAAAGGAGGGGAAACCCTTGCTTCTTTCCTACAAAGATGGAGGCATATTGTCAGTCGACTTCCTTGCCATATTCCTGAGAAACAACTGGTTCCAATTTTTGTACAAAATCTTAATCAAGAGCTAGCTTTTCATTTACAAGTGCAATGCTCTAATTCATTTGAGGAAATCATGACAAAAGACAAGATGATAGAAACGACCCTTATCAACAAAGGTCTCATTAAAATTTACAAAGACAATCACAATCGCGATTCCAATAACCAAAACAATGATAAATCCCTATACTGGAATCGAAACAAGAACATTGTGAATGATGGAATCACTGATACAAAACATGTTCAAAATGTGCAAAACAAACCATTTATCCTCAATTCTTCATCAACTCATAATACACCTTGAGATCGTCCACCACATATATAGAAGAAATTTACCCTTCCAGGACTGAGACCACCACGCAAATTTTTGGACCTAGCAAAACCTCTTGAATTAGTATTTTGAAAACTTAAACAAGCAAACATGATTGAACTTCCTGAAATTGGTAAACCTTATGATGACAGTCGACCAAAACCTTGTTGGTTCTGAGAAGATCAATATTGTGAATACCATCGCATCAATGGCCATGCCACTAATTCATACATGAGACTGAAGCATTATGTCCAAGATCTAATTGATCAAGGAGAGATACACATAGATCAAATACCTCATGAGTCTCCCAATGAGAAGCTCAAAGCCTACCAAGAACCATTTCCTCCACATGAGCAAAAAAATAATAGAGCCAATAATGTCGATAACACATCACACCGTGAAGTTCATTATGACTATAGCAACCACAACTTAGTTAGCCATAGTGAAGTTTCATATCCTCATGTCAATGTTATAACTATTAGAGGTAGAACTCCTGAGTGTGATGTCACTACATGAAGAGGTCGTATCACTATTCAGGGAAATCCTCCTCCGCCTAATCCCACAAGACCTCCTATTTCATCCTATAATCCCATGAGACCTCTTGTTTCATCCCATAATGTACCTAAATATAATATCCTGGATCAATTGAAAAAGATACCTGCCCAGATCTCAATCCTAGAGCTTTTAAGAATGTCCCCCCAACACAAATAAATATTGGATAGGGCCCTTGTCGAATCTCAAGTACCAGGTGATATTGATGTAGATCAATTCCAAGCTATGGTGGGGGCTCTTACATCAACTCTTCACCTCATCTTCATAGAGCCAGAAAACTTCTCTCTTGATCATTTCCATAACGAAGCCCTTCATCTAGAAGTTATTGTTAACCAACTTATTATGAAACGGGTCTTGATAGATGGTGGATCAGCTTTGAATTTATGTACCCTCAAATTAATAAAACAATTGGGATACTCTGATTAGAACATTGACGAGAAATATCAAATTACGATCAGAGCTTATGATGACGAAGAAAGAAAATCGGCAGGCATAATTAGACTCCCAATCAAGGTTGGCCCTATTACAATGGAAACTACATGTCAGGTCTTAGATCTTGATCTCCCCTACAACATTCTCCTAGGGCATCCATGGATTCATGCCATGAGAGCTGTACCTTCCACATACCACTAATGCATAAAATTCCCATTTAATGATTGTGAGATTACCATACAAGCAGACCCTCTCCCATTTCAATATTGCAGATGCTTGGAGGGCCCCTATCAACATCAAAATTATTGCCCAACTAATGAAGTTGCCCAACCATCATCCAAATACATTGATCCATCCACCCTCACCCCATCTTCATCAACCACACCATCCACTTCCCGACTGGAGATCAAGGCTAAGATCAGTGATAAAGGCATGGGGGAGTACACTCTATTTCATATCAATGAACTTCCTCTTTCACCTAAAAGCTATGGGTAACCTCATCATATTAATCATGTCTTGGTTACTCATCCACAATTGAAAGATTTCAAATATTGGGGGCAAATGAGTCAAGAAACCATTGAAGATGACATCTCTAAATGGCTCTATAGAGAAGAAGATGAACAAAGACAATTACCATTGAGTATATATCACAGAGGTTATCCCATCATTAAAAAGTTGGGCTATACAAAAGGTCAGCTTGGGAAACAACAACAGGGAATCTTAGAGCCTTTAGAGTTTCATTGTTGACCTAAGCATGCTAGGCTAGGGTTTGGATCCACTAAGTGTGAGTCACCCGATGTTGAGTTTATCTTAGACGAAGTGGTGCAAGCTTTTCCCACGGTTGAGTCATTTAATCGAGACACTTTCATAGATCCTTTTGAAGCAGTCGTTGATGTCTTCGAGGATAATGCCATCTATACCATCACTTATTCCTTTGATCAACCATCTTCTTCATCCACCCCATCCACTTCATCTCATTCATTATCCCTTGTTTATCTAGATCTCATTGACTGGGACCAACAAGGACCTCCTGTCCTTGATGTCTTTGAAAATGATGAGGCTATTGGTGAATTTCTGGGACTTCATACTCATATACCAATTGGAGATCACAAGATTGGTTACACTATTGAACTACACTCCAATGCCTACTTTGGGGAATCCATTAAATTCCTTAGTAAAAAAAATAAAAATATCAAAATAACGTCCCCCGGTGAAAACCACTTTGTGGTACTTTTGGATGATAAAAAAATAAAAATAAAAGACATATCCAATGGTGAAAACCTCTCTGAGGTGCCAGAGGATGAGGAATTTAACCTTCCCAAAGTGGGGGCACACCAAGAAAAGTCCACTATACTCATCGAACAGACACAAGAGATGAATCTTGGAACTACAGAAGAACCCAAAATCACATATGCAGCAAAATCACTATCAGAATTTGAAACTCAGAACTTCAATTCTTTCTTCAGAAAATGGGAAATCAATTTTGCTTGGTCCTATGCACATATGCCAGGATTAGATCCATCACTTATAGTACATCATTTAACGGTTCATCCGGGAACAAAACCAGTGAAATAAAAATTAAGAAAGATGCATCCCAAAATTGCCTTAATGGTCAAAGTAGAGTTAGAAAAGCTCTTATCAATTGGTTTCATCAAATCGATAGATTATCTCGAGTGGATCTCAAACATTGTACCTATAGCCAAGACAAATGGAACCATTAGAGTTTGTAATGATTTCAGAGATATCAACAAAGCTTGTCCAAAAGATAATTTTCTGTTACCGAACATTGATATCATAGTGGATCTGATAGCAGGACATGAGATGCTATCATTAATGGATGGATTTTCTGGGTATAACCAGATTAGAATAGCTGAAGAAGATCAACATAAAACCTCTTTCATTTGTGTCTGGGGAACATATTGTTGGCTCGTCATGCCCTTTGGTCTAAAAAATGATGGAGCAACATATCAAAGAGAAATGACTGTTATCTTTCATGATATGCTTCACAAACAGATGGAAGATTATGTAGATGACACACTAGCCAAATCAAAAACTAGAGAGAGTCACCTATATGTTTTGGAAAACATTTTTGATCATCTTGAAAAGTACAATGTCAGGCTGAATCCTAAGAAGTTTGTATTTGGAGTAACATCTGGAAAACTCTTAGGTTATATCGGGTCCAGAAGAGAGATTGAAGTTGATCCAACAAAAGTCAAAGCTATAATGGAAATGCCTCCTCCTCAAAATCTAAAAAAACTCAGATCTTTGCAAGGAAAATTAGAATCCATAAGGAGGTTTATCGCCCAGCTTACAGACAAGTGTCAACCATTTACTCACTTGTTGAAGAAAAACACATAATTTATCTGGGATCAAAACTACCAAGAAGCATTTGATAAACTTAAAGAGTACCTGGGATCTCCTCCTGTGTTAGCACCACCTATTCATGGAAAACCCCTTATTTTATACATCTCAACAACATCAACAACATTAGGGGCTCTTTTAGCACAAAATGATGATAATGGTAAAGAACGAGCAATCTATTATATCAGTAGAACTTTGGTGGGCTACGGACTGAATTATTCACCTATTGAAAAGGCATGTCTCGTAGTTGTCTTTGCATCACAAAATCTTAGGCATTACATGTTGAGTCATCAAACTAAGCTTATATCAAAGATTGATCCTCTCAAATATCTACTATCTAGAGTAGCTTTGACTAGTCATATGGCAAAATGGGTGATGATGCTTAGCGAATTTGACATTAAGTACGTTGATAGAAAAGCTATAAAAGGACAAATAATAGTAGATTAATTGGTAGAAGCACCTATAGAATCAGATCATCCAATGGTAACAAAATTTCCTGATGAATCAATTTTGGACATAGAAACTATTCCCTCTTGGCAATTATATTTTGATGGTTCTCATACTCAACGTGGCTCCAGAGTAGGAATACTCTTTGTTACACCTCAAGGCAATTATATACCAAAATCATTTCACTTTCAGTTTCCATGTACAAACAACATCGCCGAATATGAAGCACTAATCAAAGGATTGAAATTGGCCATAACCTAGAATATCAAAGATTTACAAGTTCATGGAGATTCTCAATTAGTGATCAAACAAGTAAACAATGAATATCAGACAAAAGATGAAAAGTTAAAGCCATACAAGAAACTAGTTGATACATTCAAAATGTATTTCAACAAGATCATATTTGAACAGATGTCAAGGCTTCGCAACGAAGTTGCTGATGCTATGGCCACAATTGGTTCAATGATAGAAATGCCTGGAGATAATCCCAAAATTGAATTCCTGATAGATTAGTTGTTTATACCACCTTTCGATATCCCAGAATCAGAGTTGTTATGTGATATTATTGGTCCTAACTCCATTTGGTTCAATGAGATTAACCATTACCTTCATAGCCAAATCATCCCACCAAATCTTTTCAAATCCCAACGTCGCTCCTTCATTCGCCGCTCTTCCCAATATGTCCTCGGAAACACACTTTATCGAAGGTCACTAGATGGTGTCCTGCTTAAATGTCTTAACCCAGAAGAAGCCTAAATTGCCTTGTATGAGATACATGAAGGCATCTGTGATGCTCATTCTAGTGGTCCTTAGTCAAGAAATTGCTTCGCATAGGATACTACTGGCCTACTATGGAGCAGGATACGAATGATTTTGTCAAGAAATATGTACCTTGTCAACAACATAGTGATCTAATTCATGCACCAACACAAGAACTACAAACTATCACTACTCCATGGCCATTCTCACAATGGGGGCTTGATCTCATTAGAAAAATACATCCATCCTCCTCAGATGGTCATAAATTTATTATCACTGCTACTGAATACTTCACTAAATGGGTTGAAGCAATTCCTCTTACTTACATTACAAGATAGCAAATATCTAAGTTCATCTTCCATTATTTCATTTGCCACTATGGTATTCCTCAAGCCATAGTCACATATAATGGTCGCCCATTTAAGAATCAAGATGTCAAAGAGCTTTGCAATAAATTCAAAATCCAACATCACTTTTCTACTCCCTATTATCCGTAAAGCAATGGCCAAGTCGAAGCAACTAATAAGACTCTTTTGAAAATCCTGAAGAAAATGGTAAACGAGGCTGGCCGTGATTGGTACGTGCAACTTCATCCTAGTCTTTTGGCTTATCGAACCAGTATCCACACTCCTACTAGTGCTACACCATATTCCTTGGTATATGGTTCAGAATCTATTTTACCCATTGAGATCGAGATCCCATCCTTGCAAGTATCCTTACAACACTTGATTTCAGATGAACAATATCGGATGTCAAGATTACAAGAGCTTGAACTATTGGATGAGAAGCGACTTATAGCTCTTAATCATCTGAAAGCTTATCAAAATTGCCTGCGCTGAGGTTACAACAAGAAAATGAAGCCTCGTAAATTTGAGCTTGGAGATCTTGTTCTACTCGAAAATCAAAGAAATCTAGTTTATCGTGCAAAGAAAGGAAAGTTTGAACCTAACTGGTTGGGACCTTTTGTCATAACCAAGAGCTATGGATCAGGAGCTTACCAACTTTCCACTCCATAAGGTCAACCTTTGGAAGAGCCTATCAACATAGCCCATCTCAAACGGTTCTATACCTAACTCGAAGTATCCCAGTTACCAAAAAAAATCAATCAAAAATCAAAATAGTAAAGAGAAATCATTTCGTCTAATGGTGAAAACCACTTTGGTGGCATCCTGGATAAGTATCATGGTGAAAACCTGTTCGCAAGTGCCATGTGTAGAAAATTTGAGCTGTCCCCACCATCCTTTAGGCATCTTTTTCACATTACCCATCATAAGATCTATTCTCCCTTCATTCCCCATCCATATCTTGCAATACGCATCTACTCAGTATCATCTGGTCATATTGCTTTGTCTTGCCTTCTATTCTGAGTTTCGTTATCACTAGCTGTTTCCATTAGTCTTTTTCCATCCCTCCACCTAATCCCATCCTAGTATTATTTTGTCCACCTATGTAGGTCTATGTGTCTTGGTACCTTTGAGTTCCTCATAATAAACTCTTGAGTTCATCTACATTACAGTCTCATGCAATCCCATAATAAAATTTTCATCACTACATTCTCATCCTTCCCCTCCATCCAATCATTCAAATCATAAAACTACAAAAATTCAAACAAAACAAACACAAACCAATTTTTGACACTCACGCATTCCAAGCCATATCTCAAAAACACTTTGACACACTTTGACAAAATTGCGCAACTCAACACCTAGTGATTTGATCTTGACCGTAGTAACTAAGTTGCAGATTCGCCAGGCCAAACCATCCTTTATTTACCTTATCTTATCCATGTTGCAGTATGGGCCTAACCAGTGTTGTCATTGATGTCAACATACTCGTGTTGTATTAATGATAAGGATTGAATGAACTGTTTGCTGAGGATATTGAGAAAATTGGTCATATTAGGAACATAGAAGAACAGTGAAGACAGTAAGGTAAAGATCCAAGATAAGATGAGGATAAGAGGATGCGGTTCAAAGGGTTTGTAGATATGTGTCTTAAGATGATCCAGTAAAGATTTCAAAGGTCTGCATGTTGATCTGAAGAAGTTGTAGCCACTCAAGTAAAACCGGTTCTAGCAGGTATTCAGAGGTGACAGAGTGATACAGATAGGTCCGGTGAGATCTAGAAATGCATTATCCTATTCTACAGATTTGGTAGAATGTTTAGGAAGTCCATGTGGAGTGACAACTCAAATGGTTCATGATCTGGCGGTTCGCAAGCATCGATTCCATTGTGACAGTGATGACAGACTGTGTTCTTGAGGTTCTGGATGAAGGAGAGAAGGATTTCAGTAAGCAGATGTAGTGTGGATGTTCTTGGTGATTCAGGCTAGCTTGTGGAGGTCTTTTGGATTGTTTCTAGTTCAAGTTGGTGATCCGCATTAGAGTTTGAGCTCACATTTGAAGAATAACTTCTGAATGATGGTGTTCTTCCTAAGTCTGGCCGACCAGATGTGTTACACATCCTGTGGATGATCTTGAAGATGTTTTGTGAAGATTGTTGTATTCCTAGAAGAAGATTGAAGTCTTAGATCTGTGTGGCCGACAGTGTGTTGATCCACGTGAAGTCTTTTGTAATTAGTCATGATATATTTATGTATTTGCTCTATAATGTTTACCGACTTAGATGATCATTCCTAAGTCGATGTCTTGTATAAATAAGGAATTGCAAAGTCATTCCAAAGTGTATCTTGTGGAGATGAGAGTGTGGTAGCGAGGAGGAGAATGAAAGGCAGAGCAGAGGTATTGGGCTTAAATGAAACTGATTCAAGCATGGTGAAGATGCTATTCTCTAGTTCAAGTATGTGATACTTATTATTTTGTAGACAGTGTGTCTCTTGTAGGTAGTGGGCCTCTTGTGAGCAGTGTGCTCAGACAGTGAGCCCTAATTGGCATGTGCCATTTGTTCTTTCTATTCTTCTAACAAAGAATACAATCTTGGGTTAATCACCCCGTGTTTTTTCCCTTAACCGGGTTTTCTACGTCAACATCTTGGTGTCTTGTGTGTTAATGTGTTTCTGCTCTTGATTTAATGTATTATGTTTCCACGATTAATTTATCATTATGCTACTGAATTACAAAGTGGATTTAAGTGTTTAATTGGAAGAAAGTTTTGGACAACTGATTCACCCCCCCCTCTCAGTTGTCTTCCGTAAATCTAACAATTTGTATCAGAGCTAAGTTCCTCTAAAAGAGCTTAACTGCTTGAGGAGATCCAGGATGTCATCCTACAAGAAGGATAGTTTGAAGTTTGATGGAACCAATTTCAATCTTTGGAAAAGTCACATGCAATTCCACTTGCAATGTATGGGAATGCAGTACTGGACCATGACTACAACGAAGTATACTCCTCCACAAAATGGCCCAAAATCCCCAAATGAAATCACAGATGCTGAAAACAATCTGCAGACTAAAGAAGCTCTTCTAAGTGCATTGTCTGATTCAGAGCTGACAAATGTTGTTGACCTACAAAATGCTTTTGAGATTTGGGAGAAACTAGAACTTCTGCATGAAGGAAATAAGTATGTTAAATGTGTAAGGCTACAGAGTCTGAAAGGAAAATTTGAAAATCTGAAGATGAGAGAAGATGAAAATATCACTACTTTTATGCCAAGAGTAAATGAGCTTGTTTGTGGCATTAGATGTGCTGGTGGAGTCTTGGATGAAGATGAGATTGTAGGCAAAGTTCTCAGATCCCTTCCTGCTTCTTACAAATACAAGGTTGCTGCCATTGAAGAATTCAGAGCCCATTCAGGTGTCACAAGAGATCAATTGGTTGGTAAATTAGCTACTTTTGAATTGACTGAGTTTGGAGATGCCCCCCAATACTGAATCTGCATTCAAAGCCACTGTGAGGCCTACCTTTTTCACTTTTGTTCATGAGACTATTTGCAGTGCTATTGCTATTACTTTTATGTTGAGAAACTATTGATGCTGAAATCTTGTTTATTAAACCGAATTGATTTTCGAGAAAATAATTATGCAATGATAATTAGATGTTGCTTTTAAGAAAATGATGAATGGATATGGAACTTTAATGTGATTTTAGTATGATTATGTGGTAGAATATTTAGGTATGCTTGTATTGAAAGTGCTTCGGCTATGATATCTTTATATGTTATTAACTTCGAGTTTGAGTGTGCAGGTATTGCTAACAAAACCACAAATACAGGAGATCATTCCATACCCTATGTTGTATCCCTTGTGAGCCGATTTAGTTCCACGAGGAACTAAGATCAACCTCGTGTTTGGTGAAATGTTGTAATGTTGTAATGTTGCATGGGGTTAAGGGAATTAGGTCTATCTTCTGATTTACTTATATTGTGAAATGTGTTGTAAGAAATGTTGTTTTGAATCTTGTATAAACTTTATTTCTTTTAGACCCTTTTCTTATGTTTTTATTTGACTCTGAGAGTCCTAACTAGGTAAAAATCAACCCTGGGTTATACCCCATGGGTCTAGGGACCCTTTTGACTAGGATAACCTTGGGATAACCTCCATATGGTCACTCTAACTTCACAGTGAAGTTAAGTGACGAATTTGGAAGCATGGGGATAATGGGATGAGTGGAATCCACACTGAGGCCCACTTCCAAGTCATAGAATGACTCCATGATCCCCTAATAATGGAGTGCTTTGTCTCTTTGTGCCTCTCTTTTGGTGGGGGGTTCCCCATAAAAGGGTGGTGTGTCATCCACTCCCTTTTTATTTTTATTTTACTTATTGTATTTTATTTCTCCATGTGTTGTAAAAGGACTATAGTGGGGAACCTCTTGAGTGGGGTTAATTGTTTTAAGTCCACTAGGATAATGGATGAGGAGTGGATTTAGTTTTTTTAATGCCACTTGGGAAATAAGGAAAATGGAGGGAATTAGTTTTAAAAGAGGAAGGAGAGGGTAAGGGGGGTTGGATTATTGTGGAAAGAAGGAGAACTTGGAGGAGGAGACTGAAGGGTGGAGCTCTTCTTCAAATTACATCCATAATAGGGCTTGTAAAGGTTAGTCAACAAGACTACTCACCTTGTATGATCTGTTACTTGTTATGTATGTTGTTTTGCAAAGATTGTCTTTGTGCTATTTCTGTTGTTTGGGTTTGTGTTGGGTGTTTGAAAGAGCTTCTTCCAGTTGGAAGACAATGCTCATCATGTGTAGGGAAGGGAAGGTGTGAACCTCCTCGGGTGTATTCTTGTTCTTTGTATATGGAAGCCTTGAGGGCATGTTGGTAATTTTGAGCCAAAAGGGCTTTAAGTCTTGAGAGCCTATTTGGGATATCCCTGGATTTTTGATTACTTGGATGGCTTGAGGTCAAGAGAAAGAGTAATTTTGTTGGCTTGAGGCCATGTGATAAGTTGTGATAAAATGTTGTGAAGAATGACACCTTGAGTTGAGAGAGTCTACTTCCCTACCCTCTTTAAACTCACGTCAGCTGAGTTTTTGTATTGTGAGTAAAACCATGGGTGTTTTGTGTTGTTTGTTTTCTTTTGTTGTGTAGTGTTTGGTCTATTCTACCCTGGGTGTGTGGATGATCTCCCTAGCTCGGGGGTGACCCTCTTCCGGGTCTATGGTAGGGAGGAGAGCTAGTTGGTTAGTGTTTCCTTCCTTGTTGTCATGCAGGTTGTTTTTGGAGCATGTTGAGAAGATTGGAGGAGTTTTTCCTTGTTTAGAGAAAATGTTCTATCTTCCTACTTGTAATGAGAGCTTGGTCTCTTAAGGTCCTTCCTGGAAAGGTTTCCTTTGAGGAGAGGTTTACTCCCTCTGAAAGTTGTAGAAAAATTGTATTGGGAGAAGAAAGTAATTCCTCCCTTAGAATGTTTGTGAGTTGTGGGATCTCATAGTTGTTATTCTTGTTTATCAAATTTTCTAAGTTGTGGAATTAGTTGATTGTTTTAGACAAAGTTGTTAAAATTGTATTGTTTAGTGGGAAATAATGAATTAGTAAATTGAGTAGTTGAAAATTGGACATTTGAAAGAGAAAAGAAATTATGTTTTGGTTATTTACTTTTATTGTTGAGAATAAATGTATAAGAGTATTTATTTCCTTGTTATATTGGATGCTATTAAACTTAGATTGAATTTAGTTACTTGTAATTTAATTTTCAATTAAAAGGAAAGATAGTTTTCTTAGAATATCTAATGATTAACATTAGCTTGTATGAAGCTTAATTTCGTAGTTGCATTTGATAATAAAATTGCAGGGAAAATAAGAAATAAATTTATATATTATTTTGCCTACGATAAATAAATGATAAAAATGTATATATAAATATATATATATATATACATATTTATATATATATACATTTATATATAAAAAAATAGTTTTCTGTATTGATGAATAAAATGAGAATTTGAGGAATTTACACAATGTGAGTATCTTATGCTAAATATATATATATATATATATATATATATATATTCATTTAATTGTAATTAAAAAAGGGATCTTATGCTAAGACTATTTATATATAAATATATATATATATATAAATATATTTATATTTATTTTTATTTAAAATTACGTATTAGCAAATGCGAGGAGAAGAGAGTTCACTGTTATCAAATAATACACAGTCATGAATTTACAAAGAATAAGGGTGGGGGTTTAACCCCCATCGAAAACATAAGTACAAAGTGGGATGTGGGTGGGGCTTCGCCCCTCCCCACACCCCCCCGTTGCTGCCAAGCCTTGTGGGCTACCCACCACCATCGCCGCCAGAGCCGCAACCTTCGACAAGCCCTGCACCCCACGGCCTCCGCGGCCCCCTCTGCCCTCCGCCAGCGAACGACCATCGCTGCTGATTGCGCGGCCCCAAACCCCGCCTGCGACCACCACCCTCCACTGCTTCCCCTCCACCGTGCTTTGGCCGACCTCCCTTCATCCGCCCTCCGCCCATCCACCGCGGCCTGCATTTCCGCCCCTCTCCATTCGGCCCTGCGACCAGCACCACACGTTGCCACCGCCGCTCCTTCATTATCCTGCAAACATATCTCTCACAACAAAAAAAATTAGGGTTATTTAACCCCCATTGCTATTTGTTGGAAATTCATAATAATATGGTATTAAAATATGAGTGGAGTTTCCACTAGCATGATTTAAAATGCTTTTAATTAAAAATAAATTAATATATATATATATATGTGTGTGTGTGTGTGTGTGTGTGTGTGTGTGTGTGTGTGTGTGTGTGTGTGTGTGTGTGTGTGTGTGTGTGAGTGCATATATATATACATTTATATATGATATTTGCTATAATAATGTGGGGTTTCAATCAAATTTTTTTTATTTCATTAGTGATATTTATATGAATGATTATATAAATAAATAAATAAATAAATAAATAAATAATTGTAATGTAGTTAAAAATGTAAATATATAATTAATCGTTTATTCATTGTGAAAGGGGGATTTAAAGAAAATAAAATTTATATATATTAAAAGAAAAATAAAATATTTAAATAGATATATATTTAAATATTTATTTAAAGAAATGATGAGACAATTAATTTTGACATTTAATATTTAAAATTCAACAGATTGATCTGTAATAAAAACTGCGATCTCAAAGTTAAATCATTACCAAATGGTAGACTATGAAAATGAGACAATTTATTGAAATAAATAGTTAATTAAATAAATAGACGATGGAATGTAATAGAAGTAGAAATGCGAGCCAGTATTGAAATAAATTGGGAAATGCAATTAAAGGTCAACCACCTACCAAGGAAATCCTAAGCGTTGCAAATTAAACTGACATAAACATAGTGATCTATATCAATTTGCACAAGTGTGTAGAATATTCTGTTAGCAACAGTAACTTTGACGACTTAAACATACACAACCGAGCACACTTACGCGTGTGAGGGGGAATTTAGAATAGACAGGAGAAAATTTTTGACAGTTCGTATCATGACCAATGTCGCATGTGGACATGACACATGTGTTTGCGTGTTGTGACCACATGGGAAATGTGGGCATGACAGCCACTACCTCTGTGAAAGGTAAACAAAGGTTTGATCTAGGAGAGAACTCTTCAAGGAAACTATCATGGTATGAAAAAGCAATAAAAGACCTGGAAGAAGAAGAAGCAGAAACTGCTCAACTTGAAGCCCTTATTGCAAAAAGATTGCCTAGAGGATCCGGTAAGTATGAAGGGAAATTGCCTTTTAATTGTTTTAACTGCAATAAGATTGGTCATTTCTCCTCAAGGTGTCCGGAAAGATTTTCAAGACCAAATCCTAACAGATCAAGGTTCCAAAAGAATTGTTACTATGTTCATGAAGAGGATGATAATGAAGGAGTAACAGATGATGAATCATAGACAGGAAACAAATCCGGAAGTGATTGGGTATTTATTGCCATCAAGGAAGAAGATCCAATGCCCTCTGAATCTGTCAATCATAAAGTTGTAGAAAGAGCTCTGGCTGCCCAAGTTGAAGAAAAGGATGATTGGGTCATTGACAGTGGATGTTGTCACCATATGAAATGTGACAAAAATAAGTTCATAGATTTGGAAAGGTATGAAGGAGGAGTGGTAAAGTTTGGTGATAATTCTGCTAGTAGAATAAGAGGTAGAGGAACTATTTCTTTTGATGGAAGGAACAAAACCAGTAATGTATTGTATGTTGAAGGACTGAAGCTCAATCTTCTTAGTGTTGGATAGTTGGTGGACAAAGGCTATGATCTCCGATTCAAGAATGGAAAATGCAAGATCTTTGAAAGTTTCATAACAGAGATTGCATTCGATACTCAAACAAAAGGTAATATCTTCCATTTAGTTGGTACCGGTAAAAGTTGTCTATTTGTACAAATTGATCAGAGTTGGTTATGGCATATGAGGATGTGTCATGTGAATTTTGATAATATCATCAAGATAAGCAACACTCAGGCTGTAAGAGATCTTCCAAAACTGGTGAAACCTACAAATAGTTTGTGCAAAGAATGTCAGTTGGGGAAACAAAGCAGAGTCTCATTCAAAAGCAAGGAACAATCTTCTACCGGATTATTGGACTTAGTTCATACTGATTTATGTGGTCCGACAAGAATCAAGAGTGTACAAGGTGATAGATACT
Source organism: Cunninghamia lanceolata (assembly GCA_027924645.1). NCBI lineage: Eukaryota > Viridiplantae > Streptophyta > Pinopsida > Cupressales > Cupressaceae > Cunninghamia > Cunninghamia lanceolata. Next base: position 3,395,700 of record BSBN01001465.1, on the reverse strand, counting down.
TCATGCTATTAATTGATGACTACTCCCAGATGATGTGGGTAACTTTTCTGAAAGAGAAATCAGAAGCTCTTGAGAAATTCAAAATATTCAAGGCTATGGTAGAGAATGAAACTGGATTGAAATTAAAATGTCTGAGGTCTAATAGAGATGGAGAATTCACATCTCGTGAGTTCATAGAATTCTGTGAGAAACATGGAATAAAAAGATAGTTGTCTGCTCCTAGGACTCCACAGCAGAATGGAGTAGTGGAGAGAAAGAACCAGACCATCCAAGAAGCATCCAAAACCATGATGATGGAAGCAAATGTTCCTCAGATCTACTGGAGAGAAGCAGTGAGCATTGCAGTCTACACTCTTAATCAAGTTCAAATCAGAAGCAATACCAGTAAGACTCCTTATGAACTTTGGTTTGGCATCACTCCCATTGTGAGGTATTTTAGATTTTTTGGTAGCAAATGTTACATCAAGAGAGATGAAGATCTAGGAAAATTTGATGCTAGAAGTGATGAAGGAATTTTCTTGGGTTATTCTACTCAAAGCAAAGCATACTGTTGTTATAACAAGAGATTGAGGAAGATTATAGAAATTACAAATGTGAAGGTTGATGAAGGTATTGAAAAACCCTCAAAGTTTTATGAATGTGATGAAGATGATTAGAATGATGTTTTGATCCAAGGAGTTCAAGCCCCTTCTGAGATTTAGATCTAGAATGATCCAGAAAATCAGGAAGAGAAGATAAGTTTGAATGAACCTGATCAAGAATTAGAAGTGCAAGAAACTCCAAAAGTTCCCAGGTATGTAAGACTGAACCACTCTGAAGATCAGATCATAGGTGATAAAAGCAAAGGTGTACAAACAAGAAGAAGGATTGTTCAAGATTCAAAAGAGTATTGTCTGATTTCAAAGATTGAACCTAAGATAGTGAATGAAGATTACAATGATGAAAACTGGACTAAAGCAATGGAGGAAGCGTTGATGCAAATTGAGAAAAATCACACTTGGGATCTTGTTCCCAGACCTAGAAACAAGAATGTGATTGGAACCAAATGGGTCTTTTAGAACAAACTAAATGAAGTTGGTGAAGTAATAAAAAATAAAGCTAGATTGGTTTGCAAGGGTTACTCTCAAATAGAAGTAGTTGATTTTGAAGAAACTTTTGCTCTGGTGGCAAGAATTGAAGCAGTCAGATTATTTCTTGCTTTTGCTACTTTCAAGGATTTTAAAGTATATCAGATGGATGTCAAGTCTGCCTTCCTAAATGGTGACTTGGAAGAAGAAGTATACATTGAGCAACCAGATGGATTTCAATTGTCTGATCATGGTGATATGGTCTGCAAGTTGAAGAAAGCACTGTATGGATTGAAGCAAGCCCCAAGAGCCTGGTATGAAAGATTGGATAAGTACCTCTTGAAGATTGGTTTCAACAAAGGTACTGTCGATAGTAATTTGAATTTCAAAATTGATCATGAAAACATCTTGATTGTTGAAGTGTTTGTTGATGATATCATTTTTGGAGGAAGAGATAGTATGTGCAGAACTTTTGCAAATCAAATGAAAAGTGAATTTGAGATGTCCATGCTTGGGGAAATAAATTTCTTTTTGGGTCTGCAAATCATTCAAACTAAGAAAGGAATCTTCATTTCTCAGACTAAATATGTGAAAGAATTGTTGAAGAAATTTGGGATGGAAGACTCAAAACCAAAGAATACTCCCATGGCAACCGGATGTAAATTGAGCAAAGATGATGACTCTCCTAAGGCTGATCAGAAAAAGTATAGGTCAATGATTGGAGGATTGTTGTATCTCACTCAAAATAGACCTGATATTATGAATGTTGTTGGTCTTGTTGCTAGATTCCAAGCTGATCCTAGAGAATCTCATGTCATGGCAATCAAGAGGATTTTTAGGTATCTAAAAGGGACAGTTGAGTATGGTCTGTGGTATCCTAGAGATCATAATTTCTCTCTTCATGCATATACAGATGCAGATTGGGCAGGAGATGTGGATGACCAGAAGAGTACCAGTGGTTGAGCATTCTTTTTAGGGAAGCGATTGGTTTCTTGACTAAGCAAGAAACAAGAGGCAATATCTCTATCTATAGCTAAAGCAAAATATATTGCAGTAGGAGGTAGTTGCAATCAAGTTTTGTGGATGAAGCAGATGCTAAGAGACATCAAAGTGGACTATGAGGAACCTATCACAATCTTATGTGATAATTCAAGTGCAATAAATATATCTAAGAATCCGGTGTTGCATTCAAAGACTAAGCATATATCCATCACGTTTCACTTTCTGAGAGAGCAAGTGAACATGAATGAAGTTAGATTGGATTTTGTGCCTTCTAAGGATTAGATTGCAGATATCTTTACTAAACCTCTACCTAAGGACTCTTTTGAGTATCTTAGGGAGAAGTTAGGGATTATTACTGTGTATGAGGAAAAATCAATTAAATCTAAACTAATAAAACTAAAAACCAATCACATAAAGCGAACCAATCTAAGTAAAAGCCATTATCATAAAATCAAAGACAAATGAAAGCTCTTACCAAAATCTATATTGTTCCCTTTGGAGATGTATGGATTGCTCAATGAAGTTGCAAAACCATAGTTGCAACAAGCAAGTAGTGTGCTCAAGAGATCAATGTTAAGAGATCGTAAGGTTGCTCAATCGAATCATGGTATGGTCAAAGCACTGTTAAGTATGCCTGAGAATAAAATCGAAGAGAGAGAGCTTAATGAAGGAGATGAGGGGAGTTTATATAGATTTTAACAAAGATTGATCAACGGTCCAGATAATTTAGAAGAATCAATGGAGGAGAACAGTTGAGGAACATGCAACGAATAAGAAGAAGCCAAGTGTCTTGCTTTCTTTTGCATGAGAGGAGTTATCAAGAATAGAAGAATGAGTTAAAGCAATTAACAGAATGTAATGATGAGTTAAGTGATATAAAACAAGAAGGGATTTGCATGAGAATAAGAAGATATTTTGCTTTATTAAATATTAGAAATATTTAATTTCATGAGAAGAAAGCTTGAGTTATATTAGAGATAACTCAATTTAGAAGAAAAAACAATTTAAATAAATAATTGATTTATTTAAATTTAAAGGAGATATTTTGAAAGAAATAATTAAATAATTGGAATTATTTAATTTAGAAGATTTGAAAGCAAATTAAATAAATAAACTTATTTAATTGTTGTGCATGATTTTGAAAGAACAGTTTTGATTTAATTAAATAATTAAGAATTATTTAATTGTAGAGAGGAGGGAATTTGTTGAATTAATTAAATAATTGGGTTTATTTAATTAATGTGGACTTGATTTTTGGAAAGAGGATAATGGTCTAATTAAATAATTGAAATTATTTAATTGTAGAAGAATATAGAGGAATTTGATTTAATTAATTAAATAACGAGGATTTATTTAATTAATGTCGTAATTTTATGATTTAGAAGAATTTGGTGAAATTAATTAAATAATTAGATTATTTAATTAATGTGTGAAATGCATGTGATTTGACAGATTACAAAAAGCAAGTGGTGCAGCATCTTGGTCATTTTAGGGTGTCTACATTTTGCCCCTCTTTGATGCAATGCAGTTTACAGCATTGCTTCAAAGAAATCGATTGTTGAAGACATGATACAATTTACTGATACCCCAGTGTAGGTAGTTGCCCCAGCGTAGTTAGTGTAGGGTGCCCCCTCGAGAGGAAAGACATGGAAGCGACAAAAGAACTGTGTTGACACTCGACTAGAAGATTTTGTTGGAGACAGACGAGGTTGGGTTGATGATAGATAGAAGAAATCAGATAGAAGAGAACATAAGGGAAAGACTGTTGATCGATCCTTGCTGAAAAACTATATAAGGCCATGGATGAATGGATGGGTAGATGGATGAGCTTGTTGCAACGGTTTCACAGTTGTATATAAAGAGCAATCCTTATTTTTGATATAGCACGTGGATAGTTCGCCACCAAGGTATAAAAGACCAAGGTGCAGTAATATCCGAGTGCGTGGACGTTGACTCTGCAAGCAAGCGGATTGAACTTAGATCCCTTTAGACATAATATGACCTTGTTGGAACATGTGAATAAGCCATAGTCTTGAACATAAAATAAACTTCAATACATGTAAATGCAAGAAGAATTATTAATATGTAAGATGCTAGGTTGTAACACACACAAGATAAATATAATGCTAAGAAAAATGCTAAAGATCATTCCTCAAACACGGCACACAAAAAAACAATGACTATGCCCCTAATCTATACTGCATCGCAACATACCAAGATTATAGACAAATCAAGGTAGTCTTGAATAGGTAATGGATAAAGGAACAAAAGATAAACCATAACACAAATTGACTGACTTCAAAGTAAACATACAACCAACATATTCTCTTGCCAAAGAGGTTGCTTAGGATAGATTGGATAGGAAAAGATAATAGCCTTATCGTAGGAACTCTGTGTCCGTTAAAGGGGGCTATCTACCTAAAAAGACAATGTCTTGCTGCCGGAAATGCCACATGTTGCAGGAGACGCGTGTGTTGGTCTCAACAATGGAACATTCTGCAGAAGACAAGCCTGTGGATCTGGTGCTTTGGTTAAGTGGAACTAGCTGATGTTGGCAATCGGTATGTAGGATAATAGATGACTCTGGAAGGAAGCTGCTTTGCTTCAGGTTTGTTAAGGACTTTTGCTTTGAAAGGATGTGCTAGCTTGCTGCTTGAGTTAGTCAAGTCGAGGTGAATGGATTTTGAAAATGGAAGACTAGAAAGGTGACAGTGTTTGATGGATTGAAACGGGTGGAGAATGATGAATCATATGTGCCTGAGTACTGGATACATCCTTCGTATTCCAGACTGCCTACATACCCTGTGTCCACGGGATCAAAGCACATTACGAGGAAAGATGAAAAATGATAAATATGTAGTTCTGGATAGAGTGATGAGATGGATCAAGATGAAAGGGGGAGATCTTATGTACCTAAGTACTAGATACTTCCTTCGTATTCCAGACTGCCTACATACCCATATCCATGGGATCAAGGTACTTTTAAGATTGAGAAGATGATAATATGTAGTTCTAGTTAGTGTGATGATGTGGGAAAAGTGTTAAGAAGATAACATCCTTATCGTAGGAGCGATGTGTCCGTTAAAGGGTGTTATCTGCAGAAAGGAGAAAGATTGAAGAGTGTGCTACGAACCACGAACAAGGAATCTCCCCTAGACCTAAGTTAAGGAAAGAGTTGCCCCCATTCCGGTAGAGGAATTTGCATGGGTGACTGACGAAGAAGACCTAGAAAGTTGTGACCTAGGGCAAGACAGTGAAAACTACTGACACAGATCAAGACATGGGATGACGACGGTGGACATTGATAAATTTCCAAGCTATACTAGATAGGGAGATGGAAATGCAAACACGGTCAATGGTTTTATTATGGATGGATGGATGAAGCGCTTTGTGAAATGGGCACGGAATGAACAGGACTCGATAGAGAATGGATGCTGACTCTACACATAGCGCTTGTTTGCCAGGTTTTCACCATGGTACTTATCCAAGGCGCCTGTTTGCCAGGTTTTCACCAGAGGACAGGTTTTTTTGTGTTTTTATATTTTTCATTTTTTTTCATTTTTTTTTATTTTTTATGTTTTTACCCCTGGATACTTTGAGGATCAGGCATAGAACTTCTTGAGATGGACACTATTAAGTGGCTCATCCAGAGGGATGCCATCAGGTGTAGCTAAAGTATAAGCTCTTGATCCATATGCTGTTGTGACAATAAAGGGACCCAACCAGTTGGGCTCAAACTTTCCCTTCTTCTCTCGATTTGCTTGATTTCTCTAATTTTCTTTTAGTACAAGATCACCAACTTGAAACTGTCTTTCTTTGATCTTTTTGTTGTAATTACGCCAGAGGCGGTTTTGATAGACATGGAGATGATTAAGTGCGGTGAGGCACCTCTCATCTAGTAGTTCAAGCTCAGCTAATCTGGAAGTGCGATACTCTTCTTTGTTGATCAGGTCTTGCATGGATACTCTGAGGGATGGGATCTCGACCTCTATAGGTAGGATGGCTTCAGAGCCATAGACCAATGCATATGGTGTGGCACTAGTGGGTGTTCTGATACTAGTGTGGTAGGCCCATAGGGCGGGATTGAGTTGTAAGTGCCAATCACGACTAGCTTCATTGACCATTTTCTTGAGAATCTTGAGAATGGTTTTATTGGAAGCCTTAGCTTGGCCGTTACTCTGCGGATAGTAGGGAGTTGAGAAGCAATGTTGGATATTGTATTGTATGCACAAGGCACGAACATCCTGGTTCTTAAATGGTCTCCCTTTATCAGTGACAATGGCTTGGGGAATACCATACCAACAAATGAGGTAGTTAAGGATAAACTTGGCTATTTGCTTACCGGTGATATAAGTCATAGGAATGGCTTCCACCCACTTCGTGAAATACTCAGTGGCGGTAATGATAAACTTGTGGCCATTGGAAGAGGAAGGGTGGATTTGTCCTACGAGGTCGAGATCCCATTGAGAAAAAGGCCATGGAGTTGTTACAGGTTGTAATTCATGAGCTGGTGTGTGAATCAAATCTCCATGTTGCTAGCATTGTAGACACTTCTTAGCAAACTGTGCAGTATCTTGCTCTATTGTAGGCCAGTAATAACCTGTTCTGAGTATCTTCTTAGTGAGATTAGGACCGGTAGAATGTGCACCACAGACACCTTCGTGTATGTCCTGTAAGGTAGCTTCGGCTTCTTCCGCGTTAAGACATTGTAAGAGGATACCATTGAGACTCTGGCGATATAGTGTATCACCCAGAGTGATGTAATGGGAGGATCGATGGATAAAGGTTTTGCGTTGGGTGGATGATAGGTCAAGGGGAAAGGTATTGTGTTTAAGGTATTCATAGATATCTTCATACCATGGGGAATTGGGACCAACAAGTTCACAGATGATTTCAGTAACTGGAACATCGATGGCGGGTATCAACAATTGCTTGATCAAGAATTCACATTTTTGTGTATTTGTAGGCATGTCGATCAGTGACCCTACAGAAGCCATAGAATCTGCAGCTTTGTTATGCTCTCTTGGAATTTGCTCAAATGTGATGCTAGAAAAGTGTGGTTTGTAGGCATCCACTAGTTGCTTGTAGGGGACCAACTTTTCATCTTTTGTTTGGTACTCATCTGTGACTTGGCGAATGACTAGTAGTGAGTCTCCGTGAACCTGTAGTTCTGTGATGTCCCATTGAACTACTGTATTGAGATCTATGAGGAGTGCTTCATACTTGGCAATGTTATTGGTGCAAGGGAATGCAAGCCAATATGACTTAGGAATATAGTCATTTTGAGGTGTGATGAATAAGATGCCAGCCCCTGATCCATGCTGTGTGTAGGAACCATCAAAGTACAACTTCCACATTATTGAGTTGGTAAGAGTGAATAGATTCTCATCTGGAAAGTCTGCTACCATAGGGTGTGTATCAGTCATGGGTGCTTCTGCTAGTTGATCTGTTAGGACTTGTCCTTTGATTGCTTTACGATCCGTATACTCAATATCGAACTCACTAAGGATCATGACCCATTTAGCTAGTCTGCTTGTGAGAGCTGCTTTTGCCAGTAGATACTTCAAGGGATCAATTTTGGCTATAAGATTTGTTTGTTGGTTCAGTATGTAATGACGCAACTTTTGGGAAGCGAACACCACTGCTAAACAAGCCCTTTCCATTGGTGAATAATTGAGCTGATATCCCACCAAGGTTCTACTGATATAATAAATTGCATGCTCCTTTCCTGATTCATTATTTTGTGCTAGCAGGGCCCCCAGGGCCGAAGTTGTAGTTGAGATGTATACAGGAGGTGTAGCCAGATACTCTTTAAGCTAATCAAATGCTGCTTGACACTTATAATTCCATTGAAATGAGACATCCTTTCGGAGCAAGTGTTGAAATGGTTGACATTTATCTGCTAGTTGTGAGATGAAACGCCTGATGGATTGCAACCTTCCCTAGGCTCCTTAATGCTTTGAAGTTCTTTGGTGGAGGCATCTCTACTATAGCTTTTACTTTTGCGAGATCTACTTCGATGCCTCTACAAGATATAATGTATCCCAACAGCTTCCCTAATGTGACACCGAAGACACACTTCTTTGGATTGAGTCTTACTTGATATTTCTCGAGCCTGTCAAAGATCTATCCTAAAACCTGTATGTGATCTGCCCTAGAAGATTTAGCTAGTATGTCATCTACATAGTCCTCCATGATGTGATGAAAGAGGTCATGGAATATCACTGTCATTGCTCTCTGATAGGTTGCCCCTACATTCTTTAGACCAAACGGCATGACGCACCAACAATAATTGCCCCATGGACAAGTAAAGGTTGTTTTATGCTGATCTTCCTCTGCTATCCTTATCTAATTGTAGCCAGAGAATCTGTCCATGAGAGAAAGCATCTCGTGACCTGCTGTCAAGTCAACTATAATGTCAATGTTTGATAGTGGAAAGTTGTCTTTGGGACATGCTTTATTAAGATCTCTAAAATCATTACACATGTGGATGCGCCCATTGGGTTTAGACACAGGTACAATATTTGATACCCAGTCTGAATAGTCAATTGGTCGTATGAACTTTGCATCTAACAGCTTCTGTATTTCCACTTTTACCAAGAGAGCTATCTGGGGGTGCATCTTTCTCAGCTTTTACTTGACTGGTTTAACTTTTGGATCAACAGTGAGATAGTGAACAACTAGCTTAGGGTCTAACCCTGGCATATCAGCATAGGTCCACGCAATGTTGATGGTTCTCTGTAAGAAAAATGTGTTCAGATTCATGTGCTCTGTTTCTGATAATGATGCTGCTAGGAATGTGGTCTTTGGATTTTGTTTTGTGCCAAGATTTATCTCTGGAGAATCTTCTACTAGGAGAGCTGACTTCTCTTGATACTTAGCTGGTAGGGGAAGGTCAAATCCTCCATCCTCAGGTGCCACAGTTGGGTTTTCACCTTTGGATACGTCCTTTGTTTTTACTATTTTGTGATCAGGAGGTGCCACAGTGCGGTTTTCACCTAAAGATCTTTCTTTATTTTTATTTTTGTGACTGGAGGATTTGGCATTCTCACCAAAATAAGCCGTTGGCTCTAATTCCATTAAAAAACCTGCTTTATGATCACCAAGAGGGATACCTTCCTGAAGTCCCATGAACTTAGCTAACGCTTTGTCATTCTAAAATACATCTATAACAGGGGACCCTTGTTGGTCCCAATCGATAAGTTCAGGGTAGACAAATGTGACATTCTGGGTGCTGGTGGTGGAGGTTAAGGATACGAAGGATAATGTAAAAATGGAGGATTCTACGAATAGGTTGGTCATATGGAGGGAAGAGTCATCGATAATATCCTCTGTAGACATCAAATCGGTGGGAAAAGTGTCAGCTACCTCGTCGAGGATATACTCGATGTCCAAGGCGTGTGGTACCTTCTTACCAAATCCTAATCCCTTCTTGTCTAGCTTCTTTGTCACAACAATAGGTTCCATAGTTCCTTGATTCTATTTCCAAAGGCCACCTTTGCCTTTATAGCCCATGTTTTTTACTATCCTTAAGCCATTGCCATATTGCTTGACTGGTATTGTGACTGGTTCTTTCTCCTTATAGAGCCAAGAAGAAATGTCCTCAATAGTTTCCTCTTCCAATAACTTTCCCTGTTGGAATTTGGTTAAGAATGTTGGGGGAGGAATAGCCGCTTTTTTAGTTACTTTGGCAATGGGTGGTTGGCCGTAAGATTTTGGAGATAAAGGCATCCGCCCTACACAACAAGATTTTGAGATATCATATGTTCCAAAGCCTATATCACGGATGTGAGCTTTGATTTCGGGAAGAGGATTAAGGTTACTTGTAGAGGCTGGAGTCAGCATTGTAGGGTCAACATATAGTGGGGATTCAAGAGCTTTTTCATTGTTAGGCACCTGGTTGCAATTCTTATAACTGTCTTGCAAGACACGACAGAATTCAAAAGGATTGGGGTCTCCTGGGATAGTTATCTCCGTACCATTGTATGGGAACTCTAGCGATTGATGGTACATGGAGGGAACAACTTTCATTGCATGGATCCATGGGCGGCCTAGGATAATGTTGTAAGGCAGCTCAATATCAAGAACTTGACACCTGGTTTCAAGCATGACAGGGCCGAGTTGTATAGGCAAGTGGATAACACCCTCTGAGTGGCGTTTAGCATCATCATACCCATTTATTGTAATACTATGATCAGAGTTGACATGATCCTCAGAGTATCCCAATTGCTTAAGTAACTTTAAAGAATAGATGTTGAGACCAGCACCACCATCTATGAGTATACGTTTGATTTTGCACTTATGGATGAGAACCTCAATATGAAGGGCATCATTGTGACAAGGATCATGGGATGGGAGGTCCTTCTCAGAGAAGACCACATTGTAAGGCGAAGCAATGTTACCTACTATAGCTTGGAAATCTGCGACTGCTATGTTGTTAGGAACTGAAGACTCTTGGAGGGATTTTTTAGCACTACTCTATGTGCAGGTGATGACCGTAGAAGGTCTAAGATAGAGATTTATGTGGGCATTTTCCCTAGATGTTTGACAAGATTATAATCAGATTGAGCTGGAAGACTGGGTGTAGGCCCACGAATGGTAACACGACCACGACGAGGTGTAACAATGCAATCCATAGAGTTGCCTTTGATTGTGAGGGTAGACACTTGACTCTCTTCAAAACGACCTACAATGGAATCAAAGGAAGTGGAAGCATGATTGATACCTTTACCTCTATCCTGAGGAGGAGGTGGACCATGATGAGGGAATGGTTCCTTGTACATATCGAGATCTTTGTTTGTTTGTTGAGCTGGTGTTTCATTTTCAAAAGTGATTTGGTTGCCTTCAATGAGATTTTGGATTAGGTGCTTGAGTTTCATGCACGATGCGGTTCTGTGCCTTTTGCTCCTATGGAATTCACAATATTCATTATCTCTGTAACGTGCAGTTTTGTAAATAGGTTCTCCATATGGGGGAGCATCAGGTAAGGTGATGAGCCCTTTCTGCAAAATCTATTGTAAGATCGACTCTATAGGCACTCCCAAGGGAGTGAATTGACGTCACGGCGGGTAATCTTGTTGAGGTTGCTCCTGTTGTCGTTGTTGTTGATTTTGATACGGTTGCCACTATTGTTGCTGCTGTTGAGGTGGAGCTTGACTTGGTTTAGAGAGCTGCAGCAGTGTTTGCAACATTTGGACATGTTTAGAATCGACCACCTAATCGTTGACCACGTTTTTGTTTTTGTTCCAATATTTGGGTTTATCATTCAATTTTTGATGAGGAGCGTTGTCTTTCATTTCTTTGAAGATTTTGACCACACCCTTAGCAATGAGGGCTTTTTCAATGTTGATTCCCTTGTATGTGATTTCATCGAAGGTTGTAGCACTAAGAATTTGCAAATGGAAACCTAACTCTTGGTTGAGGTTCTGCACAAATATGCTAACAAGATGTTTCTCTGGAATCTTGAAAGGGAATTTGTTAGCCATTTGTCTCCATCGTTGAAGGAAAGAAATGAAAGTTTCACCATTTTTTTGTTTATTATTGCATAGATCAGTCATGGAAATCTCATGCTCTGCGTTGTAAGAAAAATGGGTGGCAAATTTCTCGGCTAGCTCGTTGAAAGACTTGACGCCCATAGGTAAGTGTGAGAACCATTCTATTGCTTGTCCTCCAAGACTACGAGGAAAGAGACGCATAAGATATGTGTCGTTATGTGAGACCTTGAAGCAAGCAAGATAGAATTCCCTAAGATGGTCCTTTGGGTCACCTTTTCCTTTGTATTTATCAAACTTGGGAATAGTGAAATTTTGAGGAAAAGGGATCACTGGTAATGACCAATCAAAATGATAAGGATACACTTCCTCTAAAGAGAAGGTCTTCTTGGTGTGGCCAAATGTGAGATCAGATAGCTATTGTTGAACCTCCGTGATCTTCAGCTCCATCGCTGTGGGAGGGGTGGGAAACATCTCCTGTTGTCCTAGAAGTGGTTGTTGTTGCCCATACGAAAGATTGTATTGTAAGCCATGAGCATTGGTATTATAATGGTCGTAAGATTGGTTGGGATCATACACGTTGTACATTTGGTTCAAATTGGGTTGGAATTGGAGATTTTGATTCAGTAGAGGTGTGGTGGCGCTAGGTAAGAATGTTGGCTTTGTGATGGTTGAAGAAAAGAATTGGGTGGAGGAAAGCTAAAGTGCGTTTGATTAGGTTGTGATGGCGGCACATAGCTTTGGGAAACTTGATGTTGGGAATGTTGAGAGTGGCTAGGCAATGTGTGAAAGAATTTTAGCGAGGATGAATGTAGTGGAGGAGGGACATAGGTAGAAGTGATTCGCGATGGTTGAGGTGGCTTGATGACGAGCATAGAAGAATGTTGTGGTTGGGATTGCATGACCCTAATTGGTTGAGAGGCATGAAGGTTTGATGATACAGGAGGTGGTAGTTGTTGAGACCCTTGTTGCATGGCTACATAGTTGTTCCTCGGATTGTAATTTGGTGGGAAGCCTACTCGTGAAGGAGTAACCAAAAATCCACTTGCGATTGGTGTGGACACTTTAGGAGGTGGTTGCGTATTCAATCTAGCTAAGGTGGCTTGCTTAGCTAACTCTGCTTGACGTTGGAGAGTTTCTTGTTGGTTCTTGTAGATCTCCATAGGAGTTAGAGCGGTGATATGGGTCTCTCCCCTGTTGGGTTTTGGTAAAGGGGATTCCTATACTGCGAGCTCTATTCAGGTAAGGGCGTGGTCACCGTTGACATGGTTTGCACCGCTTGTATGGTGTCTTGGGTGTTGCTAGGCTCACTAAGATTGGATAGATCAAAATCTTTGGGTAATTTAGCTCCTTGCTCTGCTAGCAAACGAAAGAAATGATCTTGGTTCTCGCTAAGGATTTTGTCAATGGCGGCTATGGCTCTAGGATCTTGCATGAATTCATCAAGATCTTGCTCATCTTCTTGAAAGGATTGACCTATTTCAAAGTGTCGCTCTTCTTGAGATGGGGTAAGATCTGTAGTATAACCTTGTGGGATGAAATCCGGAGGCAAACTGGTGGTGTATTGGGGTGTACTTACCAAAGGGACCCTCCCTTCTTGGGAATTGCCTGGTTGGTCGACGTGCGGCATGCTAGGAGAATTGGTAGGTTTTTCCGCAGGTGTTCTAGGAGTGACCTTGGGAGTAATGTTGAGATGACTTGATTGTGGTGTGTGAGGAGGCGACTTGCGCTTCTTATGGACAACTTGCTTGGATTTCATAGTTTGTTGGAGCCTAGTGGTTACCATGGAATACACTAGGACATGGAAGGTAATGCTGGGTTTCTGCTTGTGCTTTGAGAAAGACAAACTTTTGATGCACAAGTATCTGGACCAAAGGTGCTATACTATTTGACCAAGGGCGCAGGACTGTGCAACCAAAAGCGTGCTACTGTGATACCAAAGGTGATGGACTGAGCTACCAGAGGTGAGTTACTGCTATGCCAAAGGCGAGCTAAGGTTACAAAAAGCAAGCTACTGTACCACCAAGGGTGAGCTGCTGTAATACCAAAGGCGTCGAAGTAGTGTCTGATGCTTCTAAAAGGCAAAATTTTGATAGATTGTTTATGTTTCTGATTGGATTTGTTTTGGCAAGAGAAAACACAACAAACAATGTTAGCAAAAACAAGGGACTAACACAACAGATAGTGTATGTTCGAGGCTCAAAACAAGCCCAATGTTTCCACAGGTATAAGACAATTGCAAACAATAACAAGCACTTTTTATCCCTAGAGACAAGGTTTCATTGCAGTAGATCAGCTCATAGCTTAATACTCCGTCGATAAAAATATCATTCCATAAAGGTGTCAGATATTTTGTATCTTTGCAAGAGACGATAGGTAGGGATATCTCACCCTCCCCTTGGAAAGCTCAAGTAGGTCACAAGAGCTTTATGGCCAAGGGAATACTATCTCTTCTGAAGGGAGCTAATGGTGAGTATCTTAAGGGCTTAAATTGATTCCCCTTGCACTGATGATTACCGCAATGTTTGGAGGTAGGTCGGGTAGTCACTATCTAGAATGGTTCTTAGTAACTTTGAGGGACCAACGCCTTACGAGCAATGCGACAAGCTACTAAAAGCTTTAACCAATCCCACTAAGAGTATCAAACACTTCGCTCAATGTGAAATCGCTTCCACAAAGAGCTAGTACGCCTCTTTTCAGTTTGGCACCACAAGGTAAGGCTAACGTCAGTTAGGACTTGGCTTTTGCCTTATCCCTCTTATATAGCAGTTCAAAGGAAAAATCTGCTTAGGGTCATCCCTTTTGGATGAAGCGCAATCCAAAAGTAGGCCCTTCTAAAGGAAGTACTAAAATGTAAAAGCAAGCACGTCAAACAAAGGTTCAATTGTCTCGTTATAAGAAAAATAAGGTGCAACTAAATTAGGCACACACACGTTTGTAGTTGTCAATTGTCCCTTATGAAATTGAAGTGTTTAGCATTCATGTCCATTGTCCCTTAGAAAATTGAAGTCTTTTGGCATTCATGTCTATTGTCCCTTAAGAAAATTGAAGTGTTTTGGCATTCATGTCCATTGTCCCTTAAGAAAATCAGTATGTTCCTAAGACTTAGATTGCAAATAAATGATTTGTTCGATTATCCCTTTAAGAATGCAATGTGTTTCTAAGACTTAGTGAGATAAATCAGAATTTCTTCAACACTCGTCCTGCATGAACACGTTAAAAATACCTATTTGCTCTATTTGAGTGATAAGAAGCTGCAACAAGTGATATTAGGTCCACACAAACCCAAAAGTTAGCAAGTGTTTGAGGTCATAGATTGAGAATAGGCCAATGAGTGGTCTTAAAAAATAAATCTAAGAAAATCCTTAAAAAAATATTATCACTGTGTAGAGGATAGAAAAATATCAACTTTCAAAAAAAACATCACCTGAGTCTGAGTCCGTTTGTGAAAGTTATAATGCTTGAAAAGTTAAAAAACTGTGATGAGACAAAGACAGTAGTGAGAAAATTATCTTTTTGGAAAAATAGAGAATCTTGAAAAAAAACCAATTTCACCACGATGTAGATCACGAAATTCTAGCCTATTTTAAAAAAAAAGCATTGAAATACGTGTCCATATGACCAAGATAATGGGGTTTGAAAATCGCCTATTAGATCAAAATGCTCAATGGAGAGAGGTCTGTCTTAGCCCCCTGTGACTGGCTCCTGGTCATTGATGTGACCTGCTACTGGACTGAAGGTGTTTTATTTTAAAAATTAAAGAAAAAGAATATAACTTTTTTCTCTTTTTATTTTTCTAAAATAAAGCATTTATTGTTAGATTTTCAATGTTTTCTTTTTTTTAAAAAAGAATACCATAATAGAACCTACGTTTGAAAAAAAAAAAGTCAAAGTACTTTGAAAAGAAAAGAAAAATTAGTACCTTGTCAGCAGGGTACCACCGTACCCTCCATGCAGGGACGTACTTTTCTTGTTTGCTTTATTTTTTTTTTTTTTACTTTGACTTTTGTCTTTTTTTGGATTTTGCTTTTTTATTTTTGGATTTTTTTTTTGCTTTTTTTATTTTTTTCGAAAAAAAAGAAAACTTTTTTTAAAAAAATATTTTTTTTACTGTACCTCACAATGATTGTACGGCCTCGGGTTGCGTGCCCGAGGTAAAAAAAATTCACCTTCACTGAAATAGGCCAAATTATATGTTTTTCTTTGCCTCTCGATCGTACCAAACGCAACCGTGATGTCCGTTTTTGCCTAGCAAGCTTCCTTTAAAAATTTATCTTCAGATCTCTCCAAAAAAAAAGTTAAAAAACCTATGAAATCAAACTAAAAATTCCACAAATTTGATATTAGATCAGGACCAATGGGTCCCACCGGGCATGCCAGAATGTGTATGAAGAAAAATCGATTAAATCTAAACTAATAAAACTAAAAACCAATTACATAAAGTGAACCAATCTAAGTAAAAGCCGTTATCATAAAATCAAAGACAAATGAAAGCTCTTACCAAAATCTATATTGTTCCCTTTGGAGATGTGTGGATTGCTCAATGAAGTTGCGAAACTATAGCTGCAACAAGCAAGTAGTGTGCTCAAGAGATCAATGTTAAGAGATTGTAAGATTGCTCAATCAAATCGTGGTATGCTCAAAGTGCTGTTAAGTATGCCTGAGAATAAAATCGAAGAGAGAGAGAGCTTAATGAAGGATATGAGGGGGGTTTATATAGATTTCAACAGAGATTGATCAACGGTCCAGATAATTTAGAAGAATCAACGGAGGAGAACAGTTGAGGAACATGCAACGAATAAGAAGAAGCCAAGTGTCTTGCTTTCTTTTGCATGAGAGGAGTTATCAAGAATAGAAGAATGAATTAAAGCAATTAATAGAATGTAATGATGAGTTAAGTGATTTAAAACAAGAAGGGATTTGCATGAGAATAAGAAGATATTTTGCTTTATTAAATATTAGAAATATTTAATTTCATGAGCAAGAAAGCTTGAGTTATATTAGAGATAACTCAATTTAGAAGAAAAAACAATTTAAATAAATAATTGATTTATTTAAATTTAAAGGAGATATTTTGGAAGAAATAATTAAATAATTAGAATTATTTAATTTAGAAGATTTGAAAGCAAATTAAATAAATAAACTTATTTAATTGTTGTGCATGATTTTGAAAGAACAGTTTTGATTTAATTAAATAATTAAGAATTATTTAATTGTAGATAAGAGGGAATTTGTTGAATTAATTAAATAATTAGGTTTATTTAATTAATGTGGATTTGATTTTTGGAAAGAGGATAATGGTCTAATTAAATAATTGAAATTATTTAATTGTAGAAGAATATAGAGGAATTTGATTTAATTAATTAAATAACGAGGATTTATTTAATTAATGTCGCAATTTTATGATTTAGAAGAATTTGGTGAAATTAATTAAATAATTAGATTATTTAATTAATGTGTGAAATGCAGGTGATTTAACAGATTACGAAAAGCAAGTGGTGCAGCGACTTGGTCATTTTAGGGTGTCTACAATTACCCCTCCAATGATGAACTAAAATGCACTGATGTGCATCAGTCCGGTGGATATCACAGTCATATCTTGTGGTCCAGATTGATGATGGGGAGCTACTACTCAAGGGGAGCAGCTGGTATGATTCTAAAGTAGTGGAGTTGCAAGTATGTGCCCTTTGCCATTGATGTCAAAGGGGGAGAGAAGACATGTGAAAAACAAGTGGTTGCTGATCAAAGGGGGAGTAGGAAAGGAAGAGAAGACATGTGAATGGTTGTTGCTGATAGGGGGAGTTGTGATAGTAAGGAGAAGTTCTTGTCTTGATGGTTAAAACAGTTTTTCACATCATATGTTGCCATTAATGACAAAGGGGGAGATTGTTGCAAGTATGGGCCTAATCGGTGTTTTCATTGATGTCAACATACTCCTGTTGCATTAATGATAAGGATTGGATGAACTGTTTGTTGAGGATATTGAGAAAATTGGTCATATCAGGAACATAGAAGAACAATGAATACAATAAGGTAAAGATCCAAGATAAGATGAGGATAAGAGGATGCGGTTCAAAGGGTTTGTAGATATGTGTCTTAAGATGATCCAGTAAATATTTCAGAGGTCCGTATGTTGATCTAAAGAAGTTGTGGCCGCTTAAGTAAAACTGGTTCTAGCAGGTGTTCAGTGGTGACAGAGTGATACAGATAGGTCCGATGAGATCCAGAAATACATTATCCTATTCTGCAAATTTGGTAGAATGTTTAGGAAGTCCATGTGGAGTGACAACTCAAATGGTTCATGATCTGGTGGTCCGCAAGCATCTATTCCATTGTGACAGTGATGACAGTCTGTGTTCTTGAGGTTCCGGATGTAGGAGAGAAGGATTTCAGTAAGCAGATGTAGTGTGGATGTTCTTGGTGATTCAGGCTAGCTTGTGGAGGTCTTTTGGATCATTTCTAGTTTGATTTGGTGATTTGCATTAGAGTTTGAGCTTGCATTTGAAGAATAACTTCTGGATGATGGTGTTCTTCCTAAGTTTGGCCGACCGAATGTGTTACACATCCTGTGGATTATCTTGAAGATTTTATGTGAAGATTGGCATATTCCTAGAAGAAGATTGAAGTCTTAGATCTATGTGGCCAACAGTGTGTTGATCCGCATGAAGTCTTTTGTAATTAGTCATGATGTATTTATGTATTTGCTCTGTAATGGTTGCCGACTTAGATGATCATTCCTAAGTCGATGTCTTGTATAAATAAGGAATTGCAAAGTCATTCCAAAGTGTACCTTGTGGAGATGAGAGTGTGGTAGCGAGGAGGAGAATGAAAGGTAGAGCAGAGGTATTGGGCTTAAATGGAACTGATTCAAGCATGGTGAAGATGCTATTCTCTAGTTCAAGTATGTGATACTTATTATTCTGTAGACAGTGTGTCTCTTGTAGGCAGTGGGCCTCTTGTGAGCAGTGTGCTCAGGTAGTGAGCCCTAATTGGCATGTGCCATTTGTTCTTTCTATTCTTCTAATAGAGAATACAATCTTGGGTTAATCACCCTGTGGTTTTTCCCTTAACTGGGTTTTCCACGTCAACTTCTTGGTGTCTTGTGTGTTAATGTGTTTATGCTCTTGATTTAATGCATTATGTTTCCATGATTGATTTATCATTATGTTGCTAAATTACAAAGTGGATTTAAGTGTTTAATTGGAAGAAAGTTTTGGACAACTGATTCACCCCCCATCTCAGTTGTCTGCCCTAAATCTAACAATCCAGGGATATATCATTCCCACAACAGACACTTATCCATTTATTGTGTTAATCTTTGGCTTGAGATCTCACTCTCTTCATTACTTCTGTCACGATTAATTATTTTGGTTCTTCTTTTTCTTTTCTATCTAGGGGCAACATTGTGTATGCATGCTTTGCTTGTTTTGTTTGCGTGCGTTGACTCATTGTTGTTTTGTGTCTGTTATTGGTCCTTGCAACATACCTGCCACATCGTCATCATGGTCTTTCATATCATGGTGCCATTAGGCATATGTTTGCTTGTGACTTTACTCCTTTATGCATTTGACACATCATCACCCTGGTCTTTATACCTTGGTGCATAATGTCAAGTGCTATATCAAACATCAGGTTGCTCAAAGTTTAATCAGCATAACTCCATCATCCTTCCCTTTGTTTCCTTTTTCACGAGCCTATCCATCTCCTTTGTCCCTACATATCCTCTTGAGGGGGCATCATCTACCAATCCTTCATTTTTATGAGCCCCATGTGAACCCTAGCCTATCCAAAAATTTGAATCCAAAAACCTATGTTTTAATCTTCTTTGAAACGACATCGCTTTGCAACATCGTCTCAAAGAGGGGCAAAATGTAGACAAAAAATTGACCTAAATCTTAATCCTTATATTTTTGCATAAAATTTAATTAATTAATTAAATTAATTAAATCTTCTTAATCCTTACCTTTAGCATAAGATTTAATTAATTAAATTAATTAAATCTCCACTTTACTCCTCTTTGCTTTATTTCCCGTAAATAACAAATTAAACTTAATACTTTAATTTATTATTTACAAACCTAACCCAAAACTCGTTAATTTACCTAAACCCGTTAATATACCTACCTTACTATTTACCTAACGACCTGAACCACCTTTACCCAAACTTTTATAAAAATTAATTTCATCCATCATTTAACCCCCCTGAAAAACTATCGTGGAGTTATGCAATTATTTAAGCAACCACATTCCAATACTTCGGTAACATTTATTTCTGTGTGGTTTTTATAGTTTTATCATTAATCTTTTCTCCTGCTTTGAGTATAGATTTTAGGGTTTGTAATAGTTTCAAATCTTTTTGTAAAAATCTATATTTTGGTGCATACAGATAGCCCTTACTTTTTCTAGGTCCATCTTAAGACCTTCCTCTGAGACAACAAGTCCTAGGTATACCAACTCCTTCTTTGCAAAATTACATTTCTTTAGATTAATTAGCAACTTCTCCTTGCTCAGCTTCTCTAAAACTCTTCTGATATGCATCAGATGCTCATCCCAAGTTTTACTGAAAATCAAAATATCATCTAAATAGACAATAACAAAACTTCCCAAAAAAATTTTTCAATACCTCGTTCATGAGCCACATGAATGTGCTCGGTGCATTGGTTAGCCCAAATGGCATGACTAATTACTCATACAAACCTTCCTTGGTCTTGAAGGCCGTCTTCCATTCGTCTCCTTCTCTGATTCAGATCTGGTGATACCCACTCTTCAGATCAATCTTCATGAAGTACTTGGCTCCACTCAAACAATCCATTATTTCATCCATTTTGGGCAATGGAAATCTGTACTTGATCGTGATCTTATTGATGGCTCGAGAGTCTGTACACATTCTCCACTTTCCATCTTTCTTTGGTGCTAGTACTATAGGTACCACACATGGACTTAGGATCTCTCTTATCAATCCCTTCCTCAACAACTCTTGAACTTGTTTGTTCAACTCTTCACTCTTTGCTGGAGTCATTCTATGGGCTGCCTTATTTGGCAAATTGGCTCCTGGTATCAAATATATTTGATGACTTATCTTCCTCACTGGTGGTAAACCTTCTAGTACATTATTAGAGATAATATCCTAAAATTCTTCCAACATATCTGAAACTTCTGCTAGTACATCTTCACATTTTTCTTGACTAATCTTAGGAATCAATGCAAAGCAATGACGCTTATGCTTCATACCCTCCAAAAATTTCCTACCATCTACCAAGCAAATTCTGGTAGTACTACATACCTTTTCTTCCACCTCCTTCAAGGGCTTCAACTTATGATGAACTCCATCCTTTGTTAGGGAATATGTGTTTGCAAGGCCATCATGGACAGTCCTCCTATCATACTACCATGGCCTCCCCAATAGCATATGACATGCATCCATTGGTATGATATCACACAGCACCTCATCATGGTAGTCCCCAATCTTGAACTTCACTAAACACTGCTCATTGACCAAAACTCTGTGGTCCTTCTGCAACCATGCAATCTGATATGGATGTGGATGCTTTCTTCTTGTTAACTTCAACTTGTAAACCATCTCCTCTAAAACAAGATTGTTAGTACTTCCACTGTCAATAATAATGTCACAACACTACTTCACATTTGCACCTTGTACGGTTTCTCCTCATTCAGCAAAGTTCTTTTGACAACTAGGGTTTCTCCCCTTTCAGCATCTTCATAATGCTCAAATTGCACATCTTCATCTACATGTGCAACTCATGCATTACCCTAAAGTCTTCTATTTGTCCTTCCTTGATGTTGCGGACACTCGTATGCACAATGCCCTTCTTCTTCACATTGGAAATAGGTTCCTCTGAAACCTCCTCTTTCAATTCCTTGCCCAGGTCTGCCTCTTCCTCTTCCTCTTTGCTCACCATTATTCTGGTCACGAGGGCAGTAGGCATTATTCCCTCTCTAATTTCAACTGGTGCCAGCTTCTTCACTTTTCTTTTGATCTTCATTACGGCCTCCATAGGGTCTTCCACCAGTCCTTCCGCCTTGACCTCTTCCCCTTTGCTTGCTATCGAATCTTTTATTCAGCTTCTCTTCCACATTTAGGGAAAACTGGTACGCATCTTCTATGGTGGTCATTCTGACCAGGCTCAGCTCCTCTTGAATACTCAGCCTCAACCCATTAATGTAATGAGCTACCTTGTCCTTGTTGGGCTCCGCATGGCCTGTCCTGATAGTAACTTTATAAAACTCTTCTGTATACTCCTTAACAGACTTGTTACCTTGCTTTAGTCCTTGCAGCTTCTTCAACAATTCATCTCATAGTCCATAGGAATGAACTACTTCTTCAGTTTCTCCACCATCTGATCCCATCTGGTAATCTTTACTTTTCCTCTTCTAGTCCTCTCTAATTAGACCTCCTTCCACCAAATACTGGCATGGCCCTTCAACTTTGTTTTTGAAAACTTGACCCGATTTGGGTTCTCCACATTTTCATAGTTGAAATACTCCTCCATGTCATTGATCCAATCAATAAGCTGTTCCAGATTCAAATCTCTAGAATATGTAGAAACTTTGATCCCGGGCCTCTTTCCAATCTTAGAAATGGCCCTCAGTAACCTAACTTCTGCAGGATCTCCTGTAGCTTCTTGTTCTTCCTCAGATAGCTCTTCTTTAGCTTCATATTCACTTTCTTCTCTTGTTCTTGGCTCAAACCCTCTTCGTAGCTCCTCTTGCAATGCATCGATTTGCCTTTGCAGGGCTCTAAAACCCTCTTCCATCAAAGTATTCCTCCCAATACAATTTCTTCGTGGAGGCATCTTGATCTCTGCAGCAAACCCACAACCTCAGGTCCTAGTGCAAATTGCCTCACTGTCAACGATCTGTCTACACACTCAGGAACCCTTGCTTTGATACCACTTGATGAAGGGGGTAAATCATAAAACAAGAAACAAAAAATGTACACAGAAAATAAAACTTTCTTTTATTGATTTGGACAACTTATTACATTATGGAAGCTTAAATACCATCAGAGGAATCAACCCTCGACAGGCTGCAACACATTACAACTTCCTATCACAAGACTCTAGATTCATCTACCTTCTGTAACCCCAAATCAACTAGGGTTTCTATTTTCTCGCCTATTCTTGACTCCACACTTGCCCCCTTAACTCTACTACTACATAGGGTTCCCAAAATATTCATAAATAGAACTTTTTGGTGGCCTCCAGCTAAATTTTGAAATTTGCAACTCCCTCCAAAAGTAGGTCAACTTCCGGGAAGCATAACTTTTGATCCAGGTGTCTGATTGATGAATCGTTTTAAGCACCAGAAAGCTCACGATGTGAACTATCATGTCAAAAATTCATAAATGGATTTCTATCAACTTTTTGGGATGTTATGGGATGTTTTAGTGCCTCATATCTCATTGAGGAAATTTTCAGGGGCTTTTCAGAAAACAAAAACTTTAATATCTTTCAGCGCATAAATGATCTTTGCCTGATTCCTTCGCCAAAGGTTTTATATTTCTGTTATGTAACTTTTTGTAAGTTTTCACTTCAATCCATGCCGAAATGCAAACTTTCCTAAAATGGCAGGTGAACTTTCCGAAACTGGCAGTTTGAAAAAAAATTGAAAGTCCTACATCATTATTTAGGAGATTATGAAACCAAAAACACTAATTATAGAAATAAATGAAAACATCTACAATGATTTTGAATTAACTTATTTTTTGGTGATGCAAGATTGCCCTTACACCACTGGATGCTCCTACATCAACATTTCATGCAATGGTATGCAATTTAGTGTGTATCAAGTCAAGCTTTGCATCTTGTATATTTTATGCATCATTATTCTTAACAATATAAAGTGTTGTTATTACTTTTCTCTCTAGTTGTAGAAGGTTCTTTTGGTTGGTGGTGATCCTGGGCTTCCTTGAGTCCATTAGCAACTCTTACATGGTATCAAAGCTTTAGATCTGTGATCTCCTTCCCTCCTTTTTGAGAGTTTCTGCCAAGAGATATTTTTTGGTGCATCCTAGTACAAAATGGACCTCACATAAGTCATATCCTCTTTATTGCATGTTGCAACATGCCTTTTCTTGACTTAGGTGTCTGATTCAACTTCTACATGCCATTTTTTGTAGGAGACATTTTTTTTGCATTAGATTCACATATTTTGCACGTCGGAAAGAAAAATGCTTTCTGCATTTTGTTTGCCGCATCAAAAAACTTTGTAGGTATTTGTTAGTTTTTACATACAACAAACAAGTCTTGCAGAAACTTAATCACAAAGTTTTTACAGGCCCCCTTTTCATTGACAATTTTAATTTTGCACTCTAACTTTGTAGATCTATATCTCAGTCATCTGATATCCTTTTTGTGAGCATTTTTTTTTATTTGGGCTAGAATTTCACAAGCTTCATAGTGGTGCAATCAAATTTTAGTTTTGGTGTCTATTTTTTCTATAAATTGTAGATCTTCATCGTTGTTGTTCAACAATTCTCATTTTGGAAACTTCTGGGGCTTCGTTTGGGCTCATACAGTAATATTTTTTGGTGAATTTTTTTTAAAGTGCATAGTTTTCTAAGTACTTCTCAGACCTGTAATCAATTTGATTTAATTCTATATAGAAATTTTACTTTCAGTTATAACCCAATTTTGGCATTTGCATGTACTAAGATCAAAAGACCACTTTGTTATTTTGGCTTGTGGCAGTTGTAATTTAACTAAGTATAAAGTGCCATGATCATTATTTTCTTGGGGGTTCTTGATTGAGTAATTCTAGGGGTTTCTTGGTGTTGATCTTTTACTTTTGTTGGATTCAATCTCTTAATTGCTCTTGTGTGTGACTAAATTTAAGAAGTAATCAAGGGTATCAAAAAACATTCAACTATAATTGAATTAAAAAGAGGGAACTATAAGTCTTGGAGAGATGGTATGCTAACACATTTCATATGGCTAAATCTTCTACCCTATCTCTATGAACTTGTTCCTCAACCTAAATTATTTGATAAAAAGATGGTATGGTATCAAAAGAATAGTTATGTAGCAGGTTTTATTGGTTCAAATGTCAACTTCGACACATTGAGTACATTTACATGGATTTCTTCCCCTCGTACTCATTGGACCAAACTT
This sequence comes from Cunninghamia lanceolata, assembly GCA_027924645.1. Taxonomy (NCBI): domain Eukaryota; kingdom Viridiplantae; phylum Streptophyta; class Pinopsida; order Cupressales; family Cupressaceae; genus Cunninghamia; species Cunninghamia lanceolata. The sequence continues at coordinate 3,371,011 of BSBN01001465.1, read as the reverse complement.
TGGGAGATGTATGGTGACTTGGATGAATCTCCATTCCCAGAGGATCCTATTGTAGATTGTTTAAAACCTCTTGATCTTTTTCTACCATATGATTTTCAAACAACTATGAAGCTTGATGAATGGAAAGGACTTGAATGTACAAATGATATAGACATCTCTTGATACTCCTTCAAAGACTTCATGCAATCCAACATTAGTAGATATTTCACATGTTCATACTAAGCCATCTTGTGTGGACATATCATTTGGGGATGAACAATGTAATCAGATGACATGCATTGAGATCTCATCTCCTCCATTATCACCTACTACTCCATTTGAGTACAATGTTGCTTCTTCCATGACTTCTAGAGATTCAGTGCAACAGGTTCACATTGGTCTTCCTGATCCACCTCATTGGGATTCATATTTATCAGACATATCATTCTTGTTTGTGGAGTCTCACATTGTAGATTTGGAGGACACTATTGAGGACATTCATATCCTCTTTGATGTTATCTCTTATGGAGTTGCATCATCATCTTTGGATGTGTTGAGAAAACTTTCATATCCTCTTGTTCTTTCTTCTCCTCTTCAGTTGTCACAGTTTGGCATTGAGTTGGAGTATCTTCAACAACATTTAGAGGACTATTCTTTGTCTTTGAATCATGTTATACATCAGTTTCCACTTGGTTCTGGATTTGTCACATTCTTCAGTTTGGCCTGGGACATCTCGTTTTGTTGTGGCATGTGGACACTTGAGTAATTTTTAGAGACATCATACTTCATGAGACTTCTTCCATCTCTTATTTTGGAGTTGGAGTTTCTTCTACATACACCAGTGGATTGGTGTTTTCCTAAGGGGAGAAATATTGTTTGCAAGTTTTGGATTCTCTGTGGTATTCTTCTTCGAGCGTGCACCATTGGCACATGAGCTACTTCATTATGGGGGAGATATCTTGTCTCATTCTTTCCCTCTTATGGGGGGTTATTGATTATATATTCATGATGGATGTTATTTTTGGTGGGTTGTGTTGAGTCCTTCCATCACTCTATTATTTGTCCATACTTAATTACATGCATTCTCTCTTTTGGAGAGGGGCTTTTTCCTACAGGTTTTTCTCCCTTTCCTTGTTTGTGAGAGATTGTTTGTACATGGGTACCTAACATGGCCTTCTAACCAAGAACCATATTTGCATCTTTGCATTTGTCTACTTCTCCCTAAGTTGCACTTAAGGGGGGTGTTGGTGTGAATGAGGGTGTTTCCTATCCGGTTTTCCCCTTTGTAGTGTGAACAAGGTAATTTATCTAACTAGTTCCTAGTTATGACCTATTCACACATGTTCACATATTAAGTTGACTTAGGTAGTTAGGACATTTAATATTTGTGTCATCTAGAAGGTAACTTATCCACTAGTTGTCATTTAATATTTGTGACAATTTAATGTTTGTGTCTCATGTCATAGGATTAAGACAGTTGTTGACACCCTAGTTTGTCCTACCTCTCAACCTTGCCTATATAAGGAAGGTATCTCATTGTACATTTCATGCAATGGTATGCAATGTAGTGTGTATCAAGTCAAGCTTTGCATCTTGTATATTTTATGCATCATTATTCTTGACAATATAAAGCATTGTTATTGCTTTTCTCTCTTGTTGTGGAAGGTTGTTTTGGTTGCAGGTGATCCTGGGCTTTCTTGAGTTCATTAACAACTCTTACAATCATTACTCTTCTGACATGGAATAACATGAACCATTCTAGAAAATTTGTCAACAACAACAAAAATAGAATCATTACCTCTTTGTGTTTGAGGCAATCCCAAAACAAAGTCCATGCTTATGTGTTCCCACGGTCTCTATGGATAGGAAATGGCTGATACAAACTAGTATCCTACCTTACTCCTTTAGCATGTTGGAAAACTTTGCATCCTTGAACCAACTTCTTCACATCTAGTCATACCAAGCTAAAATTACCTTCATTCAATTGTGCTAACATTTTCTCAACACCAAAGTGTCCACTCAATTCACCACTATGCTTTCCTTGCATCAAATTTTCCTTCATTGATCCTTGAGGTATACACAATCTTTTTCCCTTGAACAACAAATCTTCTTGAATTTATCAATTGGATTCACACAAGTTGTCCACTCTTCTTTAAAATATAGATCTTCCTTATACAATTCTTTCATATAATCAAAGCCTACTACATTCACTCTCATTTCATTCAACAACAACCATCTTCTACTCAATGCATTAGCTACCCGGTTAGAATTTCCACTTCTATGTTTCAAAACAAAAGAGTAATTCTATAGAAATTGAACCCACTTCATATGTTTTTGATTTAACATACCCTGGTTGTTTATGAACTACAAAGCATGATGATCAGTATACAAAACAAAATCCTTTGGTAGAAAATAGTGTCTCCATTTCTTGAGTGCCTATACAATTGTATAAAATTCTTGATCATATACATAATACTTTCTTTTGGATTCATTCAAATTTTCACTAAAATACACAATTGGTCTTCCTTCTTGACTCAAAACTCCTCCAATTATTGTCCCATTGGAATCACAATCCACTTGAAATACTTTTTCAAAATCTAGCAACGCCAACACTGGTTGTTCAATCACTTTTTCCTTTAATATTTAGAAACCATTTTCCACTTCTATTGTCCAAACAAACTCTCTCCTATTACCTTTCATTGTTTCCGTAATAGGTACACAAATTCCACTAACATTTGGAATGAATTTCCTATAGAAGCTCACCAAGCCACAAAAACTTCTAGCTTCAAACATACTTTGGGGTGAAGGCCAATCTACAATCACCTTGACCTTTTCTGGATCCATTTTCAACCCATCATCAAAAACTACAAACCCCAAATATACCAATTCTCTCTTCACAAAATTACATTTCTTCAAATTTACTAACAATTTTTCCTCTTTTGACCTTTGCAAAACCACCCTAACATGTAGCAAATGCTCTTCTTTGTCTTACTAAAATAAAAATATGATCTAAATATACACAATGACAAAATTACCAAGGTAGGCTTCAACACTTCATTCATCAATCTCATAAAAGTGTTGGGAGCATTTGTTAATTCGAATAACATCACCAACCATTTGTACAAACCATCTTTTGTCTTGAAGTCTATCTTCCATTCGTCCCCCTCTCTTATTCTTATTTGATGGTACCCACTCTTCAAATAAATTTTTGTGAAGTACTTGTATCCACTCAAAAAATCCATCATATCATCCATCTGTGGCAATGGGAACCTATATTTTATTGCTATTTTGTTTATAGCACTCAAATCTGTACACATTCGCCATTCCCCATCTTTCTTGGGTGTCAACACTGCTGGAACAACACATGGACATAGAATTTCTCTAATCAGCCCCTTATCTAACAACTCTTGCACTTGATTATTTATCTCCTCATTCTCCATAAGCATCATTCTATATAGTTCTTTGTTTGGCAAACTCGCACCGAGTATCAAATCAATGCAATGACTTATACTCCTCATAGGTGGAAATCCATTGGGCAACTCCTTAATTAGTATATTTGCATATTCATCCATAATTTCTTGAAATTATATTGGCAACTCTTCATTGTTTTTTTCTATCATAGCTACTATAGGATTAGGAATAAATACAAAACATGTCACAAGAACAGAAGTAAAAAGGGTAGTCCTCACAGATGCGACATCGTCCCTTCCACGTCATATCAATCTAGATTAGCTCAATCATAACCAAATCAAATCTATCTCTTAATCTGAACAGAACCCTACACTTAACATACAAGTGCATGAAATCATTAGTGTCAGAAGTACCTTCATAACAAATAAATCTAACAGAATCAGTCACATGAGATCCATTCAATATATAACAATTGTAGTAAGACCGACATCTTAAACATTGGAATGCAAAACAATATCAAAGCCTGCATCATCAGTGCCGCAATAGAGGTTATCAATAAAGCACATTATCTTCCATATGAAACCACACATGGATGAAGCATCTACCTATATTGTACAACATCAATTGTTTACCTTACGTTGAATATTCCAGTTATTTTACTTTCATCTTCATGCGCCTTGACCAGTTCACCTATACATCCAGGGTGTGAATGGAGGGGCACTATAAATCAATTGGAATTCATATGCATTATTATCATAATAGACATAGATAGGTAGGGTTAGATACATCATACCAAGTATATAATTCTTGCCTTTGTATCCTTTAGAGATCTAAGGATTGTATTCCTTTCTTTATTGTTGATTGCAATTTAATATACTGTAATATAAATTTAGATCAGATAAATATATATTTCCTTTTGAATATATATCTCTTCTAAACTCAGAAAGTATGTTTTCTATCTCCCAACTCATCTTAAGTTTTATACCTCCTTCATACCTTTCCATTGAAGAGACACACTACTTGCAATGTGCCTCATGGATTCCAATTGTTGTCTTTAATGATAATCTGCATTGTTTCCTTGTTATAATCACATTCCTTAACTATATGCATCACTTCTTTTGCCATATGAATCATTGTCTAACTTGACCGCTGCCATACAATGATCATTGTCTTTATATATTATTTTTTTATTCATAAGTCTTAATCGACTACCATGAATCAGCCCATCCTTATATACAAATTGCTTTATGCATAGGTTTTGTCTTATGCTGAATTTTTATTTAGTCGTTGCTGTCCTCCTTTGTAAATTTATACATTTTTTTTTGATATCTCAAAGGTGTCTCTGGCTCAGTGACCGCGACCCTATTGCCGAATCAGTCTAGGCGAGTCGAAATTAACCCTCTAGGCCAATGCGATATCCCATTGCCTACCCTCCGACATGCGTGTCTAGGTGATTCAAGATTTGAACTCGGGTGGGCAAACTACCACGCACTTAGAGTGGGTAGCCGCACCACTCGAGCTAAACCTCAGGGACATAAATATATACATATTTATTTATATTAGTTTTTATATATTATGATTATAATATTTAAATATTTATATTTGTATAAGTAATATTTATATTTGTTATTTGTATTTATATAATATAATATATCTCATTATAAATATATTATATATTATATTTGAATAATATTATTTAATATCATTTATTAAATATTATATATTATATATTATATATGTTTATTGATATATACACAATTATCATTCAGATTGATGATGGAAGAGACACTACAAACACCATATTTTAAGAGAGTAATTTCATCATTTATCATTATGTTTAAATCTTTAATTTAAACAATGCCTTAACATCAGGATATATGAAGGTACATTTCACAGCCTTGTTCTCCAAATTTGTTCACTTCTCCTTTGGCACATGTGCATATGCCTTGCAACCAAAAACTCTAAGATATCTCAGTGAAGGATTGTGCCCTGACCATGCCTCCATAGGCATTTTTCAACAAGATATGATGTAGGAGACTTGTTAAGCAGGTAGCAAGCAATGGTAACAACTTTAGCCCAAAACCTTTGTTCTAGACTAGGACTACTAAGAATAATCCTAGCCTTCTCCATCAGTATCATGCTCATTCTTTCTACAACTCTATTCTATTATGGAGAATATAGAGTTGTCGTTTATCTCTAAATGCCACAATCTTTATAGAATCTATCAAAATCATTAGAGCAAAATTCACCGCCATTGTCAGTCCTCAAACATTTTATTTTCTTTCTAGTCTACAACTCAACCATTACTTTAAATTCTTTAAATCAACTGAAAACTTTGGATTTATTCTTTAGAAAATATACCCATGTCCTTCTGCTATAATCATCAATAAATAAAACATAATATGTGGATTTCGTAATGGAAGGAACATCTACAGGACCAAACACATCATAATGAATAAGATCTAATACACCACAAGATTTATAAGAACTCAAGTAGAACTTAATGAGGTTTTGTTTACCATAAATGCAATGCTCATAGAAACCATAATCAAGATTACAATCAGTCAACCCTTCAACAATGTTTTTATTTTTCAAGGTCCTTAGACCCTTTTCTCCTATGTGGCCTAATCTCTAGTGCCATAACATAGTCTTGTCTGAAAGCAATTTTGATTAAGAAGAAAGAACACCCTTAGGTACCCAGAATCCACGACCATCTATTGAAGATGAAACCCTCTCCTTTTCCAATGAAGTAGTCATCGATTTGCTTTTTGCAAAAGTACTATTGCACTCAATAGTGCATGCATCAAGCTTATACAATGTGCCAAATATTACACCTCTAGCAATTACCATAGCACCTCTTACCATCTTGCATCCTGAATCAGAAAAGACTACCAGCACACCTGCATCTATTAGTTTGCTTATAGATAATAAATTTTGTGTTAATATAGGGATATGCAACACAACATCAATCATTTTTATTCTAGCATCAGAAAATTTGATTTTAACTTTACCACAACCAACAATATTTAAATGAGAATCATCACCCAAGTACACCTTACCTCCATCAAATTCTTCATATTCAAAAAACCAATCTCTATTAGGGGTCATATGGAAAGATGCACTTGAGTTAATTAACCATGCATCATTACCTGCATGAGTGGCCAAAGTTGCAATGAACACATCACCATCTTCCTTCTCAAACTCAAAATGAGAATCAAATTTATTCTTTTTCTTCTTATTTTCTTCTTTACACTCCTTACAAAAGTGTCAACGCTTACTGCAATTCTAGAAAATAACATTGGACTTGGATTTGTCACGCTTTTTTCTCTTCTTGCCTTTGTCTTTGGGTCTTCCACAAACACTTAGGGCTTCTTTGGCACAAATGGATAGATTCCTTCTCATTTCTTCATAAAGAAAAGAACGCACAACATCTTCAACTTTCAAGACAACAAAAGTTCATGAGATTCTCTTGTTATGGCAATTGACAAACCATTTGATGTGTCAGAAAGTTCGTGAAAAGATATATCATGCTATAACCAATTTCACTAGTTACAATATATTTTGTGGAATTTAGGAACCTCTAAGTGCCTCAAATCTGAGTTCAAAACTTTTCTGGGAGTTTCACAAAATGGAAACTCTAATATCTTGCAATCCAGGTATGATCTTGAATCGAAACTCACCCAAGATGTTCATTTGGTAGTTTCACACTTTTTGGGAAAATTTTGGGTCCATCCATGCTCAAATTTACTAAAAATAGTAAGCCCTACAATTTTTAGCCCCTTTTGGAAACTTTAAAAGTTCTAAACCATTCTTCAAGATAAAGGGCATTCAAAAAGACCAAAATTGGGAAGAATAGAAACCTTTTGTAGCTGCAAGGTTGAGACACCTTTCCTAACAATTAAGGCCCTTACTGATATGTCTATTATGCAAGTTCAAAGTGAATACCAACTTAGAAATAGGCAAGTAAATGCCTCAGATGACAATCAGAATGTAACAACACCAAAAGTGTCAAATACATATGTTGATAAAGGGAAACAAAAGGATGACAATAATGTAACAAAAAATGACACTGTAGATAAGAATGTGAGAAAAACTGTAGAAAGATCAACATACAAGAAAAGATCTGTACCTGATGCCCTTATGCAAAAAAAAATATGTTCCAAAGAACAAAAATTTAAGTGTATCAATAGGATAGGTTGAGAATCCAAAGGTGATAGAAGTTGGTAACAAGTAGAATCAAGTAAAAGAAAAGTCATCAAGAGGGAAAATTTGTAGCCAAGGATATTGGAAATAACAAGGGTGATTAGAAAATGCCTTTTATTCCTGACACTCATGCAACTATTATGCCCTTGTCCACCCCTCTACCTAATTATGTCCCTATTGGCATGGCTCTTAATTTGAGCCAAATGAAATTCCTAGTACCAACCAGGGAGATGCTCAGAATCCTTGAACATAAGGTTAGGACCTCCTACAATATTTCAATGCTCCAATCATATTTGAAGACCAAACAAATCCTCTAGATGATTCTATAGAAGATACAATTGTTGAAACAAATACTTAAGATATACCTAAGGTATACCTTAGTACAATATCTGTAAGTAATCCAACCATGGTTTATCCTTTTTATACTTCATTGTTGATAAAAGGATGGTTGGTGTATAACTGCATGTTGGATTCTAGTGCATCAAGTAATGTGATTCCTTTAGACGTCATGAACTTGCTAGGCTTGAAGGTTTCTATGTCTTATGACAAGTTTTATGCAATGGATTCTAGGGAGGTAAATGTTATTAGAGTTTTCAATGGTGTAGAGGTGCAACTCGCTGCGTATCCTGGTAAATACTTTATAATGGAATAATCATTGTTGATTGTCCAGCCAAGTGGGGTATGTTATTGTCAAGACAATGGGTAGCTTCAATAGGTGGTAATATACAAATGGACTTATCTTATGCCACCATACCAATCAATGGAAAAGAGGTTTAGTTGCATAGAGACAAGAAAATGTTACATATTATGGAAGGCCTAGAAAAAGGCAAAGGATGAGGTGCACTATGAAGATAGTGAGCATGACAACATAATCATGAACTTTGATGATAATGTTAACAACTATATTGAATCAACCTCTTGCCCACAGGCTTCTTTCCATGAAATTCATGATATGTGGAAAATGTATTTTGATTGTGCATGTTCACAAGAGGGAAATGGCACAAGTATTGTTTTAATCTCCCCAAATGACACATCTTAAAGGTTCACTTTCAGATTAAATTTTGGATGCACCAATAATGTGGAAAAATATGAGGCCATGTTGCTTGGGTTGAATATTGCTTCCAAGTATGGAATTAAATGTCTTGGTGTATTTGGTGATTCTAAATTAATAGTAGCTCTTGTTAGAGGCTCGTATGCAGTAAAAGAGAAAAGATTAAAAATGTATAGGAATGTTTTATGGGATACTATTGAGCTATTTGATGCTTTTGGTATCAAGTGGCTAGATAGAAATGAAAATGTCACAATTGATGCACTTGTTGTTATGACCTCAAAATTTGATGCATCTTTGTCATCACCTCATTTCACTTATAGTTTTGACGTCCTTACTAGGCCTAGCATTCTTGATAATATATATAGTTGGAAAGTATTCAATGATGACAAGCAATATCTATGATTTCTTGAATTAAATAAGTAAATTTTAAAACTAGAAAATTGATTGGTAGCCAATGATTGAGGTAGAGGATGCCAAGGAGACCTTGTTTGGAAATGAGGTGATTCAGCTCAAGACCAATACCATTCCAAGGGGTCTTGTATCTCTTTAAAGAATGTTTGATAGTAATGATTGCTACAAGACAAGGAGCAAACCAATTAGTGAGGATGATTTAGGAGGAGTAAATCTAGGGACAAAATCATCTCCAAAGATGATCTACATTAGGAAGAAGTTGAAGCTGACAAAGAAGCAATTATTGATTGGTCTATTGAGGATTCAAGAAGTATTTTTCATGGTTATGTGATGAGTTGAAAGATTATAGAGAAGATTTGTTTCAACATACTAGTCCTTCAGAACTAGGTGCAAAACCATTTAGGCAAAAGTAAAGGATTATTAATCCTACATTGTCCCCTTAGATGGAAAAGGAATTAATGAATTTGAAGGAGGGTTGTATAATTAAAGCAATCAGGCATTCAAAATGGGTGTCTAATCTTGTCTCAGTGAGAAAGAAGAATGGGGATAAAAGGCTTTGTGTAGACTTCAAAAATTTGAACATTAAGTCCCTCAAGGACTACACATTGCCTAGTATGGACCATTTGTTGTATAAAGTGATATGATCTAAATTAATGTTAATGATGGATGGCTTCTCAAATATAATCAAGTAATGGTCAATTAGTTTGAGTAGTACAAGATAGCCTTCACCACTCCTTGGGGAACATTTATTTATGTAAGGATGTCTTTCGGACTCAAGAATGCAAGAGCCACCTTTCAAAGGGTAATGGATTCTGCATTTGTAGGATTGATAAATGAAATTATGGTGGTCTATCAAGATAATTTGATGGCCTACTCTAGAGATAGAAGTGACTATTGCATCACTTAGATTTGATTTTCCAATGATGCTTAGTGTATATGCCTAAAAATGACACAATTCAACTAAATAAATATTCTAAATATTTATTCCGTTCTTCTACCAATTAAATAAATACTCCAAATTTATTTAATCAATTCACTATTCCTTAATTAAATAAATTCAATTTATTTAATTAAAATCCCTAAATTCTTCTAATGTCCTACACAATTAAATAATCCTAAATTATTTAATTTATCCAAATTCCTCTATCCTAAGTTCTAATTCCAAAAATCCACCTCACACTTACACCTCACTTTCCACCTCACCTTGTCCACCTCATCGGGTTGCACACGTAATTAAATATATTAAATATTTAATTACCTATTTTCCCCCTCACCCACATGTCCTATTTCTTCTCAAATTAAAAGTTAGTTAACTAATCAATCAAAAGTGTTAACTAACTAGTCAATTGAGTTAATCCCTTAATCAATTCAGTTAATTCCATAATTCATTCTTCCAACTGACTAATCAAGTTTGTTAACTGATCAGTTAAAGGAGTTAACTCTCCAATCAATGTTATCAAGTCCCCTCTTTCATGATGGAGCTAAGACACTTGTCATATTTCTACTGGTTGCACATTCCTCAACCATTCTCAACTATTGATCTTCATATCTCCTCTCAACTGTTGATCCTCATTCTTCTATTCTAATCATCCAGGCTATCTATATTGTTACTCTACAGAAATTCACCAGCGCGCCTTTGGCACCCTCTTACCATTCACTAGCTTGAGATCACATATTTAATTTGAAGCTCATCTTCATTGCATTTCACAATAGCCATTTACCATCAACTTCCTCGAACACAACTAAAGGAGTGCACTCTCTGAGGGCCTACTTCATCAGCAAAAGGATGGTTGTAATAGGCGAACAACAGAAGCGTTGATTCAAGGAAGGTTTGCTTTGTGTTATTCATTGCTCTTTTCATTCAATCTTTCTTGCTCTCATTTATTCTGTTGATGTTTGGGTTTTATATAATTCAATTTGATTGATCCACGTTTTACCCTTACATGTAGAGTATGGGATTTCCTTAAATCCTAAGAAGTGCACATTTAGTATTGAGGAACGTAAGCTTCTAGGGCGTATTGTGTCCAAGGACAATGTAAGGATTGATCTAGAAAGAATCAAAGAAATTGACCTCATTCTTCAATCAAAAATAGTTAAAGAAGTGTAGTCCTTTTTTGGACAAATTAATTTTGTTAGGAGGCTTGTTCCTAAATTTGTTGAGAAGACAAAGGTAATTTCCAAGGTCCTTAAGAAGGGATAGTCAACTAGATAGGATAAGGAATCAATTGAATCCTTCATGGATATTAATGATGCACATAAGAAGGCACCAGTATTGGCTAGTCCTAATTATTTCAATCCTTTTCAATTATTTTCTTTTTCTTCTTTCTATACCATTGTTGCGATGCTGCTTTAGAAAAATACTGGTGGATATGAGAAACCTATTGCATTCTTTAGAAAATCATTACATAATGTTGAGTTAAATTACTTCATCATGGAAAAACATGCATATGCTCTTGTCAAGGCTGTCAAGAACTTTAGGCCTTATCTCATAGAAGCAAAAATCACTACATATGTGCCTCATACATCTATGAGAGACATCTTTTCTTAGCAATAAGCTTCTAGAAAGAGGTGTAGATGGATGAACAAGATCTAAGAATATTTTATGGAGGTGTAAACTACAAGGCTAGTTAGAAGTCAAGGTCTTACCAAGCTAATGGTAGATACAAACTTGGATGCAACAGAAATACATCAGATAACTTCTAGTCTGACATCCCCTCCTTGCTCTTTGAAATATGATCCTTGGTACGAAGATATAGTTTTCTATTTGAAAAACTTGAGTTTTCCTTCAGGATTGAGTGATCATCAAAAGAGAACCTTGAAGTTGGTAGCCCAGAAGTATGAATTAGTGCAACTCCAACTTATGTGGAGAGACCTTGATGGATTGCTTCTAAAATGTTTAGATCATGAGCAGTCTATCAAGGTCATGAATGAATGTCATCAAGGACTTTGTGTAAGACATTTCATGTCAAAGACCACTACCCACAAAGTAATTAGGGTAGGATATTGGTGGCCTACAATGTTTAAATATGAGGCCAAATTTGTTAGAAACTGTGATCATTGCCAAAGGTTTGCAAGGAAGATGAATTTTTTAGGTGCACTTCCCTTCATGTCCATATTAGATAAGGCTCCATTTCAGAAATGGGGTCTTGGGTTTATTGGAGAGATTGTGGAAAAATATAGCAACAGATACAAATGTATCCTTGTAGCCATAGACTACTTTACCAAATGGGTGGAAGCAATACCTACCAAAAATGCAACATCTAAAGTAGTGATTGACTTCCTAATGAACAATACCATCACAAGGTTTGGTGTGCCTATGAGGATTATTATTGACAAAGAAATGTGTTTTAGACCCCATGATCTCCTTGACACATGTTCTAAGTATCAGATAGCTTTAGCACATTCTTCCCTCTATCACCCATGGGGAAATGGTCAAGTTGAATAATGAATATCATCAAGAAGACACTTGAATCAAAAAAGAAGAGGTGGGATGATAAGCTCAAGCTTGTTGTTTGGGATGATAGGATAAATTTTGAAAGAAGGCTATTGGCAGGATAACAAGAGAATAATGAATATCATCAAGAAGACACTTGAATCAAAAAAGAAGAGGTGGGATGATAAGCTCAAGCTTGTTGTTTGGGATGATAGTATAAATTTTGAAAGAAGGCTATTGGCAAGATCCTCTTTGAGTTGGTTTATGGAGTAGAAGGTAGGTTGCCAATTAGTCTTGAGGTACCCATGTACAAATTGTTACAAGAAGTTGAAGGAAATAAAGATGATTCCATTTCCTTAAGAATCCATGAGCTAACTAAGCTTGATTAATCTAGGAGAAGTGCACATGAAAGAAATCTATTACAGTAGCAAAAGGTCAAGAATTTGTTTGACAAAAGGGTAATTTAGAGTAGTTTCCAAGTTGGTGACCTAGCCCTCATGTGGAGTTCTAGGTTTGAAGATAAGGGCAAGTGTTGGCAAGAGCTAGTGCATAGACTAGAACATACCACATATGGCCGCAAAAGGAGTCCGGAGCACAAGGCTGACTAGAACTAGTAGAAATAGACCTATTTTATAAGGTAAACATCCCTAATGTAATCCTATGTATATAAGAATAGCATAAAAACTTAATATCCATAATAATAGCATTCACACAAGATAACACAAGATTTACGTGGAAACCCTTTCCAGGAATAAAACCACAAAATAAATTTCTCTTACAAAATTTGTAGGCACCAACCTACTAGAGACACCAATCCCCACTACTAAGCAATTTGTAGGCACCCACCTACTAGAGACACCAATCTCCATTTCTAATCACCAACTTAGAAAGAGACACCAATCTCTTCTTTTAGGAGGCACCAACCTCCAAAACAAGTTTCCACCTTCTAAATGTTGCTTCTTCAATGGATGATGGACATTTCAATCTCCTTCATCTTATTCACTCCATGATTCCCTTCTTCTCATTAATCATAACATAAATATATATGAGCATACATGATTGGATCATATACTTTAATCTCTAATGCATATTCTCTCTTTTATCTCTTACACATATATATCCCCATATATTTCTTACACTCACTCATATATGCTCCATGATTCTTGATATTATTCTTCCTTCTTGAATGATCTCCATATATATTCTATTCACTCCATGATCTTCATTTAATACTTATTTCTTCACCTTATTAAATCTTTTTTATATATTTATTTTATTCACTCCATCGATCCACACTTATATCTCCTTGAATGTATTATATCTTCATTGCTCCACTTGATCTCTTTTCTCCTATCCTTGCTTCACCATTTTATATCTTATCTCATCATGAGGCACACCCCTTTGAAATGCCTTTTGATTAACTTAAACTAATATTTATCTAAAATTCCTTAGCATAGTCTTTAATTGTAATTCTTCCCTCTTGGAAATTTTGGATGAAGGTTCGATACATGTTTTGTTATCAAGGGGAATTCCAAGGACTGAAAACATGTATCTACATTTTTGAAGGAGAGAAATGCATTGTTGTCTTTGCTGACATGAAACTATAAACTTAGTGCATGCATCCCTTAAGCAACTGGCCTAAAATTGTTCTAAAAATGCAACGATCTATCAACCATGTTTTCAACCAAAGAATTCGCAGCAGTAGCATGAGAAAAAGCTTTATCCAATTTTTGATACAATGTCATAAGTCATACGTCTAAGGTACATAATAACTCATTCCTTGAAGCATCTGCTAGCATTGTTTCTATCCTCGACTTGATGGTGGCTCCAATCACATTTCCTTGATTGTATAATAGCATGGTATCAAGAAATAGTAGGATGCTCTGAAACAAAATTGCATTGGTCACTACGTCCAAACATATATTATCTTCGCACTATAAGAACACGTAAGATGACCAGCACCGCATGAGAGTCTTCACAAACATCAAATCGACTTACACTATGACCTCATGGCACTCGACCCCCTTGACTGCCACTATTCACTTGTATATAGAGCACAAAACTTTGCATATAACTTTTTCAATCTGTATCACGTTGAATCACCATTAGAGTCATTTTTGGACAATGCGATATTTAACTCTTGAGGATCCATTCCACTGGTGAGCTTACTCTACAGTGTTTTCCTCCTAATACCTCCTCTCCATTTCATATAACATCTACTCATCATCCATGCTTTGTCTATGCCTTCTTCAATATCTATTGGTGAGAACTTCTCACTCAATCCAACTACAATCTTGGCAATTTGTTTAACATTTATGACATTTTGTATCCTTGGTATTTGGGTTAATTATCTTAGTCTAAGAACACCTCTTTTAACTTGTTGGTCAACTCTTTCCTTTTGCATCTCTTTCCTTGTTGGTCAACTCTTTTACTTTAGTGATAACAGTGCTTTCCTTCAGTTGTTTCACAACTCCTGCTTCTTTGTTGGATGACTTCGGTGAAGACTCCTTTGACATAAATGATAATATTTCCAACACTTGTGAGAGGGGGTCAGACACCTAGGGGATGACAAATGGAAAGAGGGGATCTGAAAAGATCCCTAAAAAGATGTGACCAATCAAAGTAGGTCAACCATGGGATAGATAAGGTCTAATGAAATATCACATCCAAAACACCCATGGAAAATGGAGATAAGAAGAGATTAAGGGAAATTAAGGAAAACATCCAATTAGAAATGGAGTTGAACATGGAGGAAAAGAAACAAAAATAAACCCAAGAATACTAATAAAGGTAACCATAGAAGGATGGAGAAAGCAGGGGAGATGGAATTAGAACACACTAGAAGAGCTATGACTGAAAAATAAATAGAGGAGATAGAGGCCACCAAAGGGGTTGTGGCTAAAAAGGATGATACTAGTCTACCTAATTCTGAAGAAATAAGTGAGCATGCCACAAGGGAAGGAGCTGATAACATAGAAATATAATTATATAACACTCCAAAACAAATGAACAACCATCTAGAGAAAGCAATAGAAATCCTCAATAACTTGGAAGAAAGTATTACATCCTATGGGATATCTAGGAAAATATGGGAAGAATGGTATAGTAGTATGGAGATCCTACCACTACTGTAATTAAATAAAACACCATATATTGAACCTAATTTATCTAATATTCAGACTATAATTAATAAAATTTTTGAACAACTACTAAATCCCATGAAAAATCTACAACCTTTAAAGTTTGATGTAGAGTATTTGAAGCAATTGGTTAACAAAAGAGTAATGAAAATAAAGAGATGAGGGTTTACATCAACCAGAAATAGACAATAATAATACCATGTTCAATAAAGCGATTGAAATAAGGGATGGAAATTGGAACACCCCATTAACTAATCATATATCTTTAACTAATGAAAAAATATCTCCTAAGACAAAGTGTCCCTTTGAAGAGTTACAAAACCAAAACTAGGGGTCATCCCTCATGCCCTGTAAGTCAAGGAGGATCATAACAACATATACAAGTGATAATTTAAGTGAACTAGAAGGATTTAAAGAGTATCAATTTGTCAAAATCTGTAACACCATATTAAGAAACAAATATTTTGACATAGAATTATCAAGAGATAAGGGAAGAAGAAACAAACTGGTACAAAAAATAAATCTAAAGAAGAAAGGTCAAACACCAAAGAAACAACACCGTAAAGAGGATAAAATACTTAAATCTACCATGGACACACCGATGAAACTCCTAATTTTTGGCAAAGACACCATAGAAGCCACATAACACATATTTGTGTTAGAATCATTATGGCAAAGGAAAGGAACCACAAAAGATCAAGCTAAAATATTTGACTTTGTGGGAACCTTGAGGAACAAAGTACTAAGTTGGTATAGAAAGACATGCCCATAACATGATAAGGAATGGGATGAAATCAAGAAGGAATTTCTATCTAACTTTGAATCACCAAATATCCCCGCAGAAAGTGTCAACAAAATGCTATAAATGGTACAAGACGAAGGATAATCCATAAAGGTATATGATTAGATATTTAAGGAGGTATCTAAAAATTTGGAAGAACCTTTGACAGAGAAACAACACATTGAATGGTTTGTTTCCAGACTAACTCCTCAAATAAGAACATCCCTGGATGAAAGATTTTTTAACACATATTTAGAGGTGGTAATATTAGCCTACTGCATAAAATCCTAGACATGGAGGAGAAAAGAAAAAGATAACAAAAATAAAGAAATTGAGAAACTAAAACTAGAATTAGAACAATAAAAAATTAAACAAGAGATCCTAGCCAAACATGATACTAGTCCACAAAAACAAAGAACAAATATCCGGTGCACATATTGCTCTAGAGAAGGTCATATAAGGAATGAATTATTAGTGCTCAAAGGAGATAAGAGAGCTACCATGTTGAGAGTAGACCTAAAAGAGTCCCAAGAAAGACTCAAACTGTATATATTATGAAATATGCAGAGGATGGGACAACCATAAAATTGATGATTGCCCATCTCTATTATTTAGGCTTCGATGTGAAAAGGAAGAACATGAGCCATAGTGTAATAGCCACCACAAAAATAAAAGAACAGTGGATCGGGAGATGGCCTATGTCAAAGGATTGGTAGAGAGACCTCTATATACCCAAGATTATGAGTACAAAGCACACAACTGGAGAAACCAAAGAAATATAAATACAATCCAAAATACACCTCCACAAAATTAGATAGTGTATCCAAATAATTATTCAATTGAGGATAGAGGATACTACAATAGCTATAGAAGTGGAAGAGGCAAAGGTAGAGGTTGAAG
The DNA here is from genome assembly GCA_027924645.1 of Cunninghamia lanceolata. NCBI lineage: Eukaryota > Viridiplantae > Streptophyta > Pinopsida > Cupressales > Cupressaceae > Cunninghamia > Cunninghamia lanceolata. The sequence continues at coordinate 3,353,702 of BSBN01001465.1, read as the reverse complement.
AAGAAGAGATGATGCTACCTACTATAAATGTGGTAAGCAGGGGCACTATGTTAATGAGTGTTAGTGCAATAAGAGAAAAGAATGTGGGTTTTTTGGAAATCTTGACCATGATTTGTTCACATTTGAGTGAGCACACCACTACTTTAAGAATGCCCCACTACATTCCAAAAGTGATGAACTATCATGCCCCAACACTAGTAGAGGGGCAAAGATCATGTTGAAAGCACCTAAGAATCCATCAGAAGGGGCAAGACACTACCAGAAAGAGGAGAAAGATAATTCAGACATTTCAGAAGAGGGGGAAGGTCTAGAAAAAATATAGAGAGAAAAAGGAAAAATTAAAAAAATTCCCTGATTCAATATAAAGGGAAAAATAAGGTTGTGGCTATTACAAGGAAAGGTACAGATACTAATGCAGGAGCATCCAAGTTCACAAGCAATCTTGTGTCACCCAAAAATATTTCTAAATTTTCTTTTCTTCTTTGTTCTTGTGTTGTAGTTGGTTTTGTTTGTTTCAAGAGGATTTTCAAATTAAATTATGGGCTAAGTGAAGAGCATCACCTTGTAGAAAAACCTAAAGGGTGTCTGCATTTTTAATTTGAAGCAATTTGGAGAAATTGGGTGAATATTAGACCATTTTGGAGAAACCAAAGGTTCACGAACCTCTCATTCTATCAAAAGCTTTTGTTTTCTTCACTATTAGTAACTTTTAAGTTCTCAAATCTAGGTTTTCACCAAAAATGACAAAGAATTCTTCAAGAAGAAGTTTTCGGTGAACTTCCAAGTTTGCAAACCAGGAGATTCATTGAAAGAGTTTTGAAGTTCATCTTTTTACAATTCGCCAAAAGAAGCCAGAGTTCTAAAGTTTTTCAAATCACCAAAATAGTTTTTTTGGCAAAATTTTAGATTCACAACTTGTTCACAAATCACCGAAAGAGTTTGTTCTGAACACATTTCATTAAGAAGCTTGGTTTCTTTCATTTTTAGAATATTTTCAAGTTTGTAAACCTATAAGAGTGTCGATAATAGTTCAAACTTAGTTTGGTTCACTGAAAGGTGATGTCATCAAAGAAAAAGATGATAATACACTATAAATAAATGGTTCATGGAAAGGTGAGTTCACTGAAAGTCATTTTCACCAAAGTTATTTTCACTGAAAAACTAGTTCATTAAACTCTGAAGCTGTCAAAAGAGAATATGAAGTCCAAAGTTCATGAAATGTACATTTCACCGAAATACAATTTCTTCAAACTCTACATCTATCGAATGAAGAGTGTTTCAGTGCTCTCACTAGTTCACAAACTAGTACAGACACTGAAAGTAGTTTGTGGAAATCATACTTTACCAAAACTAAAGGAATTGGAAGTTCGTGTAAGCTCAACTTCACCAAAATGAGATGCGAAAATAAAGTCAAAGAGTTCAAGGAAATCTTGATATCCCAAACTGTCATGGTGATTGTTTGAGGAGTCAAGTGGTTCCGTTGGACTAGATTTTGTCAATAAGGTACCTTGGCCATTCAGTTCCATAATTGAAAATGGTGGTAACTATTCAGCTTCTCTAGAGTACAAATATGATCAATATTTTTTATTGGGGTTGTTTTTCAGTGATTTTGAATGTGTTGTGGACAATAAGGGTTGTAATATACAAGAAGAAGGTTGTACTCCTGATGTAACAAATTGCTGCAAATAAATAAAATTCATGTTGTTGTTTTGTGAGTCATAGATTGTAATTGTCTATTATTTTGGATACTAATTCCGATTGTCTATTAAGACTCTCAGGGTTAGATCTGCATCAAGTAGTATCAGAGTGGTTCCTTGTTGTGGACTGTGGGTGTGTCAAAGAGAGGGATTCTAAAATTTTTGTTGTGAGTGAAGAAGAGAGTGTAGGCCTGCAACTGTAGAGAATCCAGAGAAGACATGGCACAGAGAGAATGTGGTAGAAGAGGAGCACCACGGGTTGGTGATATGGTGATTGTAGAGATTCTAAGAGGAATAACAATACGATTAGATGCTATGGAAATGGAGATGAACCAGAAAGGCAATTTTTGAGGGCAATATCCAAAATAAGTAGTAAACCTAGACTGGATCCTCCAAGTTATAATGGTAGTTTGAATCCAGAAGAATTGATTGACTGGATATCAAATATGGACAAATACTTTGACTTCGAATCAGTTGAAGACCTAAAGAAAGTGAAGTTTTTGTGCACCAAATTGAAGGGACATGCATCCTTATGGTGGGAACATGTACAAATAGAAAGACAGAGAAAGGATAAGGAGAAAATTAAATTTTGGGAAAGAATGGTGAAAAAGTTGAAGGCAAAATTTTTACTCACTGATTACTAGATAAGTTTGTTTAAAAAGTTGTTAAATTTGAAACAAAAAGAAAAATGTGCAAGAATACATAGAGAATTTTTATAAATTGAATACTCAAGTTGGCCATGTTGATGATGACATTGAAAAAGTTTCATGGTATGTCAATGGTTTGCACTATTCTATTCAAGATGAAATAAGTATGGTGTGTATAGCAAGTGTTGACGAAGTTGTCCAAGGGGTTGAGCTTAATTGGTTAAAATGTTGGGTTCTCATTGTGGAGGACCAAGTTCAAATCCCATAGGGACATCTAATGTGGAATTCTAAGTTGTGACTATTGATCTTCCATACTTGGCTTCTAAATAAAATGGATTTCTAAGTAGTGACTCTTGATCTTCCATAGGTGATTTCTAATGTGTTTCCTTGTAAGGAGCTTGTATTTGTCTCATGTTGATGCTCGTATGAGAAAAATATTTGTAAATAATATGCAATATAAAAAAAGTGTTGAACAAGTGTATCAATATGCCCTGAAGGCTGAAGAAAACATTGCCAGAAAGTAAAATAACTCTAGGGGTGGAGGCATATTTTCACATGGAAGAGGACAATCTAGCAATGGTCATGGTTATTCAAATAAATAGGGAGAAGTCAACATGACACAAACAAACACCCAGGAAAATAAAGGAAGAGGAGATTATTCTAGAGAATGGAGGTGATTATTTCAAAGGTAGAGGTTCTTTTGGAAGAGTCAAAGGAAAAGGATTCAGTGGCACTTGTTTTCAAGATTTGTGTTGTAAACAAAAAAAATTGAATTTGAATTTCTTTTCTTTTATTTAAATTCTTGAGGCCTTTTCTTGTATTTAACATGACCCTGGGTGTCCTGAATAGGTTAAAGTTGACCCTGGGTTATACCCCATGGGTCCAGGGCCCATCTGGCATGGGTAACCCTTGAGTAACCTCCATATGGTCATCTTAACTTTCCCCTGAAGTTAAGTGGTGAAAATTGGAGGTATGGGGGGGGATAGGATGGGTTGTACCAACACCCAAACCCATCCCTCTTCAATCCCCAAGGTAAGAGATGACTACAAACCCATCCATTATAGAGGAATTGACTTGAAGTCACCCTCACCATTAGTGAGATTCCCCATGAGTTGTGTGGTCATCCATAATGAAGGAAGGAAGAAGAGGCATGGGTCACCTGTCTCTTCCTCCTTTAACTCCTTTTATTTCTCTCATGCGTAAGAGAAATGACATGAGGAGAGGGATAAGGAGGACTTTAGGGATGGGTGAGTGACATAAGCCAACACTCATCCCTTGGGACATAATAGTGGTTTGGGGAAGAGTGAGGAGGTGACAAGTGTCACCTCCCCATTCCTCTAAACAGAGAGGATTTGGGTTATTTGAATCCCATTTTGGGATGGGGAGGGAGTTAGTTGAATTTTGGAGAGTTTTATTTTATTATTTTTTTTTACCAAGGAAATTTGCTTTAGAGAGGGAAAAGGGAGAGGGAGTTTGGTGGCTTAGTTGGGAGAAGATATCAGTGGAGCTCTACATCAGCTTCATCCTTGAAGGGCTTTGTAAGGTTGGTTGTTATTACCTTTCTTTCGTATATTTGATTGTTGCATGAAAAGTGTGTGAAAGTTGCTTATTTGCTTGTTTTTTTTTATTTTGTTTTTGTGGGAAATGTGGTTGGGTTGTTGACAGAGCTTCTCCCACTTGGGAGAAATGCTCATCAAGTGTGGAGTAGGGGAGGAGTGATCCTCCTCGGGTGCATACCGAGTTCTTTTGGGATGTTGAAAGCCTTGAGGGTATGTATTTGTGACTGGTTCTTTGGCTTGAGAGTCAAATACAGATTCCTTGGAAAATTTTGTGATCAAACTTGGTTTGAGGCCAAGAGAAATTGTGTTGGTTATATTATCTGTAAGGGTGACACTCTGGAGTGGAGTGTGTCCACTCTCCTACCCCTTGTAAAGCTCACTGTAGTTGAGTTTTCGTGTTGTGTAATTTATCCATGGGAGTTTGTGTGTTTTGGGTTTGTTGTTGTTCCTGTTGTGAAGTGGATTGCTTGAGTAACCCAGGTGTGCGAATGGTCTCCCTAGCTCGGGGGTGACCCTCTTGCGGGTCTACGGTAGGGAGGAGAGCTATATGAGTGGTGTTTTCTTCTTTGTGATTTAGATATGCAGGTTCCCTCTTGAAGCTTATAGATGGAATTGGAGGAGTTCTGTAATTAGGGAGAATGTATCTCATCCTTACTATAAGGAGAGTTTGGTTCGTTGAAGCTTCGTCCTGTTTAAGTTCAGTGTGGAGGGGTTTACTCCCTCTGAAGTTGTAAGAATTATTGTATGGGGAAAGAGAGAAATTCTTCCCTTCAGTATTGTTGTTGTGAATGATTTTTCAATTATCTTATACCTGGTGAAACTAAGTGTTAAGAAATGAAACTTGTATTGATTTAGACAAATGAATGAAATTATCTCTAGTATTAAAATTTGTTATTGATTTAGATCAAAAATGAAAAATTTCATTTATAGTTTTGTTCAGAAGGAAAGAATGAATTTCAGTTAGTTAGCCTTGTTATAGATTGTAAATTGATTTTATTATTGGAAATAAATATATATAAAGAAGTAAATATAATAGCATAAAAATGAGGTGTGGTTTAGTCGTAAACTTTCCAGATGTGAGCCAATGAAATTTGATCTGTATATGATTTTATATTAAATTGAATTTAATTTGATTTTACTAAATCTCTGGTTTAACATTATCTGTATCAAGTCAAAAGTCAGAAGATTGCATACTAAGAAAATTATGGATGGCAGTAAAATATAGTTATATTTCATTCTCTGCATTTAAAACAAATTTTCAAGTCTTAAACAAACGGTGATTATAAATGTTTGTTGGGTAGAATTTTAGTTTGTTCTCTGTATTTAAAAATTTCAACCATTATACGGAACTGTGTTTACCAGATAAAATAGCTTCTTTTTTTTTATTTTTCTCTGTCATTATAAATTTCTATTTAAATCAGTGAACTATAAAAGAACAAAGTCTGAGAGTAAACATGGAAAATATATATATATATATATATATATATTTAATTATAAATAGAGATGTTATTATAATCGCGGTTTACATTAAAGAAATTTGCATTAGAAAAATGAGAATACAATAATCGTGGTTTTCTCGCTGTGTACACAGTGCAGTAGCAAAGATGGCAGAGTGGTGGTGGGAAGGGTTTGAACCTTCCCACCACCACCGTCGATCCTTATGGGTGTGGGGAGGGGCGGAGCCCCCACCCACACCCCACGTAGTGGGATGTGGGGAGGGGCGGAGCCCCCACCCACACCCCACGTAGTGGGATGTGGGTGGGGGCTCTGCCCCTCCCCACACACCCCGCCGGAAAACAAAACACATACAACGCCGCGGCCGTAAGACCGCGGGCTCCCCCGAAAACAACATGCTGAACCCCGCCATCCGCCATGGGCGAGGCGCTCCCAGTGCTCGGCTCCCCGTGAGCCTCCTGTTCGCCACCTGTGCGCGGCCTGCGACGTGGCTTCTGCCACCCAAAGCCTGCCATCCCACTCCATGTGATCCTCTTCCCTCTGCGTTGATCTCTGGCCGACCCTCCTCCATGGCTGCCGCCATGAGTATAACCTGCAAAACACAAAAAGAAAGGGGGTTAGGGCACCATTGATAGCATAAGGAAATTAGGGCTTCAGCCCTTCAATGAAAATAAAATTGTATAGGTTTTAAAAAAGGAAAACTTAATATTGTCTATATAAATATAAAAAAAATAAAACAATAACAATAGTAATAATAACAATAGTAATAATAATAATAGTAATAAAAAAAAAATAATAGTAATAAAAATAATGGTACTAATAACAATTAAATAAATATATATTTGTATATATATGTAAATTATAATTCCCTATATATATATATAGATACATACATATATTATTATTTGTTATAAATTTATCAGAGAGGTCATTTTTTTTTTTTTACAACAAACAAGGGAAAGATATAATTATAATTTGAGGAGGGCACAATTAAATATACTTTAATACTTCTGTAAGAATTTCTCGACAGTTTCAACTATCAACACAAATTATTAACCAGGAAAATGAAGAGGAAATTATGATCCTTCCACTTATAAAGGACACTGGAAATAAACGTGAAGAAGCCATCACAGGCATTCCATGTGTGGCCATTTTAAACTCAACTGTAGTTAGTAAACATCCAATGGAGAAAACATGAAAGAGAGAAAGAAGAAGAAAAACTAACATTGGAAAACACAGAGGAGAAAATGCGCGGCATTTCCCACCTGGGATAAGAGAACTAACTAGATGTACCCTTCCGCTAATTCTGCTTAGGAACGAGATTAATGTTCAATTAATACAAACGTAGAGGTGAATCCTAGATCGGAGAAAACTAGGAGACTGAGTCCAGCGAAGTAGTAAACCAGTTTATGTGATTTGGACTATCTGAAAGTTAGGAATAATGTTAAAAATAGATACAGTGATAACTCTGATTGATGAAGAATATGAAGAAAGGGTAGGATAAACATAAAGAAAACATAGAAACCAAAAGAGAGAGACCGAAATATAAACAAACTAAATTTCAGAGAAATAGTTAAGGTGAGCGCGATAGAAATACAATCAAAATTAAGATCCAGAGAAACGGAAGAGAGGGCAAACGAACTGCCTTGTTGAGAATGCTAAGTTCGAAGGAGGAGTATATTTCAGGAAACGATAAAGGAGGCAGACAATCGTGCTTTGTTGAAAAATGACCCAACAGGGAGATCAAGTGTAAGGTCATTATGAACAAGGCATCGTGGGAAGTTGTTAATCTATCAAGGAACCCCGTAAGAAGTTGAGTGTTGAATAATTCCCACTTACGCCGTGAGGCGTTATGCTACCGGAATCTACTGAGATTTAGGCTTGGGAACCTTGAAATTTCAAACCTTGTAGTGACGTTAACTATGTCGTGGAGACCCCCTTGTTGGACTGTGTGCGTCCGGATGAACGCAATTGTACTTTGTACCCCACCGACAACTGTAGTGTTTTCACCTCGAGCGTACACCACCGAGCATGCTTACGCATGCGAGGGGGTTTCTAGGGAAGCGTGGGAAATTTTTTGATATTTCGTGTCATGACCACATGACAGATGTGGACATGACACGTGTGATGCGTGTTGTGACCACATGGAAAATGTGGGCATGACAGCATCACTCACTTGTGAGCGCCCTATGATGTTGCGATTCCTTTTTCCACCTAGTGCTAGCTTATATGCATCTATACATACTTGACCGTGACATTTGTTGCAGCATGCAGGTACCAGGCATCGACTCCACCTGAATTAACAGGTCTGAGCGTGCCTTGAACCCAATGGATATGTTGTTTCAAAGATAACTTAAGGTCCCACATCCCAAGTCATTATCCTTAATCAGGATGCATGACATGTCTAGTTCAACCTGTCAGTTCTGTTAGTATGTCGGTCTTGCAATTGATTTATATTTGATGAAACTTGTTGGCTAAGTATGTTTTGGCCTGGCTTGTGAACATGTTTGATTTGGCTTTTGACGGTTGTCCTGCTCAGTGGGTTATGTTGTATGCCCAGATTTCGTTAGATAGTCATACTATTATTTGATCCACTATGATATTTAACAGGGTTACATCATATTATCATTATTATTATTAATATTTAATAAGATTTAAAATGGTAATTGATAATTACCTAGTTCAAGATACTTAAAGGAAACAAGTATGGCAGTCAAAACACTTAAAATTCACCACTCCTGCAAAATTCAATGTTACGGTGCACTTGGTAAACCATAGGATTGACTTTAGCAGTAGCTGGCTTCTTCTGTTCTTCCTTGGGATTTGTATTGGGGACTTGAAGAAGTGAAATTGCCCAAATGATGAGTAACTTGGTCTCCAATTACTTATGCATATTTAATTGAGGAAAGAGACTGATGCCATATTGGTATCATGTTATTCTCTTTAAACGTGGTTGTAATAGATTTAATTAGTATTACTATTCTAGAATCACTAATATTGGAGATGTAACAGTGTGTATTGCCTTGTAAGTCAAGTCAATGGTATTGCAGAAAAAGTATGATAGCTTTGGGGAAGTAGGGTTTCTTTATTGTTTTGGGCCATGCCATGTGAGTAAAGTACCTTGAGAAATAACCTTGTTGGTTTAAAGTTGTTAATGAAGAAGTCGAGTTATCTTTTTTAGTTATTAATGTTGAGTATATGGGTGAAGTTTGGTTTGAAGTGTTTTAGATCTTGAGGTATCATTTTGAAAACTGGTATAAGTCATTATATTGTGGCTGAACTTTAATTTTCTTTTGGGCTATGTGTATATACTTTCATAAATACAAGTCTCTTAAGTAGAGAATGTGATAATGAATTAGGGGCCGCTTATGAATCATGTTACTTTCTCTAAGACCCATGGTCGATGTGTCATTTTTATGATGTAATTATTGAATCTTATTGAAATTCGATGAGGGATCTTAGTCTATGTTGTCTTTTGAGAGAGAGTGTCGATGTGAGATAACTGGAGTTTGGTTAAGCATGAAATAGTAGCAATAAGTATATTGGCAGACAGCTTCCTCAAAAGGAGCAAAGGCCTGAGGGGGTGCCCATAACCTTGTCAGGTACAACAAAACATGTGGAAATTGATAGAAGATTGTCCATTACATCTTTGACAACTTTTAGCCAGTCGATACTCGTGTCAACTCTACATTTCATAGGATGGTACTCGAGTCGCCGGTTCCTTTTAGTATAATTTCATTCAATCGTGCTGAGGAGGAGTGGGTTCAGATTCTTGTTAGGTGGGGAGTCTTCTCAATTTCTTGTTGGCCATTCACACCCATTGTTGAATCACTGATTTAGAATGCTATATCAACTTCCTTGATTTGTTGGTTTTCTGCATGGAAGAGTCAGGAATGGTGAATTTGTGATACCCATTTGTTTTATTAGCGTAGAATGTGAGGATTGTAGAGGCAAACGTTGTGTTCACAAGGGAGTGAGACATGGTGGAAAGGTGCAAAGCTCATGTAGATTAGAGTGGCGAGGAGAACAAGATGTTTGAGACGACACTGGCTATCTATGATAAGGACACCCCCAATCGCTGGCAGAATGTGGCTTCTATGGTAGGAGGAGGGAAGAGCCCTGATGAAGTCAAAAAACATTATGAGATTTTGTTGGAGGATTTGAGTTGTATAGAGGATGGGAAAGTGCCCTTGCCAGACTATGCATTTGATGACAAAGTAAATGGTGTAATTCAAGTCGATGGGGAACTTGAGGAAGGAAAGGGAAAGGCCTCTCCATGTCAAGACATCCATTGGATAGATGATGAACACAGGTAATTATTATTTGGCCTTTCTCTCTCTGGTTTTGTGTGTTAGATGGCTCTTGCTTGCTTCACGCTGTTTCAAATTGGGAAGGTTTAAGAGAGAGAAAAAGTATTTAAGGAAGAAAAACTCTACCTTTGAATCTAATTGTATGAATCATGGTCAAGCCCAAATATGATTGCCCTTTGAGGTTGAATGAGTTTTTAATTGTGGGACGATGATTACTGGAGGTTTTTCTATCTAACTAGTGGTTAATATCCAAATTCTATACTCACTGCACATGGAGGCATAGTTACAATGTCAAATGCCCAAATACTTTCGAGTTGAGTCAACTCTCTGGGAAAATGGATGAAGTCCACACTTTCAAAGTCATTTCCAAGTTTGACAATTTAGGGTTTTCATGTGACTAACCTTTCACCCTTACTTTGATGCATACTTCAGCCAAGACATGTGGGGATCTTTTCATGATTAATCCTATCAAGCTATGACAAGCTTATGCCATGAAAGATTAGGGAAATTGCTTACCTCCTTGTGGGAAGTAATACTCTGTCAGATTTCACTGTAACCCAAAATGGCTGTATAACACCAAGTGAAGGACGCCCTTGCCCTGTTCAAAAACTCCCACTCTAGCGCACTCTGGAGGATTTAGTTGCAGGTCGTGGGTTTGGACTTTACCCCCTACCAGTTGCATATGTTCGAAAGTTTCTAAGTACTTTTCAACGACTCCATTTTAAATATATCCTGCAATCGTGGCATTCTGTGAGACCATATTTCTTAAGGATTCCACGTTTTGCATGCCTGTCCACCAGGGCACTTGCAACTACCACATCTGACAAAAATTCCCCTCGTGTTATGCTTGATGAATGTATCGCTATCTTCATTATTGCTGGAGATCTGATACGGTGCACCTTATTATAATGCAAGCTAATTTTTTTAGATTGTTTCGCTTAGCATCACTGATAATCTCCACAAGATCATTGTCTCGTGACAATCTTGAATATAAACTTTGTGGCACTGGGACAATCAGCACATACTCAAAGGTCTTAACAACTCTAGTAGTTGTTCCATGGGGCATGTTTAACAAACCAAATGCGATTGCCACCATGGTGACAGCGAAATAATTATTTTCCCATTTCTCCACAGTATTAAGTAAATATCTTGAATCTGGGAAACACCTTGCTGCCTTCATCTTCCAAGCCAATTTCTCCAACTATGCATAGATCTCCTTCATCTACGGATGTGATCGGTCTACTACACAAAAGCATGTACCATTTTATGCCCTTAAATCCAAGTGCAGCCAGTGATATTTTAATCCCTTTATCTTTCTTTTATCTCCTTACCGAATTTGTCCCTCAACACACCTGTCGACTTATGCATAGATATGTGAACCAAGTACACAGATGTTTTCTTAATCTACCTTGCCTTTTATTCAATTTATAAATATGTTACAATCCCACCTTGTTCAATCTACTCCAGATTGTACTCTTACACTCTTCATGTTTATATCTTGCTTGTCCTACTATGCCATCACTAACCTATTACAATGGCACATATAATGCATCAAATATGTTAAAAATGCAGAGACATGATTGTTACTCTTGTCTTCTCTCCACCCATGGCTGTAGGTCATGCCTCCAGATGCAGCATGATGTTTCGCAAGCTAAACACTGCCACGATTATGTGCTTTTTATTATCATTCTTGAGGTGCCAATGGCATAAATAGTAACTCTGCAATATGCTCCTGCAGAGAATGTAACCTCCCTCTCCCTATTTGATTTGCATAGAACTATGATTCTTGTTCCTACCTAAATTTCCCCTTTCGAACACTATTATACAATTATTTGGCTGGATTGACATTTCATTTGTCAAACATTCTTATGGTTAGTATTAAATGCAACTTAAATAATGAAAATCCAGTTTATAAATTGATTTTGCCATTTAAGTTCCTTGCTGCCACAACTTTGGAAACTGGCCACATCTTTATATATATCGAAGTTCCTTGTGTTGGACTTATGGACCATTTAGTCCCATGTCATCCGTATCCTTTTCCCTTCCATTATTCTTTTGCTCGATAGTGAACTTGATAGATTGACCCCTCTGTGCCAGGAAGCAATATTGATTAATGTTGTGCCTTAAACTGAAGCATTATGCACAAGTGTTTTACCGTGTTCCCTAAAACCCGACACCTAGCTGTAAGCTTTCTCTCTATCCCTCTCTATCCCTTGGGAGTCTAACTTTATTCATTTTCATGATCTGCAAGTTTTGGAATTGAAGTATTCGTAGATGGTTTGATGACAATTTATTTTATAAACTCATCTATGTTCTTAAAGCGGATTACGGTTTAAACTTATAAAGGTTAGTACTAACGTAATTATCATTTAGTTATAAGTGTTTTAATATATAATTCTTTTGGAAATAGGTTCAATAATTACTTGAGTGTTAGAATTAGATATGTATCAAACGAAGTTATGTTATTGGTTTACACCTCACAGCGTATCAAGTCCAATCTCAACCAAGTTTGCATGATTATTATCGGATAAGTTTACTAGCTTAATAGATAGATTAGGAAACAATTAGTCCATTGTCTTAGTAAATATAGTGTATGTGGCTATCTTATTGGCATTGAATTGTTTATTGTATTAAACTATGTTATTAATTAACTATTGTATTGAGATATATTGGAAGCAAAAATATGAGTTCAAATTAATTATTCTATCTAACAAAAAATTGTGTTTAGGAGTGAATAAGTGAGAAACCAAGTGTATTATGTTAAAGCTGTTTTTAGTATCTAATTTGGTTATAATTGTTCTTCATTGCAATTGAAGATAGGATGTTGTATTGAGTTTAGACTATGACTGATTCTTATCTTGATTTACTAGATTGGCATCCATAATAGAATTTAACTGGCTGGGAACTCCTTGTGTAAGTAAAGTTTAATGATTGGCATAATAAAGGTTATGCAAGTGACCAAGTTTGAACTCTCGAGACCTAGCTTGTCTATGTTTTAATCCAGGTAATGTTGTTAATAATAATATGTTGGTAGAGTATTATGTCTCCTGTATGAGAACTTTAGTTATCATAAATAAGGTAGGAGGTAGGGTTTGGATCTTGAGGTTCTTAGTGAGCATCACATCTTAGTTTACAAGTGATATGTTTATCATGTTATTGGATTAAGAATAGAATCAATTGTGATGTCTTTTAGATAGTTAAGTCCTAAGCGTTGCTCGTCAAGTGTCTTGTCGAGTAATGGTTATTGTTAACCTTTTTCTAGTAGTGAATTAAATGTTGGGTATAAGTGCTAACTCTTTGTTATAAGTGTTTTGGACTTTGATGAGTTGTTTGCATTCATAATGAAGTCCACATTCATGGATCCCATTTGAGATAATAAGTTATGTTGTTGTTTATATCTTCTTAGTTACAAGGAATAGTAGGATAATTGAAGTGAATGTTGTATTGATTCTTGGGCATCTTATGAGTACGGTACTGTTTTGAAGACCCATGGTTAGTATGTCATATTATATATTGCACTTAGGGTATGTTAATTGGATTGGTCTATTTGAAGGAGTTGTGCTTGTAGGAGTAAATGTTAAATGTGGAATTGCTGTGTTTTAGTGGTGTCTAGTGAAAGTTGATTCTAGAGGCTAGGAGGGGTTGTTGTGAGTTGACCCTTGTGATATTTCAATCTTGTTAAAGAATGAGCATGTTTTGGTTTTATGTGGGGTTGACTTCTCTCTGCTTATGGTTTGAATGATTTTAATGACTATGTAGGAGGGATAATGCCTTGCTCAGTATATCTAGTCCTGTTGTTATGTCTTGAATCCATATTGTTGAGCTCTTCTTGAAGGTTGTGGTTCTATATTGTGTTGAGCTTGTTTTTTTAAAATTCTATGTTGGTCTGTGTAAAGGATTGATTTTGGGGAGCAAGAGGACCCATGCCTTGCTCCGGATTACACTTTGTTATGGTTGGAATTTTGGGAGCAAGAGGACCCATGCCTTGCTCTGGATTACACTTTGTCATGATTGAAATGTTGGAGCAAGAGGACCCATGTCTTGCTCTGGTGATTTATTATGTTGTGAGTGGTTGCAAGATGGTTGATGCCTTGCATTGTTATGTATATTTGCTGTTATGATGATAGTTGTTATGTGTGATGGATAGGGTTTCTAGGTGCAGGTAGGGGAGTGCCTTCCAATGTGGGGCCGGCGCCCAAAGTGGCTGTCAGGGTAACCCATTGGAAGTTGTTAATCTAGTGATAACTTAATAATAAATTTAGAGGGTTGGGTAGTTTTCACACTAACAAGATAATTGGATGCCTCACTCATGCCTGTAGTGCTCGTTCAGGCTAAGGATGAGATGACAAGGCCGTGGTTGGCAAAATCAACTTCCTTGTCCTCACAAAAGGAATGTTGATTCCGCATGTGTCACCCTATGGGGCCGGTGCCTAGAGAGAGTCTGCCAAGGTAACCATAGATGGGGCCCAGCTTCTGGTGATAGATAGCCTGGGTAACCCATGTTGGGACCATGCGATGACACTCTCCCTACTGCAGCCTAGAATTCCCTAGTTGTACTCTCCCCATTTGTTAAGTGTTACCTCTGGAAGTACTGTTGTGTTGTTAGTGATATTGACTTGTGCGGTTGGAAGTCATGTTTTGTCCTTGTTCTATAGTCCTATGTCTACCTGACTGTCCGTTGTTGTGGGACCTTATGTTATCTCCTAGCTCGAAGGGGTGGGACTCAGGGTTCCACATGGTTGGGTGGTAAGAGCTATCCATTGGTCCTTTCTTTTTGGAGATATGGTTCGAGTTCTGCCCAAAGGTGTTCCAAATCCAGTTCGCTTTCCTCCTTCAGAGTTGTATGCTTTCTTATGTATTCTTTGTAAACCGACATGATCAGTCTTATAATCTTGTAATCATGTAATCCTGTACTGAGACTCTATAATTAATCTATCCTATTACAACAAAAGTTATTTGTAACTATTTTAGCAGTGTAATGGCTATTACTTTTGTGGTTTTATTTTCTGTCATTAATGCAGTGATGTTGCCCTAGAGTTGTTAGAAGAGTAATTTCGTGTATACGGTGTATATGATATGTTTGGTTACCACTTGCACTATCTTGCTTTCAAAAAAAAAAATTTATTTCTGTAACTTTTGCACTTTTAGACTAGCACTCTAAGGTTGCATGACGGGGCATTACATGATTTACATCTTAAAGATCATGTATAATGTATATTCGCAACACATAGAATAGAGGTATGTTCAAGCTTAATACTTAGATATTTCTATTGCCTCCAACCTTAGGATAGGCAAGGTGTTGTTAGGGAAAGGCAGAGTAATTCCATCCCAATGAGATGAGCCCCAAGGATGAAGGACATATGTTCCAAAATTTGGACACCATTATGGAGGTGGTTTCAGCGCGCCCTAGACAAGTAAATCCCCATCCAAGGTTGATGATAAGAAAGGAAGTAAGGATTGAGACTTGAACATAGTCAATACTGAATGTGTTATGAATAAACATGATCAATTGGTTCAATTGATTAATTTAAGGTAGGATAATATTAAAGTAATAGATAATGATTAATGAAAATGAGTACTTACTAATAGGGGACATTAGAATTGGTATCAGAGCTTTGATCCTGCCAGCCTAGGGATCAAAGATAGTTAAAATTTTGGAAAATTAGAATTTTAGAACAATAAATGACTAAGGTTCTTTGATTAGAGTTAATTTATAGCAAGGAATTAGAAAACATAAACAAGCATTAACAAAAGGAAACCAGTGTAAGAAGTGTGGTCATTATAAGGACTATAAGAGGCATGGGGTTGACTATTAGAAGAAATAAATTATTGGAAGAATTGTAGTGCCCCTCATTTTTTCTTTTGATTAGTTTGATAGTGGTGTTTTTGGAGTTAGACTTTATGACTTTCTGTTGATGTTGGATACACTGTTATGTGGATTATTTGACGATACCTTAATGTGTTAGATGACATTGATGATGTTAGTAGTATTGATGTTTCATGCTTATGATATGTTTTCATTTGGATTTAATTGATTATGTGATCAATCTTGCTATGAGTGTCATGTGATTTACTTGATGATGATTCTGATTTAGTTGATTAGTAACTGAATATGTTATTTTACTTGTTAGACAATTATATGATATGCACAATATGGTTTACCTGATTAATGTGTTGGTGTGAGGGATAGTATAGTATTACTCATGCATGAATACCCTACTATGCTGTGAATCCCTCTCACGGTGTGTTGAGGTTATAGTTATATGCATTGTTCAACCTTTTGATTTGATGCAGGATGCGGGTACATGACACCAACTCCACCTGGATTATCAGGTCTAAACGTGTCCTAAACCCAATGGAATAGTGGAAGGGAGATAACATGAGGTCCCCTCTGTCAGTCAAATTCCCTATGTGGGTGAGTTTTAGTCTCGGGTTCTTTAGTTGGTCAGTTGGTCTCTTGGAGTCTGTTTATGAGTATATGTCAATTCCTTGGTATGTTGTTAATGAATGGTATTTAGCCTTTTAATTGGTTGTTGGTTTTTGGTTCAATCAAATAGACTATTGTAGACATCCAAAATTGACCGAACCTTTCATTATTTCCAAAATCCATAATTATCCCTAATAATCCCTAAATATCCCATTAAATCCTTCATTTTAACATATCCTGTAAATAATAAATTAAAATTAATTTATTATTTACCTATGAGCTAATAACCTCCCAAAAATAATAAATTAAATAAACTTAATTTATTATTTTAATCTAAAACCCGTAAAAATGCCTACCATAACCCTAACTACCTTTTACCGTTCACCGAATCAAAAATCTGTTTAACTACCCAAACCAATTTCTATCAAACTTTATAAAAATCAAATTCATTCTCATTTACCCGGCGCCCGACCATGTCTACATTTGGAGTTATGCAATTATGCGAGCAACCACATTTTAATATTTCGGTAACATCAATATTTGTTTGGTTTTTATAGTTTTATCATAATCTTTTCTGTTGCTCTGAGTATAGATTTTAGGGTTTATAATAGTTTTAAATCTTAATGCAAAAATCTATATTCTGGTGCAAACAATGGTGAACCTGACGTGAACATGCCCTTTTGTGTTTTGTTAATCTATCACTTTACCAGTATTTGTGGTGAGTTTATGTAGGTTTCCTCCTGGCTTGCATTTGGGGTGAAGCTCCTTGACGGTTATCTCGCTAATAGCTAGTGGTTGTCGTAACGGTGTTTATCACGATTAAATCTTCTTTAATCACCAGTTTTACATTGTGAAGGTCATGATTAAATATTTCTCTTAATAATAATTCTGAGTGCCTTGAATTAAAAACTATGGGTTCTACTTTTGAAATCTCGCAGCATTAACATTTCTCTTTAGTGTGTATGTTACCGTCTCCGTAACCGTTATTAGGTTTTGGCGTGTTTGTTATTCATTTTGTCATAACATAGCGGGTGTAGGTTTCTGAAGCAAATTAGAAAGTTCAATTTATCATTTCTGTGTATATCACATTTTCTTAGTGCTTGTTAATTGCTTCGGTTTCCAAACATAACTATTAAGTTTGCTAACAATCTTGTGATGTTTTCTGGTAAAACTGAAGCTATTTAGATTGTTATCGTTGTTATCCGTTAACTTTGATCTTTATCGGCACCGGTGTTGATGGTTAGGGTTATTATAGCTGCAACTTTCTATTTTGATGATGCGTGTGAAGTCTTGTGTAACCGTCAGCATTAACAATTACGTATTCAAGAGAATAGGCGGTTATTGCAGACATATTTAACTGATAGCCTTTTATATGTGAGATTTTAGTTCTTGGATATCTCATGCCCTAAACGAACTTCACACTGGAAAATTTATTAAACTCTGGCCATTTTTATCATTGTGTTTTTTTTTCAAACTTCCTATAAAATGCAAAACAATTCATTGGAAATTCACTAAACTCGTTGGTTGTCCTCACGCAAACTAGATGGCTGTTCCTATTGGCGTATTTCATGAATATCTTGAAGTGTAAAAGGAATCATTGTTTCTAATCAGTGTATTCCTTAAAACTCCTATGGATGCAATTACATTGGTTGCTTCATTATCGGCGTATTCTGAGAGTATCGGTTGTTTCTGAAAGTTTGCTGAACCTCTTATGGGTGTGAAAGTTGTAGCTGGGTAAACTTTCTTAACTCGTCAGTTATTTCCTATCTACGTAATCCTTGAATTCCAGTTAATGCAAGAAAATTCATGCTAGGTAATTTTCTAAACTCATCTATTGCTCTTACCAGCGTACTTTTTTTTTACGGCTTTTTTAAAAATTGTTCACCATTCCTTAAAACTCATTGGTTATTACTTTCAGCATATTCTTTACTGGTATATTTTTCAAACTTGGCAGTTATTTCTATCACCGTATCCTTGAACATTCTACCGTAAACAAGTTTCTTGTATGAATTCTTTTTACGGCGTGAGACACTGTGTAGACATTAATTTCTTCTACTGCATGTTTGACATAAAATTCTCTGCAGCATGAGACAGATTTCTTGAGTACATTTCTTTCATGGTTGTTTGAATAAGCTTTTAAAAGATATTGATTGAATCATTATACAAGTCTTAGAATGGCTTAAGTTTTGGGGTTGGAAAGTTTCACGCCAAATGTTTGTATTGCTGATGTTTAGTGCAACAATGATGTTTACTATAAACCCTAAAAGTTGTTATTGATATCTTTTGTTTCATAAACGGTGAACATCAATAGTGGTTGGGCAGTATTTAAACCATGAAATCATTGATCATTAGTATCCAGTATTACATTTTTTAGCCATTGTACTCAAAACCGCGACATGGGAAGTATGGAGATCAAAACCGTAACTGCCACAGCATAATTGCCAAAAACACAGAATTTGCAAATTACCAGAGTGCCATTTTTTTTAGCCCTCGGAGGCTGTTCTGTGTAAACAGGCCTAACTTTTTCATTTGTCATCAGATTTTCATGTTTTTGTAGGCGTCGAAAAGCTGATTCAGAGAACTACATCGTGATACAATCCATTTTGTCAAATTCATATCTGATTTTCTGGCATAATGCTCTGAAATTCAATCATTTTCAAAAACATCAAACCTTTTCTTCTTGT
The DNA here is from genome assembly GCA_027924645.1 of Cunninghamia lanceolata. Taxonomy (NCBI): domain Eukaryota; kingdom Viridiplantae; phylum Streptophyta; class Pinopsida; order Cupressales; family Cupressaceae; genus Cunninghamia; species Cunninghamia lanceolata. The sequence continues at coordinate 3,334,923 of BSBN01001465.1, read as the reverse complement.
TGAGCACTAACATTTTTGTGTGGGTTTTTTGCAGGATTGTTTTGTCTTGGTCTAACATTTTCTTGCAGCTACACGCTTGTCAAAGATAAATTTTTCAAACTACTAATCAGTTTTTTGTAGGATCGATTGTCAAAGAATCTAATCTTGAAACATTTTGTCTTCATTTTATAGATTAGATCACATCATAAGCAAGGGTTAAAATTAACAAGTGTTTGTGATGTCTTGTGGCTTGCAATTTTGTCATTGAATGCGTATGCTCTTCTCTTGCGCCATTCGATGATCTTGAGAATCAAAAGCATTTTCTTTGACATTTTGTATAACCACCCACACATTTGGATTTGGAATTAAAATGAACCCCATGCGAGTGTGAGGCAAAGGCATTGTGTATGCTCTCTCCTTGCGTTTCGTGTGATCTGGGAGATCAAAAACAACGTGTTTCCTTGCTTTTGTTATTCTTAGAGTGGGCCTACTCTTGAGACACATCCGCAAGGAGAACTCATTTGCGACCCCAAGCGGGACTTTCGTCCGGCTCGCTATATAAATTGAGGATAAGGTGAAAGCCAAGTCTAACTGGTATTAGCGCTTACCGTACAGTGCTAGCTCGAAAGGAGGTGTACCTGGTGTATATTAAAACTCCTAGTAGGGTTAGTCAAAGCCTTTAGTGGCTTGCTGGACGCTCGTAAGGTGCCAGTCCCCCGGATATTCACTAGAACCCTTTTGTGTAGTGGCCAAAAACCCTCTACTTGTTGATACAGGAGGAAACTCTGATAGCCGTCCCATATTTTCGCGGCTTATGGCAGAGATAGTAAGGTACCTCAGGATCTGCGCGTCCTAGGAACTGGAACTTGGTGTGCCTGAGAAGTGAGTGCACTGTAAGGGGGAGCCCGTGCCCCAAGTTCCTGGAGCTATACACCATAAGTAGGCGCGGCTGGGTAAAACCAAGTGGGAACTCAACAAGTATTGTCTTTTCCTAGCCTAGGATCGTGCATGTTTACAAGTGTTTGCAAAACATCAAAGTGTCATCAAAAACAACCAATCAAATTGCTGTGTGTCTTATATGATTGTGTGTGCCTGATCATCATCATCACTACAACTTGTCTCCTATATCACCAACTTGACTTTTAGAATTGAGAACCTATCATCCTTCTGTGTCACATCTCAAGTGGAACCTTGTCACTTTGAATCCTAAGGAGCTCTTTCAATTGATCCATCCATTTCCCACCTAATTCATTTCCCACCTAGTCTAATCCTTATTCTTCAACGTCAAAATGGTTGTGACCATCAACAAATCTAGGACAAATAAAAAACCAAAACTCATACTCCGCGGAGGCCCTCCTAGATATAATAATGATGAGAATTTGGTAGATCATGATGCATATTTTGATACCCATGAACCATATATCTCTCCATTTTGGCCTCCACCAACATCACTATCATCTCAAGACTATGAGGAAATACAAGAGGTTCAACATATCTATGATGATCATCATCCACAAGAACATTCCTATCATCACAACACAACCCAAGATTTTCCTCCCAAGACTCCTAAACCCACACATGACTATACTGAAACGAATCCCATTGCACTTCAACTTCAACAAGATCCTGAAACATTACAACTTGTTCATCTCTCCATGAATCATGATCCTGATTATTTTATGCAATACTTTTATGATTGTGGAGTTAGAGTCCCTGATGATATCTATGAGAGAGAAAAAGCACGAAGAAAAGCAGAAAAAGCTAAAGCCAAGGCTCAGGCTACTTCCTCTCTCCATCAATCATCTCCATCCACCTCATACAAACCTTTATCACAACCAATCTACCACTCATATCAACCCAACACATCCATACCTCAAACCTATTCAACAATATCTTTACCTCAAACCTCACAGGTCCAGATCCCTACCCATGCTTCATCTTCACACATACCATGTCCCCTCACCTTATATCTTCAACAGCAAAGCCAAAAACAACAAGCCCTCCTTCAACAACAACAAATCTTAACCCAAAAACCACAACCTTGATTTAACACATCATCCATCATACCTTTATCCATGCAACAACAACAAATTATGTCTAATTTCAATTCCAATCCATTCACTAGTCCTCTTCATCCATCAATCCCTTCGTTACCTTCACCACCATCATCCATACAATATCAACAAATTCAACCTAAATTCTATGAGTCACCCCCATCATCATGCCAACCTAGTCCCTCCACATCAACCAATCTCATGAATATTCCTCAATATCCATCTCAAAATCCTCCACAACATGAGCATGAGTCTGCAAGTCTTTTTAATGATACTTTTGACAAGGGAGACACCACCTCAAGTTTGGAATCATACACCAATCCATCTACTAGTCCTCATTCATCCATCTTTATGGAACCTCCATCATATAATCCTTCCAACCTTCCAAATCCTACTCCATTAAGCCAATCCCCACACAAGTCTAAACCATCAACTCTTCCTAAACCCAATCCAAGTCTTGATCCTATCACAACCAATCCTATCATCCCCCCACCTAATCCAAATCCCAATCCTGTTGTCCATCTATCTGATCCTGATCCCACTCCTATCATATCTAATCCCATTATCCTTCCATTACATTCTACGCCTACAACATCTACCATTATTCTCCATCCATTATATTGTCCATCCACTCGTATACTAATGAAGGATGTGATCCATTGGCTACTAGCAAGGAATCAACCACCATCCTCATGCCATCAAATCCCTATCCAAGAACCTTTAAATGTCATGCTTATTTCTCCAATCCCATCTTCTAGTCCACAAATTATCCAAGAACCTTCAAATGTTCTTGAAGAACCACCTGCCATAAGCCTAATTCACTCTCCACCATACATTGAATCTATCCAAGAAACCTCCATTCCTATCCAAACTCAATATTTATGTCAAGGGTCAAATCTAAAGCATGATCAACTTTGCCCCTTACCAAATCAAGATCAGAGCTCTTCCTTTCCACCTATTCATAACCTATATCTTTTCTATGATCAAGATATTATCTGTGATCAAGAGCTTCTCACTCCTTCCACTCATGGTCCCAATACTATCCATGTTCAAGAAACCTCCACCATTCTTATCCATCATCCCACAATATCCACTTCCCTTGATAAGACACTTGGTCCCCACAAGCACATAGATAATCAAACAAATACATCGAATCTTCATGAGCATAATGAGCATAAACAAGATCCTATTGCTCCTTCACTATCTCATATTGATTCTATTTCCACTCCGCCATCACATCCTATTAGTCTGGGTACTTTCATCCATGAATGTTCTTTAATGGGAGAGAAGAAACCTTTGTCTACCACTTCTCCATCCAATAATGAGCTCAAGTCTAGTTCCCAAAGCACACCACTCAAGTCTAGTTCCCAAAGCACACCTAGTCCCATTGTTCACCGCATACTCCAAAACATGAATTATCAAGGTAAAGGCTTGGGCCTTCATGAACAAGGAACCTTGGAACCCATCCATGTCAAAGTCTCCCCAAAACCGTATGGTATTGGTTATACACCCCAAGGTAAGCAATATCAAGATGTTGGTACCACACTTCCGCCTCCTAAATCCACTCCATCTAAGCCCAAACTAGGTGGACCTCATCGCACCCATAAAACATATGTTTCCATTCCTCCTCCATCATCCTACAAACCCAAAAAGCATGTGACCATTCATCCTCCTCCATCCACTTTACCTCCACTTCTTCCAACTCCAAACATCCTTCCATCCACTTTACCTCCACTCCTTCCAACTCCTAATATTCCCATCCTCCAATCTCCTTATCACTTTAGCAACAAATCCATTCATACATCCCATTCCCATAAATCCCCTACAATTCCTAATCATGATCAACAAATGCACACATCGAATAAACATGAAGCTATCCTAAACACCCCTATGGGATTCAAAAATAAAAATTTGGATGCCTCCACCCATAAAGCCAAAAATCCCAATAATTCTCATGCCATATGGCACAAATGTGAAGAATCAAAGAAAAATCAAAATTCAAAAATGCTACCCAAGTCCACATCTCAAAAAGATAATTTCAAAACCAAAATGGTTTGGGTCCCCAAGCAAAAAGTACATAGTTCAAATGGATCATCCACAATTCTAAAATCCCAAATATCCCGCTCCCTATCACAAAATCCTAAAATTCATAAGTCCATTTGGGTTCCTAAAGACCTAGATAGGCAAATCCCTAAGATAACATCTCCATTACTCCCAAATCCCCCTTCCAAGCTTCAAAATCCATTTCGGTGTGTGCAACCATTGGTCTTGGTTCCCTTCCACTCCATAACATTCCCACATACATCCATCTCCCCATCTCCCATCTACTATCCTACTTATTTCTTCCATCATAATCCTATGGTCCATGCTTTTGCATAAGACATATCTATCTCATTAACTCCATCCTCATCCACTATCCTTCCATCATTGTCCACCTCATACTCTCCTATCCCCTATCATTCCTTGCATGAACCTTTCATAATCCACATCAAAATCCATTGCCATCTCCTGCAATTCCCTACCAACATCTATGAGCATAACGACATTTGACATGGTCGGTGCATTATCCATCTTGGGACATTTCTATCGGAACAAAATCTTGAGTCCCCCATCTATTCCATCCGACTATCTCCTACAAAAAAAAAAAAAATCAAAATAGTAAAGATAAACCATTTCGTCCAATGGTGAAAACCTGGTAAACAGGCGCCTTGGACAAGTACCATGATGAAAACCTAGCAAATAGGCGTCATGTGTAAATGATTATCTATGTGCTTTACACCTGGGGGCATGTTGTCTAGTCTATCCCATCGCATATATCCTATCTTATCTATCATATCTATCATACCTTCCTCATTGCACTATCCATTTATATTCCCTTCCTCTTGATCTTGATAAGAGTAGGGGCACAATGTTGAAAATGCTTTTAGACACCTCTTGTCATACTCAAAATTCCATCCATATGTTTCTAAAAATATCCTCCATACATCCATCCACTACTAATTCCATTCATCCCTTTCAACCATTATCCCTATCATGCATCCTAATCAGCATCACCCCATTGAATCCTAAGGCATAGCTAGAGTGGGGTTAGGTTATTCCTATGCAACGTAGTCCTTGGAGATCACATCCTCAGTTCCTTTCATCCATATTCAGTTCAATTCATCCATCTATCATATATTTCCCATTCATTGTCCTTCTATCCCCACTTCCATGCTCCTACCTTTATCCTATCACCCATCCTCTTACCCATTCATCCAATCTTTTTATCTATCGCATTCACTATTGTTCATCCCCATTCATTATTGATCCTTACCTTGTGGTTTGGTTTTCCCTTGTCATTGGTATCTATTCAAAGGCTATCTACACACAATCCCATGCCAAAAATCTAAAAAAATCATACCATTTGAAAAGCCAAAAAAAAATCACAATATTCCTAAAATACAAAAAAATCAAATATCCAACAAAAATCAAATCAATTACATGCAAGTATCCTTCCATACCAATCAATGTCAATCAATCAGGTCAAATTATCCAATCACATCCATGGTCTTGTTCCTAGCCTTGTTGCGAACCTAATCAATCATCATCATCAATGGGATATATCTTTCCCAATCGTCGTGTTGTTCTCGGGATATATCGTTCCCCTATCAACAACACAATCCTAGTGTTGTTCTTGGGATATATCGTTCCCACATCAACAACGCTATCAACACAATCCTAGTGTTGTTCTCGGGATATATCATTCCCACATCAACAATGTGTTGTGTGGTTACACAACACGCCCCATTTTGACTTGGCAAAACAGGGACCCAGCTTTTGTTTTGGCTTGTGTTGTCTGTTTCTGGCGGTTTGGTAAAAATAGGTCAGGTGCATCATCATCATGAAGGTCAGGATGAGGTAGGTTATCATCATGAGGTTAGTTTTTCAAAGTTCATATTTTGTTTCTATGACATTATGGTTAGAAAGAGCTTGAAATTTCATGCAGGTTTGCCTTTTGCATCACTTGAAAATTCGTCCATATGAGGGAGTTGTGAGCGGTCAAAGTTTTGGTCAAACCTGATAATTGCTGTGTGAACGTCATCATCATGATATTTGGAAAGCCCCCCGATAATATCCTGAGGTCGAAACATCCGGACGTCAAGTTTAAGTCGTAGTAGGTTCTCCCCGTCGGGCGGTCTTTTGTGTCTCCAAAGGTCATCATCATGATCTTACTTTATCACCTGATGAAAATCATGCAGTCCCGAAACATCCGGACGTCAATCTTAAGTGCTAGTGTGTTTTACCCGTCGAGTAACCTTAGAAACATTGTCAGCATCATGATATTCTCGCATTGCGAACATCATCATGATATTCCAAAATCACCCGATGTGATAATATCATGCTGATGATCATCGTCACATTACTTAGAGAAATCTGCCATCTACATAATTTGCGCGCACGACCAAGTCTTGGTGATCAACATCATCATGATATTTCGAGACCCGGCATTTCCTAATATCCTCCTGACCTCCTTTTGCGTGATCATGATGATCACCTTATCTTTCGAAGCGGAGGGTGTTTTTCATGTCTTAGGTCATGTTGAACATCATCATCATGATCTTTGTCTCTCCCAGCAGTTCGTAATATCCTCCTGCCAAGAAGTATAAACTTTTGCGAATATGATGATGACGATGACGTCATCATCACCTTTGTCCTTCGGCAGGATTTTTTCCAAGGCATGATCCATTTCGCCAATATGATGATGACGATGACGTCATCTTCGAGGATTAACATAAGCCCCGGATATCCTGATGACGTCCTCAGGACTTTCAGCAGGATCATATTTTTGATCGCCCAGTGCGTATATGATGATGATGATCTTCATCATCCTGATCTTTCGAGCGGATTGCCTTGGCCGAAAGGGGTCATGCTGCTTTCATGACCTGATCATCTTCCTTAGGGGAACCCGATATTCCATTTACCTCCTGATCTTAACGAAACATGACGATGACGTCATCCCTTTGCATTTTAGTGAAGCCTGACGATGACGATGACGTCATCATGTTTTTCCTCAGCGGCAGGATCATTTTCCGAGTCCTCCTGTTTGTCTTCATCATGATGATGATGACGATGTCTTTCTTTCCCGAGTGTGCAAAAACAGAACATCCTGATGTGCTTTTCATCAGAGCATTAGGAAGGGAGGATCATCATATTTTATGATATCCTGCGGCCGCTTTGAAGTATACAGTTGGTCATCATCATGATTTTTGGCGTCGGTATAACTGTTGCCGTCGGCCTAAGGTAAAATTGTCACCCTGATCATATGTAGTCACGCCGATGCAAATATGATGATGATGCAGTGCCGGTTTCTAAGGGTAATTGAAGGGCGATTATTTCCTTGTTTATCTAGATCATCATCATCATATTTTGAACCCGATTTACAAGAAAATGGGCAAAAGCATGAAGCGATAGAAATTTGAAAGCCCGACTGCCTGATTTTGGTCAACGGGGTTGTCCTGGTTGTTTTCATGCTGTTTATGCATTTAGTGCATATTTTCACAGGTAAGACCTGTTTGCCTGTAGCTGCACATGGGGAGGTATGTTTAATAAAGTGTTTACTTCCTGCTGTTTATCATGATGATGATGAACCTTATGTTTGTCTGTTTACTTGCAGGAAATCATCATGATGCTGCTGAAGCTGAGCATGGAAATCATGATGATGCTGCTGAAGATGAATATTGAAGTCATGATGCTGTTGAAGCTGAGCATTACAAAGTTGCGCATGGAGTCAACATGGACCAGACAGGAGGAGGATATTGTCAAATATGCTGTTCGCCAGCTGGAGGCCGAATCAAGTTGAAGATGCTGGAATATTCTGTGCCAGCTGTACATTTGCTAACTGACGAAGCATGTGCTTTTCATCTGGACCGTTGTTTGTTATGAGAGGATCCTGATCCTTGGATCATTGTAACCGTTTTCTGGCAGTTGCTCTATATAACATCCAGAGCTTGTCATTTTAAGGGAGAAAAAAGGAAGAAATACATTAGAATACACAGACGCATTTGGCGCAAAGAGTCAATTACTGTAGAATAAGTTAGGAGATCGGATTGCTGAGACTAATGAGGATAGAATTGTTGAAATGTCAAGGTTCTTTCTTCAGATCACTGTAAATGTACCTGTTCTTGAGCATACTGAATGAATATGAAGTTCCAGATTACAATCTTATTGTAAATTTTACGTAATCTTCTGTTGATTTCTGGATATGTACTGGTGAATGCTGTGTTCAACTGGAAGCGCTTTCATTTCATTACATATAGTTGTCAACTTTCCTTTGAAGCTTTGCACTAGATCATGCGGATTTGTGGAATGTCCTGGTGAAGTATGATTTCTAGTTTTCCTTCTTTTCATTGCAAGTATGGGAGCTTGTATGTGAATCAGTGATCTAAGTCCAGTAATTTTAGGAATCTCACTCTCTGAACCTTTTCCTTTTTTTAATTTCATTAATTCATCACCATAACTGCAAATCATGATAAATAACAAGCAGAAACAGTGAAATATGCTGAAATCCCGTAGGTAACTGAAGATCCTTAGCATATTTGAGTTAAATGCATGTAGTATTGAAAATATCATGCAAAGAATCATAAATAATGGTAGAAATCATGCAAATATCAGCCTGTATGCACATTATTTGACTAAATTTACAGTGCAGAGGTAGAAATTATTGAAGACTGATGCAGAGCGAACATCCAGAGCAGGATATTTGAAGATGATGATGATGAACAGTGCAGAAACACGTAAGGCCCCTGAATGGAAAACAGCAACGCACATCAACCACTGAGTAACGTCAGTAGATTAAGACCTAATCAACGGAGACTTGGGATCATGAATTCTTTGAATTCATCGTATCTTTCAAGATGAGTAAAGGTTGTTGTGTAACTTTTATTCTATGTTTGTGAATGAATAACATCACCACCAACATAAATTGGCGCTAGAAGGAGGGCCAAAGGATTGAAGATCACATTCATCATCAGTATTTCCAGGTTTGATAACGCTCAGAGTAAGGTAACTTCAGATCGTTTGTGAATTTCATCAAATTGCGTAAATATTTGCTGCGACAAGTTTGTATTTGCACATTCTGTGTAAAGATTTCCAAATTTCACATAAATATTGCAAGCTTTGCAGTAGATTTCTTTAAATTCACTAAATATTGGCCAAAGATGCATAAATTTGTTCAAGCTTTGAGGATTTGAGCCTTAGACGCGTGAGATCTGGTGCTACCGGTCGAAATATCCCAATATCCTGCCATATTTGCAGTATCTTCGCAAATATTGCGCAAATATTCAGTCTGATTTGCAAGTTGACCGCAAATATCACCTCGTCCGGTGGAATCCAGCCAATATTTGCAAAGTTTCAGCTAATTGGCCTCCAAATCGAGAAATCCTGGCTCACAGGATAAATACCAGGTCTAGACATAGTGAAATTTTCGAAGAATTGCCTGTCAGAGGTTTTAGACCTAAGACTGTAGACGTTCACCATACTCCAGAGTCTAGTGCGTCTAGAGCTTCACCAGGACCTCCTCCTGTAACTCCTGTTGGTTTGCAAATACCTTCAGGTATACCAGTGACACCTCCTGTTCAACCTCAGGGTATACCTTTAGTCCAACCTCAGCCAACTGCACCACCAGTTCAGCTCCCTCGGGTTGCAATGTCGTTCTTTGCAGCAGAATCACCATTGACCTTTACTGCGTATCATGAGTTACCAAAGTATCCGGACAAGCTTTGTCCAAAATACCATCCTTATCAGGATGCGGATGATCATATCAGGACGTTTAAAGAAGCTTGCTGCAGAGCCAGAATAGAGCATCAGGATGTGGTGTGCAGATTATTCCCTTTTTCCTTAGGAGAAGAGGCTTATAATTGGTTCATCAGTCTTGGTCAATCTTCTGTAGGTTCGTGGGCTGTCTTAGAGAAGGCCTTTCTTGACAGATTCAAGGTCCCTATTGATCCATCCATGAATTACCACCTGTTTGCCACAATCAAGAGATTGGAGCATGAACCTATTGCAAATTTCAATGCTAGGTTCCAGAAAATGTTGTCCAAGCTAGTTACCCCATATGTGGTGGCTGATGATGCTGCTAGAAGTATTTATTATTCAGCCTTGGATCCATTAACCGCCATGTTCATCAGGAGAACACATCCTGCGATCACCACATTGACAGGAGCTTTTCAAGAAGCTATCAAGGTAAATCAACAGCTGATACCTGCTCCTACTCCAAATATAGCATTCCCTGCTTTGCCTGGCATGCAGTCACAATATCCAGCACAGTATCCTGCAGCTTATCCTTCACAATATCCTGCACAATATCCAAATGGAGCAGTGATGCCCCTAGCAATCATGCCTGCACCTTTGCAAGTACCTCCATTGAGTATCATGCCTCCTCCTAATGGAAATGGCCAATTGCCACAATATCCTGCACATACTCAGACACCTCAGGGTACAGATCTATCCCACAATAACCATGGATCTTCTTTTTTCCAGCCTCAGCCTGAAAATGTAGTGGCCAAAGTTCAAGAGGAGAAAGAGGAAATCAAAGAAATTGCTGCTCAGTTGAGAAAGCTCACCACAGAAGTAACACACTTGAGAAATCAAGGGTTTTATTCACAGTCAGGTCAGAATAGGAGTTATTCTAATGACAGACCAAATTACCCTGACAGAGGATACAACAATAACTTCAACAGTAATGCTGCAAATAACAATAATCCTCCTAGGCAGCCTAGAGTGTGGAACTCCAGGCCAAATAATGGTTCATTACCATCACCCCTAGACAATCAGCCTCCTGGTGAAGCCAAACAGACTACTAGAGTCAATCTTGCTGAGGCAGCCCTTACCAATTGGTGCAGGATCCACAACACCAATGCACATGCAGAATTAGATTGTCCACAATTTAGGATTGCTGCCAGCATCTTTCAGACTGAAGTGTCTAATACTTCTGGAAATCCACCTCAAGCAGAAGGAAATGAAATAGTTCCTTGTGGATATGACTCAGCTTTTGTGCTGGAAACATACACTAATCAGCCTCATCAGGATTATAATCAGACCTGTGAAGAATCTGCCTTAACCTTTGAAGCAAAATATGTCTTCCCTTTTGAGGATGAAAATGAACCTACAAGAGAGCATGAGGAAGTACATGCATACCAGCAGCAATACCCTGGTAAGCATAATTATAACCTGAGGAGTAATGCCAACAGACCTGCCGGTCCATTGACATCATCTCTACCTCCAAATAACTTCAACACACCTCCTGATCCTAAGGCTAGCAATAACCCTGGGTTCCCTAAGGTGAATGCTCAGTACTTGTCTCCTCAAAACACAGGAACAAAAGTTGCAAATGCACCTCATGAGTCTGACAGGTTAGTCAGCTATTTGGCTGATGAAATGAAGAAAATCAAGATCAGCCTGTCCCTATCTGAGTTACTGAAAACTCCTGCCATCAAAAGGGCATTCATGAAGTCGCTGGATGATCCTGCTTCTAAAGAGGATAATCACCTTTCGAGTCAATCCAATAGCAGAGATCATACTGCTAAAGATAACACTGTCAAGCCCAAAGTGTCAGCCACAGTCCAAGCTGCTGAAACCTCTCACATGACCTTGTACAGAGACAAAACTGAATCACCTCCGTTTCTCCTCACCATAAGAATGTTCAGTAAGAATTTGCACAACTGCTTAGTTGATTCAGGAGCCTCAACTAACGTTATGCCTTTGTCAATATGCAACGCATTAGGATTGCATCCTGCTAAATCCTTAAAGAAAGTCACTCAACTGGACAAAACAGAAGTAAGTGTCGTAGGAGAACTCACTCATATTCACATGCAGCTAGCGTCTGATCCCAGGATCCAGTATTACATTGACATTCAGGTAGTTGACATACCTGATACATATGGGATGTTGCTTAGCCGGGACTGGTCTAAAACGCTTAACGGATACATGTCAACAGACTTCAGTCACATGTGGTTGCCATGGAAAGGTATACCTAATCAGATCAGGATTGATGCTGAGCCTAGGATGAAACATATGATCACCGAATATAACAGAACAAATGAGATCATGTATGTAAACGTAGAACCTGGAGTTTATCACATCAGGCCGCAAACTGTCCAAATAGAAGAGGTCCTGATGCTTGATGTTCATCATCATCATGATGACGATTATCATGAGGATATGCCAGTTGTAGAACTTAATAATGATCCTGATAATGAGAATGAAATCGATCGCTTCAGGGATTTTCAGATGCATTTATCTACTCAGATAAAACGTTGTCAATTATTAAATATACCTGTTAATGATATCTTGATTGACGGATGGTGCAGATTGCATGGAGAAGCACACTCGGAAAAGACTTGCGAACCATGCTTGGACATGATCATGCTGGAGCAGACGTATAGTGAAGCATCATCATCATATTCTGAGGTGAGTGCTACATCTGATGATGATGATGATACTAATTTTTATTTGTCTTCTGCAGGAACAGAAGAGTCGATGGATCCTGATGAAGATCATATCCGAAAAACAGAAGAGATCCTGGTGTCCAATCAGACAAATGATGCGAGAAAAGAAAAGATCACTCCTGGTAGTGATTGCTTCATGGAACCGGATTACGAGTTGTCTGATGAGGACAAAGGCAGTGACTTGACGAAGTTCGAAGAATTTCTGGTTAAAGAAATAAAAAAAATGACACAACAGTGTAGATCTCCCCAGGAGGTTTTAATCAAAAGTTGGTGTAGGCTGCATGAGGCGCCTCACTCAGAAACCACTTGCTCACTATGCTTGCACATTTTGAAGAAGCATGCAGCTGTATGTGCTGAGCATCATCCTCCTGCTAGGATGGAAGAGAAAACAGAAAAGCCATCAGGCTCATCAGATAAAGGAAAGAGGAAGCTTGAAGATGACACACCTAAGTTAAGGTGGATATCAGGCGGAGCAGCAGCCAGAGCTGCAAAGAAAAAGGAAGGTTCAAATAAATGTCCTGCTGAAGATAAGGCTTGGATCCTGAGGTTTGATGGATCCAAATCTAAGCAAGGTTCTGGAGTAGGGATTGATCTTACTGATCCATCAGGGAAATCCCATTTAGCAGCTTACAGATTGCAGTTCCCCTGCACTAATAATGTCACAGAGTATGAAGCTCTGATTCATGGACTGTTGTTTGCACATAAGAAGAAGGTGAAGATCCTGCATGTCTTTGGAGATTCAGAACTAGTTGTGAGGCAAGTAAGAGGAATCTACTCTTGTAACTACAGAAAGCTGTCAAATTACAGACATCGTGTGTGGGACCTGATTGAAGACTTTGATGCCTTCAACATCGTTCATGTGCCAAGAGAACAGAACCAAAGGGCAGATGCACTTGCTCAGGCTGCCAGTACGCTGGAACCACTGTCTATATCTGGCCTGAAGAGATTTTCAGTAGAATTGGTGTCAGTACCTTCGGTACCTGACAATGTGACCAATCTCCAAGTGTTTGATGATGATCAACACATCCTGGACTTCATATCAAACAGAGATGTATTTGAAGCTCAGATCATAGATGAAAATGACATGGAGATCACACCCATGAAGCTAGTAAGAGGACAGGCTCTGAGCCAGATGATATCTGAAACTGATCCAAACATCATCAGTCAGCAGTATGTGATAGATGAGAAAGACAATAATGAATGGTATTCAGACATCAGGCACATCCTGATCACTGGAAGATGTCCTTTGAGGATGCAGGCTTCACAGAGAAGAGCCTTGAAGATGAGATCCCAGAAATATATGATGAAGGGAGGAGCCCTGTTTAAAAAGAATTATGAAGGGATATACCTGAGATGCTTAGAGAAACCAGAAGCTAATAAAGTGTTGACAGAGCTACATGACAAGTTTGGAACTGCCCACGGATCAGCGTTGGCCACCACACATGCAATCCTCAGAGCAGGATATTACTGGCCTACAATTTTTAAAGACACAGCTGATCATGTTAAATGTTGTCATGTTTGCCAGGTTGCTGCCAACAGAGAAAAATATGCTGCACAACCATTGCAGCCGGTGATGGAGGAGCGCCCATTTGCACAATGGGGCATGGATTTCATAGGACCAATCAATCCTCCATCTTCTTCAGGCCAGAGGTATGTCCTAACAATCACTGATTATTGTACCAGATGGACTGAGGCTATCAGCAGCAAAACTTGTACTGCTGATGATGTCATTAAATTTCTGGAAAGCAACATTGTCACCAGGTATGGAACTCCTTATGCATTGGTAAGTGATAATGGTTCTGCCTTCATTTCCACTAAATTGTCAAGTTGGGCTTTTGATCATGGGATCATACTTAAGTTCTCATCCAATTACTATCCCCAGGGAAATGGATTAGCAGAATCCACCAATAAAAATTTACTGAGTATCATAAGAAAATTGATAGAGAAAAATCCCAGGGAATGGAACTCATTTCTGAAATATGCCTTATGGGTAGACAGAACTAGAATGAAAATTGCATTAGGGAACTCACCTTTCCAGCTAGTATATGGGGTAGATCCTATCCTCCCTGTAAACTTGAAAATTCCTACTCTGCAGTTTGCCCAAGACTACCTAGGCATAGATAATAAACAAGAAGTCAGGTTGCTTCAGTTGATGCATCTGGAAGAAAAACGAAGCCAAGCAATTGACCAATTTGCAAAACATCAGGCTGTTGTCAAACGTTGGTTTGACAAGAGAGCCAAAATTAAAGCTTTCAGGATATCGGATTTAGTCCTGATGTGGGATAAAGCCCATGAAAGGAAAGGTGATCATGGTAAGTTTGACAGACTATGGATAGGTCCCTTTCAGATTTCTGAAATTTTAGGAGACAGCACTTATAGGCTTAAGAACCTGACAGGTGAGGATGTCCCATTGCCAGTCAATGGACAATTCCTCAAACATTATTTCCAGGCCTGAGTGACCTCATGGCAGTCCTGTGTATCATATTGTATATTTGTATAGTTGTTTGTACAGTGTTTGCTTGTTGTTGTTGTTGTTTTGTTGGTTGGGACCTTGTTCTGGTAAGTCAGGATGATGCACTTCATCACCTAAGAAAATAACTAAATTGTTAGGATTCAAGTGATGAGATCAGATTTAGATATAGATTGTAATTCATTCTGATAAATACTCATGATCAGGTTTATGATGTCTTTTCATCAGGGTACTTTTTCTTGTCCAAAGTGAATCAAACACAATGAAACACCTAACAGCCTTGGGTTTGTTGAAGATATGAGTATAGGTGTTAAGTGAAAAATCTAAAGGGACTCCCTTGCTACCAATACAATCTCCAACCTAAAGCTGCAAGTGACTACACCTTGTACAAATGAGCAGACATGATGATATCAAATTTAAATTTTTAAAAGAAAATCAGAAACTAAATAAAATTAGGCCATCTAAGTAACTCTACCGGGGCTATGGACGCCTGCTGGCAGTGGGGCTCTACTTAGGGAGATTGTATAGATAACCTTGCCGGGGTTATAGACACCTGCTGGCAGCAAGGCTCTATCCAGGTTGGCTATGAGGGATGATCTCCAACTATGTAGTTTAACACCAGTTACTTATGTTTTCAACTTGCTTTCAAGATGAAGATAATTAATCATCTGCACACACCTGATCCTTTGTTAGCTTTATCACCATAATGAAATTTTATCATTCAAAGATCATGATGATTTACTTAGATAGAATTAGAATGCTATAGATGAATATGATCATATCACTTGAATTATTTGAATTTTGTTGTTTTTCTTTGGTGGCAAGTTGTTGTGTGGTTACACAACACGCCCCATTTTGACTTGGCAAAACAGGGACCCAGCTTTTGTTTTGGCTTGTGTTGTCTGTTTCTGGCGGTTTGGTAAAAATAGGTCAGGTGCATCATCATCATGAAGGTCAGGATGAGGTAGGTTATCATCATGAGGTTAGTTTTTCAAAGTTCATATTTTGTTTCTATGACATCATGGTTAGAAAGAGCTTGAAATTTCATGCAGGTTTGCCTTTTGCATCACTTGAAAATTCGTCCATATGAGGGAGTTGTGAGCGGTCAAAGTTTTGGTCAAACCTGATAATTGCTGTGTGAACGTCATCATCATGATATTTGGAAAGCCCCCCGATAATATCCTGAGGTCGAAACATCCGGACGTCAAGTTTAAGTCGTAGTAGGTTCTCCCCGTCGGGCGGTCTTTTGTGTCTCCAAAGGTCATCATCATGATCTTACTTTATCACCTGATGAAAATCATGCAGTCCCGAAACATCCGGACGTCAATCTTAAGTGCTAGTGTGTTTTACCCGTCGAGTAACCTTAGAAACATTGTCAGCATCATGATATTCTCGCATTGCGAACATCATCATGATATTCCAAAATCACCCGATGTGATAATATCATGCTGATGATCATCGTCACATTACTTAGAGAAATCTGCCATCTACATAATTTGCGCGCACGACCAAGTCTTGGTGATCAACATCATCATGATATTTCGAGACCCGGCATTTCCTAATATCCTCCTGACCTCCTTTTGCGTGATCATGATGATCACCTTATCTTTCGAAGCGGAGGGTGTTTTTCATGTCTTAGGTCATGTTGAACATCATCATCATGATCTTTGTCTCTCCCAGCAGTTCGTAATATCCTCCTGCCAAGAAGTATAAACTTTTGCGAATATGATGATGACGATGACGTCATCATCACCTTTGTCCTTCGGCAGGATTTTTTCCAAGGCATGATCCATTTCGCCAATATGATGATGACGATGACGTCATCTTCGAGGATTAACATAAGCCCCGGATATCCTGATGACGTCCTCAGGACTTTAAGCAGGATCATATTTTTGATCGCCCAGTGCGTATATGATGATGATGATCTTCATCATCCTGATCTTTCGAGCGGATTGCCTTGGCCGAAAGGGGTCATGCTGCTTTCATGACCTGATCATCTTCCTTAGGGGAACCCGATATTCCATTTACCTCCTGATCTTAACGAAACATGACGATGACGTCATCCCTTTGCATTTTAGTGAAGCCTGACGATGACGATGACGTCATCATGTTTTTCCTCAGCGGCAGGATCATTTTCCGAGTCCTCCTGTTTGTCTTCATCATGATGATGATGACGATGTCTTTCTTTCCCGAGTGTGCAAAAACAGAACATCCTGATGTGCTTTTCATCAGAGCATTAGGAAGGGAGGATCATCATATTTTATGATATCCTGCGGCCGCTTTGAAGTATACAGTTGGTCATCATCATGATTTTTGGCGTCGGTATAACTGTTGCCGTCGGCCTAAGGTAAAATTGTCACCCTGATCATATGTAGTCACGCCGATGCAAATATGATGATGATGCAGTGCCGGTTTCTAAGGGTAATTGAAGGGCGATTATTTCCTTGTTTATCTAGATCATCATCATCATATTTTGAACCCGATTTACAAGAAAATGGGCAAAAGCATGAAGCGATAGAAATTTGAAAGCCCGACTGCCTGATTTTGGTCAACGGGGTTGTCCTGGTTGTTTTCATGCTGTTTATGCATTTAGTGCATATTTTCACAGGTAAGACCTGTTTGCCTGTAGCTGCACATGGGGAGGTATGTTTAATAAAGTGTTTACTTCCTGCTGTTTATCATGATGATGATGAACCTTATGTTTGTCTGTTTACTTGCAGGAAATCATCATGATGCTGCTGAAGCTGAGCATGGAAATCATGATGATGCTGCTGAAGATGAATATTGAAGTCATGATGCTGTTGAAGCTGAGCATTACAAAGTTGCGCATGGAGTCAACATGGACCAGACAGGAGGAGGATATTGTCAAATATGCTGTTCGCCAGCTGGAGGCCGAATCAAGTTGAAGATGCTGGAATATTCTGTGCCAGCTGTACATTTGCTAACTGACGAAGCATGTGCTTTTCATCTGGACCGTTGTTTGTTATGAGAGGATCCTGATCCTTGGATCATTGTAACCGTTTTCTGGCAGTTGCTCTATATAACATCCAGAGCTTGTCATTTTAAGGGAGAAAAAAGGAAGAAATACATTAGAATACACAGACGCATTTGGCGCAAAGAGTCAATTACTGTAGAATAAGTTAGGAGATCGGATTGCTGAGACTAATGAGGATAGAATTGTTGAAATGTCAAGGTTCTTTCTTCAGATCACTGTAAATGTACCTGTTCTTGAGCATACTGAATGAATATGAAGTTCCAGATTACAATCTTATTGTAAATTTTACGTAATCTTCTGTTGATTTCTGGATATGTACTGGTGAATGCTGTGTTCAACTGGAAGCGCTTTCATTTCATTACATATAGTTGTCAACTTTCCTTTGAAGCTTTGCACTAGATCATGCGGATTTGTGGAATGTCCTGGTGAAGTATGATTTCTAGTTTTCCTTCTTTTCATTGCAAGTATGGGAGCTTGTATGTGAATCAGTGATCTAAGTCCAGTAATTTTAGGAATCTCACTCTCTGAACCTTTTCCTTTTTTTAATTTCATTAATTCATCACCATAACTGCAAATCATGATAAATAACAAGCAGAAACAGTGAAATATGCTGAAATCCCGTAGGTAACTGAAGATCCTTAGCATATTTGAGTTAAATGCATGTAGTATTGAAAATATCATGCAAAGAATCATAAATAATGGTAGAAATCATGCAAATATCAGCCTGTATGCACATTATTTGACTAAATTTACAGTGCAGAGGTAGAAATTATTGAAGACTGATGCAGAGCGAACATCCAGAGCAGGATATTTGAAGATGATGATGATGAACAGTGCAGAAACACGTAAGGCCCCTGAATGGAAAACAGCAACGCACATCAACCACTGAGTAACGTCAGTAGATTAAGACCTAATCAACGGAGACTTGGGATCATGAATTCTTTGAATTCATCGTATCTTTCAAGATGAGTAAAGGTTGTTGTGTAACTTTTATTCTATGTTTGTGAATGAATAACATCACCACCAACACAACGCTATCAACCCAATCCTAGCGTTGTTCTCGGGATAAATCATTCCCACATCAACAACGCTATCAATCAATCATCATCATTATCAGCATCAATCAATCTAATCGATCATTGGTTTGCAGCTTGATAGGGGCAATTCCTTGTTTGTTTTTGAATCATTTGTGCATGCTTGCTTGCTTGCTTGTGTGTGTTATCTTTTCATCTTGCATTTGAATCACATCCATATCATTCCAGCTAATATTCATATCTTGTGTGTGTTGGAATAGCTTTTTGCATTATCCTGTGCATCTAAGGTCACCGCATACCTTTTTTTTTGCATTAGGACTTTAATGCTCTAAGTTTACTTCCTCATACGTTAGACAAGGTTGTATTACGCTGGGGCACAAGACACATCATCACCTTGGTCTTTCTACCTTGGTGCATAACGTCAGGTGCCATATCAAACATCAGGTTGCTCAACATTTAATCAGCATAACTCCTTCATCCTTCTCTTTGTTTCCTTTCTCAAGAGCCTATCCACCTCCTTCGTCCCTGCATATCCTCTTGAGGGGGCATTATCTGCCAATGCTTCATTTTTATGAGCCCCATATAAACCCCAGCCTACCCAAGATCCAAATCTAAGCCTATGTTTTAACTTTCTTTGAAACAATATTGCTTCGCAACATTGTCTCAAAGAGGGGCAAAATGTAGACATCCAAAATTGACCGAACCTTTCATTATTTCCAAAATCCATAATTATCCCTAATAATCCCTAAATATCCCATTAAATCCTTCATTTTAACATATCCCGTAAATAATAAATTAAAATTAATTTATTATTTACCTATGAGCTAATAACCTCCCAAAAATAATAAATGAAATAAACTTAATTTATTATTTTAATCTAAAACCCGTAAAAATGCCTACCATAACCCTAACTACCTTTTACCGTTCACCGAATCAAAAATCTGTTTAACTACCCAAACCAATTTCTATCAAACTTTATAAAAATCAAATTCATTCTCATTTACCCGGCGCCCGACCATGTCTACATTTGGAGTTATGCAATTATGCGAGCAACCACATTTTAATATTTCGGTAACATCAATATTTGTTTGGTTTTTATAGTTTTATCATAATCTTTTCTGTTGCTCTGAGTATAGATTTTAGGGTTTATAATAGTTTTAAATCTTAATGCAAAAATCTATATTCTGGTGCAAACAACTATTAATTTATAAGTTGTAAGCAAATAATAACAAGCTTAAGTATATTAATGTTAGTTTATAAATAGTAGAAATTAAATTAGTAATCTTAATAGATAATAATAATACTAATAATAATATGAATGATCAAATCTTACGTATTGATACTATATTAGTTGATTAAATATTATTTTGTTTGGTATGAAAGATATTATCTTATATTAATTATTAATTTAATTGTTGAGTGAGTTGTCGAGAATTTCCAGAGTGGAGAATCCCCTACAGATGGAGAATTAATGCAATTAAATTTTTGTGAAGGTGGGATTTTCTGTAACGGAAGTGTGGAGTGGGAGATTTATTTTTTTTTCTATTTTTGTGTTGGGAAGATTTATTTGAAGGGGGAAATTTTTTGGGGGGAAGACAGAAAAAGATTTGGAGAAATTTCAGAAGAAGAAGAATTTGGGAAATGACGGGAGGAGGATTCAGGAGTTCAAAATCTCATTCCGGGTATGTACTAAACAAATTGTTCTGTTTACAGTTAGTATCCCTGTATATGATGAAATTTTTGTATGTGTGTTGGTCTGTGCATTTTCTTGATTTGTTATTAATCTAGTTGAAGTCTTGTCTTCCTGTGACATTCTTTAGACAATATTAAACATCTCAAAATTTGTCCTTGTCTACAATCAAATGAAAACAAATGATATTTCTTTCTCTCTAAATCTCTTTCTTCTTATGTATCAGTTTGTCTGGTTGATGATATCTCTGGAAATCAATCCTTTTTCCCTCACTCTACAAGCAAATCTTATGTAATACTTAAAACAATTTTGCAATCATTCTTCATTACTTGTATCTTACCAAATGTCATGTATCAAACCCATCTTGTACATATTCTACAATCAAACCTATGCAATTATCCGCAATTTGTTTTCATTCTTGCAAATAAGTATTCTTAAGAAAAGCCTACCTTCTCATGTCATCTATGATTACCAATTTGTTCAATCGATATTCTTCTCCTCAACAAACTTTCTTAAAACCCTCCTACTGAGAATGACA
The DNA here is from genome assembly GCA_027924645.1 of Cunninghamia lanceolata. Lineage (NCBI taxonomy): Eukaryota > Viridiplantae > Streptophyta > Pinopsida > Cupressales > Cupressaceae > Cunninghamia > Cunninghamia lanceolata. The sequence goes on along the minus strand of BSBN01001465.1, from coordinate 3,313,679 downwards.
TTTTGTAGCATGTAATTTTTATTCTCTGAGCTGATTTTCCAATTTGAAATGGATGTCCTCTGTCATTGGATATGATCTGTTTCCTTCACAAGAACATGTGCCATTTATGGTCGAGAGACCAACTGGATCAATGATCTTTTTAATGACCTCCTTGGCCTTTTAAATCCATAGCACCTACCCATATCTGCATAAATGTTTGAGGGAAGAACTTAAACTGAGTTGTGCCAAGTCTACGACCCTTGCAATCCTTGTGATGAAATCCCTTGAAGTCTCCCTGTCAGCGGTAGGTGTGTGCATCACAAAATCCATTATGTGTCTTTTCTACAACTTTTCTTTTATTCTATCTGCATAGATTTGGTTGATTCTTCGCTCTTGTATAAAACAATTTCTTTACCTGAGTTCTCTTGGAAGTATAGCCGCCAGTGGCAAAATAGTCAAACCTTCTGCCACAACAAATCATCAAGTGAAGATCGGTTACTACCTTTAACCAAATCTATTTTGTGCATTTCCTGCAATCCATGAAGTTTGCCGCCAAGCATTTTTTTTTATATATATTTTTGATAAAATCCATTAATGAATTCACTTTCTTTCCAATGATTATTAATCTCTGAAGACCTCAGATCATGGTTGCAAACCTTTGGGAGATAATGATCCACACGTTGAACTGGGTCTATAAGCGACTGATCTCTTTGGAGGTGTTTCAACAATTAAATCACTGATTATTCCTTTAAAAGAACAAATGTTATCACAACAGATTTCTTTCAATACTCTATAAACCGTGTGTGAGACGTTGCCATGAGAAATATCTAATATCAACCTTAGGCTAGCCGACCCTCCAGAACGGCCGCCTTGCTCTCATCATTGATTACCGTCTTAGATTCTGCAAATATGTCCTCCTGTGTGCATTCTCTGAAATCTTTTGAGGCTTGAAATAACTTTTTTGGAAGTGTCTATTTCCATATTCTGTCAAAAACTTCAATTAGCAAGTTTTTTCCTTAGAATTATTAGAAAGTTCCCTTCATAAATGTCCATATCTTAGGTAAGATTCTTATATAAAGAAACTATATAAATATAATTTATTTAGATGTGAATTAATTACAATTTTGTGTTTACTCTAAGTCCGTTTAGGTTGGTATCATAATTAGCAATTATGTTAGATTTATTCTAGAAAACAAATAGGAAATTCTTATGAAATAACACTTGTTTGAGAGGGATTAGTAATAGGTGGAAATTTATAATGATTTGTTATGCTCATTTGTTAATAACTAAGTATTCATTTATATAACACTTGATGCTAAGTGATAGTAGTTTTATCTTTTAAAAATAGGATGAAGGATAACTTAGGTCCTTAAATTTATTTGGCAAGTCATTTAGGAAGTTATGATTCAAGTTAGTTTGAATTGTAATTATTTAGTCTTATGGATCTTAAACGATTAATAGAATTATAGAGAATTATTATTTAAAGTGTTTTAGTTAAGTTAATTTAAATTAGTATTATAGATATTTAATCTGTATGTTGTTAATTTAGTGCATCAAGTTAGGGTGACGTAATTTATAAAACTATATGTGGTTATGATATCTTTGTTTAAGTTTACATATTTCACTCGGTGAGTGTCAATAATGGTTGTTGATAACCTATCTTATTGCTAAGAAAGGTTAACCTATGAAGGTCAATAGGATCAACTTAAAAATGAGTTGTATTCTTGTTTCCATTTTTTTTAATGTTTTGTTGTATTGCTCCAGAGGCATAGGGTATTTTAATCTTATGCCACGTCACATATTAATATTGAGTTTATGATGTCTTCTATATGTATGAGGTCTTGGTGTTGAGGGAGAATAGGGATTTGAGCATTAATGAATGAGATTGATTTAGTGATTATGATTGCATGCAAGAGGAGTGATACCTTGCTGCTTTGTACTTGTTCTGATGGTTGGGGTTACTGGGTGCATGTAGGAGAGTGGCTTCCATAGTGGGGCCAGTGCCCAAAGTGGCTCTTTGGATAACCCTATGGAAGTTGTAATCAAGTGAAAACCTAATAATTAACTTAGGGGGTTTTGGGTAGTTAATTCATTTAATAAGATAATTGGAATGCCTCACCCATGCCTATAGCACTCTCTCAGGCTAAGGATGGGATGAGAAGGCCTCGTTGGCATAATCGACCTCCTTGTCTTCACGAAAGTACAATCTATTTTGTATGAGTCACCCTATGGGGCTGATGCCTAGAGAGAGGTTGCCAGGATAACTATAGATGGGGGTCGACGTCTAGTGAGAGATAGCTAGGATAACCCATGCTAGGACCATGCGATGACACTCTACCTACTGCAGCATAGTTATACCTCCTTTGCTTATGTTTGTAGATTATATTGCCTCTAGGAGCATTGTTGAGCCTTTTGATTATGATTCTTGAGTCTATGTTTTATTGTTGGTCATTTATCTATTATCTCTGCCATTTTAACTGTTGTTTTGTTGGACCTCATTGTTATCTCCTAGCTCAGGGGGTGGACCTCAGGGTTCCACATGGTCAGGTGGTTGTGCTATATTCCATTGGTTTTTTGGCATCTTGGTTCATGTGTTGAGCAGATGTATCTCTCCTATTTCTAGTTTGTACCTATTCAAAAGACATATATTATACTTTATGTATCCAGAATTGTGTATCAATGATATTCTTTATGTAATCTTGATGTATCTAGAAAAGAAGAGCCTTTGTATTTATGCAATTATGTATCATGAGCTCATCCATACTTGTAAACTTTATTGTAAAGGAAGATGTATCTATCTGTGATGTAATAAAAGTTGTTAGCCGACTCTTTGACTAATGAGATATGTGTGTTAATGAATATTGGTTAATTTCATTTATACAATTATGTTTCCCTAGAGATGTTAGTTTGGCTAGATAGTTAACTTGTTGTTCATGCTATGTTATATCATGTTATCATCACTTTTACTTTAAAAAAAAAATCCTTCTGTTGTTGCATAGTTGAACCTAACTCTCTAGGGTTGCATGATGGGGCATTACATGAATGCACTAAGGTAAAACACATATAGAAGTTACATGAAGTAAATTGCAAGGAAAATAACATGGAAGAAGTGGAGATGAATATAATATATAAAGAAATACAATCATATGAAACATAAGTAACACAAGAAATCAATATACAAGGAAAATTAGAAATAAAACCATAAGGAAATAGAGCATGTAGATCTATGACAGACAATGTGGATTTAATTACTAATATCAAATTTAGATTCTTGATTGCATCCTTCATCAACTACATTTCCTTCAATTCTAATACACTTGCTGATTTGTTTCATCTTCAACAACATAGATATTATCTCTTCTAATAATCTTATATGTCATTGATTGTCTCCACACTATCTTATTATCATTTATTATACACTTCTACGACTTGTGAATGTTGGATTTAGGATAGACAACTGAGAGCCCTTGGGGGGGTGAATTAGTTGTTTCCAAAATCTAATAATTATTCACTTAAAACCTTCTTATATTTCAACAGCATATCAATGATCCAATCATGAAGCATAATGCAATAATTCAAGAGCAGAAACAAATTCAACACATATGAAACCAAGATTTTAATGTGGAAAATAAGGTTAAGGGAAAAACCATGGGGTGACTAACCCAAGATTATATTCTCTATTAAAAGAATAAGAAGAATAAAATGGCACTTACCAGTTAGGGCTCACTGCCCAAGCATACTGCTCACAAGAGGCCCACTGTCCATAGGAGACACACTGTCTACAAAAGAATATGAGTATTACATACTTGAACTGGAGATTAGCATCTTCACTATGCTTGAGTTAGTTCCATTTAAGCTCAACACCTCTGCTCTGCTCCTCTTTACTACCACCTTCTCATCATGAACACGGGGATACATTTGAATGACTTCACAACTCTTATTTATACATGACATTGACTTTGGAATGATCATCAAAGTCAGCACAATATATACTTATTTTATTACAGAGCAAATATAAAAATACAACTTGACTTATTACAAAACTGCATGCGCATCACTGTACTGTTAGCCACACATAGCTAGGACTTCAACCTTCTTTGAGGAACACGCCATGCTTCACAAAACATCTTTAAGATCATCCACAACATGCGTAGATCATTTGGTCAGCCAAGACTAAGAAGAACACCATCACCCGAAGGTAAATCTTCAATTACAATCTCAATCTTCAATGTGGACCACCAACACAAACTGGACACAATTTAGAGACCCCCACAAGCTTGCTTGAATCACCAAGAACATCCACAACACTTCTACTTATAGTAATCATTCGTATCTTCATTCGAAACCTCAAGAACATAGTCAGTCATCACTGTCACATTAGAAGGATTTCTTGTGGACCTCTAAACCACAAACCAATTGATTTGTCAATTCACATTAGCCTCCCAAATATGCCACCAGATCCGCAGAACATGATATTGTATTTCTGAATCTCACTGAACCTATTTGTGTCACTCTGTCACCTCTGAACAGTTTCTAGAACTAGTTTTACTCTCATGGCCATAACTCCTCCACATTTTCATGTGGACCTCTCAAATCTTGACTGGATCATCTTCAGACACATATCTACAAACCCTTTGATGCAAATTTATTGATCTTCATCTAGCTGGGATCTTCACTTCAAAGAGCTTCACTGTCTTCACTGTTCTCTGTTTCTGATAGGACTAATTTTCTCAATATCCTCAACACACAACTCATCTAATCCTTGACATCAATGCAACGGGAGTATGTTGACATCAATGACAACACCAGTTAGGCCCATACTTGCAACAATCTCCCCCTTTGTCATTGATGGCAACATATAATGTGAAAAACTGTTTTAATCATCAAGACGAGAACTTCTCCTTACTTACTGAAATAGCTCCCCCTATCAACAACAACCATTCACATTTCTTCTCTTCCTTTACTTCTCCCCCTTTGATCAACAACCACTTTTTTTTTCACATGTCTTCTCTACCCCTTTGACATCAATGGTAAAGGGCACATACTTGCAACCACTTTTCATACTTCAGAATCATAGTGACTGCTCCCCCTGAGTAGCAGCCTTTTAACATCAATTCGGATCAGAAGATATGACTATGGGATCCACTGGACTGATGCACATCAGTGCACCTTAAATCAGAACTGGAGGGTTAATAACCCGTAACTTCTCCCTGAGATACTCAAAAGTGTCCTTAGGTAGAGGTTTACTAAAAATGTCTACAATTTGATCCTTTGAGGGCAAAAACTCCAATTTGACTTCATTCTTGTTCACCTTCTCTCTCAAAAAGTGGAACTTAATGGATATATGTTTTGTCTTTGAGTGCAACACTGGATTTTTTGATATGTTTATTTCTCTTGAATTATCACAGAAGATTGTGATCGGTACTTCATACTCCACTCTAATATCTCTTAGCATTTGCTTCATCCACAATACTTGAGTGCAACTACCTGCTGCTGCAATATACTCTGCTTCTGCAGTGGACAGAGATATTGCCTCTTGTTTCTTGCTTAGCCAAGAAACCAATAATTTTCCCAAAAAGAATGCTCCACCAATGGTACTCTTTTGGTCATCCACATCTCCTACCTAATCAGCATCTATATATGCATGAAGAGAGAAATCGTGATCCTTAGTATACCATAATCCATACTCAACTGTTCCCTTTAGATATCTGAGAATTATCTTGATTGCCATGACCTGAGACTCTCTAGGATCAGCTTGGAATCTGGAAACAAGACCAACAACATTCATAAAATCAGGTCTAGTTTGAGTAAGGTAGAGCAGTCCTCCAATCATTGACCTGTACTTTTTCTAATCAGCCTTAGGAGATTCGTCATCTTTACTTAGCTTACATCTAGTTGCCATGGGAGTATTCATTGCCTTTGAATCTTCCATCCCAAATTTCTTCAACAATTCTTTCACATATTTGGTCTGTGATATGAAGATTCCTTTCTTTGTTTGAGTGATTTGCAGACCCAAGAAGAAATTCATTTCCCCAAGCATAGACATCTCAAATTCACTTTGCATTTGATTTGCAAAAGTCTTGCACATACTATCTTTCCCTCTAAAAATGATATCATCAACAAATACTTCAACAATCAAGATATTTTCATGATCAATCTTAAAATACAGATTACTGTTAGTAGTACCTTTGTTGAAACCAATCTTCAAAAGATGTTTGTCCAATCCTTCATACTAGACTCTTGGGCCTTGTTTGAGTCCATACAATGCCTTCTTCAACTTGTAGACCATATCTTCGTGTTCAGACAATTGAAATCCATCCGATTGCTCAATGTATACCTCTTCTTCCAAATCACCATTTAGGAAAGTAGACTTGACATCCATTTGATATACCTTGAAATCTTTGAAGGTAGCAAAGGCAAGAAATAATCTGACTACTTAATTCTTGCCACTGAAGCAAAAGTTTCTTCAAAGTCAACTCCTTCTACTTGAGAATAACCCTTACAAACCAATCTGGCTTTGTTTCTTACTACTTCACCATCTTCATTCAGTTTATTCTGGAAGACCCACTTAGTCCCAATCACATTTTTGTCCTTAGGTCTAGGAACAAGATCCCAAGTGTGATTCTTTTCAATCTGCATCAATTCTTCCTCCATTGCTTTAACCCATCTTTCATTATTGCATTCTTCACTTATTGTTTTTGGTTCAATCTTTGAAATCAAACAATATTTTACTAAATCTTGAACAATTTTTCTTCTTGTTTGAACACCTTTGTTTCTATCTCCTATGATCTGATCTTCAGAATGATTCAGTCTTACATACCTAGAGTTCTGGGATTCTCTTGCACTTCTAATTCTTGGACAGGTTCATCCAAACTTGTCTCTTCTTCTTGTATTTCTAGATTCTCCAGATTAGCTTGAATCTGAACTAGAGTTGGGACTTGCTCTCCTTGGACTGAGATATCATTCTGATCATCTGCTTCATACTCATAATACCTTTAAGGACTTTCCAGTCCTTTATCAACCTTCACATTTGTACTTTCTACAATCTTTCTCAATCTCTTGTTATAACACCGGTATGCTTTGCTTTGAGTAGAATATCCCAAGAATATTCCTTCATCACTTCTAGCATCAAACTTGCCAAGGTCTTCATCTCTTTTGATATAGAATTTACTACTAAAGACTTTGAAATACTTCATAGTAGGAGTGATGCCAAACCAAAGTTCATAAGGGGTCTTACTAGTATTGCCTCTGATTTGTACCTAATTAAGAGTATAGACACAATGCTTACAACTTCTCTCTAATAGATCTGAGGAACATTTGCTTCCATCATCATCGTCCTAGAAACTTCCTGGATGGTTCAGTTCTTTCTCTCCACTACTCTATTTTGCTGTGGAATCCTTAGAGCAGATAACTGTCTCTTTATCCCATGTTTCTCATAGAATGTTATGAACTCTATGGATGTGAATTTTCCACCTCTATCAGACCTGAGGCATTTTATGTTTATGCAAGTTTCATTCTCTATCATAGCCTTGAATATTTTGAACTTCTCAAGTGCTTCAGATTTCTCTTTCAAGAAAGTCACCCACATCATCTGAGAGTAGTCATCAATCAGCAACATGAAATACCTATCTCCTTACAAACTCCTGATTCTTTCCAGACCACAGAGATCAGTGTGTACCAAGTCTAACAATCTGGTTGAAGATTGTTCCTTACTTTTGAATGAGACTCTATTCTGCTTACCCAACTGACATTCTTTGCATAAACTATTAGCAGGTTTCACCAGTCTTGGAAGATCTCTTACAGCCCGAGTGTTGCTTATCTTGATGATATTATCAAAATCCACATGACACATTCTCCTATACCACAACCAACTCTAATCAATTTGAACAAATAAGCAACTTTTGCCAGTACCAACCAAGTGAAAGATGTTACCTTTTGTTTGTGTAATAGATGCAATCTCAGTTCTAGAGCTTTCAAAGATCTTGTATTTTCCATTTTTGAATCAGAGATCATAGCCTTTGTCCACCAATTGTCCAACACTGAGAAGATTATGCTTCATACCTTCAACACATAGAACATCACTGGTTTTGTTCTTTTCATCAAAAGAAATGGTTCCTTTGCCTCTAATTCTGCTAGCAGAATTATCTCCAAACTTTACAATTCCACCATCATATCTTTCCAAGCTTAAGAACTTACTCTTGTCACTAGTCATATGGTGAGACCATCCACTGTCAATAACCAATTCATCCTTTTCAACATGAGCAGCCAAAGCACTTTCTATCATCTTGTGATTGGTAGATTCAATAGGCATTGGATCTTCTTCTTTGATGGAATAAACACCCAGTCACTTCTAGGTTTGTTTCCTATCTCAGATTCATCATCTGTTACTCATTCATCATCAACTTCTTGAACATAGTAACACTTCTTCTATAACCTTGATCTATTAGGGTTTGGCCTTGAAGACCTTTCCAGACATCTTGAGGCAAAATGACCAATCTTATTGTAGGCAAAACATTTGAAAGGTAATTTTCCTTCATACTTACCGAATCCTCTTGGCAGTCTCTTTGCAATAAGGGCTTCAAGTTGTTTAGCTTCTAACTCATCTTCTTCTAGATCTTTCCTTGCTTTATCATACCATGTTGATTTCCTTTAGGAACTTTCTCTAGGATCATATCTCTGTTTGCCTTTTGTAGAGGCACTAGCTTTGAATGCAGATTCAGTCTTGGGAAGTGCATCACCAAATTGAGCCAACTCAAATGCAAATATCTTACCAACCAATTGATCCCTTGTAATAGTTGTTAAAGATCTGATTTCCTTAATAGTAGCAACTTTGTGTTTGTAATCAGGAGGTAGAGATCTGAGAACTTTGGCAACAATCTCATCTTCATCTAATATTCCACCAGCACATCTAATGCCACCTACAAGCTCATTTACTTTTGACATATATGAAGTGATATTCTCATCTTCACTCATCTTCAAGTTTTCAAACTTTTCTTTCAGACTTTACAGCTTGGCACACTTAACATATTTGTCTCCTTCATAAATATTTTCTAGCTTTGTTCAAATTTCATAAGCAGTTTTCAAATCCATAACATTTGTCAGCTCTGAATCAGTTAAGGCACTCAGTAAGGCTTCTTTAGCTCAAAGATTATTGTCTACATCTCTGACTTCATCCATAGTTGGACCATTCTTTGGAGGAACATATTTAGTAGTAGTTATGTTCCAATACTGATTTCCCATGCATTGTAAGTGACATTCTATGCAGCTCTTCCAAAGAGTGTAGTTTGTTCCATCAAACCTTGGACTGTCCTTCTTGTAGGACAACATCCTGGATCTCCTCAAGCGGTTAAGCTTCTTCTAGAGGAACTTGGCTCTGATACCAATTGTTGGATTTAGGATAGATAATTGAGAGGGGGGGTGAATCAGTTGTTTCCAAAATCTGATAATTATTAAAACCTTCTTATATTTCAATAACATATCAATGATTCAATCATGAAGCATAGTGCAATAATTCAAGAGCAGAAACAAATTCAACACATATGACACCAAGATTTTAACATGGAAAACCTGGTTAAGGGAAAAACCACGGGGTGACTAACCCAAGATTGTATTCTCTTTTAAAAGAATAAGAAGAATAAAATGGCACTTGCCAATTAGGGCTCACTACCTGAGCAAACTGCTCACAAGAGTCCCACTACCTACAGGAGACACACTGTCTATAGAAGAATATGAGTATTACATACTTGAACTAGAGATTAGCATCTTCACTATGCTTGAGTCAGTTCCATTTAAGTTCAACACCTCTTCTCTGCTCCTCTTTACTACCACCTTCTCATCATGACCATGAGGATACATTTGAATGACTTCGTAACTCTTATTTATACATGACATTAACTTTGGAATGATCATCAAAGTCAACACAACATATACCTATTTTATTACAGAGCAATTAAAAAAATACAACTTGACTTATTATAAAAACTTCATGCGCATCACTACACTATTGGCCACACATAGCTGGGACTTCAATCTTCTTCGAGGAACACACCATGCTTTGCAAAACATCTTCAAGATCATCCACAACATGTGCAGATCATCCAGTTGGCCAAGACTAAGAAGAACACCATCACCTGAAGGTAAATCTTCAATTACAAGCTCAATCTTCAATGCGGACTACCAACACGAACTAGACACAATTTAGAGACCCCCACAAGCTTACTTGAATCACCAAGAACATCCGCAACACTTCTGCTTACAGTAATCATTCACATCTTCATCCGGAACCTCAAGAACATAGTCAGTCATCACTGTTACATTAGAAGGATTTCTTGTGGACCTCCAAACCACAAACCAATTGATTTGTCAATTCACATTAGCCTCCCAAATATGCCACCAGATCTGCAGAACATGATATTGTATTTTTGGATCTCACCGAACCTATTTGTGTCACTCTGTCACCTCTGAATAGTTGCCAGAACCAGTTTTACTCTCATGGCCATAACTCCTCCACATTTTCATACGGACCTCTCAAATCTTGATTGGATCATCTTCAGACACATTTCTACAAACCCTTTGATGCGAACTTACTAATCTTCATCTAGCTGGGATCTTCACTTCAAAGAGCTTCATTGTCTTCACTGTTCTTCTCTATTTCTAATAGGACTAATTTTCTCAATATCCTCAGCACACAACTCATCCAATCCTTGACATCAATGCAATAGGAGTATGTTGAAATCAATGACAACACCAGTTAGACCCATACTTGCAATAGTGAAATAATCAAAGTCTTACTTGAATTTACCTTATCTACAACATCATTAGATTCATCTCTCTAAATTTTTAAGTTGTCTTCATCATATTCTTTTCATCAATATTGCTTCATCTTATGCAATCTTAGAATCTCAATACTCTCAAAATCTTCTTTAGCATTGAAAATGTTTTTTATTGACTAAAACTACACCTTCACCTATAACACTTGTATTACCTCAATCACATTTCTATTTAAAATCAAATAAAGGCTTACCAAATCTTCTTTGATCACAAATTTTCTCTCCATGTTGTCATATAATCAATTACTCCTCAAGAACATGACTCTTCTCAACTTTGAGGTCAATAACATATCAAAATGTAAAACTACAAGATAACAAGTACAAGACCGAATCTTGTGATCAAAGATCAAGATGTCTTTTGGGTTCTTCGCTCTAAGAATGGGAGAAAACTTTTTTTAAGTTATGAACATCACTAGTTACTAACTCTTGTTGTTGAGAGATATTGGGAAATACAAGTACATGAACCAAAAGAATGGGACGACAAATTACCCCCATACTTTAGAGAATGCTAATGTTGGCAATTGGATTGAGATAAGAATACTAACAACAATTTTTCAAAGAGATTGATTTAGGATCTTGATGACTTTAGAAGCATCATAATTGTGATTGCTTGAGGACAAGCAATCTTGGGTAGGGCGGATTATGATATCCCGATATTAAGGCATTGTTTAAATTAAAGATTTAAACATCATGATAAATGATGAAATTTATCTCTTAAAATATGGCGTTTGTAGTGTCTCTTCCATCGTCAATCTGAATGATAATTGTGTATATATCAATAAACATATATAATATATAATATTTAATAAATGATATTAAATAATATTATTCAAATATAATAGATAATATATTTATAACAAGATATATTATATTATATAAATACAAATAACAAATATAAATATTACTAATATAAATATAAATATTTAAATATTTAATCATAATATATAAAAACTAAAATAAATAAATATGTATATATTTACAAAGAAGGACAACAATGACTAAAGACAAATTCAGCATAAGAAAAAACTTATGCATAAAGCAATCTGTATATAAGGATGGGCCGATTCATGGTAGTTGATTAAGACTTATGAATAAAAGCTTAATATATAAAGACAATGATCATTGTATGGTAGCAGTCAAGTTAGACAACAATTCATGTGGCAAAAGCAACGATGCATCTAGTTAAGGAATGCAATTATAACAAGGAAACAATGCAGATTATCATTAAAGACAACGATTGGAATACATGAGGCACATTGCAAGTAGTGTGTCTCTTCAATGGAAATGTATGAAGGAGGTATAAAAGATAAGATGAGTTGGGAGTTGGAAACACATAGAAAACATACTTTCTAAGTTTAAGAAATATATATTCAAAAGTAAATATATATTTATCTGATCTAAATTTATATTACAGTATATTAAACTGTAGTCAACACTAAAGAAAGGAATACAATCCTTAGATCTCTAAAGGATACAAAGGCAATAATAATCTACTTGGCATGATGTATCTAACCCTACCTATCTATGTCTATTATGATAATTATGCATATGAACTCCAAGTGATTTAAATCTTAAAGATCATGTATAATGTATATTTACAACACATATAATAGAGGTATGTTCAAGTTTAATACTTAGACATTTCTATTGCCTCCAACCTTAGGATAGGCAAGGTGTTGTTAGGGAAAGGCAGAGTAATTCCATCCCAATGAGATGAGCCCCAAGGGTGAAGGACAAATGTTCTGAAATCTGGGCATCATTATGGAGGTGGTTTGGATTAGAAAGGAAATAAGGATTGAGACTTGAACATAGCCAATATCGAATGTGTTATGAATAAACATGATCAATTGGTTCAATTAATTAATTAAAGGTAGGATAATATTAGAGTAATAAATAATAATCAATGAAAATGAGTACCTACTAATAGGGGACATTACATATAGTTATGGTGTGAAAGGCTACAAGCTTTGGGACACTGTTGCACATAAGGTAATATATAGTAGAAGTGTTATTTTTAGAGAAACTAAGCCTTCTTTTGTTACATTGCAGCCAAAACAAAGTGAATGGAAATATATGATTCAATTCCCTTCTACACCTGAGAAAGTTGAATCCAGGCCCCTAGATAGACATGAAGTTGAGGAGAGCTCATCTAGCTTTGAATCTTTAGAAGAGTAGGAAGAACCTCCAACTCAACTTGTTTGAAGGTCTACAAGGCATAGACAACCACCTAAAAGGTATTCACCTGATGATTGGAGATGTATTTTTGCTTTGAATACTAACATAGATGAACCTAGATCTGTGGAAGAGGCATTAGGTATGAATGATGCAGAGTCCTGGAGGATTGCTATGGATGAAGAAATGTCAGATTTGAAAAAGAATGATACATAGTATCTAGTGCCATTGCCTAAATGATGAAAACATGTTGGTTACAAATGGGTGTTAAAAAAAAAGATTGGTTCAGATGGAGGTATTGAGAACTACAAAGCACAATTGGTTGTGAAAGGTTACTCTCAGGTTGAGGGTGTTGATTACGGTGAGATATTTTCTTTTGTTATAAAAATGATGTCCATTAGATTCTTGCTTTCTATTTTTGTTGCTTATGATCTAGAGGTTGAGCAAATAGATGTGAAAACAACATTCCTTCATGGTGATTTGGAGGAGGATATTTATGACACATCCAGAGCACTACGTGGTGAAAGGTAAAAGTAATTTGGTTTGTAAATTGAAGAGATATTTGTATGGCTCAAACAAAGTCCTAGGATGTGGTACCAGAAACTTGATACATATGTGTTGAGTTTGGGATTTGAGCATTCTAAATTTGATCACTATATTTATTATAAATCTGATGGTGATTGTTTCATGTTTATTGCATTATATGTTGATGATATGTTATTTATTGGTAAAGGGAAAGGAATGATTTCATAACTAAAGTCTCAACTTGTAGCTAAATTTGAAATGAAAGATCTTGGTGCAGCTAAACACATTCTTGGGATAAAAATAAGAAGAGATAGAGTGAATAGAAAACTATGGCTTGGCTAGAGTAAGTATGTCAATTTAGTTTTATAGAGGTTTAACATGTAGGATTGTAGACCATTATGTGTTCCTTTATAATTGGAACACAGTTATCTTCTTCACAATGTCCAACATCCCCATCAGAGATGGAATACATGAGCAGAGTGCCTTACCAGAGTGCAGTTGGAAATTTGATGTATGTTATGGTCTGTACTAGACCAGACATTGCCCAAGCTGTGGGAGTTCTTTCCAGATATATGTCTAATCCTAGTAGAGTTCATTGGGATGTAGTTAAAATAGTCTTTAGATATTTTTGGTCTATATTAGAGTATTCCTTGTGTTATCATGATAATTGGATAGGAGACATGCATTCCATTGATATTCAGGGTTATGTGGATTTAGACTGGGCAGGGGATGTTGATAGTAGATGATCCACTAGTGCTTATGTGTTTACTTTATTTGGTGGTGAAATTAGTTGGATGAGTAAGTGACAAGCAGTGGTTTCTTTGTCCATTACTAAAGTTGAGTATATGGCAACTACTCATGATTGTAAAGAAGCCATTTGGCTCAAGAGACTATGTTCAGATATCAGAATAAAACAAGGTGCAATGATAGTTTATTGTGATAGTCAGAGTGTGATCTACCTAGCTAAGAACCCAAGATTTCATGCCAAGACCAAACACATTGATGTACAATATCATTTTGTTAGAGATATGGTCAAGGATGGTAGGGTGAAGCTAGTTAAGTTAGAGACTTGACGAATGTTGCAAATTCATTAACTAACCCTATGAGCACAGAGAAGTTCAGATGGTGTTCAGAGTCTATGGGCCTCTCGGCCCCTAGCAATTAAATCATGGTGTTGATACTCCATATTCTCTTGCAAGGTGTTCAAAAAGTGGGAGAATGTTAGGAAAGGTGTCTCAACCTTGCAACTACAAAAGGTTTCTATTCTTCTTAATTTTGGTCTTTTCAAATACCCTTTATCTTGAAGAATGGTTTAGAACTTTCAACTTTTCCAAAAGGCGATAAAAATGGTAGGGCTTACTATTTTTAGTAACTCTACATTTGAGCATGGATAAACCTAGAATTTTCCCAAAAGGTGTGGAACTACCAAGTGAACATCTTGGGTGTGTTTCAACTCAAGATCATACCTGTATTGCAAGATATTAGTTTCCATTTTGTGAAACTCCTGAAAAAGTTTTGAACTTGTATTTGAGGCACTTAGATGTTTCTAAATACCCTAAAATTTGTTGTAACTAGTGAAGCATGTTATAACATGATAGATCTCTTCACAAGATTTCTGACGCATCAAACAATTTGTCAATCAGACACTCGGATCAAAAGTTATGGCCTCCAGAAGTTGGGCCTCCCATTTTGAGAAATGTGAAAATGTGTTGGACACTTAAAAGAGCTATAAAGGGGAGAGCTACACATGTTGGTGTGTGATTGACACATCACAAGGTATATTTGATTGGAGATAATTGGGTGCCACTTTTGGGTAGTTTTGGCTCATGGTTTTGTAATTACCATTGATGGTTTATTGTATTGTATCATCTATATATCAGGAGCTTGAGATGGAGGTTAGGTATAAGGAGTCCTATAGATGTTGAGTTGACTCCAAATCTCTAGTTGGTTATACCCCTACGAAAGCTTGATCTGTAGGTATATTGTAATCTTTGAATAATATATTGGGCAACTTTGGAGTGGGGTTTTTCTCCCGAAAGGGTTTCCCCATGTAATAACTGCATTGTGGTATGATTTCTATTTGTGTTCATTTCTATAATTGTTGTAAATATATGAAATGTTCTGCATATCCCTCACCTCAAGATTAGTGTAGGAAGTTGTTTTGCTACCTTAGCTTCCTTACATTAATGTCTTCATTTGAGGGCCTTGCTCTTTTGTATCTTTGTTGCATGAGTTCTTTGATATGTTGGAAATCATGGGTTGGTAGTTCATACTATATTTGATAGTCATTAAAGTCATATTAGAAGAATTCATCTTCTTCATATTCATAAAATTGATCTACATCAACATCTTCATAATATTTAGGGGTTCCCTCTTCATTTAAGAACTCTTTGTCCTTTAATATCCTAGCCGCAACAACACAATTTTCTAGATCATGAGGTAAGAAGCATGCCTCACACCATAATTCTTCATCTTGAACATTCAAATGATCTTTCCTCAAAGGATCAGGTGTATCCTTGTCTCGGAGCCTTGGATTTCCTTGCCTTGAAACAACCTATTTATCATTCTGTCTTAGTCTCTTGGACAAATTATTATTGTAAGGCCTATTATGTAATCTTTGCCCCTCATTTAAGTGATCAACAACATTATTAGAAGGAAAACCCTTCTCATTTCATGCAACCCTATATGACAAATCTTTCATTACCCCCATTAGCTTGTCTTCAGTAGTAAGAGGTTTGCTTGAGGTTGTTGCACCTGAATTTAAAATATTTACATACTCTTTTGACATGCTTTTTAGATGCCCTCATGTTACTTTCTATATTGATTCCCATGGTATAAGCCTCTCTTAGAGTTTGAGGGTTTTTATCACAAAGACAATATGATGTAGAGGCACTTTGATAGGAGAAGGATAGAAAACTAGACAAGGTTCTTACTACACCCACAAGCCCAAATTCAAGGTTCTTTATACAAAAGTGGGAACAACAGTTAGGGTCTCTAATTTCTTCATTGAAAAGGTGTTTTCAGATGTTGTGGGACCCATTCCAACCAATGGATAAGACAGACCAAACTCCTGGTTAGCACTTCCTTCACAAACCTAAGAAATGGCTTATAGCCCTACAACATGAGAACAGTCTTAATAATTCTTGACTCAGACCTTCAAAGGAAAATCTTAGACAATTAGAAGATACCCATTAGGACCCTCTATCACATATCCTAGAATGGGTAGTGATTGTTTTTCGATGATATACCTCAAAATATAGCCCCTCTTGATGCCTTAGAGCCCCAATTAGGCCTAATTTGTGAAGCAACTACCCTTGGATGGAGGCTTGTAACTTTTAGGACTACTTGGACATGTCAGGGGCCCTCCAAAATCATAGAATCTAATCTTCATTTGTTGTTAGAACCGACTATCATCATATTTCACACTACTGTTGCTCTTTACAAACACTTAGCACATGGTTTTGCTAAGTTTCATCAATGAAATCCTAACAATAACAGGTTCCTACCCAAAATACTCTTGCAAGACATTAAAATAGATAGAAAAACACCCATTCCACTGATCAAAGAGTTTGGAAGTTAGTGGTTTGGTGAAAACATGTTATATTTCTGTCAAAACCTTAGTTAAGGGTTTCTCAGACCACCCTACAGAAAAATGAGAATTACAATGCCCTAGAGAAATGTCAAGAATTCAATGTATGTGCATTTGGAAGGTAACTCACCAGGATTTCATTCCAACAGAACCAACTGCCACCACTCGTCCGTACACAAACAAGGTACGTGAAGCAACAACAAGAAAACAGTAAAACTCAGGCAGAACTATTATGTCTTATTGATTTCTTCTCCAAAAATGCTTCTCCTCCTTACAACCATCATTGCAGGGCTTTAAGAAGCCTTCTACAATCATCCTTGGTCAGTTAGAATGCAGTTGAGGTCGATGGAACTGTATAACCATCGAATTCCTCTCTACAACTACTCCGTGTTTAGGACAACAACTGTCTTGTTTTAGCATTTGAAACTAATTACAACTGTGGCATAATGACACCGATGGGTTTATGACTTGTCAACACCTTTGACAAGACTTAACATCCCTTCTAACACTTGGACATGCCCTTTGCAAGGTTTACAACATGAAATATATGACTATCCCTATATGCCTTAACAAAGGCTTACAATCATGAAGACTGCCTCAACAATATGAGGATAGATATTTGGACATAGTCCTTATTCCTTAATACAATCATGAATGGTCTTCTAGGACCTTATTGAATCAACAAAGCAAAAATGAACATCAAAACCAGAGAATTCAAGACTTTAGTTTTCTTGGTGCTCCTGTACCATACTCCCCAAGTGGAAAGAGAACTCAAGTCTCTTGATGTGGAAGTAGATCAACAATTGTGACACCATGCTTCAAGATGTCTTCTTCACTCATCCAAGTGGCATCTTCAATGGGTAGGCCACTCCATTTGACAAGGAATTGTTTGTATGTCTTCTTCCTTGTCTTCTTTAAGACCTTAGTGTCAAGAATGCATTCCAACTTCAATGGTTGATTGGGTGGAAGACCCTTGACCCAATCTTCATCTCTTGCTACTATCATATCTACCTTAGAATCTACATTAGAATCATCTTTGAAAGGAAACAAGTCTGAAACATTGAAGATAGGAGATATGGCCAAGCCTTGAGGAAGTTCAATCTCATAGGCATTGGGCCCAAACTTGTGCACAATCCGGCATGGTCCTATCTTCTTCATGAGGAGTTTGGTTGGCTGCCCCTTAGGAAGTCTTTCCTTCTTCAAATGTGCCATGACCAAATCCCCAACCTTGTATTGTACATCTCTCCTTCTCTCATTGGCCTTCTCCTTGTACTTGTCATTGTTCTTTTGAAGAGTTTCTTTGAGATTATCATGGATGTCCTTCATGGCTAATGCAAAGTCTTCACCTTGAGCACTTTTCCTCTCCAATCCATGGAGATCTCTCAATTCAAGAATACCCCTTGGGTGAATGCCATAAACAATCTCAAATGGACTCCTTCCTGTGCTTCTATTGGTGGAATCATTATAGGCAAACTCTGCTTGAGGGATGATCATATCCCATGCCTCTCCATGTTGTTTGGCAAGACACTTGAGAAGATTTCGCAAGGACCTATGCACCACCTCAGTTTGGCCATCAGTCTGAGGGTGAGAGGCTGAAGTAAATGACAATTGAGTGCCTAACTTCTTCCACAAAGTGTGCCAAAAGTGGCCTACAAACTTTGGATCCCTGTCAGTCACAATGTTAAGAGGCAAACCATGGATTCTAACAATTTCTTTGAAGAACAAACTAGCAATGTGAGAAACATCATTAGTGCATTTACATGGCAAGAAATGAGCCATCTTACTGAATCTATCCACCACAACAAATATACTATCAAAGCCTCTTTGAGTCCTAGGAAGACCCAATACAAAATCCATGCTAATACTTTCCCATGGCCTATTAGGAATAGGAAGTGGCTGATATAGACCAACATTAGATGAAGTACCCTTTGCCCTTTGACAGATACTACAACATTCAACAAATTTTCTGATATCTGATTGCATTTTAGGCCAAAAATAAAACCTCTTCACCTGATCCAATGTTTTATCCAACCCAAAGTGACCTCCTAGTCCACCACAATGTTTTTCCTTTATGATGTTCTCCCTCATGGAACACCTAGGAATACATAGTTGGCTGCCTTTGAACAACAATCCCTACTGCAACAAAAACTCAAAAAAATCAGAATGATAAGAGTCTAAAAATTGTGAACAAACTTCATATACCTCCTTGAAATCTTCATCATCCTAATACATATGTTTGAGAGCATCAACCCCTACACTTTGCAAATGAATTTCCTGAATCATACACACCCTTCTACTCAATGCATCTACCACTTTGTTAGCCTACCCCTTCTTGTGTTTGATTGAAAAGGTATAGGCTTGGAGTTGTTCAACCCATTTCATATGCCTATGATTGAGTTTCTCTTGTGAATTCAAAAAACTAAGTGCATGGTTGTCAGTATAAACAATAAATTCTTTAGGCAAAAGATAGTGCCCCCATTTTTTCAAAGCTTGTACCATTGCATACAATTCCAAGTCATAGGTAGAGTACTTTCTCTTAGCATCATTCAATTTTTCACTAAAGAAAGCAATAGGCCTACCTTCTTTACTTAGGAGAGCCCCTATAACAAGGTTACTAGCATCACATTCCACCACAAACAACTTGTTAAAGTCGGGCAAAACAAGAATGGGCTGTTGTGCTACCTTTTGTTTCAGAATTTCAAAAGAATCATTGGTTGCCTTTGTCCAAAAAAACTTACATTTCTGCCCCCCTTTGATGGTATCCAAAATTGGTGCACAAATATGACTAAAACCCCTTATGAATTTCCTATAAAATATTGCCAAACCATGAAAACTTTTCACATCACCTGCTATTTTTGGAGTTGGCCATGACAAAATGGCTTCTACCTTTGTTGGATCCATCTTCAAACTACCTTGTGAAATCACAAAAACAAGATAGGTGAGTTCTTCCTTCATGAAGACACCCTTTTCCATGTTGATAACAAATTGTTCATCATGCAACTTCTTCAAAACCTGATCTAAATGTTGCAAATGCTCTTCCTTAGTCTTGCTGAAAACAAGAATGTCATCCAAATATACCACAACAAATTTGCCAATGAAATCCTTCAACACTTCATTCATGAGACGCATAAAAGTACTTGGAGCATTAGATAGACCAAATGGCATCACCAACCACTCATAAAGACCCTCATTTGTTTTGAATGTTGTCTTCCATTCATCCCCTTGTTTGATCCTAATTTGATGATACCCACTCTTAAGGTCAATCTTAGAAAAGTATATAGCCCCTCCCAAATAGTCCATTAGGTCCTCAATCCTTGGCATAGGGAACCTATATCTTATGGTAATCTTGTTAATGGCTCTAGAATCCATACACAACCTCCATTTACCATCCTTTTTAGGGGCTAGGACTATTGGGACAGCACATGGGCTAAGGCTCTTTCTTACCAATCCCTTATCCAACAATTCTTGCACTTGCTTGGCAATCTCTTCATTTTGTGAAGGTGTCATCTTGTAGGCTGCTTTGTTTGGCAAAGTAGATCTTGGTATGAAGTCAATTTGATGGCTTATGTCCCTAATAGGTGGCAACTCATTAGGCATCTCTTCTACCATAATCCCCTTATACTTCTCTAGCAATTGTTGCACCTCATTAGGAACTTCCTTACTAGGATCATGCAAACTAGGACTATTTCTAGGCTTCAAAATCAGAGCATACCCTTGGGTTCCTTCCTCCGTAAGGACATCTAGAAATTCTTTACCACTCACAATCATGACACTTGACCCAACATTCTTCTCTAAATGCTCATTAGGCAATGGATCCATTCTATACTTTCTACCATTCTTAGTTATGATGAAAGAGTTAGTTTTACCATCATGTTGTGATTGAACATCATATTGCCATGGACGTCCTAATAGAAAATGACAAGCATCCATGGGAATTATATCACACAAAATTTTGTCCTTATATTCTCCTATCTCAAATTCAACCCATGATTGTTCATCTACCAAAACTTATTGCCCCTTATTCAACCATGATACTTTATAAGGACTAACATGAGGAAGTCTTTTCAATTTCAATTTATCTACCATTTCAATGGAAACCAAATTTTCAGTTAATCCTAAATCAACAATTACCTTGCAAATCTTACCATAGGCCTTGCATGTTGTCTTAAACAATGTCTTCCTTTGAGGGGGTTCTTGTGTTTGAGGCACCTTCAACATGGTTCTCCTCATCATCAAACTTTCTCCTTCATGGACTGGGGCTGCACTTCCAATTGGAGAGTTGATATTTTGGAAATTTTCCTCTTGGATCAATTGGTTCCTTCTCTCTCCTCCATGAGAGCTTGAGGCTTGCTTTTCAGGACATTTGAAGGTTGGATGTCCCACTTGGTTGCAATTGTAGAACCTTCCTGTGAAGACATTAGGACCTCTTCCTAGTCCACCATATCTACTTCTTCCATTAGGCCTTCTTCCTCTAAAGCCTCCTCTAGAACCTAATTCTCCACTTTTCTCTTGGGAACTAGATTCCCCTTGGCTTCTTTGGGACTAATTTCTACTTCCAAAACTGCCCCTACCTCTGAAATTTCTGCCACCTCTTCCTCTATTTTGCTGCTCACCTTTCCTCTTCAACTTCTCTTCAGCCCTTAATACCACTTGAAAGTATTTTTCCATAATTTCAGGGGTTAATAAACTGATCTCATCTTGAATATTAAACCTCAAACCATTTAGATACCTTTCCACTTTATCTTTTTCATCCTCCATGTACCCACAACGAAGAGTGTATTTGTGAAACTCCTCAGTAGAAGTAGCCACATCCAAATCTCTTTGCTTGAGATTTTGCATCTTCTTGTAGATCTGCACCTCATAGTCTGATGGAAGGAATTGGGACTTGATCCTCTCCAACATTCTGCTCCATGAAGAGATCATACTCTTTCCATTCTTTACCCTCTCACCTTGGGTGTAATTCCACCATGTAAGGGTAGCACCTTTGAGTTTAGTTTTTGCAAACTTAACCCTCTTATTTTCAAGAACTTCTTTGTATTCAAAGTAGCTATTTAGAGCCTCAATCCACTCCATGACTTCATCAGCATTCATCTTCCCACCGAATATGGGAATCTCCATCTGAGCCTCTGAAGAATCCTTGCCAATTGCCTTGATGGCTTCAAGAAAATGCCTTTGATCATCCGGTACTTCTATCTCTTTGTGTTCTTGTTCTTCCTCTTGTTTTTCTTCCTCTTCATCTGAACCTTCATCTATCCTCTTCCCTATCCTCAATTCCGTCAACTCTGCTTGGAGTGCTTCCTTGACTCCACTTTTGATCTTCTCTTCCATCTCCTTGAACTTCTTGACCACTTCAGTGGTCATCCCCTTTGGAGGCATATTGATGGCCTCTCCTTCACTCTCTTCTGCTGACATATACTAGGCCTTACACAACCAAAAATAGAACCTTTTAGGACTCTGATACCACTATGATGTAGAGGCACTTTGATAGGAGGATAGAAAACTAGACAAGGTTCTTACTACACCCAAAAGCCCAAATTTAAGGTTCTTTATACAAAAGTGGGAACAGCAGTTAGGGGCTCTAATTTATTCATTGAAAAGGTGTTTTTAGATGTTGTGGGACCCATTCCAACCAATGTCTAAGACAAACCAAATTCCTGGTTAGCACATCCTTCACAAACCTAAGAAATGGCTTGTAGCCCTACAAAATGAGAACAATCTTAATAATTCTTGACTTAGACCTTCAAAGGAAAATCTTAGACAATTAGAAGATACCCATTAGGACTCTCTATCACATATCCTAGAATGGGTAGTGGTTGTTTTGGATGATATACCTCAACCTATAGCCCCTCTTGATGCCTTAGAGCCTTAATTAGGCCTAATTTGTGAAGCAACTACCCTTGGATGGAGGCTTGTAACTTTCAAGACTACTTGGACATGTTAGGGGCCCTCCAAAATCATAGAATCCAGTCTTCATTTGTTTTTAGAACTGACTGTCATCATATTTCACACTACTATTGCTCTTTACAAACACTTAGCACATGGTTTTGCTAAGTTTCATCAATGAAATCCTAACAATAACAGGTTCCTACCCAAAATACTCTTGCAAGACATTAAAACAGATAGAAAAACACCCATTCCACTGATCAGAGAGTTTGGAAGTTAGTGGAATGGTGAAAACATGTTATATTTATGTCAGAACCCTAGTTAAGGGTTTCTCAGACCACCCTACAGAAAAATGAGAATTACAATGCCCTAGAGAAATGTCAAGAATTCAATGTATGTGCATTTGGAAGGTAACTCACCAGGATTTCATTCCAACACAACCAACTGCCACCACTCGTCCGCACATAGACAGGGTATGTGTAGCAACAACAAGAAAACAGTAAAACTCAGGCAGAACTGTTATGTCTTATTGATTTCTTCTCCAAAAATGCTTCTCCTCCTTACAACCATCATTGCAGGGCTTTAAGAAACCTTCTACAATCATCCTTGGTTGGTTAGAATGTAGTTGAGGTTGATGGAACTGTATAACCATCGAATTCCTCTCTGCAACTACTTTGTGTTTAGGACAACAACTGTCCTGTTTTAGCATTTGAAACTAATTACAACTGTGGAATAATGACACCGATGGGTTTATGACTTGTCAACACCTTTGACAAGACTTAACATCCCTTCTAACACTTGGACATGCCCTTTGTAAGGCTTACAACATGAAATATATGACTGTCCCTATATGCCTTAACAAAGGCTTACAATCATGAAGACTGCCTCAACAATATGAGGATAGATATTTGGACATAGTCCTTATTCCTTATTACAATCATGAATGGTCTTCTAGGACCTTATTGAATCAACAAAGCAAAAATGAACATCAAAACAAGAGAATTCAAGACTTTAGTCTTCTTGGTGCTCCTACACCACAATATCCTAATTTCACATCAAATGCTTCACGATAAAGAACCAAGAAAATGGATTCATTTGGTCTTAGATTGGGTTGCACCTTTCTCATTGTCATGACAAACCTACTATTGAATTATACAACATTCTCATTTATACCCTTTTTGATTGTTGTTAATTCATGGATTGAAAATGTAGGATCAATTCTATCTCCATACTGCAACCTGAAAACTCTAATGAATTCTTCCTATGAGTTAATGCTACTATCTAGAAGACTTCTATACCACTCTTTTTCACTCTATTCTAATGACTGCACAAACAAATTCATCATAACATGCTCATATTCAATTTCATACTCAACAATCACATTGATGAATTTCCTAAGGTGTTCTTCACTAGTGATAACATTATTACCTTGAAATTTAGTCACCTTACCCCTGATCTCATTTGGTATCAAATTGGTGTAATTTGGGATGCCATAAAAGTGCAACTATCTATATCTTTCCATTCCTAGGGGATGTCTTGGTGAAGGGAACATTTGATCATGCCTCCTATTATGGGCTTTCATATACTATTGGTTACCTTGTTGTTGATTTGCTATAGGTCAATTAGGAATATTATGATGCTGAGGTTAGTTCTATTGATGAGCATTTTGTGCAAGTTGAGCTTGTTGCAAATCAATTTGAGCTTGTAGTTCTATGTGTCTTTGTCTAAGGTGATCAAGAAGATCCAACCTTTGATCAATTTCTCTTTCCCTACACTTATTTTTTAATTATGTAGCAACATTGGCATCTTGCAAAGAAGCATCTTGTTCAAGTTCAGTCATTTGTACAGAGGTAGGGGAATTAGGATGTGTTCCTACTCTTTCAGATCTTATGTTTTTTAGATTTGATGCATTCAAATCTTCATACTGTGCCTCTTGAGATATGTTTCTATCCCCTACAATCAAGGCATGCCAAATTCATGTCTACAATTTCTTCTACTAGATCTAACTATTTTATCACTAGAATCATCTGAAGTATAGGGATATTGATCAACATGCACATAATCTCTAATAGAATGACCAACATCATCTCTTTGAAAAGTGTATCTGGTAAATATACCTTTTTTGTAGCTTTCTAGGCACTATGCTGCCTCCCTGGATGTGTTTCCATATCATTAGTTTGTTGTGAATTCTTTGAATATTTTCCTCTTTTTATATTTGATTCTTTCCTTTGTATTTCTAATGGGTTCAGTCAAATAGAGTCACCACTCTTCACTTGGGAATAGAAACTTTGTTTATCAGTGGAGGACTTAAGATATCAATCAACAATTTAATTCTTCCTCAGCAACGACGTTAGTTTTTTTGGTGCTCAAAGTTAAGATTCCTCAAATGCCTAAATTCAATCAATTCTTGAGTGCCAAGGGTGTCAAACTCAAAACAAGGATTATAAATACTCAAGATGAGGCAATGATGCAACACACAACATACACTCAATAGAATTGTGCCATTAAACATATGACAGACAAAGATTTGGAAGCTGGAACATAAAAAAACTTCTATTCATCAACTCTGCTACTACAATGAGAGAAAACTCTCTTATATCCAAGAAACAAAAAAAACAAAAAATTACCTTTTTTGGCAGATTTCGACAATTGTCAGATTTTGCCATTTTAGGTAATTTTACAATCATATCTTGAGAATCTAGTTTTTTCCCAAAAGATTCCTAAAACTAAGGTAGGATGAAAGGCCAACTAATATTCTAAATTCAAAACATGAGTTTCGAGTTATTACAAAAGCAACTTTTTAAAAATCTAGAAAAAAACACTAAATTACCATTTTGAGGGCCAAGATGAAAGTTTCAAGCCCTGAAAAAGTGCCAAGACGGGGTCGAACCCACTAGGGCAGGTTGGGAAACCACTGGCCACCTCATAACGCATCCACCTATAAAATTTTGTAGAAAACCCACATCCAAGTCAAAAGTTATGACCTTCGGAAGTCCCCACATCATTCTCCTCTGGTTGAAAAGAACACAGCTCCTGCAAGTGAGTGTCTTCGAACTGCTGCCACTTGACTAGATCCAACCGCTGCACTTCCCACTCTGTAATCCACATGCTATCTGTTGGTGGCAATCCTTCCCACTCTACTAAATACTTGTTGTACTGCCTTTGCCGAGTGTAGATAGTTTTCTTATCAAGACCTTGTGCAATCTTTTCCTTCTTCTTATGGGGAATGTGGTGGTACCATGCCACTTCTGGTTGACTATCTTCAGCATCATCTGCACCATGGAATGCATATAAATTGGAAACATTAAATATAGGAGAAATATCAAGATCATCTGGTAAACTGACCTCATATGCATTATCATTGATCTTCTTTGTAATTTTGCAAGGACCAATTTTCCTGTACTTCAACTTGTGGTATGTTCCAGTAGGAAATCACTCTTTTCTCAAATATACCATCACTAAGTCACCTTCATTGAATGTCTGATGTCACCTTCTAGCATCCACTATATTCTTGTACCTCTCATTACTGTCTTGCAACTTCTGTCTCACTTCATTCTGTAACTGTTGAAGGTGTTTTGCAAATGCTTCCCCATCATCACTGATCCTATCTTTCATTGGTATTTGTACCAAATCTAGAACACCCTAAGGATTCCTGCCATACACAATCTGGAAAGGGGACTTTCCCATTGATTTGTTAACAGAACTATTATAGGCAAATTCGGCCTGGGGTAATTCCAAATCCCATTGTTTTAGCTTTTCTCCAACAATACACCTCAGCAAATTTCCCAGACTCCGATTGACTACCTCTATTTGCCCATCCATTTGAGGCTGATAGGCACTACTAAACTATAACTTGGTCCCCATCTTCTTCCATAAAGTCCTCCAGAAATGACTGAGGAATTTGGTATCCTTCTCAGAGGTAATAGTCTTTGGAACACCATGTAGTCAAACAACTTCTGAAAAAAATAACTCTGCTACCCTCGTTGCATCATTAGTTTTCTTACAGGCAATAAAAAGAACCATCTTGGAGAACCTATCAACAACTACAAAAATGGAGTCATTACCTCATTGAGTATGTGGAAGTCCCAACACAAAGTCCATGCTCAAATCTATCTATGGTGCAGCTAGTACTGGTAATGGCGTATACAACCCTATATTCTTGTAATGTCCCTTAGCCACTTGGTAGATTCTACACCTTGTTACATACTTAGTTATATCCCTTTTCATCTTTGGCCAGTAATATTTATCTTCTATCAAGGCTATTGTCTTTCCTTGCCAAAATGTCCAACCAACCCACTACTATGAAATTCTCTAATAATGTTTTCCCTCATACAGCCAGCTGGTATGCATAGTTGTTTTCCTTTAAATAGACACCCATATTGCATAAAATAGTCACCCCTAAATTGATCCAAGTTACTAGATACTGGTGCCTTCAGTTGTTCCACAATCTCCCAAAAATCATCATCAAACTCATACAAATTTTTGATGGCATCAAAACCAATCACCTCAGTTTCTATTGTGGTCAAAAGTACAACACACCTACTTAACGCATCTGTAACCTAATTTTGTTTTCCAGACTTATGCTTCAACACAAAATTGTAACCCTGCAAGAAAGAGACCCAATTGGCTGCCTACTATTCAAATTTTTCTGTGTGTTCAAGTATCTCAGTGCAATATGATCTGTAAACAATACAAACTCCTGGGGAACTAGATAATGTCTCCAATGCCTCAATGCTTGAACAATTGCATAAAATTCTAAATCATAAGTAGAATAATTCTTTCTCACTTCATTTAGCTTTTCACTAAAGAAAGCTATAGGTTTTCCAGCTTGGCTAAGCACAACACCTATTCCTACATGGGAGGCATCACATTCTACTTCAAATACCTTATCAAAATTTGGCAATGCAAGTATAGGTGCTTATGTTACCTTTTGCTTCAAGTACTTAAAGCTCTCCTCAACATCCTTGGTCCATACAAACTCCCTTCCTTTGGTGCAATCTGTTATAGGAGATACAATACTACTGATATTTTGAATGAACTTTTGATAGAAAGTGGCCAAGCCATGAAAACTTTTTACCTCTGTGATGCTGCTCAGACTAGGCCATTCTAGAATTGCCCTGACCTTTTCTGGATCCATTCTGACACCATCTTTAGAAATGACAAAGCCTAAAAAAACCAAACTGTCCTACATGAACCTACACTTCTTCAAATTGGCATAGAGCTTCTCCTTCCTTAACACACCAAAGATGATCCTCAAGTGTTGTAGGTGCTCTTCTTTGTTGTTACTAAATACCAAAATATCATCAAAATAAACTACCACAAACTTACCAATGTAAGGGCGTAGTATAGTGTTCATCAATCTCATAAATGTGCTAGGTGTATTTGATAACCCAAATGGCATAACCATCCACTCATATAATCCGTCTCTAGTCTTAAAGGTTGTCTTCCACTCATCCCCTTCTCGAATCCGGATTTGGTGGTAGCCACTTCGTAGGTTGATCTTGCTGAAATATTTGGCCCGTTCAAGGACATCCATCATGTCCTCCATACGAGGTATAGGAAACTGATACTTGATAGTAATCTTATTAATTGCTCTTCTATCAGTACACATCCTCCATGTTCCATCTTTTTGGGGTCAATAATGCAGGTACAGCACATGGGCTCATGCTCTCTCTCACCACACCTTTACTTATGAGTTTTGTTACTTGCTTATTCATCTCTGCATGTTGTGTTGGATTCATCCTATAAGATGCTTGGTTGGGTAGAGTTGCTTCTAGAATCAAATC
Organism: Cunninghamia lanceolata; assembly: GCA_027924645.1. Classification (NCBI taxonomy): domain Eukaryota; kingdom Viridiplantae; phylum Streptophyta; class Pinopsida; order Cupressales; family Cupressaceae; genus Cunninghamia; species Cunninghamia lanceolata. The sequence continues at coordinate 3,284,916 of BSBN01001465.1, read as the reverse complement.
AATATGATGCTTAATATCTCTCTTTGGCGGTAGACCATCAGGTAATTCATCAGGCAAAACATCAACAAATTCTTTCAATAGCTCTGCTAGTTCTGGGGGAACTGATATGTCTTCCTCTTCACCTTTTTTTAATACTAATGCATAGCAACACCCTGTCACCTTCATTTCTTTAACAAGATCTCTTTCAGACAACATGGTCTCACCTTTTCCTTCATCCTTGAGAGGCAATAAAATCACCTTAGAGCCATCTTTCCAAAAGGTATATGTGTTTTTCTCTCCATCATGCATAACTTTTCTATCATATTGCCATGGCCTTCCCAATAACACATGACAGGCATCCATTGGGACAACATCACACCATATCTCATCCTGATAGATCTTCCCTATGCTAAACTTAATTAGGAATCTTTTATCAACAGTGACTTCATTTCCCTTTTTAAACCATGCAATGCGATATAGATGAGGATGCTTTTCACAGTGTAAATTCAATTTTTCTACCATTTCTTTAGAAACCATATTTTCACAACTACCTCCATCAACAATAACTTGACATACCTTGCCACACGAAGTGCATCTAGTTCTAAAGATATTGGTTCGAAGCCATAAACCATCAGAGCCTTTGGCTTGTGTTTTCTCCTTCTCTGGAATCACCATTGCTCTTCTCATCATGAGACTTTCTCCCACATCTGGTGGAACCTCTAGTTCTGTCCCTTCCACTTCATGCTGCATTTGAATCAGGTTCACCCTAGGTTGTCCTCGATTTCTTTCTTACATGTTATAATTTGAGCATTCAAATGCCCTATGAACTTCTTCTCCACATCTGAAACAAGTGAAAGGCCTTCTCTGGTTTTCCCATCCTCTATCACTACCATAACCTCTACCTCTTTGAAATCCCCTTCCTTGTTCTTGATTTAGAGGATCTTGTCGAGTGTCTACTTGTTTTTCCAGTCCATGGGATGACTCTCCCCTGCCATAATTTGAACCTCCTCAAAATGGGGTTGATGTACCCCTTCTTCCTCCTCTATTCCTCTGATGGTACTGTCTATTTTGTTTTGTTTTTCTTCAGCCTTTAGAGCCAATTGGTAAGCCTCTTCCATACTATTGAGTCGATGCATACTCAATTCATCTTGAATAGAAAATTTTAGGCCATTCACATATCCAGCAGCCATCTGTTCATTAGTTTCTTGATGCTCTATATGTATAGACAGCGTATAAAACTCATTTGTATAATCTTGCATAGAAGAGAGGTTCTGCTTTAAATTTTGAAACCTACGAAAAAGGGTTTGCGCATAATCTATGGCAAAAAATTTTCTCTCAACTTCTCCATTTTATTCTATGTCCTAATCTTATCCTTTCCTTTCCTTGTTCATTCCTTTTGAAGATGATCCCACCAAATCATTGCATGACCCTTTAATTTGGTGCAAGCAAAATTTACCTTCTTCTCCTCTATCATGGATTTCCATTCAAAAAAATTTCTCATGTCATTCAACCAGTCTATCAACTCCTCTGGTTTAAGACTACTTGCATAATCTGAAACATCTACCTTGATCCCTTCATTTTTCCCTTCTAAGGCCCTGAGCATCCTCTCTTCAAAACTCATGCCTTCTAATTCTTCTTCTTCATGTTATGTATCTTGATTTGCACCTCCTCGACCTATCTCTTTATCAGATTCGTCTCCTCCTCTACCCAGTCTTTGGTTTTCCATCTGTGTTGTAAGTTTTGCTATTTGCCTTTGAAGATTTTGCATTTCTCTATGCATCTGGGCAAGACTGCCTCTTCCTTTTCCTCTCCCAGCGATCTTCCTGCTTTGATACCAGATGATACAGCACACAACATACACTCAATAGAATTGTGCCATTAAACATATGAGAGACAAAGATTTGGAAGCTGGAACATAAAAAAACTTCTATTCATCAACTCTGCTACTACAATGAGAGAAAACTCTCTTATATCCAAGAAACAAAAAAAAAAAAAATTACCTTTTTTGGCAGATTTCGACAATTGTCAGATTTTGCCATTTTAGGTAATTTTACAATGATATCTTGAGAATCTAGTTTTTTCCCAAAATCTTACTAAAACTAAGGTAGGACAAAAGGCCAACTAATATTCTAAATTCAAAACATGAGTTTCGAGTTATTACAAAAGCAACTTTTTAAAAATCTAGAAAAAAACACTAAATTGCCATTTTGAGGGCCAAGATGAAAGTTTCAAGCCCCGAAAAAGTGCCAAGACGGGGTCAAACCCACTAGAGCAGGTTGGCAAACCACTGGCCACCTCATAACGCATCCACCTGTAAAATTTTGTAGAAAACCCACATCCGAGTCAAAAGTTATGACCTTCAAAAGTCCCTGCATCAAGCAACTAAAGACAACATCAATAAGGTGGGTAAGACCTTCTTAATATTTTGGCTCTACTAGACCAAGGGGCATATTCCCTAAGGTGTATGAGAACAAGGACTCATAAAAATGTGAAACTAAACCCTTAATCAAACCATACCCAATGCACAAAAAACTCCAATTTTCTATCACTAAGTGTTTGTATGCTAGTTTGAGGAATTCAAGGGTATTACACCTTCATATAGTAGATATACAACCTTGCAGAGAGTCTAAAATGATGCTTTGATAGCCCCTAATGCAATAGCACACATCTAGACATTGATGTAGGTAGGACAAATAACACAAATAAGGTAAAAGATTGAGATTTTGTTGTGTTTGAGTGTTTTGAAGGAAAAGAGAAGGCTGACAGATAGTGGATCGGTGCTTATATCTAGTCAGGGCAATAGAATTATCAAAGGGGACATTATTGTAATAAGATTTTTTTACCTAATGAAGGTAACAAAAAAGACAATAACTGAGAGTCTATTGCATAAGCTAGGCTCTACACAAACAAACATGCAACCATAAGATTATAGAACACAATTCAAAGAATTCTTTAAAGATCCATAACAATCCATAAATTTCATATATTCTCATGAAAAGATACCTTACAAAATCATTGCAGAGGTGTTTTAAAATCTACAAAAATCAACTAATCATGAAGAACATTCAAATCAGTAACAGTGATTAGAGTAAGTTTTCAAAACTACCAAAAACTCATAAAATGTTTATGGAGACACTTGAAATGATGTTCAATTTGCACATTGGGTTCATTCTTTGAACATTAAAATGTCCTCTCATATCCAAAATCTAGACAATATTACAATGTAATTGCTCTAAAACTAATTACTAGAAGAAATCCTAGGTTTCATACAATTTTTTATATATTTTTAGCTCTACTTTGTAACCAAAATGTTTTCCATCCTTTGCAAATGAATGAAAAATCTATTATATACCTCTTTCAATTCATCAAAAATCATTGGAATGAGGGATTTGATGTCTAAAAAATGAAACTAGGAGACCATGCCTACCTACATCATGACCACATAGGTTGTACCAGAAAACCTTGCATATTTGGAGTGTTTTGCCATGATTTGGTACAAAAATTTCATCATGGAAGGGTCCACAATAGCCCTAGAGAATATGGAGCTCACCTACTATGCTATCGGGCCTCAAAAGGATCATTGATGGTGGTCTTGAGAGTTGTTGAAGTGTCCTGACGCATCTTGAGAAAACACAAATTTTGAGTATTTTGCTGGAAACTGGAATCTCAGAGGAACTAGGGACATAAGGACATAGGGATATAGGGCATCTAGCATTGGGGAAACTAGAAACCTAGAAGGATTAGGGACATAGATTTTTTCAAAAGTGTCAGAAACCAGAATCCTGAAATGATTAGAGATGGGGATTTTTTTGAGAAGTGTCAGAAATTGAAATCCTGGAAGGATCAAGGACATAGGAATATGGGGTTTCCAACATTGGGGAAACTAGAAACCTAGAAGGATCAGGGACATAGGAATTTTTGAAAAGGTTCTGATGTCCATGAAAATCCCAAAATCCCCAAAGTGACCAAAACATTCAAACAAAAGTTGCACATGATGAAAAATGATAAACATAGCTTGAATCTCCAAGATCATCCCAAATTTAAGTTTTAGCCCTTCAAATTCAACATGGGGAAATAGGGGGTCTGGAAAGATGATGGAAAACCCAAAAATCATGAAATGAGAAATACACCCAAACAAAAGGCCAAATAGATGCAAGGATGCACCAATAACCATAGCCTTCAATTTCAAACCAATATTCAAAGTTTTGACCCTCCAAATTGAAAATAGGGGAATGGGGGTTCTTGAGGACATTGAACCTAGGGATGTCTCAATGTCCACAAAAAAACCAAAATTCCCAAAATAGCCAAAACACTTGAATGAAAGGCCCATTTGGTGTTGGATGACACCATAGCCACAATCTCTAAAAACATCTCAAAGTTCTAAGTTTTGACCCTCCAAATTGAACATGGGGAAATGGGGATCCAGGAGACAAGAACTAGGGATATCCTAGTTTTTGACATAAATTGGAACCAGGGATGTTCCAAGTTTTGATAGGAATTGGAACCTGGAACCCTGCACCCAAAAGCTAGGAAAACACATGGAAAACACAAACCTTAGGAGTTTTAAGGGATTTTTGGAAACAATAAGGTATAGCCATGGCATGGGGAAGGTAAATAGTTACCACAACACAAAAAAATGATGAAGGCAAACCCACTGAAGATTTCTCAAATTAGTTATCTGTAATAGGTGAAGAATGTCTTAGATAGCAATGAGACCTAAAACTTGGGACTTTTTGAAAATTTCTAGGCACATGCCAACACACCCCATAGATGAGTACAAACCCACTTAATGTCCCACCCATCCAAAATGCTATTTTCTCCCACAAACCAAATATTCAAGCAACCCATTTGACAATTTATAGACTACTCTTAGTAATTCCCTTTAATTGCAAGGTGTTTTATTTTACATATCTCCCATTTAATACTATCATGATATTCTAGTATATTACACTTTATTAGAACAAAAAAATCTTACACCTTTTTCACTTATAAGATATAAATCCTTGTGTTACACCTATCATTATACTCATTGCATCTTCAAGTGTGATTACTAGTTTATATTATGATGGACTATACTATAAAGTAGATTCTATGGATAATGCCTTGCACATGAGTCTTATGATCATGGAAGGACCATAATTTGTAGTTGAAGTAGCATTTGTGACATTTCAATCTCAAACAAAGATTATGGAAGGGTCATAACTAATTCAAGTGGGCATTGGTTGGCCTTATTTTGTATCTAAGCACAAATATTTTAACATTGTATACAAAATTGGTAGCTCACTAATCAATTTTGTTAAATATAATAAATCAAATTGGTTATGGTCTATTACAAACTTGTTATTAGAAACATGCTATCAATATCAACTACCTTAATACTTTTGTTGAATCTTTATTAAAAAGTGTGAGGCCTACCTTTTTCACTTCTGTTCATGAGACTATTTGCAGTGCTATTGCTATTATTTTTATGTTGAGAAACTATCGATCCTGGAATCTTGTTTATTAAACCTAATTGATTTTTAAGGAAATAATTGTGCAATGATAATTAGATGTTGTTTTTAAGAAAATGATGAATGGATATGGAACTTTAATGTGATTTCAATATGATTATATGGTAGAATATTTAGGTATGCTTGTATTGAAATTGCTTCGGCTATGATATCTTTATGTGTTATTAACTTTGAGTTTGAGTGTGCAGGTATTGCTAACGAAACCACAAATACAGGAGATCATTCCATACCCTATGTTGTATCCCTTGTGAGCCGATCTAGTTCCACGAGGAACTAAGATCAACCTCATGTTTGGTGAAATGTTGTAATGTTGTAATGTTGCATGAGGTCAAGGGAATTAGGGCTATCTTCTAATTTACTTATATTGTGATATGTGTTGTAAGAAATGTTGTTTTGAATCTTGTTTAAACTTTATTTCTTTTAGACCATTTTCTTGTGTTTTTATTTGACTCTGGGAATCCTAACTAGGTAAAAATCAACCCTGGGTTATACCCCGTGGGTCTAGGGACCCTTTTGACTAGGTTAACCTTAGGATAACCTCCATATGGTCACTTAAAATTCACAGTGAAGTTAAGTGACGAATTTAGAAGCATGGGGATAATGGGATGAGTGGAATCCACACTCAGGCCCACTTCCAAGTCATGGAATGACTCCATGAATCCCCAATAATGGAGTGCTTTTGTCTCTTTGTGCCTCTATTTTGGTGGGGGTTCCCCATAAAAGGGTGGTGTGTCATCCACTCCCTTTTTATTTTTATTTTACTTATTATATTTTATTCCTCCATGTGTTGTAAAAGGGCTATAGTGGGGAACCTCTTGAGTGGGGTTAATTGTTTTAAGTCCACTAGGATAATGGATGAGGAGTGAGTTTAGTTTTTTAATGCCACTTGGTAATAAGGGAAAATGGAGGGAATTAGTTTTAAAAGTGAGAGGAAGGAGAGGGTAACGGGGTTGGATTATTGTGGAAAGAAGGAGAACTTGGAGGAGGAGACTAAGGGTGGAGCTCTTCTTCAAATTACATCCATAATAGGGCTTGTAAAGGTTAGTGAACAAGACTACTCACCTTGTATGATTTGTTACTTGTTATGTATGTTGTTTTGCAAAGATTGTCTTTGTGTTATTTCTATTGTTTTGGGTTTGTGTTGGGTGTTTGAAAGAGCTTCTTCTAGTTGGAAGACAATGCTCATCATGTGTAGGGAAGGGAAGGTGTGAACCTCCTCGGGTGTATTCTCGTTCTTGGTTTATGGAAACCTTGAGGGTATGTTGGTAATTTTGAGCCAAGAGGGCTTAAAGGCTTGAGAGCCTATTTGGGATATCCCTAGAATTTTGATTATTTGGATGGCTTGAGGCCTTGAGAAAGAGTAAATTTGTTGGATTGAGGCCATGTGATAAGTTGTGATAAAATGTTGTGAAGAATGACACCTTGAGTTGAGAGAGTCTACTTCCCTACCCTCTTTAAACTCACCTCAGCTGAGTTTTTGTATTGTGAGTAAAACCATGGGTGTTGTGTGTTGTTTGTTTTCTTTTGTTGTGTAGTGTTTTGGTCTATTCTACCTTGGGTGTGTGGATGATCTCCCTAGCTTGGGGGTGACCCTCTTGCGGGTCTATAGTAGGGAGGAGAGCTAGTTGGTTGATGTTTCCTTCCTTGTTGTCATGCAGGTTTATTTTTGGAGCATGTTGAGAAGATTGGAAGAGTTTTTCCTTGTTTTGAGAAAATGTTCTATCTTCCTACTTGTAATGAGAGCTTGGTCTCTTAAGGTTCTTCCTGGAAAGGTTTTCCTTTGAGGAGAGGTTTACTCCCTCTAAAAGTTGTAAAAAATTGTATTGGGAGAAGAAAGTAATTCCTCCCTTAGAATGTTTGTGAGTTGTGGGATCTTACAGTTGTTATTTTTGTTTATCAAAATTGTAAAGTTGTGAGAGTAGTTGTTGATTTAGACCAGTTGATAAAGTTTATCTCTTGCACTATTTAGTGAAAAAGTTACATTTACAGAAGTATTATGAAAGATGTAATTTGTCTTTGAAAACAAAATTTAAACTTGATTTAAGTATGCAATGGAAAATATTCTAAATCGATTTACTTGTCTATTAGGTTATTGAAGTGAAAGATCTATTAGTTTCCTGTATTTACTCTTAACCTTTAAATTTATTTGAAATAGAATGTTTATTTGATAGATTAAATTTTAATTGATAAATACAGATTTTAATGGTTAGTGCTTTCTGTTTCACTTAAGTATTTGTTATATTGAAATTAAAAAAAGATAGAGATAGTGTGAAATGAATTGTTAAATTGAGAACTGAAAGGTTGTAGGAAATATGAAACTTCATTATGAATTAAATACATATATATATATATATATATATATATATATGTATATATATACATATATATATATATGTTTTTATTATTAAATGAAGTTGTGAAAATTTGGTATACTTGTATATATACATATATATATATATATATATATATATATATTTAAATAGTTTTAAATTAAATGAAATTGTGAAAATGTTAGTTGGTGCATAACCATTTGTACTTATTTTATTTCTACATAAAACATACAATATATCAAAGAGAAGTAGAACAATCATGGTATGCACATGTAAAATTCTCTAATCTATTCCATAAAGAATCTAACAACTATTATAGAGAGAGTAACATTATGCACTTAAGATAGAATATCCTTTCTTTTCATAAACATGATTGGCTAACATAGGAGTAAGAGAGATAATTACATATAGATCTCCTCTCTTCAACACACAATTGAGACACCAGTAGAGAGAAAATACCATATGCTCAACATCATTCTCTTTTCGTTACTAAAAATATAACATATAACAAGGAAAGTTGCCTAATCACGACTCACATATGCAAATGTACTTTTTATTTCTCAAAGAAACACATGAGAAGTTTAGGGAATATTTCACTTCCTTCCTAGCATTAAAACAGAAATTAAACCATAGTTCATTATTTCTTAACCAAAGGAATAATTTTTTATTAAGCATTCTACCTATATAGAAGGAAGAATGACTAGTTTAATAAAAATTCTTTAAAATTAATGTCTAAGGTTGGTAGGACAAACCACACCACCACCTACACAAGACAAAGAGAGAAAAAATCATCACAAGTCAAGTACGGTACCTCAAACCGACATAGAACACATCCAAGAGACATCTTAAGAGTGAAAGACTCGTCTCTTTATGTAATTATGTACATATATACCAGATATAGATAAATATAGATATAAGATAGGTATTGTGTATGCAAAAATATGGAATGAAATAAGAAAAATACAAGCACCTATTCCATACTTAAGACATTCAAGATGCATAAGATTAAATAAATGAAATAGAAACAAATAAACACTATTACCACAATATCCTTTTTGTTGCACCTTGTTGCTCCAATGATATTTTGATAGAGATTTGTATATGTTGGTTGCTCAATTTTGCAGCATAATTTTATCATATGGAGACTTGATAATAATGGCTTGGTTGATGTTCGATTTATAAATACTTGGATAATAGGATGAATGGCTATGATTAAGAGATGCACTGGATGGTTGAGATTAAGAGGTGGAAATAGATGGCTAAGATTAAGAGGTGGAAATAGATGGCTAAGATTAAGAGGTGCAATATGAAAAGGATGGCTAAGATTTGATGAGAGGATTATAAGATAAGGACAAAGCTTTTAGGGCATCCTTATGTGAATGACTAAGATTGGGAGATGTAGTTTGAGATGAATGGTGGAGATGAAAATATCATTTATTGTTTGTGGCAAGTCATGTGACTCTCAATAATTAATTTAAATAATAAAATTATTTAATTAATGATGAAGGGAGGATAAATTAATTAAATAAATAAGATTTATTCAATTAATTTTTGCTAAAAGGGATAAATGAATTAATTAAATATATTATATTTATTTAATTAATTGGATGATGGAGGGAATGAATGAATTAAATAAATATAATTTATTTAATTAATTTGGGAAAGGGATTAAGGGACAATGTGTTTCTAGATGAATGTCTAGGGGATGTCGAAGGGTTATGAGGACATGGTCAATTTTAGGTGTCTACATTTTATCCCTCTTTGAGATGATATTATGACTAAGAGAAGTAACATCATTTCAAAGAAGATAAGGTATAGATGGAGGGAAAAGGATGTCCCAACTACTTGAAGGAGTGACAAGGATGAACGATGTAAGGATGTGATGCCCCTTCAAAAGGATAGGAGGGTTGGTAGAACATGGGTATGGTCTCGAAATGGATGAAACCGATTGGGTAAGGAGAGGGAGGATTGATAAGGGATGGAGGAAATAGATGAAAATAATGTTACATTGCATTAGGTGAGCAACCATATAGTTTGATATAGCACTAGACATTATGCACCAAGGTATAAAGACCAAGGTGATGATGTGTCATGTGTATGAAAGGATTGACTCAAAAAAGATAAAAGGTCACAAGCAAACATATGCCTTTGGGAACCATAATATGGAAGACCATGATGTCATTATAGTAATATGTTGCAAGGACTTGAAACAAATGCAAGATACAATGATAACACAGACAAGCGAGCAAGAAAGCATGCATAAATGATTCAAAAATAAACAAGGTTGTGGCCCTATCAAACTAAAAATCGAAGATTGATTGATTGATTAGATAGGGATAGTGTTGTCATTGCAAGGAATGATATATCCCTAGACCAACACAAAGATGTGGAAACTGTTGCAAGTATGAGGTGATCCAGTGTTGTCATTGATGTCAACATACTCATATTGCATTGACAAGAAGGATTTGATGAGCTGTGTGCTGAGGATACTGAGAAAATTAGTCTCAGTCAGGAACAGTGAAGAACAGTGATGAGAAAAAGGTAAAAGTACTGTATAGGATGAGAACCGGAGGATGCGGATTAAAGGGTTAGTAGATATGAGTCTTGAGATGCTACAGTTAAGATTTCAGAGGTCCGCATGAAGATCTGAAGGAGTTGTGGCTGCCGGTATAGAACCGGGTCCGGCAAGTATCCGGAGGTGACAGAGGATCACAAAAAGGTCCGGTGAGGTCCGGAATTGTATTATCCTAATCTGCGGATTGGAAGGAGTGTTTGGGATGTCCTTGTGATGTATCATCCTGATTTGTGTATGATTTGGAGGTCCGGAAGTACCTCTTGCATTATGACAGTGGCGACAGACTGTGTTCTTGAAGTTCCGGATGAGGAAGACAAGAGATCCCAGTAAGCAGAGGAAGTGCGGATGTATCCGGACATTCAGACAGGCTTGTGAAGGTTCTTGGATCATGTTTAGGTTGTGTTGTTGGTCCGCATTGATGGTAGAAGCCCGGAATTGAAGTTATTCTTCCGGATGAAGTTCTTGCTCTGTGTAGCCGACCGGATGAGTTGTTCATCCTGCGAATGTTCTTATGATGGCCGACCGGATGTGTTATTCATCTTGCGGATACTCCTATGGTTGTTTGCCGACTTAGATGTTTGTTCCTAAGTCGATGTCTTGTATAAATAACGGTTTGTGAGTTCATTTCAGTGTGTGGTGAGAGGATGAGAATGATATAGCGAAGAAACGTGCGAAAGGCAGAGCAGAGATTGTTGGGCTTAATTGGAACTGATCCGGACATGGTAGAGATGTCATTCTCCAGTTCAAGACTGTGATTTTCATCACTTTGTAGACAGTGTGTCTCCTTGTAGGCAGTGGGCCTCTTTGTGAGCAGTGTGCTCGGGCAGTGAGCCCTTATTGGCATGTGCCATTCATTTTTCCTTATTCTTCTAACAGAGAATAATTCTTGGGTTAATCACCCCGTGGTTTTTCCCTTAACCGGGTTTTCCACGTCAAAATCTTGGTGTTCAATGTGTTGATGCTTATCTGCTCTTGTGTTTATGTATTATGCTTCCATGGATGATTATTTGATATGCTGCTAACTAACAACAGTGAGTTAAGTGTTTGAATGAGAAGAAGTTTCATACAACTGATTCACCCCCCCCCTCTCAGTTGTATGCCCTAGATCCAACAATTGGTATCAGAGCCAAGTTCCTCTGACAAGAGCTTAACCGCTTGAGGAGATCCAGGATGTCGTCATACAAGAAGGATAGTCCGAAGTTCGATGGAACCAACTTCACTCTCTGGAAAGGTCGCATGAAGTGTCACTTGGAATGCATGGGAAAAGCATACCTGGGTATGATTTCAAAACCATATGTACCTCCACAAGGTGGTCCGACAACTCTGAATGAAATCACAGAAGCTGAAAACAATCTGCGGACCAAGGAAGCTCTTCTAAGCGCATTGAACGACTCAGATCTCTCGAATGTCATTGACCTACCCACTGCATATGAGATCCTAACTAAACTGGAACTTTTGTATGAAGGAGATGAGTTTGTCAAAAGTGCAAGGTTGCAAAGTCTGAAAGGGAAATTTGAAAGATTGAAAATGAGAGATGATGAAAACATCACTACCTTTATGCCAAGAGTAAATGAGCTGGTATGTGGAATCAGAAATGCTGGTGGAACTTTAGATGAAAATGAGATTGTCTGCAAAATCCTAAGATCCCTTCCTGCTGCCTACAAAATCAAAGTTGCTGCCATTGATGAATTCAGAGCCCACACAACTGTCACAAGAGAACAACTGGCTGGCAAACTAGCTGCATTTGAAATGACCGAGTTTGGAGATGATCCTCCCAAGACTGAATCTGCTTTCAAAGCCAGTGCCTATGTAAAAGGCAAACAGAGATTTGATCCGGGTGAAAACTCATCAAAGAAAATGTCATGGTATGATCAAGCAAGAAGAGACATGGAAGAAGAAGAAGCAGAAACAGCTCAACTTGAAGCCCTCATTGCAAAGAGACTGCCAAGAGGATCCGGTAAGTATGAAGGAAAACTACCCTTTAAGTGTTTCAACTGCAATAAGATTGGTCATTTTGCCTCAAGATGTCCGGAGAGATCTGCAAGATCTAATACTCACAGACAAAGGTTTCAAAAGAATTGCTATTATGTTCATGAAGAAGATGACAATGAAGGAGTAACAGATGATGAATCAGAACCAGGAAGCAAATCCGGAAATGAGTGGGTGTTTATAGCCATCAAGGAAGAAGATTCCTTGCTCTCTGAATCTGTCAATCACAAAGTTGTTGAAAAGGCCTTGGCTGCTCAAGTAGAAGAAAAGGATGACTGGGTTATTGACAGTGGATGTTCTCACCATATGACTGGTGACAAGAATAAGTTCTTAGACTTGGAAAGATATGAAGGAGGAATGGTAAAGTTTGGTGACAATTCTGCTGGCAGAATCAGAGGTAGGGGAACTATTTCCTTTGATGGTAAGAGCAAAACAGGAAATGTACTGTATGTTGAAGGATTGAAGCACAATCTTCTCAGTGTTGGTCAGTTAGTGGACAAAGGCTATGATCTCCGGTTCAAGAATGGAAAATGCAGAATCTTTACAAGCTCCGGAACTGAAATTGCATCCGTACTCAGACAAGAGGTAACATCTTTCATCTGGTTGGTTCAAATAAAAGTTGTTTGTTTGTTCAAATTGATCAGAGTTGGTTATGGCATAGAAGAATGTGTCATGTAAATTTTGATAACATCATCAAAATAAGCAATACTCAGGCTGTGAGAGATCTTCCAAAGTTGATAAAACCTACAAATAGTGTGTGTAAAGAATGTCAGTTAGGCAAACAAAGCAGAGTCTCTTTTAAAAGCAAAGATCAGTCTTCTACCGGATTATTGGAATTAGTACATACTGATCTATGTGGTCCGACAAGAATCAAGAGTCTGCAAGGTGATAGATATTTCATGTTGTTAATTGATGATCATTCCCGGATGATGTGGGTTACCTTTCTAAAAGAAAAATCAGAAGCTTTTGAGAAGTTCAAAATCTTCAAAGCTATGGTGGAGAATCAAACCGGATTAAAACTAAAGTGTCTAAGGTCTGATAGAGGTGGTGAATTTACATCTGGTGAATTCATTGACTTTTGTGAGAAACAGGGTATAAGGAGACAGTTGTCTGCTCCTAAGACTCCACAGCAGAATGGAGTAGTTGAGAGAAAGAACCGGACCATCCAGGAAGCTGCTAGGACAATGATGTTGGAAGCAAATGTTCCTCAAATGTTTTGGAAAGAAGCTATCAGCACTGCAGTCTACACTCTCAATCGAGTTCAAATCAGAAACAACACCGGTAAGACCCCCTATGAACTCTGGTTTGGCATCATTCCTACTGTAAAATATTTCAGAGTATTTGGTAGCAAGTGTTATATTAAAAGAGATGAAGATCTAGGAAAGTTTGATGCTAGAAGTGATGAAGGAATTTTCTTGGGCTACTCCACTCAAAGCAAAGCATACCGGTGTTACAATAAGAGATTGAGGAAGATGATAGAAAGCACCAATGTGAAGGTTGATGAAGGAATTGAGAAGCCTTCAAGATTTTATGAGTTTGATGAAGATGACCAAGACAGTGCTCAAGGACCTCAATCCTCTCCGGTGAGACAGAGTCAGCCTGATCCGGTAAATCAGGAAGAAGAGTTAGATTTGAATGAGGCTGATCAAGAAACAGCAGTGCTGGATACTCCCAAAATTCCAAGGTATGTAAGACTGAATCACTCTGAAGATCAGATCATAGGTGACAGAAGCAAAGGTGTACAAACTAGAAGGAATATTGCTCAAGATCAGAATGAATGTTGTCTGATTTCAAAGATTGAACCTAAAACAATAAATGAAGCCTGCAATGATGAAAACTGGACCAAAGCAATGGAAGATGAACTGATGCAAATTGAGAAAAATCATACTTGGGATCTTGTTCCCAGACCTAGAGACAGGAATGTAATTGGAACCAAGTGGGTCTTCCGAAACAAACTAAATGAAGCTGGTGAAGTAATCAGAAACAAAGCTAGATTGGTCTGCAAGGGCTACTCACAAATAGAAGGAATTGACTTTGAAGAGACTTTTGCTCCGGTAGCAAGAATTGAAGCAGTCAGATTACTTCTTGCATTTGCTGCCTTCAAAGACTTCAAGGTATATCAGATGGATGTCAAGTCTGCCTTCCTAAATGGTGATCTGGAAGAAGAAGTCTACATTGAACAACCGGATGGATTTCAATTGTCTGATAATAATGATATGGTCTGCAAGTTGAAGAAAGCTTTGTATGGATTGAAGCAAGCCCCAAGAGCATGGTATGAAAGGTTGGATAAGCATCTTGTGCAGATTGGATTCAACAAAGGTACTGCTGACAGTAACTTATATTTCAAAATTGATCATGAAAACATTCTGATTGTTGAAGTGTTTGTGGATGATATCATTTTTGGAGGAAGAGATAGTATGTGCAAAACTTTTGCAAATCAGATGAAAAGTGAGTTTGAAATGTCTATGCTTGGTGAAATGAATTTCTTCTTGGGTCTGCAAATTACTCAAACAAAAGAAGGGATCTTCATCTCTCAGACCAAATATGTGAAAGAATTGTTAAAGAAATTTGGTATGGAAGACTCAAAGCCTATGAACACTCCTATGGCAACCGGATGTAAGTTAAGCAAAGATGATGATTCTCCAAAGGCAGATCAGACAAAGTATAGATCAATGATTGGTGGGTTGTTGTATCTCACTCAAACTAGACCAGATATAATGCAGGCTGTTGGTCTTGTGGCAAGATTCTAGGCTGATCCTAGAGAATCTCATGTTATGGCAATCAAAAGAATTTTTAGATACTTGAAAGGAACAGTTGAGTATGGTCTATGGTATCCTAGAGATCCGGATTTCTCTCTTCATGCTTACACAGATGCAGATTGGGCAGGAGATGTGGATGACCGGAAGAGCACTAGTGGTGGAGCATTCTTTTTGGGAAAGAGATTGGTTTCTTGGCTAAGCAAGAAACAAGATGCAATATCTCTGTCTACAACTGAAGCAGAATACATTGCAGCAGCAGGTAGTTGCACTCAAATCCTATGGATGAAGCAGATGCTAAGAGACATCAAAGTTGAATATGAGGAGCCTATCACAATTTTCTGTGATAATTCAAGTGCAATTAATATTTCCAAGAATCCGGTATTGCATTCTAAGACTAAGCACATATCTATCAAATTTCACTTCTTGAGAGAACAAGTAAATAAGGAAGAAGTCAGATTGGAGTATGTTCCCTCCAAGGATCAGATTGCAGATATCTTTACAAAACCTCTTCCCAAGGACTCTTTTGAATATCTCCGGGAGAAGTTAGGGGTCATGGCCCCTCCGGTGATGAACTAAGATGCACTGATGTGCATCAGTCCGGTGGCTATCACAGTCATATCTTGTGATCCGGACTAATGGGGAGCTGCAACTAAGGGGGAGCAGCTGGTATGATTTTGATGCATGAGAATTGCAAGTATGAGCCCTTTGCCATTGATGTCAAAGGGGGAGAGAAGACATGTGAAAAACAAGTGGTTGATGATCAAAGGGGGAGTAGTAAAGGAAGAGAAGACATATGAAAAGTTGAAGTTCTTGTCTTAATGGTTTTTCACATCATATGTTGCCATCAATGACAAAGGGGGAGATTGTTGCAAGTATGAGGTGATCCAGTGTTGTCATTGATGTCAACATACTCATATTGCATTGACAAGAAGGATTTGATGAGCTGTGTGCTGAGGATACTGAGAAAATTAGTCTCAGTCAGGAACAGTGAAGAACAGTGATGAGAAAAAGGTAAAAGTACTGTATAGGATGAGAACCGGAGGATGCGGATTAAAGGGTTAGTAGATATGAGTCTTGAGATGCTACAGTTAAGATTTCAGAGGTCCGCATGAAGATCTGAAGGAGTTGTGGCTGCCGGTATAGAACCGGGTCCGGCAAGTATCCGAAGGTGACAGAGGATCACAAAAAGGTCCGGTGAGGTCCGGAATTGTATTATCCTAATCTGCGGATTGGAAGGAGTGTTTGGGATGTCCTTGTGATGTATCATCCTGATTTGTGTATGATTTGGAGGTCCGGAAGTACCTCTTGCATTATGACAGTGGCGACAGACTGTGTTCTTGAAGTTCCGGATGAGGAAGACAAGAGATCCCAGTAAGCAGAGGAAGTGCGGATGTATCCGGACATTCAGACAGGCTTGTGAAGGTTCTTGGATCATGTTTAGGTTGTGTTGTTGGTCCGCATTGATGGTAGAAGCCCGGAATTGAAGTTATTCTTCCGGATGAAGTTCTTGCTCTGTGTAGCCGACCGGATGAGTTGTTCATCCTGCGAATGTTCTTGTGATGGCCGACCGGATGTGTTATTCATCTTGCGGATACTCCTATGGTTGTTTGCCGACTTAGATGTTTGTTCCTAAGTCGATGTCTTGTATAAATAACGGTTTGTGAGTTCATTTCAGTGTGTGGTGAGAGGATGAGAATGATATAGCGAAGAAACGTGCGAAAGGCAGAGCAGAGATTGTTGGGCTTAATTGGAACTGATCCGGACATGGTAGAGATGTCATTCTCCAGTTCAAGACTGTGATTTTCATCACTTTGTAGACAGTGTGTCTCCTTGTAGGCAGTGGGCCTCTTTGTGAGCAGTGTGCTCGGGCAGTGAGCCCTTATTGGCATGTGCCATTCATTTTTCCTTATTCTTCTAACAGAGAATAATTCTTGGGTTAATCACCCCGTGGTTTTTCCCTTAACCGGGTTTTCCACGTCAAAATCTTGGTGTTCAATGTGTTGATGCTTATCTGCTCTTGTGTTTATGTATTATGCTTCCATGGATGATTATTTGATATGCTGCTAACTAACAACAGTGAGTTAAGTGTTTGAATGAGAAGAAGTTTCATACAACTGATTCACCCCCCCCCTCTCAGTTGTATGCCCTAGATCCAACAGAAACGATATATCCCTAGACCAACACAAAGATGCGGGAATGATATATTCCATTGATGATGATTGATGATTGATTGATTGGGTTGACAACAAGGTTAGAAACAAAATCAAGGATGCGATTGGATAATTTAGCTACATTGCTTGACTAGATTGGTATGGATTAAGGATGGCTTGCATTTGGATTTATTGCTTGGATTTTTTTATGTTTTAATTTTTTTGAACTTTTGAAATGTTTTGGGATGGGAGTGGGTGATTTGTTTTATTATGGGATGGAGGATAAAGTTTGGGGGTGCTAGGACTAATGTCGTAGGTGTATGATAGTGTTGTCCCATTTCAAAAATTTTACTAAAGCACTCATGCCTTATCTTTTTCTTCATCCTTTGTATGTCACTTCCTTATTTCTTTATCTTGAGTTCAACTTTACTTAGTCATTTTTTGAGTCATTGGTGATCCTTTGCATTTTTGAACCTAAGTTGGTGAATTCAAAAGTTCTTGAACCACCCGACTTCCTGACATGCTCGCAAGTTTGATGTCTTAAGTTTCCTTTGTGTCTTAGTCCTAGGCATTGTAAAGATTCTATGTTGTCAGGAGGTCAGAAGTTCTTTGAACTTCTAAACCTTTGATATGAAGTTCAAAGGTTCCATTTCTACCTGACTTGTCGACTTCGAAGAGCTTGTTCCTTCATGTGGTGTCCTTGCTGCACTGGTGTACGGTATAAAGGAATGACACTTGTCACTTTGCATTTGATTAGAAGTACATGAGAACACAGTGGCACACTATTCAAAGGGAAACTTGAGATATGTATTAATGAGTTTTAAAGATGAATTTGCTGCCATAATTTAATGTTCCCTACAAGCGAATTTATGTGAAATGACATTAGTTTTTAATAAATTATCTATCTTGCCTAAGGTTGTGTCATTTCACTAAGGGGATGCATTGCAAAGAGATAAACGACTAGCTTGCTGCATGTGAAATATCAGCATAACACCACTCTTGCAGGTTAGCATGATTAGCAGTTCCTATCTTTTTCTTGTTTTACTCTGCTATAAAAACACAACAATTCTTTTGGGAGTTAGAAAAATTCTATTTCCATGTATCTGCATAAAGAACTTCCTGTCAGTGCCTTGCATTTCCCTGTGTTGTCTGTATGTGCTTCAGAATCTCTGGTTCTTTGGTTTCTCAAATATATGAAAATGAAGTTCATGTTTCAAGGAATTCCTGTGAGATTATAAGAGAAAATGCACGTTGTTTCACTGATGCTCAATAGATAGTCTTTATTAAAGGAGTTGTTCCTGTGCCTAGGAGAGAAAGACCTTTGCAAATTCAAGCAGTTCCTGACAATAGACCAATAAATCCCGCTGTCAGACTAAGGAATCAAGTTCCTACATGACCGGTTCACCCTCATGATAACCAGTAAGTGGTTTGGCGACTCTACGTAATTGTTTTTATTACACATGTAGTTGTGAAAGTGGGCTATGGAAAGATATACTCGAGGTGATAGACGAAGGGGTATCTCTGATATTGACTTTGATTTGCTTCAATATTTAAACTTTGCTCCTTTCCCTCCCACAATAAGAGTTATCTCTTTGAGTAGACCATCCTCTCCCCCACCTGTGAGAGAATTTGCTAGTTCATCCTATCAGGGCTTAACTCTTGACGGCACTATTTTACCATTACAAGTAAATTTCCCTCTCTACATCCCTTTTAATATGGCTCATCCTCAACCTCCACTGATTCCATGGGGTGTTGCTATTGGACCACTTCATCTTGGGGCAAATTTACATGAATTACCTAGGGGGTCAAGCAAAATTATACCCAAATTTAGGGGTGATGGGAAAGTCACTCCAAAAGAACACATAAATGCCTTCTTTGCTGCCTGTTCCATTTTAGGAGTCTAATATGAAGATGTGTCCGTTAGACTATTTGTTGAGTCCCTTACTAATGTTGTTGCCAAGTGTTTTACCATCTCCCTAATGCCTCTATTAAATACTAGGCTTCTATGAGACGTCAATTTGAAGATAGGTTCAAAACTACCGACAATGAACACACATTAGTAGTCCAACTCTCCTCCATGAAGAAAGAGGTCCATGAGCAAATGAGAATATGTGGCCAAGTTCAATAGACTTGCAAACATAATTCCTGATGATGTCAGACCTAGTGATGGGTTGTTGAAGTGTTTCTTTATTAATTCACTACCCCTTGGTATTAGTTACGTAATAAAGAGACAAGGAGTCCCTAACCTGGCTGAAGCTCAAACTTTGGCTATTGCAGTAGAAGATGACTTAATAATTGTAGGAAAGTGGAAAAAGGAATTGTAAACAGGCAAACCTTAAGTGGTTAACTCTACAGATCCCATTATTCAAAGATTGGCAAATGACATTATCACTCTAAAATGGAAGATACCTAAAGGTCCACAATAGTCTCCTCAAGGGAGTTATAATAGAACATTACAATTACCTGGCCCAACCCAGAGGTTGGTAATCGAAGGGTGACCCTCAACCAATAAAAATAACCATATGGTGTGCAATTTTCACCTTACCTTTGATCATGATGGAGAATCTTGTTTGGAGATGATGAGATTCATGCAAATGCTCTCTATGAATGAGCATGTAGAAGAGCCTCATGTAGAAGAGCTTTCTGCGTCTGGTGATGTTGATGTCAATTTCTTTGAATATGAATCAGATGATGAAAGTGGGGAAGATGTCTGTACTGAACTTGATAATCCCAATTGTGCAGTGTTTACCAGAGGACAACAAGCGTAAAAGGGACAAAATCTGCAAGGCCAGCCTGGTAATTGATCCTCTGTACCTAAATATATGCTAACAAGGCAGAACCATACCAAGAAGATAGAGAATGTTACACTCAAAGTTGCAACTGCAGAGGTACCATCTACTTCATCTTCTGAAACTCTTGTCTCTAGTTCATTTGATATTGTAGAGTCATGTAAAAATTCAAAGATTCAAATCTCACAAGATGAATATCTAAGGCTCAACCCATCTGAACTAGATAAGCTGGTTAGATATGTCAGACAAGAACCATCCTCCTCAAATTGCAATGCTCAAGTGTCTAATGATGCTGAAATACATGCTAGGAACCAAAATTGTTCAAACTCCTACTCCCAAGACTCCAATCTTCAAAATCCTTTCAAGAAACTGGGGCCTTTTTATATTTCTTTATACATTGCCAGCTATAAGCTTAGCAATTGTGTTATTGATTCTGGAGCCTTAGAGAATGTGATGCTTGCTCAAGTTGTCAAAGCCCTGGTCTTATCTTATACACCTTCTTATGGTAGATGTTTATTAATGGATGGTTCCCCAGTACCTATCCTAGACCAAATCAAAGATGCTCAAGTTGCCCTAGCTGCTTTCCCCAAGAAAATATTGAAGTTAACCATACTAGTGGTAGACATACCTGCAAGTTATGGGATGTTGTTGAGTCGTAGTTTTTGCAAAGACTTGGGTGGCAAAATTCAAATGGACTAGTCACATGCCCTAATACCTATAGATGGGAAGAAGGTTCGCCTGAACCCAGAGCCCAAGGCCAAATTTACTGTACTGAAATCTGGAGATCCTAGAGCAGATATCCTATTTGTAGAAACTAGGCCTGGCACTTACATGTGTACATCAACAGATGATGGGGATGTAAACCTAATCAAACCTAATCTGGTTGATGAATTGTGGACATTAGAGTTTGATGGTAGTTGTTCTACTGTAGGGTATGGGGCTAGGGTTGTTCTAATCTCTCCCGATGGTTTTGTCTTTCCATTTGCTGTTAAACTTGAATTTGAAAATACAAATAACACTGCAGAATATGAGGCCTTGCTGTTAGGTCTGGAACTGGCTAGGGAAAAAGGGGTGAAACAGTTGAAAGTTAGAGGTGATGCTGAATTGATTGTTAAAAAAATAAGGAAATTGTATATAATTAAAAATGGTAGACTAAGGCATTACCGAAAATAGGGTGTGGAACTGTATTGAAGACTTTGATGCCTTTTCTATAGAGGCAATACCTAGAGAACAGAACACAAGGGTTGATTCCTTACTTGTTTTAGCATCCCTCCTCTTATCGCATCTAGATTTCAAAGATAAGTCATACAGGATTGAAGTAGTATACAGGCCTAGTGTTCCTGATAATGTAAATCACTGGCAAGTCTTTAATTCTGATCAATAGATTATTTATTTTCTTGAAAAGGTTGAATCCTATTGGTTGTTTTAAATTCCCAACCTGATCTCAAGGAAAACAGATCTATAAAATAGCCATTTCTAATAATGGATCTGTCTTGAGGGATTGGCCAACGAACATGAAGTAGGGTTTTAATCCTTTTCCTCTACACTTTAGGCTCTGTAAGATAGAGGAGGGTGTTCCTTTCTTTCTTCTTGAAAATAAACAAACAAAGCAGATATGTTCCTTCTAAAATGCTTGAAAGAATTTATGATAGAATAGAAAAATGGGCTAGATTCTCAAGCTTCAACCTAATTCTTTGCAGAGGAACATGTAAAATGAACTTGCATCTAAAACCTATAACTAGAAGGGAAAATGTTTTTGATATTTGAAAATGTTGAGGATGATCAAGGGGGTGTAAGCATAGTGTAGCATCACAAACAGATCAGTACCTATCCAAGGGTCATAGAGTCAAGAATTTAGATAAATTTAAAGAAATATTATGCAATTGATTTCAGTTTACTGTAAAGATATAATAATGCCTTACATTAAAAGTATCTTACTAGTTTTAGAGTTAACCATGCTTAATTATCCCTGTAAACCAACACTACATTTAATATTCTCTTGTAGCCATTATTTTACTATTTGAATAAATGCCACTAGAAGAATATACAAACACAGGAAAGACTGTGATGATGAATAAACTGATCTTTAATCAAATTTATATTCATAAATGTAGAACTATATATATGAAGTAGGAGACAGTATGCTCTAAAACTCAACAAAGTTTGTAAAGTAAATTGCTTAATGAATTAAAAAATAGCCTCTATAGTATTATCAAGAAAACTTGAAACTCAAATGAAGACTTGAAAATAGACAATTGATTTTATTGTAGAAAACTAACTATATACAACTCCTCCATGATCAGATTGATCTCATGCTTCAGACTAAGTCTGGAAGACATGACCTCGAACCAATAATTTTTTATA
Source organism: Cunninghamia lanceolata (assembly GCA_027924645.1). Taxonomy (NCBI): domain Eukaryota; kingdom Viridiplantae; phylum Streptophyta; class Pinopsida; order Cupressales; family Cupressaceae; genus Cunninghamia; species Cunninghamia lanceolata. The sequence continues at coordinate 3,262,471 of BSBN01001465.1, read as the reverse complement.
AGCCTTGAATTCCCTTTTATAGAAGGGAGCAAACAAGTTACAGGCTTCAAGACAAAATAAGTTACAAATTTGTTTAACCAAAAGATGAAGCTGCAACAAGAAGCAAGTGTAACCGTATCCCAGTTGCAGAAAGAGATGCCATTGTAATAAAATACCCTCACATGTTGAGGTATTGGCTTTTGAATTGTATGCTCTTTCACTTTGGCAGGGTTTGCGGCAAAGCTCTTGTTGATGGTTGATACATTGTCAGAGGTCATTGGAGCCAGGCACTCCTCAAATATCATCAAACTTCTCAATGAGAGCATTCATTGCTCTGCCTATCCAAGCCGCGCACCAAAAAATGAGAAAACCTGCAAAGAACAACATTGAAAGGAAGCCCAGGAAGCGTGAATCTCCTTCACTATTTCTAGATTTCCTTGCAGTGGTATGATTCCTCCCTTCTAGTTGAGAACTTTCCAGCAACTTCAACTAGGCAGAAACTCAAGGAATCCATACATAGCTGACTCGTGCAGTGCTGGAAGTCAAGCCAAAAGAACAGTAACATCAACAACAACAATTCTTTCTTCTACCCTTATCTGTATCATCTTGGTGGGAAGTCTCCTTACACCTAGAGTTAAAGCTTTGTTAGGAAAATTAGATGTAAGGGGGGGAAGAGGAAGCAACGATGCCTCTTTGCCTAAGAAGATAATCCACCAACTTACAGAAATAAGGAATTTCTGGAACTAGGAGATTAGCTCTTAGGGCCCTCCATTAGATGAGATAAAAGAAGGGGGAAGAAATCATTGAGGTTCAATGGATGCTGCTACTATTCCCTAATTTCCCCTGCACCACCTATTCCAAAGAAAGGAAACTCCTAGCCCCTTATTTTGTAAGGGCATATTGATAACCATGAAAATAGGGAGGAGAATCCGATAAAACAGGGGAGCAAAAAGAACATACAGGAATAGGGGGGAGCCATACTGTCAACACGTTTTAAACAATGTAGGAAGCAACATTAGCAATCGCCCATTTATAGAAATTTTGGGGATACTCGTACACATCCGCATATCTCTGGTTCAATAAATTCCAGTCACTTCAGAGCATTTTTGCCATAAATGGAAATCTCTTGAAGATTACCAAAATGAACAGAAAGATTGAATCTCATAATTTAGTATAACTGAAAAAATTACTTGTTGTATTGAAGATGCCAGGTAAGGTGTCTTGATTTCATCATTTTAGCCTTGTCATCATGCCAAAATTTGTCACACAGTAGATGAAAAGTCATTTCTGGTAGAAGCATAGATTTCCAAAGGTCGATCCTACATAAGCCAATCTTTCAGTTAGTAAATTCCCTCATAATGGCGAGGATGGAAACTCTATACATGCCTAAGAAATTAATGTCTACAATGAATTATCATCAGGTCCAGCACCAACACATCCCTCTATCAAAATTTTGAATCCAAGTCGTTGATCAAGATTCTAGCTGGCTTGAATCAATGGGACCGATTAGATCTTTTACGTAATAGGAGAGTGTTGTTTGTTCCTCCCAATGATAGCTGGCCACTTGGGTAGCTTCCTTAATTGTGATCATGAGAAAATATCCCTTCCGCAGTATAGCTAGGACACTATCCATAGTTCTGTACTTGAAAGATATGGTTGAACATTTGATCTCGGCAGAACAACGGAGAACTGCTGGATCAACTACCCGTGAATGGGACAATTCCCAAGAAGCAATCATGTCCCTTAGGATTTTGACACGTTATGCTCTTGCCCTTTAAAACACAAATCTTGTCCTTCAAGAGCCACGTGTCATGTTTCTGTCGTTTTGCAGCTGCCTAGAAAGACCCTTTGGTGAAGTATGGTAGAATGTCAGAAAATATAGAAAAGCCACCTTGTAGCACCAGGGACCCACCACTTTCCTTTCCCTTTGATTGAAGATAGTTATCAGCCAGCTGTCATCCCTTCCGCGGTTCTGCAGGCACCATTTTTGTCAATATTTAAATACCAGCGGATAGGCAGAAATGAATCCACAATTGCCACCTGTCAAAAAGAGTTAGTGGGGTCAGATCTTGGTAAATATATCCTAAAACATTTTTCTTTTCACTAGGAAAAAGGGTTTGTGGGATCGTTTTAAAATGAGACTTTTGGGTACGGGCCAGAGGTGGTGACTATATGGCAAGGGGCCGGTCAAATAACATTCTGGGGGACATAAGGAAACAACTTAAGAGCTTGGGATATAGGGAATAAGTAGTCAACATGGAAATATAATGAATAGGCCTTTTAATACTTTTGGCACAAGGGTTTATAATTTTAAGGTTTTTTACTTAGAATATCTCTTTTAGTATGCAAAAAAACCCTAAGCCCTGGGCTCTTCTAACCTAATGACATAGACCTGTAGATTAAAATACCAAAGTCATGGAAAAATTTTATATGGTTCCATCAGTGGCTCTAGTTGGGGATGTGTATTCAACCTAAACAAAGTGAGATCACAGAAAAATCTGGAGAAGTAGACCCAACTCATAATAGCCCCAGGCCATTATGCATAGAAAAACCAGAGCTTGCCTCTGTCAAATATTTTATTTTCCAGTAACTTCATTAGGCTGCTTCTGAAAACTTCACTATAATCCAACTTGCTTTTGATATGAATATTTGGGTAACTCATTGGACAATCACATTCATTCTCTTCAAAATCTCCCCAACTGTTCTGAACCACTGGTGAATGGAATATATTTTTGTTGAAAAGAGGGTCATCACATGGTTCAATCATATCCAACCCACCAAAATAACTATCATTTCCTAATTTCTAGTCTTTGCATATATCTGGGAAATGAAAGCATTCATAATCCATTTGATAGTTGGTATTGAGGGAGTCTTCATCCTTTATTGAGTTATTGTCAAACCTAAAACAATCATATTTAATTTTTTCCTCAAAATCTGACACTCTGAGTTTACTCTCTAGCATTTGATCTAGTAATTCAGCTTGATGAAGAGTATGGGACTAGGATAGATCACTAGCATATAGATCTAAATCTTGATCTATTAATGAGGTACTTGTGTCCTCAAATGCTTTTGTATTTTGAACTAATGTTAGTTCATACTTTTCCTAAATGTCAGCCTCCACAGGGTATTCTTCAAAGAGTGGATTATCTCTATACTCATAAGGCTCAAAACTTTTTATTTATGATAACTCTATAGGCTTATCATAAGGTAGGTTATCGCTTATATGCATTATGCTCACACACTTCTCAACATCACTATCCTAATAGCCAATATCATCATCTAACTCAGAGCTTCCACAACTTCGATATGAACATTCTGATAACTACTCATTTTCTTATGTACTATTGGTAGAAACCAATCCTTCCTGATATTCAGGCTTAAAACAAGATGTTGCTCTAGGAGGTGAAATATTGTCATCTGATATTAGATATATCTCTTCATAAACATGGGAGATATCCTCACAATCTGCCACATATTCATAAGATAAAGGAACCCCCTTAACTGATGTTTCCTTATGTGCTTGAGTATCAGTTATCTTATGGGCTACCTTATAGGGGTCTGGGGATACTCTTTCACTTTGATAATAAGGGAAAGAATGAGTAACAAGATTAGATAGACTTTGAATTCCACTATCTTGATCACAAACCCTACCCCTTTCAGTATATTAAGTCCTATCTATTGATTGATCTGACATGGGTTTATTTGAATTGTCCTGTTTACCTCCTTTTTGGCAAATAGAGATATAATTGGATCCATTCTTTTCATAGCTACTTCCCATAGACTCATAATCATTTACCCTTCTATGTTTTAAATTATTTTCTATATCCATGGCCAAAGAATATGCTTGCCTTATAGTAGTAGGGTTTCTATCTCTTAGTAGATAACTATCTTCTTCATTGAATGCACCTAGGTATATGATCAAACACATAGCCTCATTAGGTCTAATTTTTTCAGGGATATCCCTCACTATTTTGGCAAATCTCAAGTTGAAAGCTGGGATTGATTCATTATCCTCTTTCTCAATCTGCATGAGCTCTTTGATCAACAAACCAACATCTATTCTTTCACCAAACTGCTCCATAAAAGCAATTTTCAAATCTTGCTATGAAAAAATAAAGTGATTTGGTAGACATGCAAACCATTCTCTAGCTTCTCCTTTAAAGGTTTGAACAAACAATTTTATGACTACATCCTCATGATCTATTTCACAATCTCCCATTAAGTCACAAAATTCTTGTAAATGGCTGCTAGTTGTTTTGGATCTGTCATTATTGAACCTTGGTATTTGACCCCTACCTTCATTAGGGACATGGTTTGGAAACCCACAAATATTACTGAAATCAATAGCCTTATATCTTTCCATGACAAATCCACCTTGATAAAAGAAATGTGATTACTGAGTATACATCTTTAAATTTTTAGAAAAGTTTTTTCAAGCTTTGTAAAATACCTGAAAAGAACTTTTGCTACTGGTATAAGTTTCAATTTGATTTTATGAAAAATCAAGAACACCAGACTGCTTTACCAGATCCCTTCTTTCATAGAGTTGCCACCTCTGCTTATAGAGGAATGAATTTTGAAAGCATATAGCTTCCTTCGACTTCTGAATCGTGTTTCACAGTAGAGTTATGTAGAACATTCTAGCATATAAAACCTATGTAGTAGATTTGTATCTATCTTGAAATTGTGAATGAAAAATAGTAGAGTCGCCATCCTTTTCTTGTAAGGAACATAATAATTTGACCTCTAACTCTTTAAAAAATATGGGGTTTAATTGAGCTAAGACCTCAGGATAAGACATAATTCTATCTCTAGTATGGTCCCCAGTAGAGTCACCAATTTGTTGGTGACTTGAATGGGAAAACCTTCACTAGAAACTCTAGGACAAGATTTGTCAATATTTTCACTTCAAGTTCCTAGCGAAGTCACCAATCTGTTGGTGACTTGAATGGGCAAACCTTCACTAGAAACTCTAGGGAAAGACTTGACAATATTTTCACTTCAAGTCCCCAGTGGAGTTGCCAATATGTTGGTTGTTTTAAATTCCCAACCTGATCTCAAGGAAAATAGATCTATAAAATAGCCATTTCTAATAATGGATCTGTCTCAAGGGATTGGCCAATGAACAAGAAATGGGGTTTTAATCCTTTTCCTCTGCACTTTAGGCTCTGCAAGACCGAAGAGGGTGTTCATTTCTTTCTGTTTGAAAATAAATAGACAAAGTAGATATGTTCCTTCTAAAATGCTTGAAAAAATTTATGATAGAATAGAAAAATGGGCTAGATTCTCAAGCTTCAACCTAATTCTTTGCGGAGAAACATGTAAAATGAACTTACGTCTAAAACCTATAACTGGAAGGGAAATTTTTTTTGATATTTGAAAATGTTGAGGATGATCAAGGGGGTGTAAGCATATTGTAGCATCACAAACAAATCAATGCCTATCTAAGGGTCATAGAGTCAAGAATTTAGATAAACTTAAAAGAAATATTATGCAATTGATTTCAGTTTACTGTAAAGATATAATAATGCCTTACATTAAAAGTATCTTACTAGTTTTAGAGTTAACCATGCTTAATTATCCCTATAAACCAACACTACATTTAATATTCTCTTGCAGCCATTATTTTACTATTTGAGTAAATGCCACCAGAAGAATATACAAACATAGGAAAGACTGTGATGATGAATAAACTGATCTTTAATCAAATTTATATTCATAAATGTAGAATTGTATACATGAAGTAGGAGACAGTATGCTCTGAAACTCAACAAAGTTTCTAAAGTAAACTACTTAATGAATTAAAAAATAGCCTCTATAGTATCATCAAGAAAACTTGAAACTCAAATGAAGACTTGAAAATAGACAACTAATTTTATTGCAAAAAACTAACTATATACAACTCCTCCATGATCAGATTGATCTCACACTTCAGACTGAGTCTGGAAGACATGACCTCGAACCAATAATTTTTTATAAGCATTGAATTCCCTTTTATAGAACAAGGGAGAAAACAAGCTACAAGCTTCAAGACAAAAGAAGTTACAAATTTGTTTAACCAGAAGATGAATCCGCAACAAGAAGCAGGTGTAACCATATCCTAGTTACAGAAAGAGATGCCACCATAATAAAATACCCTCACATGTTAAGGTACCAACTTTTGAACTGTATGCTCTTTCACTTTGGCGGGGTTTGGGGCAAATTTCTTGTTGATGGTTGATACATTATCGGAGGCCGTTGGAGCTAGGCACTCCTCAAATTCCATCAAACTTCTCAATGAGAGCATTCACTGCTCTACCTATCTAATCTACGTGCCAAAAATTGAGAAAACCTGCAAAGAACAACATTGAAAGGAAGCCCATGAAGTCTGAATCTCATTCACTATTTCCATATTTATTTGTAGTGGTATGATTCCTCCCTTCTTTTTGAGAAGTTTCCATCAACTTCAACCAAGCAGAAACTCGAGGAATCTATACATAGTTGACTCAGGCAATGCTAGAATTCAAGCCAAAAGAATAGCAGCAGCAACAACAATTCTTTCTTCTACCCTTATTTGTATCATCCTGGTGGGCAGTGTCCTTACACCTAGAGTTAAAGCTCTATTAGGAAAATTAGATGTAAGGGTGCGGAAAGAGGAAGCAATGATGCCTCTCTACCTAAGAAGATAATCCACCAACTCATAGAAATAAGGAATTTCTAGAACTAGGAGATTAGCCCTTAGGGCCCTTCGTCAAATGAGATAAAAGAAGGGAGAAGAAATAACAGAGGTTTAATGGATGCTGCTACTATTCCCTAATTTCCCCTGCACCACCTATTCCAAAGAAAGGAAACTCCCAGCCCCTTATTCTGTAATGGCATATTGATAACCATGAAAATAGGGAGGAGAATCCAATAAAATAGGGGAGCAAAAAGAACATATAGGAACAGGGTAGAGCCATACTGTCAACATGTTTTAAACAATGTAGGAAACAACATCATCAATCACCCATTTATAGAAATTTTAGGGATACTCGTACACATCCGCATATCTCTGGTTCAATAAATTCTAGTCACTTCAGAGCATTTCTTCCATAAATGGAAATCTCTTGAAGATTACCAAAGTGAATAGAAAGATTGAATCTCATAATTCTACATAATTGAAAGCATCACTTCTTGTATTGAAGATGCCAAGTCAGGTGTCTCAATTTCATCATTTTAGCCTTGTCATCATACCAAAATTTGTCACACAACAGATGAAAAGTCATTTCTAGTAGAAGCATGGATTTCCAAAGGTCGATCCTACATAAGCCAATCTTTCAATTAGTAAATTCCCTCATAATGACGATGATGGAGACTCTGCACATGCCTGAGAAATTAATGCCTGCAATGAATTATCATCAGGTTCAATGCCAACACATCCCTCTATCGAAATTTTGAATATGAGTCGTCGATTATGATCCTAGCTGGCTTGAATCAACAGCACTAATTAGATCTGTTAGTAATAGGAGAGTGTTTTTTGTTCCTCCCAATGATAGATGGCCACCTAGGTAGCTTCCTTAATTGTGATCCTGAGAAAATATCCCTTCCGCAGTATAGTTAGGACACTATCTGCAGCTCTGCACTTGAAAGATATGGTCGAAGATTTGATCTCTGCGGAACGGCGGAGAACCGTTGGATCAATAGCCCGCGAATGGGACAATTCCCAAGAAGCAATCATGTCCCTTAGGAATTTGACACATTATGCTTTTTCCCTTTAAAACACAAATCATGTCCTTCAGAAGCCACATGTCATGCTTCCGTTGTTCTGCGGCTGCCTAGAAAGACCCTTTGGTGAAGTATGGTGGAACATCAAAAAATAGAGAAAAGCCACCTTATAGCACCAGGGACCCACCACTTTCCTTTCTCTTTGATTGAAGATAGTTACCGGCCAATTGTCATCCTTTCCGTGCTTCTACAGGTGCCATTTCTGTCAATATTTTAATACCAGCCAATAGGTAGAAATGAATCCACAATTGCCACCTATCAAAAAGAGTTAGTGGGGTCACTCTTGGTAAATATATCCTAAAATATTTTTCTTTTCACTAGGAAAAAGGGATCGTGGGATTGTTTTAAAATGAGACTTTTGGGTACGGGCCAGAGGCGATGACTATATGGCAAGGGGCTGGTCAAACAATGTTCTAGGGGACATAAGGAAACAACTTAAGAGCTTGGGCTATACGGGATAAGCAATCAACATGGAAATATAACGAATAGGCCTTTTAATACTTTTGGCACAAGGGTTTATGGTTTTAAGGGTTTTTACTTAGAATATCTCTTTTAGTATGCAAGAAAAACCATAAGCCCAGGGATCTTCTAACCTAGTGACATAGACATGTAGATTAAAATACCAAAGTCATGGAAAAAAATTATATGGTTCCATCAAATCCTTTGCCAGTGTGTTTTTTGAGGGAAGTAGTGATGAAAGCAATGATGTGTTGGAAGGAGAAGTGAATTCCCTTGATGGCCAGAAATCAGAAGTCATTCAGTTAAAAGGGAATAAATTTCCTAAAGGTCTAGTCTCACTTGAAGACCTTTTCAATTGACACGATCAATATCTTAAGAAGAAGAGTAAAGTTTCCATCAAGTCTTCAGCTGATTATGATTGAGTGAATATTGGTATAGAAGATGATCTGAAAATTGTCTGTATTGGTAAATGTTGTTCTTGAAAGGAAAGGGAACGTTTGATTTTCTTGCTCCTTAGGTATAAAGATGTTTTCACATGGTGTTATACAGACCTAAATAAATTCAGGAACGGAGAAATGCAACACCATATTCCATTGAAGCCTAGCACTTTACCCTTCCATTCGTTGAGAGATGTGTGAGAAGAAAAGGAAAATAAAAAGGTAGACACTATTTGACATCAGTTTGAATTCTATGCTACATGAATTAAGGTTTCTTTTGAGAAAAATGAATAGAGGGAGAGTATGTAGGATGATGTGTGACTTGTAGAAGACTTGGCGATCAAGTATGATGCATTTTAAGTAATGAAAAAAGCACAACAAACTTGTTATCAAATTATATAAAGAGCGTTTCTCACGCAAAAGTTCTATTGCAACAGGGGAGAATTTTTGTGATCAACCTATCAGGGTTTTTGTTCAAGGAGATGAAATTGCATGAAGTATAATGAATTAGGATTCACATCAAGTTGAGTAGATGTTGTGTTGATTGATAACAAGGGTACTTACTATAGATAGGAAATGATGTGACAACAAATAGAGTATGAAGTAAATAGTTTCATTACAAATTGCAAAGGTTGGTACCTCATTTTGTATGTGTTGTAGTACATTAGGGGATTGGTGTATCCATTGGGTTGGTGCCCATAAAGCAATGTAACAAAGAGTTGGTGCTTCCTTTGAGTTGGTGCTCATTAATCAGGATGCACCGGGAGGGTGACCACCAAGCACAAGAGGGAGGAAGCGAAGGGAGCGGAGCACAAAGCCCTGGGAAACACAAAACCCTGGCTGATTTTATTTGGGGTTGCACTGACGCCATAGATATATAGGGTGAAGTCCTGGTTGGGCACTTCGAGGCGACAGTGAAACACACGGTCCCAGCAACACGGGATAGGTAGATAGGGCCGAGGGTTCTAGGTAAACCCTCAGGTGGCTATAGTTGTATCGATAAGGGACCAGGCTGCTACTAGAATTCCCCCCCACCCAGGCACAAAGGATAGACGACCACTCACACTGTAGCATATATACAATATTAGGGATCCTGAAGGTTAATGCCCTGGGTGAACCCGATAAACTGGAACCTATGGCTCTATAGCTGGTCATGGAATGGGTCTGACTTCATATGTGGCTGGATCCGCCACTAAGGCTGTTGTCTCTACTTATGATGGTTCCGGCGGTTGAACGGTTTAGGCTCTAGCTATATCTCCCTCCCACCCTATTGGGCGAGGTGCTGACTTCCCCTCTGCTAATAGGTCTTGATCTCGATCCACTGAATGTGCACCTAGATAATCCACTACTATGTAATCAACCAGATTTAGATCGCCCTCCCTCCCAGGGTGGGATGGTGACTCTCGAACAAGGGGGAATACAGCGAGACGAACCGTGACTATTCCGCTCCTTGTCACTCAGTTTCCTTAAACCCCTCTGAACAATAAACTCCAATGCTTCTGGCTACCATAATGTCCTCCCACCCACCCTGATGCTGGAAGAAGTGCTTGTGCTTTCACTTGATCAACAGGTTTTACCAGAATCTAAATGGAGATGTAGGTTATACCGTAATCTTTTAGGAGTTCAGTTATTATGGGGAGACTGGAATCTGAATGGAGATGTAGGTTATACTGTAATATGTTAGGAGATTACGGTTTCGAATCAACTATATTGTGCTTCAACAAGATCAACTGAATTAGGATCAATTGCCGCTTGCTCTATTGCCTTCCCCGCCTCTGCTCCGGTGCTCCTGCTTCCCCCATAGCTCCTACTTCTGCTAATGAGACCCAATCGAAGCCGCCTATGTATCTGCCACTTCCACTCGACCACTGGAGGTAATCAACTCGATCTGCCAGGTGAAAGGTAAACTACAGCCTTGCTACCTCCTCATATGCCATCCCCGCTGCTTCCACCCGATCAACCGAATCATCAACTAGCGATATGGACCCAAAACCTGGCCCGCTCAGTCGATATTAATCAAGCTAAAGGATGTAGCAGTAAATTACCCAATGCCAACGCCCAGTCGACTGGCTCTATTCAAATGCCGGTGCTTCTATCTTCACTGCTAAGGCCTCCACTTGGTCAAATGTTTCCAACCCCATCTATTTATAGGATGGGGGGCTATGCATTCGCCTAAAGAAACAATAGGCGAACCGGACAGAGGTAAGTTGGGAGCTATGGTTCCTGGCCCAAAAGGGGTGCCACCCTGGGCTATAATTTCTCGGGGGCCCCCCCAACCCAGGAGGAGGTAGTTGGTTGCTCCTTCGCTGTCGACTTGATGATGGTTCTGGTTAAAGGGGTTATGGGTTCACCTCGATGGGTCCCATCTCCTTTGGGTTGGTGACCATAAAGATTATTGTAAACTTCATTTTATTTGTGAGGCTAGATTTGGACAGTAGATCCAAGAAGATAACTCACCGTGGTTTTCCTATCTTGGGTTTCCATGTATATGATGTGTTATGTGTGTGCTATCATGTTTTTCTTGGTTTAAATGTTGCATCTATCTGAAAGCATCTAAAGTGCTAAAGGTTTAAAGAATACTGATTCGCCCCCACTCTCAGTACTGTATTGTGTTCAACAATTGGTATCAGAGCTTCTGGTTCCTTGTTACATCTTAACATCTAAAGGTAAATCTTGGTTTGAACACAATGGCTGGACAGAAAGGATCCTCTTCTAATAGAGCACCACTATTTGATGGATCTAAATATGCTTTCTAGAGTATAAGGATGGAAGCCTACTTGACCTCTCTAGGGTATGATGTTTGGAGATATGTGATTTATGGCTACATTTAACCTACAACTCCTCCAATAGATCAGGCTAGCAAAAAGGATTGTGAGAACAATGCTAAGGCAAAGAATACCATCTTATGTGGTCTGACGAACATAGAATTTGTCAAAGTAATGCAATGCAAGACAACTAAGGAAATATGGAAAAAGCTCCATAACCTCTATGAAGTAGATGATAAGGTAAAACAAGCTAAATTGCAAACCTTCAAGGGTAAATTTGAAAATCTAAAGATGAAAGAAGAAGATAACATAGCTGACTATCTACTTTGAATAGATAAAGTTGTGAATGCAATCAGAGGTCTTGGTGAAGAGGTTAAGGATTTAGTAATTGTTAAAAAGGTTTTGAGATCACTCCCTGAAATATATGACTCAAAGTTCTTAGCTATAGAAGAAGCCAGGGATTTGGATAAACTCACCATGGATGAACTATTTGTCTCTTACTACCTATGAGATGAGAATGCAAGCAAAGATGCATCCAAAAAGGAAGTTGCCTTCAAAGATGCAAAGAAAGAAGAAGCATCTAATCCAAGCAGTGGATCTGAGGAAGAAGAGGCAAACTTTGTAAGAAATTTAAAGGGTTTAGGTAAGTACAAAGGTAAGTTACCTTTCCAGTGTTTCAACTGTGGTAAAATTGGGCATTATGCATCTAAATGTCCCTTTGGAGAAAGCGAAGATAACAAAAAGGATTTCAAATGGAATAAATTCAAAAGGAACAAGAAAAGCCTCTACTCTAAAGAGGATTGTAGTTCATTAGAAGAAGCAGACCACTGCTCATCAGAAGATGAAACGGAAGAAGCCATATTCATGGCTATGGAAGTTCTTGACAATCTAGAAAGTACAGACAAAGATGAAGAAGACATGACAGTCATTGATGAAGATGATGTGAAGTTGATCTTGAAGGTGAACTTATGTATTCTCTTGATGACCTAAGAATAGTAAGGAAATAGAACAAGGAGTACAAGGCCAATCTTGAAAAGTTAGAAGAATCAATTGTTGACTTGAAAATTTAAATTGAAGAAGGAAAAAGGGTTGCAAGCATCCTGGAAACTGAACTCAATACCAAATTAGATGAATGTTCAAGGCTTGAAGAAGAGATTGTCTTTCTAAGGAAAGAATTGGAACAAGTACATACTCAGCTAGGAAAAAGCATCAAATTTGGTAAGAGCTTTGAGATACTTGATGACATAATCAATATTCAAAGACCCTTATTCATGAAGTCAGGATTAGGATATGATGATAAGGTCACACAAATGTCTGCCCCTACAAAGAAGACTGACTCAAAAAAGAGAGTGTCAAATGAAGAAATTCCAATGGAAAAGGACAGTAAGAAGATTGAAGGAGTTGACTTTATCCCTATCATCTCTCAAAGGAGAAAATTTAGAAGAACGGTCCTTGCAAGATAAACCTTTTGTTGTTCTCAAAATCAACTACGCTCGTTTATGTAGACAACCCCCACAAAACTTGTTCATTTCGTGAATCTACACTCTAAGCTCACAAATCAAGATAAGATTCCCTTGATCCCGTGCGAAGTCATTTGACATTCTAAAATTGTCTACGATATTCCCTTGAATTGGTCTCTTGATATTCACGAAGATCGTTCAAGTTGCAAATTGGTTTAAATGTCAATTTAGGTCATTTTTAGGAGTTAGTAAAATTTCAGTCTTGATATGCAAGAGCGGCAAAAAATGCCACTCCTACATATCTCTTTTTTGACTTGTTTTATTAAATATACAATAGTGGCATTTTTTTGCCACTCTTGCATGTGTTTTTCATTAATTATGTAAAGACGGCAAATTTTGCCGCCATTACCTAATTTTCTCCATTTTCTCGCATCGTCGGTGAATTTTGCCACCGTCTCATGATTGTTGACACTCGTGCCGGAGTGGCTGAAACTCCCGCTCGAGCAAGATTTTTGAAATCTTCGACACTGAGTGCCATTAATGGCCACTCGTGCCATTCATTTAATGTCAGTTTTTGGGTTTTAAATACTTATTTGAGCGTTCTTTTTATCATTTTTCCTCTTGCCTAGCCAGTCTATAAACCTTCTTCAACTGTATGATCACTTGCATTTAGATTATAACAGATTTTGAATTCATCACCACGGTTAGGGTTTGTCGCCGGCGCTACGAGTAAGTATTTTTCTTTATTGTTAAAGTTTTCCGTTTCTTGTTAAGAATGATCGAAACTTTGTTCTAAGAGGATTGTATTGTCTGTATAATTGGTCAAAACACAAACCTTAAAGTTTTCATGTCTTTTTTCTGTCGAGTCATTCCCAAACCCTACTTTTGGTTTAAAACCCCTTTGGTCAGTATTGTCTTGTGGATCTTTTTCGTCGTTTTCATCTTGAAAAGTCATCAATCTCTGCATATGTGCAAAGTCAGCAGGTGCAACTTCTACTATGTGCAAAGTCAGCATTTTTTGCCGCCCGGACAGGTGTTATCGGCGATTTCTCCAAACCTTTGAGTAGCGATGCCACCTTTGAAGATGTGTATCGACGGCAAATTTCACCGCCTCAACACAAGTGATCCCATAACTCTAGTGGCGTCGCTAGGTTTCATTTTAACCTTGAATTATTTTCAAAACCAACCCCATATGCATCGTCGGTGAAATTCGCTGCAGGTGTATGTCTTCACAGAATTTTGTATGGTGTATGGGCGACAGATTTTACCACCCTTACACGAGGATCTTCCAATACATACCCCATGTGATAGCAGTAATTTTTGCTGCTTTGACATCAAGTCTTCAAAACCTGTTACTTGCGGTAGTGGTAAAATTCACCGCTCATACCAACTTCAAACCCTTACCACATGCAGTGGCGGCAAATTTTGCCACCAATGCATATACAAATAAAATACTCACATGTAAGGGCGGCAAATTTTGCCACCCATGCAAAAACTATCTCAAATTTTTCTAACTCTGGAAAATTTCCAGTTTTGATTTTCTGAGCCCGCTTCTCCTCTAATTTTTGGCTAGCTCACACTATAGCCCTTTTTCAAGCGCGTTCCCATAGTCGTGATCATCAACATGCAATTTTCCCAGATTGCCAGTATTTTCCCTAATTGCATGATCATGACTTTTTGTTGCAGTTTCTTCTGCAGAGCTTCGTTCTACATCAAACTTCTTCTCGGTGAAAGCTCATCCAAATGACTGAGTTGTCCCCGAAGAAAGCAAAAGTGATGAAGTACAAATATCAAGGTGTTTTCCCAATCACCTCAGTCCATTCTAATGTTGATGACATTAGAGATACGGAGATCGGTCATGTTGATATGGTTGAGTTTGTAGAAAGGACCAAGTCTAACAACCCTAGTGCTATGATGAAGAGGATAGTGGAAAGTAATATTCATCTGGTGTCATCCTTCCCAGTGGTAACTCACAACACAGAATTTGTTCTTCAATGTGCTCATTTATATAACAGAGACACTAGGGCTATGGTGGACGCCAGTGGTAATGTGATAATTAGGTTGGATCTTGAGTTCATTGATAAGGTGTTCATGTGTCCTCCTACGACAGAGGTATTGAAGCTTGACTTTGTTGAAGCTTAGAAGGTATATGACAAGAATCCAGAGAAAGCAAAGAAAATAATCAACAACAAATGGTTGAAGACTGCAGGATCAAATTTGTCAAGGTGGTCACGTAGTTTCCCTCGAAGTGATTTTGTAGAGGAAGTTGGTGACCTGATTACTCTCCTCAACAGGATAAGAGGTTTGTCTTCCTCTTCACAGTTTCATGAATGGATGTATCCTTTCATTAAGGTCATACTCCAGGGTAAGCAAACCATTTTCTGGGGAGAACAAATCAGTAATGCTTTGTATGAGCAGCTGACGAAGGTATCCACTACCTCCAAGTTCTACATGACTTCCTATCTGGTATACATTGCAACCTCCATGAGGATTTTTCCAGGATTAACATCAGAAGGGGATAGGAGAGTAGTTCCAGTATACCAATATTATTCCCAGCTGACATTGAAAGGTTCAATTCATCATTTCAGAAGGGTGAATGATGCATTCTTTGTTGTATTCTTGTGTCTTTTTGATCCCCAACTGGAACAGAGAAGAATTTAAGATGAGGCATGGACAGTGGTAAATGACTTCGGGTGTATGTTTTTACAATTTCCATCTTTTTCATACTTGAGGGTTGGCTTTTTCCAAGGTTACCCTTATATGCTTCCAAGATTCCCTTTAGATAAACTAGTCTTGATGGAGTTGTGTAGATAAATGATTGTCATGCATAACAAACAAATGGAACTCAAGAAGCCTAGTTTCAGATTCCCAGTGGAAATCGGCAGATATTCAGTATTGACTGCCACAAAGGCAAGGGCCATGGAGACAGAGGTGCAGCTGGTCACCATGAAGCAATTCAAAAGGAGACCGAAGTTTGATTACAAGGGGGTAAAGGATAAAATCAAACAGAAAACTCAATTTCATGAACCCATGGTGGAAGATGTCTGGGTAGACTTGAGAACAGAGGAAGATATTAGAAAATTGGACTATAGCAGATTGTCTCTGGAACAAATTGAATATCTGGGACTTGCTGATATTCCAGAAGATCTTGTGGATGATGGGGAATTGGTTGATGCTAGGTATGATGCAAAACAGATTGCTAGTACTCCTCTCCCTCTAATCCAATGGCCCCAAAAGGAGTTGACCTCACTGAGGAAGAGATTTGAGCCCATATTGGCTAACACCAATAATTGGTTGGCGGATAAAGGAATTACTCTAAAAGAATTCCTCACTGGATCAGAAACTGAAGTTCAAGAGCAAACTGGTAAAAGGTGGAAAACAGAACGAAGAACAAGAGTGATATTCCCTCATCCTCTAAAACACACAAGCCTAAGATCAGATTTGTGACAAAGAAATCAAAAGCTGTGGAGGAAGAACCTGAGATAAAAGATATGGAAGTTGAGGAGCCAGCTACTAAAGAGCCAGCCACAGAAGAGATGGATGTTGAAGATAGGACTACAGATCAACAAGACGAGGAGGCTTTGTCTCCACAGGAAAATACACAACAAGAAACGGGAGTATCATCACCATTGCTTAATACACCTGTTGCAACTCCTGTGTCTGTTTCCCCTATTGATATTCCCTCTTCTGAATCTCCCTCTCCTCCTAAAATAATTTCTGATAATCCCCAAAACACTTTTGAAGATGTTCTTCATTCTTCTGAGTCAATTCCTAGTTTGTCTTCTTCATCTTTTGATATTGGGGATGCATCCATTTTTTATCATTTTGTGATGAATACTGAGAAAGTCTCTAGTGCAAATGTAACAGGTGCAGTTTTTACTAACACCCCACCTATTGTTTCTACTATCAGTGCAAGCACAGTTCCGGGAACACCAACAGTAGGAATGGATCCCAATGTGAGTACTTCTCTGCTCCCACCTTGGTTATCAGCTTACACGCCAAAAAGGAAAAAGCAAGCCATTTCTCTAGATGACTTTGATTTCACTAAGCTCGTACCTACAAAGCCTAAGGCCCTGAAGAAATCAAAGATTCTTTCCAGGGTACTTGAAGACAAGGGACACAAATTTCTAGAGATAGCAAAACCTCCACAGGATGCAACTGTTGAAAATTTTGATATGAATGACTACTCTATTTCTAGAGTTGAATTGGGCAAAATAACCCATGAAAGCACTAAAAATGATATGCAGTCAGCCATGGACATCCTAATCCAGAAGTTTGACAAGGAAAAGGAAATGAAGGATCACTACAAGGCAATGGTAGAACAGCTAATTGCGGTGGTAAGGAAAATCACTTTGAATTCAGAAGCAGTTACTCCATAGGCCGTATCTGTAGAAGACCCCGTCGTTCTAAAAGCAGAAAAGACTCACCTCAAAGGAAAAGTACTTGAAGAGTACTTAGAAAGGATGTGTGCACAAGGAATCTCTTTACTCATAGACATATCTAAGAAAACAAATAAAATGAGAAAAGTAAAAGCAGAGCTTGATGATCTCATTGATGCTATCTCTCAAGATATTGAATGCATAGAGAAGAATCATGATAAATGGGTAGAAATGAGGAAACTCAAAATAAGTACCCTAATATCAATTGGCGCTATTTCTAACTGGGATTCATATACAGAAACAAAGGAAGTATTGATGTACAGGAGCCGTGTACTTAGGGAGTTGATCAACGATCTTGAAGCTGCAAAGGAAATCAGTGATCAAAGCGATATTAGTCTTTTGCATAAGTTGGAGGAGTTGCCATGCAAGTTGGTATCACAGGACAACCAATTTCTCCCTACAGGAGAAATGGTTCAAGTATTCGAAGACATGTTCCAGAAAGAGTTCAAAGATAAAACATTTTCAATGACTTCTGTGGACAATCTTTTGGACAACCAGTTAACTTTGGATAATTTGAAAACCAAGTTAACTAATCATGTTAAATCTGTCACTACAGTGAAGGATGCCATAGTCCAAGATAAGATGATCTTCAGGAACACAGTCAACC
This sequence comes from Cunninghamia lanceolata, assembly GCA_027924645.1. Classification (NCBI taxonomy): domain Eukaryota; kingdom Viridiplantae; phylum Streptophyta; class Pinopsida; order Cupressales; family Cupressaceae; genus Cunninghamia; species Cunninghamia lanceolata. Next base: position 3,244,582 of record BSBN01001465.1, on the reverse strand, counting down.
CAGATAGCATTGGGATGCAAGCTACCTTCACAATGTATGACGCTCATATGAGGAAAGATGGCAACACAAATTGAAGCAGTCATTTTTCCTTAGTTTATTTTATGTTTTTCACATGTACTTTCAAAACAATTTTGGACATTTTTACATGTACATTTTTCATATGTAATTACATGTAAAAATATAGGAAGTCCCAAGTCAATAAGGACTCCTATTTTTGAATAAGTCAAAGTAGTTAGGTTTTTTCTAAATTTTCTCAAGGCCTTTCCCTATAAATAAAGGGGGCCTCTTTTGTGAATATTATCTTTTGTCTATTGCAAGAATACTTTGGTGAATTGAAAAGCAAATCAAGACTTTGTGCTTTTTGTGAAAATCAATTATCAAATATTTATCAATACAAGAAAGCAAGTTCAATTCCAATCTTTGTCTTGGGATTATTTGTGTTGTGATAGTATTGTTCTTATGTCTTGCTATCATAATCTTCTTTGGTAATAATTGAAGTGTGGAGTTTGTTTCAAGTGATTGAAGAGCGCTCTTAATTTGATTCTGATAGACTTTGTGTTATCAAATCATTTGTGAGGATTATGTTCATGTTTGTGAGAATACAATAGTTTGGAGACTTTGTGCTGCAAGTTGTTAGATTCGATTTATTTTTATCATCTTGAAGAGGAGTGAAGACTTTGGGCTGCATTCATCTTCAAACAGTTCTATTTACAATTAGTAAGTGAGGTAACAGAAAACTTTGTGTTTCTATGATTTTGTGATAATTTATAAGTCTTTTATCAAGAGTTTGAAGTATAAACATCTATTTTGAAAAAAGAGAATGAGATGAGATGGAACCACCACAAACATAGTTTTTAGTGTACATAAATTTCATAAGTTGTTTTGTTTACAAAAGTCAAGTAACTAGAGGGAACCTCCCCTTGCTGAGAGGAGAGACATTGTCTCATCATAGCTGTGGCTGATATACCCATTTTGCCGTTAGCGAGTTAACGACAAAATATTCACCCAACACCTTTATAAATAGGTTTAACTATTCCTTCTCTGGTTATTATTTTGATTGAAATCAGTATGGACACAAGGCAATTGAATGTTGATCTAGGATAAAAAGAAGTAGCTTTATCAGTAGAAATACTTTTGCTCCATTAGTTGATTACAACATAATGTGTCACACATGCAACAATCTTGGGCATATAGCAAGATACTATAGAAGTGGACTGGTAAAATCATAAACTTAGATGATTGACATCAGTAATAAAAATGACATTCTTGTAGACCACAAGACAAATTAGAAGAGGAATGGAAAGTCAAGAAGATCAATCATGATGGTGAAAACTCAATGATTGTCCAAACTGCATTTCATGCACAAGGGCAAGCAAATCCTTGGGTTATAGATAGTGGATGCTCAAGTCACATGATAGGAGATAAGAGTAAGTTTATCAGTCTTTTAAAGTGGAATGGTGGATTGGTTAAGTTTGGAGACAATACCACTACAAGAATATGTGGTAAAGGAACAATAAGTATTGATGGAAAGACTAGGATAGAAGATGTCTTATATGTAGAAGGTCTCAAGCACAATCTTCTTAGTGTAAGTCAGATGTGCAACAAAGGATATAATCTTATCTTCCATACACAAGGTTGTGAGATCAGAAGAGAAAGTACTGGTAAATTGGTGTCAGAAGCATGTAGGACAGAGAATAACTTATACAATCTTAGTGAAGTCAAGGGAAGGGATTGCCTTCTAGGACAAACAAATGAAATTTGGTTGTGGCATAAGAGGATGGGACACATTAACTTTGACAGTCTTGTGATGATCAACTCTAAACATGCAGTTAGATAAATGCCAAAAATTTCCAAGCCTACAAGCACCTTTTGTAAAGAATGTCAAATTGGGAAGCAAACAAGGACCAGGTTCAAGACCAAGGAGTACTATTGTACTAAGCTATTAGAGCCAATTCATATAGAATTATGTGGTCCAATTAGAATAGGAGTCTCCAACATGAAAGGTAATTTATGTTTCTCATTGATGATTACTCTAGAATGACATGGGTTACATTTTTGAAAGATAAATTAGAAGATTTTAATAGATTCAAAGTTTTCAAGTCTATGGTTGAGAATAAAATAAATGCTAGAATCAAGTACTTAAGATCAAAGAGAGCTAGTGAGTTCACATCAAATAAATTTGAGGAATACTATAAAGAACATGGGATAAAAAGATACTTCTCTACAACAAGAACTCCTCAACAAAATGGAGTTGTTGAAAAGAAGAACGGGACAATACAGGAGATGGAAAGAACTATGCTTAATGATGCAAAAATTCCTGACATATTTTGGAAGGAGGCAGTACATATTGTAGTCTATATTATCAATAGATGAAAACTAAGGGTTAAAAACACTAAGACACCATATGAGTTGTGGAAAGGCAGACCTACATCTGTCAAATACTTTATGGTGTTTGGAAGAAAATTCTATATCAGGAGAGATGAACACAATCTAGGAAAGTTTGATTCAAGATTAGATGAAGGTATATTCCTTGGCTATTCATCTAGAAGCAAGGCTTATAAGTGTTTCAACAAAAGGAAACCGAAGGTTGTTGAGAGAGAAAATGTGAGGGTTGATGAAGAGGTATATTCATTCACATATGATAAAGACTATTGCTCAGAGGGACCTACCTGCACAGAAGAAGAAGATGAAGTAGAAACACCAAAGAAGACTACCAAGGCACCTCCAAAGTATGTTCAGAAGAATCACTCTGAAGATTAGATCATTGGCAACAAGAATGAAGGAGTTGTTACTAGGAGAAAAATTAGAGAACAAGTAAACTTCTCACTACTGTCTAGGATTGAACTAAGGAACTTCTTTGAATCCAACAAGGATGAGAGTTGGATTCATGCCATGCAAGAAGTAATAAATTAGATTGATAAAAATAAGACATAGGAACTTGTTCCAAGGCCAAAGGATAAGAATGTGATTGGCATCAAGTGAGTATTCAAAAATAAACTAAATGAAGATGGACAAGTTGTTAGAAACAAGGCAAGATTAGTTTGCAAGGGCTATGCACAAGTAGAGGGTATTGATTTTGAGGAGACATTTGCTCTTGTGGCAAGGTTAGAAGCAATCAAGATGTTTCTTGAATTTGCATCCCACAAGAACTTCAAGGTCTATCAAATGGATGTCAAGTCAACATTCTTAAATGGTGATCTTGAAGAAGAAGTCTACATTGAGCAACCTGAGGGATCTCAACTATCAGAAGAGCATAATTTGGCATGCAGACTTAGAAAGGATTTATATGGTCTCAGATAAGCTCCTAGGGCATGGTATGCAAGGTTATACAAGTATCTACACCAACAAGGCTTCAAGAAAGGTATTGCAGACAATAATCTCTACATCAAGGTAGAAGTTAAGCATGTGTTGATAGTAGTATATGTCAATGATATCATCTTTGGTGGCAATGATGGGATGTGCAAGAAGTTTGTAGAAGAGATGCAGAAGGAGTTTGAGATGTCTATGATAGGTGAACTTTCATTCTTTCTTGGACTTCAAATTGCTCAATTAGACAAGGGTATCTTTATTTCACAAGCAAAGTATGTCAAGGAGATGTTGAACAAGTTAACTATGGATGACTACTATAGACACCTAAAAATGATCATTGCATTACTCACCTTGCATACATCAAATTTGTATAACACACTTGTAGCCAACATTAATTAAATAATCTAATTATTTGATTGATTCCATCAATTTCCTCTAAATCACCTAATTCCAACATCGATTGAATAAACTCTATTTATTTAATTAATTTCATCAATTTTCCTCTTTTATTCTTCTAAATCCGCATTAATTAAATGAGTATTTAATTAATTCATCATCCTAATTCTTCTTATCTACAATAATTAAATAATTTTAATTATTTAATTAGCTAATTATTCTTCTAAATTTAATAAATTGTTTAAATTTATTTAAATTGACTTTTCCAATATCTTCTAAATAAATAAAATTAATATTTTATTTATATCTTATCCTTTCTTCTATCATGCAATAAATTAAATAAATTTATTTATTTAATTTGTTTTTATCTTTCAAATCTTCTAAAAAAAATCTTTTTCTTCTATGCACACTTAATCTTATTTTTAGCATGTCAAAAAGCAAAACAAAAGTTGATTTAATTGGCTTTAAATCTTTATCTTTATCAATCAACTCATAAAATAGGAAAATCATTCTATTTTTATGAAATCGATCCTATCTTTAGCCAAGAAAGTAATTAACTCAATGAAGCATCCTTTTGCATGGACACATGCCGTGTGCATGTTCCTTTATGTCTTCTCAACTCATCTCAACCATCCATTCCATTGAATTTGCTCCACCGTTGATCGATCTTCCCTTAAAGCTATAGATACCCCTCTTCACCTCTTCACAAATCCTCTTTGATCATTCAACTTTGCGAATTCATACAACACTTTGAGCACTTCACATCGTTGAGTACATACTACATCTTTGAGCACATCATTCATCCACGCATGTTGCAACCATGGTTATGCATATTAGAGAGCAATCCACATGAAACCAAGGAATAAATACAATCATAGATGGTAATGTTCTTGTTTTGTTTAGCTTTGAATTATTGTTATTGTCTTTGATCTATTCTTTGAAGGTTGTAGAATTGAGTTTTAATATTTATGCTTGATCTATTTAACTCAATTTTTCTCACACACATTTTGGCATACCCGTTGGGACCCACTTTGTGATCTAATTTTATTTTTTTTAGAAAAATTGGTTTTTAAAGCTACAGGTATGGAATTGCACATTTGGAACATAGAATATCACCCTCGGCAAACATAAATCTACCTCTGGTTGCTATAAAATCACCTCTAGTCGCTAGAAACTCACCTATGGTCGATAGAAGCTCGCTTCTGATCGACAAGAACTTGCCTTTGGTTTATTAAACTACACTTTTGGTTTCTTAGGTTTTCTAACTTGTTAGTATCTTTCAAGGTTCTCAAAGCATCTAATTCATCTGATTTGTGTAGGAAAGTTGTTATATTTGCTAAACACCTATCTTATTTTGCTCACAAGTTGATTTATTTGTGGGCATGCTTTTTTGTTTTTTTAGCCTAATTGATAACCTATCTTGTGTTTGCTCTCTGATTTTGGTGCAGGATAATAGATTCATCTATCCATTCAACCCCCCTGGCCTATTAGAAATTTACTCACTCATCTTTCAATTATGCATTGACTTGGTTTTATCACAAAAACTCACCTTTGGTTAGCAACAACTCGCTTTTGGTCAACCAAAGCTCACCTTTGGATGATAGTAACTCACCTTTGATCAGCAGTAACTTGCCTCTAGTAAAATTCTATGCACCTTTGGTTAACACAATCTCGCCTTTGCACATTGTTTCTTTGCTTTTGGTCATATTATTTGATTTCCCTAACAATTGGTTTGTTTGGAACTAATATCAAGTTGTGCAGCCTCTTATTAGCTAGCAAGGGGTCAATAAGTGAAAATCTAACAAGTTTTATGCAGGACACTTGTCAAAAGATCTATTTCTTTCCACTAAGTCTTAGAAACACTTCAATTTCTTAAAGGGAATTTACGATTGTCTACTTTGTCTTGAATATCTTAGTATGTATGCTCTCTCCTCACACTGAAAGGTGATCTTGGAGATCACAAATACTAATATTATTCACTTACTACTTTATTTACTTTGTTCCTAGGGACTCGAGAGTCATATGTATGCTCTTCTCTCATGTTGAAAGGCGATCTTGACAATCAAAAGTACTCGATATCCTCTCTAGGGGGCCTGCTAGGGGATTTCATCACTTCTAGGGATGACCTCAACCACATGTTCTGGTGTAGGATATAAACGTTACAAGAATTGAAAGACTCATTTCAAAGGAAGGACCCTCTTCCCCCTTGCAAAAAACCTTCAAGATACTTGGTCCACCAAGACTTGTGTGGTTGAGCTTGGGTTGATTGGGACACCCCGGTTCACAGATTTGTGCCCCTCGTACCTCACGTATATTTGGGGACTCCCTAGACACCTTGTGATCTGAACTAAGACCTTCGACCATCATATCCTTTGGCGCATCACAGCCACATGGAGGAGAAGAGCTCACGCTTGTACCTTCATTGATTAGAGATAGAATATTATTTTGGGCAAGACTTAAGTGTCTCTAAGAGTAAGAGGTGTAAGGTGGTCTAGGATCTTACATACCCTACCTATCCTAGCAATGATAAGATGGTATTAAGGGGGTGAAAAGTGTCATTATCTAATAGTGGAGGTTGAAGCTGCACCTAAGTGAGTCTGCGAGATATGACACTCCTACTTGAATAATTCTAGGTTGTTGTACAAGTGTTTGGCTTGTATTCTTGTTATCTACCAATATTCACCATTTGTTTATCTGTGGAGGTCAATAGCCTCATGCACCTAACTCCTAAGAGTCAGTCAACAACCATTGTGTCTACTTTGTATGATTTCTCTTGCCAAAGAATTCCAAAACTATCTTTCGAACAATCAAACTGTTACAGAAACTCACCTTTGAGCTATAGAACCTTATTTTTGCATACTGTTATTGTGCCTTTGGTAGACAAATCTGCACCTCTAGCACATAGAAGCTCACTTTTGGTTGACAGAACTGCATCTCTGGCTGATAGAACCACACCTCTAACATACAGAAACTCACCTTTGGTCAACCATCTTGTGCCTCTAGTCCACAGAATCCCACCTTTGAGCTATCATGCTATCACTTTTGACACATAGAAACCTGCCTCTAGCACACAGTCCTACGCTTCTAATTACATACATTCATCAGTCATATCTTTAACCTAGAATCAAAAAATATCCACTTTCATCCAAATTTGTCCTCAGACCTGACATCATACAAACCATCCAGCATCAATACTTCATTCATTATATGAGTTTCACCCATCTTCATATCAAAAATTGGAACTTTAGAGCCTTTTTCATCCTCTTGAGACTATAGATCATCATCATCATCAAACAACCTAGATATTATCCATCTCTTTAGCTTTAGTTTGGCTTTCATCCTAGAATCTAGATCACATCTTCTAGTTTTTCTTTGATTTGAGAAGTTGCCTCTCTTAGATCCTTAAAGATAAATTAGCATCCTTTTAGTGATTTTAACTAGCTTAGGAGAGTGGCTTCTCTTGGGTTGGTCCAACTCACTATCTAACTCTATCTTTCCTTGAGGTCATTAGTCTATCTCTTGGAAGATCATCCAAATCACATTAGCAATTGATCTAGGTTTTATCAATCAACCAATCAAACCAATCATCTTAATAGTCTCAACCTTATCACAAGAGTCCAAACATCACTCCATCCAAATCTTTGTCATAGAAAATTTGAGATATCACATGACTGTGACTATAAATCAGCATTGATTAGCCGTGGAGGCTAGCCAAAACAATCCCCAAAATCATCTTCAAAACAATCCCCAAACCAATCCTCAAGATGTCAACACTACATTGATAGATGCTACACAATTTACCACAGGTTTGAACCATCATGACTTTATTCCAAAAGGACATATTGTGGGTCCCTCTTCAACCCATCAATATGGACAATATCAAATAGGACAAACATCCCAAAAAGTGTCATAAGACCGAATTCAAGAATTGCAAAATCCTGAGATTCTAGACACCATAGATAGGCTCTTGGCTTATGATCCTAATAGATTCTTTCTTTTTCTTGCTAAGACAGGAGCCAAGTTGGCTAATGACTTTGACACATCCACACTTAAAGAGCAAGACCCCATTAATGATGGTATTGCTGCTATGGGTAGATCACACCTAACTTCTATTCAAACCATGTCTACCATATCATCCACAACCCTAAATTCACCTTCTCATGGTGTTCCTCTAACACCCTTCACCTATAAGTATCACAACCCACTATATCAACCCTCCACAACACTCAAACCTCTTCTTGTCCCCACCAAAATTTATCAAATGAATCAATCAAACCCCTTCTTCACCACATCCATGCCGCCATCTTCCCAAACCCCAACCATAGTGTCACAAGTTCAATCTTCTATTCCTAATGTCGCTTATGCCACTCCTCCATGAGTGTCACAAGTTCAATCTTCCATTCCTTATGTTGCTTATGCTACTCCTCCACAAGTGTCACAAGTTCATCCTTCCATTCCTAATGTTGCTTATGCCACTCCTCCACAAGTGTCACAATTTCATTCTTCCATCCCTAATGTTGCTTATGCCACTCCTCAACAAGTGTCACAAGTTCAAACATCTAGTCCTCAACATTCTTACATCATTCCACCCCAACACTCCCAAATTCAATAATCTTACATCAATCCTCCACAACACTCCCAAAGTCAACACTCCTACATCACTCCTCCACAAAAATCACAAGCCCAACACTTCTACATGAATCCACCCCAAAACAATTATCAACATTCTTATGATCCATACAACATCCAATCATATACATCCAACACCAATCCCTCTTATGTAGCACAACAACCACCATTCATCCAACATGGTCTTGCTCAAAAACAACCCACATCAGCACTTGATCTTAAATTTTCCAATCTACAAAAGAAAATTTCAGATCTCACCCTAGGTCACACCAAGAAAACTTTCTCCTTGGAGGAGGTTTGTCCTTATCCCTTTGATAGGTCACTACCTATGATCCATTTTCCTCCTAATTTTGACATGCCAAAATTTGACAAGTAGAAAGGAAAATTTGACCTAAAAGAACATATTAGGGAGTTCTACATTGCTTGCCTAGAGGTTTCCTATAATGATACTTATCTCTTATGCCTCTTCCCTCATAGTCTTGGGGGGCAAGCAATAGAATGGTTTTCTTGTCTACCCCCCGGTATCAAGACATTTAATGAATTGGCCAAAACGTTTGCCACACACTTTTCCTTCAATACTGAAAATGAGATTTCCATGAAAGATTTGTGCAATAATAAACAATGCAATGGGGAAACTTTCATCTCCTTCTTACAAAGATGGAGAAACATGGCTAGTAAATTCCCTTGGCCTATCCCAAAAAATAACTTCTTAGGATATTCATCCAAAATCTCAATCCCAAAATTGGATTTCACTTACAAATCCAATGTGCTAACTCATTTGATGAAATCATATCCAAAGGGACCAATATTGAAAAATCCCTCATAGCAAAGGGATTAGTCAAAATATTCAAAGAGATCAAAGATAATCCTCAATTATCTAATGACAAACCTCAATTTTTGTCCAAGAACAAAAATGTTGTGTTGTGGACACTAAACACGTTTAAACTCTCCAAACACTAGTCAATCTTCGATCACCTACAAAAACTACCCCATCTACTCCTCAGGAGAAATGAAAACAAGACTACCCCCTAGATGCAAATTCACTCCTATGGGAAAACATATTGAATCAGTCCTTAAGAAAATTGTCCAAAGTGGACTCATCACACTACCAGAAGCTCATTAATATGATGAACCCAATTTCAAACCCTCTTGGTACACAGAAAATGAATATTATGAATACCATAGAGTTAAAGGACATAAAGCCCCTGGATGTATGAAACTAAAAAATCTAATCTAGAATCTCATAGATAGAGAAGAAGTCACAGTTGATGATCCTCCAACCCATATCACAAATAAAGACCTTGACATGTACAAGAATCCATTCCCACCACATGGTAAAGGTAATAACTAAAATAAAGGTAAAAATGTCAACAAAGCTTCCTCTTCTTATGATTCCATTGTTGGTCGTTTCAAAGAAAGTCAAATTTCCACTCTTACCATCAAGGGAATAGACCCTGATTGTGTTGTTACAACTCATCATGGTCGTATAACCCTTCATGGGCCAACACCTGATATACCCATCAACTTTGAGTACAATATCATAGAACATCTAGGGAAGACTCGAGCACAAATCTCTATTTTAGATCTCCTCAAGTCGTCACATGCACACAAATAAGTGCTTGAAAAAGCTCTCCAAGAGTCATCGGTCATGAACAACATAGCTATCATGGAATTCCAAGCCATGATAGGTCATATCGCCTCACCTTACCATGTGGTCTTCACTGATAAAGACCTTCCATCTCAAAACCCTTTCCATAATGATGCACTCCATATTGAAGTATTTATCCATCAATGCAAGGTCAAATGTATTCTTATAGACGGTGGTGCTAGTTTGAACATTTGTTCTCTGAAACTACTAAGACAATTGGAATACTCTGATGATGTTATTGATCCTGAACAATCTATCACTATTAAAGCCTATGATGATGTAGAATGTTGGTCAGAAGGTGTAATCCATTTGCCTATTCAAGTTGGTCATGTTATACTAGAAACTCATTGTCAAGTGTTGGACCTTGATCTACCCTATAATATCATCCTAGGCCACCCATGGATCCATACCATGCATGTTGTCCCTTCTACATACCATTAGTGCGTCAAGTATCCTTTTAATGGTACTGAAATCACTATCCTTGGAGATCTAAATCCTTTTGAGTTTTTTCGTGCCATGCAAGGGTGATATCAGAATATCAACCAAATCCCAAATAATGTTGAAGCCCCACCATCTCCTTCATATATTGAACCAAATACTTTGATTAAAGCTTTAGCTTAAAAAACCCATTCCTGAGATCAAGGTCCGGTATAGAGACATAGGGTTTGGCGAGTATGACCTTCAAAAATCTTGTTGTGTGGGAAGGATACCTTTATCACCTAAATCATATGGCAAACCACCTATAGTAAAAGTCACTAAAAAGGTAACCATACAAGCTACCCCAACTATTTTCATTTGTTGGGGGTTGTTAGAAGATGAATCTCTTGATGATATTTCTTCTTGGATATTCCAAGGAGAAAAGGATTTAGTCACACTACCTGTTGCACAATATGGTAGAGGTCTTCGAATTGTGAAGAACATGGGATATAAAGGCCAAGGTGGTCTTGGTATGTATGGACAAGGAAATATAGATCCTATCACTATGACTAAGAAAAATAATAGGCATGGTTTAGGATATGGTAAGGAGGTACCATGTTCCTTGGACATCAAGCTTATTTTCGACGAGGTAGCAAAAACTTTTCCCATGGTTTCAATCTCTAACAAGGATACTATTGATGACTCTTACCTACACCTCATAGAACTATTTCAAGAAACCTCAATATTCATGATATCATCCATCTCCCTTACATCCAAAATGAAAACCCAAGATCTTTTACTCATCTACCCTGAACTTATTGATTGGGACCAACAAGAGGCCCTCGTTCTCGACATCTTTTAGAATGATGAGGTTATAGAAGAATTCATGGGGCTTCGAGATGGTATACCACTTCGTGATCATAAAGCTAGGTTTGTAATGGACTTAGATCAAGGTACATAATTCTGAGAGAATACCAAATCCTCCAGTTGCAAAAATGAAAAGAAAATAAATAGATCCTCAGGTGAAAACCACAATGTGGCACCTTCTGATCGTAAAAAAGTAAAAACAAAGGACGTATCCAATGGTGAAAACCTCTCTAAGGCACCTGAGGATGGAGGATTTGACCTTCCCTTACCTACAAAGTATCAAGAGAAGTCTTCCCTTTTGTTTGAAAAATCACAAGATATGAATCTAGGCACAGTTCAGAATCCTAAGATCACATTTCTAGCAGCTTCACTTTCAGAACAAGAGAGGAAAGATTTCACAAATTTTTTCTTACAAAGGACAATAAATTTCACTTGGACATATGTAGACATGTCTGGGTTGGACCCTTCATTAGTGGTTCTTCACTTAGTAGTATTTCCAAATGCCAAGCCCATCAAACAAAAGCTTCTTAAGATGCATCGACAAATAACACTATTGGTAAAAGCAGAGCTTTAGAAATTGCTAGATGTGAAGTTCATTTGACCTATTGATTATCCAAAGCAGGTTTCAAACTTGGTACTATTTCCAAATTCACTGAGGCATCTGCATTTGCACCAATTTTAGAGATCTAAATAAAGCATGTCTTAAAGATGACTTTCCATTGCCAAATATTGATATTATTGTGGACTTAATAGATGGTCATGAAATGCTTTCCCTAATGGATGGTTTTTTCGCATACAATTAGATTATCATAGCACTAGAGGATAAACATAAGACAACTTTTACATGTCCTTGGGGAACCTATTTCTGGCAAGTCATGCCTTTTGGTCTAAATAATGTAGGAGCTACCTATCAGAGAGCAATGACAGTGATATTTCATGACCATTTTCATACTATTATGGAGGACTATGTCAATGATATATTGGGAAAATCTACTACTAGAGAAGATCATCTACAAGTTCTAGGACAAATATTTGATAGACCAGAGAAATATTAAGTGAGGCTCAATCCTAAGACATGTGTCTTTGGTGTCACTTCAGGAAATTATTGGGATACATTGTATCTCACAGAGGAATTGAAGTGGACCCTGCCAAGGTCAAATCTATAGTTGAGATGCCTCCACCTTCCACTCTAAAATAGTTAAGGAGTCTTCAAGGGAAATTATAGTCCATTAGACAGTTCATATCATAGCTAGCAGATAAATGTCAACTATTTCTACACTTGCTCCAAAAAGATGTCTCATTCCTTGGTTGGCTATGAGATTAATTATACTCCCATGGAGCGGGCATGTCTAGTAGTAGTGCTTGCTTCCCAAAAGTTGAGACATTATATGTTAAACCAACACATCAAGCTCATTTCTAAGATAGATTCATTGAAATATCTTTTATCCAAGGCAGCCCTCATAGGTAGACTAGCGAAATGGGTCATGATTCTGAGCGAGTTTGACATAGAGTATGTTGATCAAAAGGCTATCAAAGGACAAGTTATTGCAGATCAACTAGCAGAGGATCCTATAATAGATACAAACCCTATACTCTCTAATTTTCTAGATGAAGGGATATTCAATATTTCTACCTTAGTTGAATAGAAACTATACTTTGATAGTTCCTATACCCAACATGGTTCAGGAGCTAGAATCCTCTTCATTACACCACAGGGTGATTGCATTCCAAAGTCATATCACCTAGCATTTTCTTCCACTAACAATATTACTGAGCATGAATATCTCCTTATAGGTCTCCGCCTAGCAATCCAATGGAACATCAAACAACTACATGTTTATGGAGATTCTCAACTAATCATTAGATAGGTTATAGATGAGTACCAAACAAAAGATGATAAGTTGATGCCCTATAAAAGAATGGTTAATGACTGCAAGCAACACTTTTCTACTATCTCTTTTACACAAATCACCAAGGTGAATAACAAAGCTTCTGATGCTATGGCTATTGTTGGGTCACTCTTGGACATGCCTACAAACACTCAGCATTATGAATTCTTGGTCAAGTAATTGTTCATATTAGTCATTGATGTTCCACCTACTAAAATTATCTATGAACTTGTTAGTCCCAATTCTCCCTGGTACCAAGATATCTATGAATACCTCCATGATAACACCATCCCATCCAACCTTACATCTACCCAACGAAAAACCTTCATCCGATGAGCCTCTCATTTTACTATCCTTGGTGACACACTATATCGCAAGAGTCTTGATGGTATCCTTCTTACATGTCTTAACTTGGAAGAAGCTAACATTGCCTTATGAGATGTACACGAAGGTGTCTGTGGATCACATTCCACTAGTCCTAACCTAGCTAAAAAGTTACTTTGCACAAGTTATTATTGGCCCACAATGGAATAAGATGCATCTCAGTTTAACAAGAACTTTCTTCAATGCCAGCAACATGGAGATTTGATTCATGTACCAACACATTAGCTACAACTTGTTACTACTCCATGGCTATTTTTATAGTGGGGACTTGACCTCATGGGAAAAATCCATCCATCCTCTTCCAATGGCCATAAGTTTATCATCACTGCTATTGAGTATTTCACGAAGTGGGTAGAATCTATTCCCATGACCTATATCACTGGAAAACAAATAGCTAAGTTTATCCTCAACTATCTCATTTGTCAGTATTGTATTCTCCTAGCTATCATGACTGATAATGGCAAACCCTTCAAAAACCAAGATGTTCATACCTTGTGCAGCCAATACCATATTGAGCATCGCTTCCCCACTCCATACTATCCACAAAGTAATGACCAAGCCAAGGCTTCCAATAAAACCATATTGAAAATCCTAAAGAAAATAGTTAATGAAGTTGGTCGTGATTGGCATTTACAACTCAATCCCACCTTATGGGCCTACCACACTAGTATCAAAACCCCAACTAGTGCTGCCCCATATGCTTTAGTCTATGGTACTAAATCCATTTTACCTATCAAGGTTGAGATCCCATCTCTTAGAGATTCTATGCAGCATCTTATTGGTGGAGAGGAGTACAGAATTTCCAGATTGCATGAGCTAGAGTTACTAGACAAGAGGCATCTCGCAGCACTTAATCAACTTCACGTCTATCAAAACTACCTTCATCGTAACTATAACAAGAAGATCAAGGAAAGATGGTTTTAGATAGGTGATCTTGTTCTTAAGGAAAATCAAAGAAACCAACAAGATCGAGATAAGAAGGGAAAGTTTGAGCCTAACTGGTTGGGTCCTTTTGTTGTCACAACAGTTTATGGATTAGGAGCTTACACTTTGTCAACACCTGAAGGCATTCCGCTAGATGAACCCATCAATGGTGTTCATCTTAAGAAGTTCAATGCTTGATCCTCAGAGCACCCCTAGAAAAATACAAAAAAATATAAAATATAAAATAAACAAAAAGTAGAAAAATCAAAAAATAAAATAATCTATCCTCTGGTGAAAACCTGGTAAAGAGATGCCTTGGATAAGTACCATAGTGAAAACCTAGCAAACAGGCACTATGTGTAGAGTTAACATCCACCATCTATTAAGTCTTACATCCATCTCACTCCATATCAACTCATAATAAAATCCGCAACCATCCATATTGACCTTTGCATTTCCATTTTCCCATCTATCATGCTTTGGAAAGTGTCAGTGTCAATTGTTCATCCATCATCAATTCATCCATAGTCAGTTCATTCATCATCATTAATAGTAAAACCTCTACCTGAATGGGGGCACCTTTTCCTTAACCTAGGTCTAGGAATGGATCTTTGTTCAAGGTATGATAAAAATTCAAATCACTTTCATCCCATCTTATCCTATATCATCATCATCATCTTAATGTGCCTTGATCCTGTGGATACAGGGTATGTAGGCAGTTTGGAATACGAAGAAAGTATCTAGTACTTAGGTATGTAAGATATCATCATTGCATCCAAGCACCCTAAACCATTCCACCTCATCATCATAACCAACAAGAAATACATACATCATCATCATCATCTTAATGTGCCTTGATCCCATGGATACAGGGTATGTAGGCAATCTAGAATACGAAGGAAGTATCCAATACTTAGGTACATAAGATGCACCCATCCTTCATCCCAATTCATAATAAATTCCACCTCTCACTTCATCCATTTATCACTATTCACCTATCGCCTCGACTTGACTAACTCAAACAGAAAACAAACTATGCATCCTTTGAAAGCTCAAGTACTCATCAAATCAGAAGCAAAAGACTACTCCTAAAGCAAAGCCACTTGTCTGTGTACCGATTGCCACATCTACTAAATCCATTTATCAAAAATCCAAGCCTTCAAAAGGATATATCTTTCCTACAACAAGGTCCAATCTAAAATGAGCACCCTCTTTGGCAAGAGAATTTGATGGTTGTGTAATTGTTTTGTCAATTGGTTGATTTCTTTTTTATTCCTTTCTAATACCTAGTCAAGACTACCTTGATTTTCTATATCTTGGTAAGTTGTGATACAATATGGATTGAGGCATAGTCATTTTCTTTTGTATGATATCTTTGTGGGATGTTCTAATTATTCTACTAAGGCTAATATTTATCTTGTATGTGTTGGAATTAGCATCTTGCATATCAATATCTTTTACATCTAAGGTCCTAAAAAGCCTTATGTGTATTACGATCATTCTACGCTAAGACTATTTTCCATCCATATAACCCACAAGGTTCTATTATGTCTAGTGGCAGTAAGTTCAAACTGTTTGTTTGAGTCAATGTCCTTTGCATTGGATACATCATCACCTTGGTTTTTCTATACTTTGGTGCATAATATCCATATGCTATATCAAAATAAGGATTGCTCTATATATTTTCTAATGCATAACCGTTGTAAATACCTTCCATATATCCACCCATATATCCTATTAAAATCCGATAGCTCTCATAAAAGATTGATCAATCTTGATTTCTCTATTCTATGATATCAATTCTTCTCATCTTTTTCCATCATTCTTCCATCTTTCATCTAACTTTTCATCTTCATCTCTGACTTTTCATTTTGAGAGCACACTTGTGTTCTTTGAACCCACCTATCCTCTCGAGGGGGCATCATCATCATCATTCATCTTATCGATATACGTCATCCTTTCCATACCAATCTAGCTAATCAATCTAGCCAAATTATCCAATCACATCCTTTGGTCTTGATTCTAATCTTGTCATAAATCAATCATTCAATCATCAATCCATCACCAATGGAATATATCATTCCCACATCCTTGTGTTGATCTAGGGATATATCATTCCCCACAATGACAACACTATCCTTATCAATCATCATCAATTAATCATTGGTTTACAACTTGACAGGGGCAATACCTTGTTTGTTTTTGAATCATCATCATCATCATCATCATAATTCATCTTATTATTAACTTATCATTATCTCTCCTAGTCACCCTCGCTTTTGAGTGACTAGGGCATCACCATCTCTAATCCAATCATTTTCTTCCAACCATATTCTTCTAAATCAATCTTCTTCTACCAATCAAACACTATGTCTTAAACTTCTTTGAAATGATGTTACTTTACAACACCATCTCAAAGAGGGGTAAAATGTAGACACCTAAAAATGACCATTGCATTACTCACCTTGCATACATCAAATTTATCTAACATACTTGTATCCAACATTAATTAAGTACTCTAATTATTTGATTAATTCCATCAATTTCCTCTAAATCACCTAATTCCAACGTTAATTGAATAAATTCTATTTATTTAATTAATTTCATCAATTATTCTCTTTTATTCTTCTAAATGCACTTTAAGTAAATAAATTAAGTATTTAATTAATTCATACTAATTCTTCTTATCTATAATAATTAAATAATTTTAATTAGCTAATTATTCTTCTAAATTTAGTTAATTGTTTAAATTTATTTAAGTTGACTTTTCCAATATCTTCTAAATAAATAAAATTAATATTTTATTTATTTCTTATCCTTTCTTCTATCATGCAATAAATCAAATAAGTTTATTTATTTAATTTGTTTTTATCTTTCAAATCTTCTAAAAATAATCTTTTTCTTCTATGCACACTTAATCTTATTTTTAGCATGTCAAAAAGAAAAACAAAAGTTGATTTAATTGGCTTTAAATCTTTCTTTTTATTAATCAACTCATAAAATAGGAAAAGCATTCTATTTTTATGAAATCAATCCTATCTTTAGCCAAGAAATAAATTAACTTTATAAAATATCTTTTTGCATGGACACATGTCGTGTGCACATTCCTTCATGTCTTCTCAACTCATCTCAACCATACATTTCATTGAATTTCCTCCACCATTGATTGATCTTCCCTGAAAGTTATATATACCCCTCTTCAACTCTTCACAAATCCTCTTCGATCATTCAACTTTGGACATTCATACAATGCTTAGAGCACTTCGCATCGTTGAGCACATACTATGTCTCTGAGCACATCATTCATCCACGCTTGTTACAACCATGGTTATGCATATTAGAGAGAAATCCATATGAAACAAGAAATAAATACAATCATGGATGGTAATGTTTTTTGTTTTGTTTAGCTTTGAATTATTGTTATTGTCTTTGATCTATTATTTGAAGGTTGTAGGATTGAGTTTTGATATTTATGATTGATATGTTTAACTCAATTTTCCTCACACACAATTGTAAACCAGTAAGTACACCTATTGTAATAGGTTGCCATCTTATCAAGGATGATGAGTCACTTCAAGTTGATCAGACTCTCTATAGGTCCATGATAGGAAGCCTATTATACTTAACTGCATCAAGGTTGGATATCATGCAAGCAATTTATATGGTGGCTAGGTTTCAAGGTAATCCAAAAGAGATGCATGTGAATAATATTAAAAGGATCTTCATATACTTGAAGAGCACATTGGCCTATAGATTGTGGTACAAAAAGGGAAAGTACTTGAAGCTACAGATTGGGCTGGCAGCATTGATGACATGAGAAGCACAAGTGGTGGAGCCTTCTTCCTAGGTGATAGATTGGTTTCATGGTTAAGCAAGAAGCAAGATTCGGTCTCTCTGTCAACAACAAAAGCATAATACATAGCTATTGTATCTTGTTGTACCCAGGTGTTGTGGATGAAGTAGACATTGAAGGATATCAAGGTAATATATGATGAGCCTATTCCTATTTTGTGTGATAATACAAGTGCCATCAACATATCAAAGAATCTAGTGATGCACTCTAGAACCAAGCATACATCCATTAAGTATCACTTATTGAGAGAAAAGGTTGTAGATCAGGAGGTAAAGTTGGAGTATGTCACCACAAAAGATCAGACTGCAAACATTTTCACAAATACACTTCCTAAGGATACTTTTGAATATCTCAGGTATAAGTTAGGAGTTATTGCTTCTTCTTCTCACAAGTAGAAGTGCAGCTAAAACATCTGTACAAGGGGATCAAATCAAGGCATATTCTTCATCCCTAGTTGGATATTGGCTACCTCTTAGGGGGAGTAGGTAGATAGAAGACAGTATAGCTAATCAAGTTTGATGCAAATAGGGGGAGACATTCCTCTTCTCTTGAGCATATTCATAATCCATTGCCCTTTTCCCTTGATGTCAAAGGGGGAGAGAATCAGGTTAGAGACAATTGTTGAGAATGTTTCCATCAATGACAAAGGGGGAGATTTTTGTACATATTGTCATTGATGTCAAAGGAGTTGTAAAATACCTGTGACAGTCTGAAGGTGACTAGCCAACAAGCTCTTGGGCTTGTATTTTGTGTGGTCTTACAGGTTGTCTTAAAGTGGACAGGACACATGCTTGTCAACATTTATGTGGCTTAATCATCCATGTTCAATGCAATTTGATGAAAGGACAATGTGCAGATCATTTCTCTGTAGGTCTATCTTGAAATATCACTCTTCTAAGGATGGTAATGGAGTAAACATAATTACTGATCATGAGGGTAATTGGATCTTGTCAAGTGTTACAAGCCTGGAAGATATTTCTTGTTAACAATTGAACACTATTAATGATATTGGTAGTGCTAATAATGAGGGAGTTAGGTTGGAGGAGATTTGGACTGTTCCTACAGAAGATAATGCAAATGGTTTGGTTTGTGTGGCAGTGACATCAAAGGTTTGATAAATCTTGGTGATACATTCCTCTTTATTTCTAAATGTGCTTGCTTTGAATGCACTTCAAGATTAGAAATCACCAAGACACAAACAGTGTATCTGTCTCTCCTCTAGTCCTAGTGACAAGAACTAAGAGAGTCATGGTGACAGGAACAGAAACTACAAATAGAGATGCTACTGTAGCAAAGAAGAAAATTCCTTCAATACTTGTTGATGAATCCTCAAATCCAAGCTTCCTGGAGACAGGAGAAGAGAAAGTTATGGCAGTGGGAACTAAAGATGCAAATGAAGAAGTTACTATAGCAGAGAAGAAATTGTTCTCAATACTTATTGTCAAGTCTTCAAAGCCAATCTCAAAGACACAACATATGAGGGAAACACCAACTGTAATGCAAGAGTCTACTCAATCAGATGAAGGTGACACAGTCTATAAAAGGAAACTACTGTAATGTAAGAGTTTACTTAGTTAGATGAAGATGACATAGTCTAAGATGGAAATAGTACCTATGATGTAAGAGTTTATTCAGTTAGGTGGAGTAAGACACTTTGGATTCCAAGCTAGATAAAATGGTGAATACAAATTAGAGATTAGGCCAACTAAGATCATTCATGAAAATTTGAGATTTAGCCAACTAAAGGATAGAAGTTTGTTTAAAGGTTTGCAAGCTGACCTTGCTCATCAATAAGAACAAGCCTTGTATATAAATACAATTCATAATATACATGAATATTGAGAGATGTGCAAGCAAAAAAGGAAAATCAAAAGGTAGACACTATTTGATATCAGTTTGAATTCTATGCTACATGAATTAGGGTTTCTTTTGAGAGAAATGAACAGAGGGAGAGTGTGTAGGATGATGTGCAACTTGTAGAAGATTTGGAGATCAAGTATGATGCATTTGAAGTAATGATAGAAGCACAACAAACTTGTTATCAAACTACAGTTAGAGTGTTTATCAGCTAGAAGTTCTAATGCACTACCTAGGGAGAATTTTGTGATCAATCTATGAGGGTTTTTATGGAAAGAGATAAACTTGCATGAAGTATAATGACTTAGGATTAACATCAAGTTGAGTAGATGCTATGTTGACTGATAACAAGGGCACTGACTGCAGACAGGAAATAGTGTAACAAAAGACAGAGTATGAAGTGAATACTTTACAAATTGTATAGGTTGGTGTCTCATCTTGTATGTGTTGTAGCACATTAGGGGATTGGTGTCTCCATTGGGTTGGTGCCCATAAAGGAATGTAATAGGGAGTTGGTGCTTCCTTTGAGTTGGTGCTCATAAATCAAGGGATTGGTGTCTCCTTTGGGTTAGTGCCCATAAAGATTATTGTAAACTTCATTTTACTTGTGAGGTTGGATTTGGACAGTAGATCCAAGTAACTGACTCACTGTGGTTTTTCCCATCTTGGGTTTCCACATATATGATGTGTTGTGTGTTTTATCATGTTTTTCTTGGTTTAAATGTTGCATCTGTTTGAAAGCATCTAAAGTGCTAAAGGTTTAAATAATACTGATTCACCCCCCCTCTTAGTACTGCATTGTGTTCAACAAGTGGAAGTGTTATGGAGTGAAAGTGATGGGGGACCAGCAATCTCATTTTTAGGAAGCTTCTTTGGATTTTCTTTGATGCTCAAATGGATTTAATTTTTCTTTGACTTTGGATACCCCATGATTTTTATCTTTGAGGTTCAATGTTTTCTTATTTTTCTACTTTACTTTTGTATTTGTAGGATAAAGGAGTGCAAGATGTACTCCATCATTTTGACAACTATCGTGAGAGATTGTATGTTGTTGGTCCTAGGAAGTGGAAGTGGGATATGGAAATGAGGGCTCAATGGTACATATGGAATGATAATGAAATAAGGATGATAGGTCAAGGTCTTTAGGAGAGGCATTGATGGTCCCACCAACAATGCTTTCGATGACATTAGAGATGTCATCTTGACCCACAAAGGGAACATGAGGATCCTTAGTTTCCACACTAGAAGGAATGTATCCTAGACCATAAGAAGTTTCATTGAGTGATTCAACATGGCAAAAAATATGTACTCATATTATCCACAACCTTTGTCAATAATCTTGACTTTGGTAATGGTAGAATCATGAGATAATGAGGAAGTAGACGCGAGAGTGTCAGGATGAATATAAGATGTGGAAGTGGTGGCTTTTCTCTTAGGAGTGACATCATTATTAGGAAAAAAGCCATCGTCAAAACTAGCAACTCTTAGGACTCTACAATATGCAAAGGGTCTAAGATCCGCTTGGATAGTAATTTCAACACCATTATGTGGGAACTTTATACATTGATGGTAGGTAGAAGGTACTACTTGCATAGATTGGATCTATGGATGACTAAGTAAGATGTTGTATGGTAGATCATGATCAATGACATGGCAGGTGGTGTACAACAAGATGGGTCTCACTTGAATGGGAAGGCATATGGTCCCTTTAGAATATCACTTGAAACTATCATATGCTTTGATAGTGATCACATTAGGCTCCAAGTCAGTTGTTGAATATCCCAATTGTTTTACTAACCATGTGGTACACAAATTCAAGGCAAACCCGTTATCCAAGATGACACATTTGAATTTATTTCTGGAGATCAGGACCTTTATATGGACATTGTTAAGAGATGGATCAATGGATGGCATGTCTTGTTGGGTAAAAGTGAGGTGATAGGTGGAAGAAAGGTGACTCACAAGGTCTTGGAACTAATTAGGGTCAATATCATGTGGGACTTGGGATTCTTGGAGGACACTATCTAATACGGCTTTGTGGATGGGGGAAACCTTGAGGAGATCTAGGATGGAGATTTGTGCAAGAGTCTTCCCAAGGTGATAAAGGATATTATAATAGGATGAATGTGGGAATGAGGAAGATGAAGGCTAGGGATAGTAACGGTTCCAGCACATCTAGGGGATGGGGCTTTAATGGTGGTGGTGGAATCTTTGATAGGCTACTATTAACATATATTTGGAAGGGATGCCCTTCATAGATCTTGTGACTAAATAAGTATATCCCTTAGAATGATTGTTATGTTGATCTTTTGACATGTTTGTGGGATTATTTTCTTATTTTATTAACTAAAATAGCTTTATACTTTAACAAAAATATTGAAAAAAAATATTGTACAAACTCTAAAATATTTTAAATGGACACTCCAATAACTTAGGTATTAGCCATCAAAAGGACATCTTATTTTCACATTCCTAACCTATCAAACTCAAGATAGAATACATGGAATAAGTTTGTATCACTATTAAGAAATAAATGCTTATGAAAGCACACATATGCAATACATCACAAACCAAAGTATTAGGAAAGTAATTCTACAACAAGGATAAATGATAAAACCTTAATATCCAAATATGATCAATGGACAAAATCTTGAATCCTGGAAGTCAAATCCATTGAATCCAAATCATCATTTCTACTTCTCCCACTGCCACTATGATAAGGCATTTTTGAATCTTGAGCCATTGTACCCCTTTTATTAGATGTTTCAGCATCAGCAAGGTCAAAGAACTTGTCTAAAAAGTTTGTGTTTTGTTTGTAATATGAAAATGTAGCACAAGAAAAATCTAAAAGATGTCTCAAAATAGATACTCAATGCCATCCATGATTCATAAACTAATAATTTTCAAATACTAGAAATTAAAAATAAGTTGCAAATTGAAATCACACTAATTTTTCTGGAGTCCAACAATGATCAACAGGATTTTCCTAAATCATAATACTACTAATTTCTTAAGATTATAACAAAATAACCAAAATAAATTAAAATGTGTCAATGTTGAAACAAGGTTGTATAATTCAATTACATAATTCCCAAATTAGCAATAAGTGGCCTGATAACCAATGTGGTCTACTCTTGGAGATAGATGTCATTGGATATCTTACTAGGATTTCACATAATGGTTACGGGATAGATAAATGAGCACTATCACTATGATTCAAGTAGAATAACCTAGTCTTTCATGTTAATCCTATACAAGTATGAAGTCCTAAAAAATATATATATATACGAAATGTGTGCCACATGTAATTCACAAGGTTGTGAAATTTGATTATATGAAAATTGTAGACACCCAAAATTGAATCATTATCACTACCATTCAAACATCGCATTATCTATCATCTACATTTGTCTAACACACTGGAGAAATATCCCTAACATAGCTATTTTCTTCTATTAATTAAATAAATTTATATTTATTTAATTAATTCATTAGCTATTTCTTCTATTTCCTCTAAGCTATAATTAAGCAATCTTTAATTATTTAATTATCTTCATTCTTCTATTTTAATTAAATAAATTTTATTTATTTATATAATTTCTCTTATTATTTATCTCATGAGCCGACGTGTGTGCCTCTTTCATTTGAAAAAGATAAGTGGTACTACATCCTTTATTTAATATCTTTCACATGTAGTACTTTTTATGTACACAAGCACACATAAGTCTTATCTTCCCTCAACTTGTCATTTTCACATTCACCTATGACTATCATTCAATCTTAGCCATTCACATAGCCACCGAATCTCCACTGTTGATTGATTTTGGTTGAGTTCTATATAAACACCCTCTCATTCCATACTACATCTATTGAGCATTCATATATCGTCTACATTATCATCCTAAGCATATTGAGCACTTTAGTATCCATCTAGCATATTAGCTTTTATCATCCATCCATCATGGCAGCTTTTATCTTCATAATTGTTCATTGTTGAAGAAGCAATCCACATCATAAACAAGGAATCATACAATCTAGGTGATATTGTTCTTGAATTACATGCTTTTGATTTCATTTGGATTAGATTCTTTGATGACGGTGGGGTTAGGTTTTCATGGCTATGCTTGATCTTATTAACCTAATTTTTACCTATCACATTTTGGCATGCCTAGTGGGACTCACATCCTTGATTAACTTTGCTATTTGAAGTTGTTTTTGTGAAGAACAAATTTTCTGAGAGCTTACGGCAAGTTCCAGTCACTTTTGAGTGAAAACTGGTCACTGTCTGAATATACACATCACTTCTGAGCTGAAACCTGCCACTTTTAGCATTCCTGGATCGCTTATGAGCAAACAGTAGTCACTTACTACCTGTTTTGCATCGCTTATAAGATAACAGTGGTCACTTATGCCTTTATTTGAATCACTTTTAATCTAACAGTGATCGCCTTTAGCTATCTGAATTTCTTATTGTGAAATTAGGGTTTTTGTTACAATCTATTTTTTCACAGATCTGAGTCGCTTATGATCCGTAACCAGTCGCCTATTTCTTTTTTGCATCTCTTATGAGCTTTATCAATCCGCATCTGGCATTACTCGCATCACTTCTGTGGTAGAATACACTCACTTCTTATCAACAGTTGATTGCCTCTGGTAAACTATGTCATTTTCAGTCCTTATCATTTGCAGTTTGGTTTTCTTGGCTACTAATTAGGTATTTGTGCAGTATCTTATCGATTGTCCAAGAAAAGGAGGTTATCAAACTACTAACATATCTGTTGCAGCTCTGATTGGTCCAAGACTTGTGGTTTTTCACTAAATTAGGAACATTTGGGCTTAGTGCTTAAAAAGAATCATTGCTTGCTCTGTGCTTTATTTTTCATTTTTGATTGCTTGCATGTGCTTGATTGTAACCCAAATTTAATAAAAGAAGTATCCTCTCCCCTTGCCTATCAAATGGATCTTAGGTGTATGAGAACTTGCTATTATCTTTAGAGGGCTTGCCTTCCCGGTGTGCGAAGGGATATGCCCCAAGCGGTAACGGGCTAAAGCTAAGTCCTTTCGAACTGCTATATAAGAAAAGTGTTTGTGTTGAAAGCCACAAACAACAGGTGTTGTTGTGTTATACCGATAGCCAACCTCCCCCAAAACCCTCCAAGGCATAACCATTGAAGGCTAGGAGACTCCATAACGGAGAGTAGCATTGCCGCACGTATAGCCACCTAAATGGATGCCCTTATTAGCAACTTTGTGTAGTAGTCAAAAACCTTCTATTTGTTGACACAAAAGGTGGGACATTTGAAGCCGCCCCGATTCACGTGGTTCTTAGAAGAGATAGCAGGGACAATCCTAAGGTTTGGTGGGGAGACAAGCCTTGTGAAACCTAGATCTTGGTATGCGTGAGAAGTATTTGCCATGGAGAGGAGCCAATACTACCAAGATCCTAAAGCTATCCACTTTGAATAAGCATGGCCAGGGGACTCAACAAATATAGTCCTTTCCTAGCCTAGGTTGTACAAGTTTGTGATTGTTGTGAGTGTGAGTGACTGAAATTACTATTTTCTTGTCAAAAAAACACAAATCAGACATATTTCCTGACAGAAAAAGTCACTTTTGAGCTTCAACTACCTGCATACAGACAACTGGATCACCTTTAAACAACAGTCAGTCACTTTTTGCCTAAACTGGATCGCCTTTAAACAACAGTCAGTTGCCTTTTGCCTAAACTAGATCACCTTTAAACAACAGTCAGTCACTTTTTTCCTAAACTAGATTGCTTTTAAACAACAGTCAGCCGCCTTTGGTCTAAACTGTGTCGCCTTTGATCAACAATAAATCACTTCTGAGTCAATACTGGTGGCCTGTAGCAAATTGGCTCGCCTCTAGTTAACACTGTAGCCTATTATATGAACCTAAACCAGATCATATTTAAGTTATTACCAGTCACTTTTGGCCTTTTTTGAGTCGCATATGAGCTATTACCTGTCGCCTGTGGTCAATTACCAGCAAATCTTAGTGGCCAAGCTGAATCTGCTACACTTCTAGCTTGTTTAGCCTCTGCATTAGCTTTCAGACCTATCTCTGATCATTAGAAGATACCTAGACTTTGTCTCCTACTTTGAGTTTACCAACCAATTGAACTTTGTGAGCTTTTCATCTTTTTGAGATCCCAAACCAACAAACCAAACATCAAATCAATTAACCTGATCAATCAGTAAAACATCATCTCTTGGCTTTAGCTTTAGCAATATCAGCAACATAGCAACCTTAGCAAACAACTTTTCCCTTGAGTGTGTGAGCTATTCTCTAGGGAAGTCCAACCAACAACCAACAACTAGCAACCAAACAATCAGCAAACCATCATCTTTTTGGATCTCAAAACCTTGACAAGCTAAAGTTCAGTTTTCAACATCATTCATCATGCCTCAAACTAGGAGTCAATATAGAGCTGAAATGGAAGCCAAATTGATGGAAGCCAAATTACAAGCTAAGATGGAAGCTAAGATGCAACAATCTAGATCAACACCTCTTAGAGACGTGACTCAATTTACAACTGGTATGCCTCCTCATATGTTTATGCCCCATGGGTACACCATTGGAGAGTCATCTTCACAACAAGTGCAACCTCAAACATTTTTGGAGACTTATGAGGAATAATCCCAAGAAGACTTATCATAATTTTGAGATACACATGTATGGGATCAATTTGAGAGACTTGTTTTATCTGATCCTAATCGCTACTTCTTGCAACTTGCCTACATGGGAGCTAAATTACCAAGAGATTTTGACATATCTTCTATTAAAGAGCACGATCCAAACACTCCTGCTATTGTTGCAAAGGGACCATCTACTATAGTCACACCATCCCATACCATATTACAAACTTCATCTTCCAACCCATCTCTTTCATTGCCTATTGTTACTTCATTTTATCCACCATGCCTGGAGTACACTCTAGAACCTTTGATAACTCCAACTGATGTACTCCCTTTCATTTTGCAAAATCTAAACATTCCACCTTTCCATGTTCCCCAACATACTTTTTCTCCTACCATGACCATTTCCATGCCTCAACTAACACAAACTATCCATGTGGCCCAAGTGCAAACCCTCCAAACATCACAAGCTATCCCCATATCCCATACTCTACAAGATTCCCAAACTATCCAAACAACACCAACAATCCAAGCTTCACAACCATCACAATCTGCTACATCACATCTAGACACCACATCTCATATTCCTACTGCTGCTAATATGATCTCCACTATCTCCACTAATTCGTCCAATACATCATACAATCCCAATGTTAGTCTTATTGACATGAGTGACCCGCCTATTGTTTCTCAAGCTAATCCTAGAACTATAGTCACTTATGTTGATCAACTTACATCCATTCCATCATCTTCTTACAATCCTTCACAAACCATCAATCCATCTTATACTACCCAAGGTTTGCCTATTGTCACCCAACACATGACACATACCAATCCTCATGTTGTCCAAAATACAAATCCAAGTGTCCATCCTTCTTTCACATCCATTAATCCTTCCATCACTTACCATGTCACAAATCCAACTCCAAATTCACAACCATTAACTAATGCCAATCAATCTTCCACTTCTCATGTGATGCAAAATCTTCTTGCTAATTCGTCACAATATACCCAACCGCCACTTGTGTCTCAAGGACAGCAATCTTCAACCACAAATGGGTCGCATACCAATCCTTTGACATACATTGTGAGTATGTAACCTCAACAAATGGTCATGGCTTCATATATCCCACAACAGCAACCTCAATATACATCATACCATGTTTCACCCCCTTTGCAACAACAACAATTATCTCCAGCAGATGTTCAAGAAATGATTAACCAAGCGGTAGGACAAAGCAAGAAGACATTTTCTTTAGAAAACATATGTGCTTATCCATTTGACAAGTCACTTCATATGACACCTTTTCTGCCACACTTTGAAATTCCACAATTTGACAAGTACAAAGGAAAAGGAAATCTAAAAGACCATCTTAGAGCATTCTTTGTGGCATGTCTCAATGTTGCTCATGACGATACATATCTTTTGAGACTATTTCCTCGAAGTTTAGCAGGACAAGCTCTTGAATGGTTCTCTCATTTACCTCTGTGAATTAAGTCTTTTGCAGAGTTAGCAAATAAGTTTCGATCACACTTTGCTTTTAATATTGAACATGAGGTAAACATGAATGACCTTGTCAACAATAAACAGTGCAATGCTGAAGCTTTTTCTTCATTTACTCAACGATGGTGTAATATGGCTAGCAAACTATCATGGGAAATACTTGAGAAGCAATAGGTCGATATCTTTGTTCAAAATCTTCATCCCGAGCTGTCATTCCAACTACAATTGCAAAGTGCTAGCACCTTTGATGAACTTGTTTCCAAAGGAACCATTATTGACCAAGCTTTAATTGCTAAAGGCACTATCAAGATTTTTTACGATAACAAAGACTATCCTCAAAACTCCAATGATAAGTCTTGCTTTTGGAACAAAAACAAGAATGTTGTCAATGATGGTGTTGTGGATGCAAAGAACATACAAAGTATGAAAGCTCCCATTAACATTCAAGCAGCTTCTACAACAACACAACCTTTTCAACGAATGCAACAACGACAAACTTCAAATCCTCGTCGATAATTTACACCATTAGCAGAACCTATGGAAGTTATCTTTCAAAAACTTCTCCAAGAGGGTATATTATGTTACCAGATGAGCCACCCAATAGTGAACCACTCTTCAAAGCTCCTTGTTATAAAGAAAATGAGTATTGCGATTACCATAGAGTTAAAGGACACAAAACAAATGGTTGTATGCACTTAAAACATGTTATCCAAGATTGCATCGATCAGGGTTTAATCAAAACAACTCAACCTGCATAGCAACCGACATCGAACTATGATCTAGATGCTTTCAAGAATCCACTGTTGGCAAGAGACACTATATGGATTCATGGTTGTTGTCATTGATGGCAACAAAGGTCATTCCACATATCCGCAAGTCATGATATATCTCTACCGGAAGTCAGATTGAAGATTGTTGTGGTCCGGTGAACAAGAACAGAGCATGTGGCAAGGTCCGACAGATTGGTCCGGATCTCTCAGAGGAAGTGTCTTGGCACAGTGCGGATCTAGGGAAGTCAAGAGGACTATCTTGAGTAGTATATTCCAAGGATTTAGCCTCCGGAGATGGACAAGGAAAAAGATATGAATAGTTGAGTACCGGATTCCTGAGAGACAGTGAAAACAGAGGAAGAACTGACTGACTGAGTATCAAACTACTTTCCGGATGTGTTACAGATGATGATAAAGGTTGCGGAGGCATGAATCATGTTTGGCCGACATAATTGATGATATCTACAAGTATATGCTTGATCCGCATTGCTTGGTGAGCAAGGATTCAGCCGACAGAACTAAGTTTGTAAGAAACTAGACTGTTCCGGATGCCGACTAGAAAGATGATGAAATTACTTGTGCGGATATATATAGAGGATGGATTTAGTTGTAAAGTGGGTGAATAGGTGAAAGGAGATGCGAACAAGTCCAGAGTAGAGCAGAAGTAGCAAGAAAGATCCGGTATGTGAAAGGATAGCAGACTAAAGAACAGAGGAAAGATGAAGTGCAGCAGATCAGTATACTGAACTTAACCGGAACTGAACTCCAGCATATGCAGATGCTTCCAATCAGTTCAAGACTGTGATTCTTATCACTTTGTAAGACAGTGTGTCTTCTTGTAGGCAGTGAGCCTCTTGTGAGCAGTGTGCTCGGGCAGTGAGCCCTAATTGGCAAGTGCCATTTTTGTAATTTCCTATTCTTCTAACAGAGAATAATTCTTGGGTTAATCACCCCGTGGTTTTCTCCCTTAACAGGGTTTCCACGTCAAAAATACTGTGTCATGTGTTTCTTATTTCATGGTTAATGTTTTGTGTTTGATTTTATTAAAAGGAAAGTTCAATAAGGGAAATAATTAGGATAACTGATTCACCCCCCCCCCCTCTCAGTTATCAACAATTGGTATCAGAGCTAAGTTCCTCCTAATAGAGCCTAACAGCTTGAGGAAGATCTGGGATTTCAAATGGATGCATATGGTTTAAGGGAGCAACTCAAGACTGCCCTTGAGGATCTTGAACAGTCAAATTCTGAAGTCAGTGAATTAAAGGAAAGACTCAAACAGGCTGATGAATTCATGAGAGAATTAAAAGACAAATTAAGTCTCTCTATGAAAAAGAGAAAGGAGCTGCTTCAACAGTTGGCAAGACAAAGTGAAGAAAGCAATACAAGTGAGGAATTGACTGAGCAAACCAAGTTATGTGAAAAGTTATCAAAAGAAGTCATTATGTTAAGACATGAAATGGAATCAGGAACTATAAAGTTTACTCAAGAGATTGAAGAAAAAAGAAAGGCTGAAGACAATCTAAGACAATCTCTTAAAGAAAAATCAGAAGAATGCCACCAGATGGACAGGATTATCAGACACCTTGAATCTGATCTTGAAGATTCCAAAGATAATGAAGGAAAACTTGAGGATCAAATTGCCTCTCTCAAAAGAGACCTTCAAACAGCAAATGAATATAAAGAGAAATTCAAGATAAGTTCTGCTCAACTTGAAGTTCTTCTTGGAAGTCAAAAGAGGACAGATGACAAGTATGGCTTGGGATATGAGAAAGGAGAAAGCTCCGGATCCGGTCAGAAGAATCTTGGATCAGAAAATCCAAGGAGCAGGCCTAGAAGACCTCCGGTAAGACAGCCAAATGCTCAAAGATATCCATCCTTCAATGGATACTGCCACAGCTGCAACCACTTTGGTCACAAAGCTAATCAGTGCAGAATGAGAATGAATCAGATTAATTCATCCTTCTCCGGACAGTGCTTCAACTGCAAAAGGTATGGACACAAATCCCATGAATGCAGAATTATGCAAGTAAACAAATCATTCAAAGGTAGATGCTTTACATGCAATAGAATAGGTCATATGGCTAATCAATGCAGATCAAGGGGATATCAGTTAAATATGCAAAGAAATGTTATTTGCCAAATCTGCAATAGGTCCGGTCATAATGCTAAAGTCTGCAGAAACAAGAATCAGGACAAAAGAGGTCCGGTGTATAATCAGAATCAAGACAAGGGTAAACAAAAGATGAATGCGGATGAAGTTAGGAATCAGATGAGCAAGATTTGGGTGAAGAAAAGCCCAGAGAATGTAGAGGTTGGATCCGCACCAGATTCTGGTGCTGATATTTCTTCCGGAAATTAAAAAGTGAGCTCAGGCTCAGGGGGAGACTCAAAGAAGATTCTGTTCCCCCAGCCAAACAAGTTGTGCCGGATGTGGCACAAGATGCGGATTAAAGGGTTTGTAGATATAAGTCCTGAGATGCTTCAGTCAAGTTTTCAGAGGTCCGCATGGAGTTATGAAGAAGCTGTGTTCGATTAAGTTAGACCTGTTCAGGGAGGTGCTCCGGTATGATAAAGGATTACAAAAAGGTCCGGAGAGATCCGGAACTGCACGATCTTGTCTTGCGGATTGGACAGAGTGTTTGGGATGTTCTTGTAATATGTTACCTAGATTTATTCATGATTTAAAGATCCGGATGATATTCAGTGATCAGGACTGATCCGGGATACTCCAAGCTGTCCAGACATGGTAAACCGGAATAATGCAGGTGAAGCATTTATTGCAGACAGATATTAGGGTTTCCAGAGCAATATAAAGATTTCTCAAAAGTTATCTGCTCATTCTACACTTGAGAAGAAGCGAATAGTGGAGCTCTGCAACAAGGTTCATCAAGCACACCAAGGATCTCCTGCCAAAGCTATTGAATAAAGAAATCAATCCAAACACTCCGTGCAAACCGAAGGCGCATAAGGTATTCTTCGTTTTTCATTGCCTCACTGCAAATCTTTGAAGAATGGCTACTCCAAACATAGTTAAGATCTCTGATAGACCTCGCCCCTCATTCAAGAAACATCCCTACAAATCATTGGAGGTAGATCCACTAGGAGCCTTCTCTAGTGTTCCCCACGGAGTCTTACATACTGAAGATATTAGGGTTTACATACACGCAAACATTGAGGAATTTGGGGAATTCAAATTAAGAGACCTCTATCACAAGCAACTGATAGACAATGCTTTTGAGCTCAAGCCAGAGTATAAGGGTATCCAGAAGAAACAATTTGAGCAATTCATTCATTTCCCTAGCTTTGAAGAAGATGAATGGGTCCGGTATGTACTGAGCAGGATGCATGACAACTTCCTTTGGCTAGATAGACCCTGTAAGATCACAAAAGAAGCAATTAGAGCAGTAACTGGTCTATACTCTTCCGGGGGGGTACCTATCCTCAAATCTGTCAAGAACAACGTTGTAACTGAGGCCACCGGATCAAAATATGATAAGAGGGCAATGACCATTGAAGATATTTCGGATCCGGATATCAAATATGCATCAATGATAATAGGATACAAGATCTATCACTCCAGCAGGGAAAATTCTGTATCCGGGACTGCAATATACACAGCATATGAAATGCTAAGAAAGAATGCAGATTATGATCTTTGTGAACTACTACTAAGCCAATTAATGGAAAATGTACAGAAAATCAAGAAAGACAAGAAGAACTCCTTTAAGTATGGTACTCTCATTGTATGTCTATTCTTTTACTTCATGAATGAGCTACCCGGAACAAGTGGATGGGTATGGCAGAATGACAAACCTGTTGCAGTCCAGATAAGAGACTATTTGCATGGACTTGGGGATGCAAAAGCGAGAAATACAGCTCTATGGGGATACTTCAAAAACTTTCAGAGCATGATGCAAGCAAGAGAGAGAATTCCCCAGTCTCTCATTGAGAAATACAAGGACTCAGTATGCTTTATGGTTGACACTGATCAGTGCCTAATGGAGGCAGTGGAGCCAAGGACTGTCTGGATCATGCCCATGGGGTATGAAGTTGATGAACAGATAGTAGAGCTGCATGTTCAACACATGCTAAGTCAGCCCAAAGATCCTAAGGCAGAAAGGTTTGGAACCTTTGAGGAGCTAAGTGTGAAATTACATGTAGAACTCAGGGAACCTGAGATTAAGAGAAAAGTGAGAAAAGAAGTAGAGCACATTGCTCAAGGCCTAGGCATCTCAAAAGAGGCACTTGATGCCAGCCGGGAAAAGAGGAGAAAGGCTGAGGAAGAAGAGAAAAGCAAAGAAAGTGCTCCGGTTGAAACCCCCACCCGGACCAGATCAACAAAGAGATCTGCACCTCCCTCAACCAAAAGTTCAAAACCGGAAGTCCAGGCATCCGGAAAGAGATCAAAGGCAAAAGCCACAAGGGCTTATGGAAGCCAAAAGGATGAAGAGGAGACAGAATCAGATGAAGGAGTAAGAGAAGTAAAGAAACAGAAAAAGAAAGGATCCGGTAAGCCCTCCACAGGCCAAGACAAGGAGGAAATGGCAGAGGTAACTGTTGAAAAGCCCACTCTGTCACTAGAGAGCATAATCAAGTCGGTCACGGTGGATGGAAACCTTCAACCAATGACTGAATCCTATGATGACTTCAGTGAGGCAGACCAAAAGACTCTGCAGGAAGCCACAGTTAAATATCTGAACACATACAATAAGGCTTTCATTGAGATCATATCTCTCATTCCTAAAAGCCTAGAGAAGGAAATGGAAGTAAGAAAGAATAATGCTCATGCCAAAGATCTTGAGATCCGGGAGCAGATAGCTATTCAGCTATATCCTCAAATTGATCCCAAGACAATGAACATGATCTTCAAGGACTGCAGAGATGAGTTCAGAAGTAAAGCCAGGATGAATCAGCTCATGCTTGGTGAGACTGACAAAGTGGCACAAGAGACAGAAGAGATCCTCCGGAAGGCCTTCAAAAGGTTCAATCTTCCTGTTGTAGAGGACTTAGGTGCAGAAACAGCTGCTGATTTGGAATCTTCTGTTCCGGAAGAAGTGAGCCATGAATAGACAAGTGAGGACTTGGGACCCTCTGCTCCAAAAGAAGTGGCCCATGAACAAGCAAGCATCTCTCCTCCGGTTTCCCCTACAGTCTCCGGATCCAAAGAAGAAGAGCAATTGCAGGAGAAGGAAGCAGTGGTGACAGACAAAGAGGTTGACAGTTCTAAGACTGCAGAAGAAAAGAAACATCTGTCTCCGGCAAGAGACACTGCACAAACTGTTCAACAATTTTTGAGCAAAGAAACTCTAGAGATTGATGAACCGGAGCTTCTAAAAGGTCCATTTGATTTTGACTCTCTCTCTCCGGTACAAACAATGAAGATAGCTTCATTTGCAAATGCCAAGGCAAATGAAAAACTCCTGAAGTCTCATATGGAAGACTGTGAGTTGATAGAGGCTGCTTCCGGAGTACTTGTAAAGATCATGCCATCAATCCAGATAGATCCGACAGCCTCCACTTCCGGTAATCTAAAAACCTTAGTCAGCAGTATTGATACACATTTTAATTCTCTAGAAAAATCAGCTGAAGAAAAGGTCCGGAAGGAATTTTTGGATAAGAGATTTTCTGAAATATTAGAATTAATCTCTAAGGATAGGAAGATTGTAAGCATTGGAATAAAGAGCTTAGAAAATGCTCTTAAGGATGGCGGTGACATATACAAATTTTGTATATCTTGGTCAAAGGCAACAGCAGCAATTGACAAGAAAATAAAAGAGGAACAGGACAAGCTTCAAAGCTTATCTCAAAGTTTTGATCCTCTCTCTTCCTCTATAATAAATCAAGAATGTCAGACTATTGCAGTCTTGAATGAAATAAAGAATCTTGAGAAGGAGAGGAAGAACATTACCAACCGGATGGGAGAACTTAGAAGGATTATAGTCCCTAAGTTGGAAACTATGCATGAGGCCATCAGTGATGCCCAGACCACCGCCCATACCAAAGATCCGACAGATCTCAGGCGGGCAGAAGCTTTTGCATTTTTGTTGAGTGGTCACATTTCAATCTTGGACAGAATGAAGCTAAGTTGGGCTACTGAAATGGTTCAACTGCAGACATCCTTTGCAGACATTCTGCAGTATATGTGAGTATGTAAATATGCGGCTATATATAGAAAATTTTTTGAAAATTTTGGTGTGCGGACCCTACCCTTTGCCATTGATGTCAAAGGGGGAGTGAGGAGCAGTGAAAAATGAGGAATCCAACTCAGGGGGAGTTCCGGAAATTGTATATAAAGACAGAGCATCAGCAAAGGGGGAGCATAGTGTAAACACTTAGTCATTTTTCACTAAGTGTTGCCATCAATGCCAAAGGGGGAGATTGTTGGCAAGAGACACTATATGGATTCATGGTTGTTGTCATTGATGGCAACAAAGGTCATTCCACATATCCGCAAGTCATGATATATCTCTACCGGAAGTCAGATTGAAGATTGTTGTGGTCCGGTGAACAAGAACAGAGCATGTGGCAAGGTCCGACAGATTGGTCCGGATCTCTCAGAGGAAGTGTCTTGGCACAGTGCGGATCTGGGGAAGTCAAGAGGACTATCTTGAGTAGTATATTCCAAGGATTTAGCCTCCGGAGATGGACAAGGAAAAAGATATGAATAGTTGAGTACCGGATTCCTGAGAGACAGTGAAAACAGAGGAAGAACTGACTGACTGAGTATCAAACTACTTTCCGGATGTGTTACAGATGATGATAAAGGTTGCGGAGGCATGAATCATGTTTGGCCAACATAATTGATGATATCTACAAGTATATGCTTGATCCGCATTGCTTGGTGAGCAAGGATTCAGCCGACAGAACTAAGTTTGTAAGAAACTAGACTGTTCCGGATGCCGACTAGAAAGATGATGAAATTACTTGTGCGGATATATATAGAGGATGGATTTAGTTGTAAAGTGGGTGAATAGGTGAAAGGAGATGCGAACAAGTCCAGAGTAGAGCAGAAGTAGCAAGAAAGATCCGGTATGTGAAAGGATAGCAGACTAAAGAACAGAGGAAAGATGAAGTGCAGCAGATCAGTATACTGAACTTAACCGGAACTGAACTCCAGCATATGCAGATGCTTCCAATCAGTTCAAGACTGTGATTCTTATCACTTTGTAAGACAGTGTGTCTTCTTGTAGGCAGTGAGCCTCTTGTGAGCAGTGTGCTCGGGCAGTGAGCCCTAATTGGCAAGTGCCATTTTTGTAATTTCCTATTCTTCTAACAGAGAATAATTCTTGGGTTAATCACCCCGTGGTTTTCTCCCTTAACAGGGTTTCCACGTCAAAAATACTGTGTCATGTGTTTCTTATTTCATGGTTAATGTTTTGTGTTTGATTTTATTAAAAGGAAAGTTCAATAAGGGAAATAATTAGGATAACTGATTCACCCCCCCCCCTCTCAGTTATCAACATCCACTCCCATCTCATGACAAACCAATTAACCCTCATGCTGGGAATTCCATTCAATACAACTATGAATCATCTACTATTGGTCGCATTGACCATGCTCTCATTTCTACTATTACTATCCAAGGCAAAACACCTGACTACGCTGTAACCACTCGAAGAGGTCGTGTTACCATTCAAGGAGCACCTATCCAGCCTCCTCGACCGTTCTCTAACTATAATATCCTTGATCACCTTGCAAAACACCTGCACATATTTCTATTCTTGAGTTGCTTCACATATCCCCTGCTCACAAAGCTATCCTTGACAAAGTCTTACAAGAATCTTCAATGCCTAACAATATTGATATCACACAATTTCAATCTATGGTCTCTAGCATTGCATCCCCTTATCATTTAAACTTTTCTGACAAAGATCTTCAGTGCTCCATTCACTCTTCACACAACGAAGCCCTTCACATTGAAGTGTTTGTCAAATAATGCCATATCAAATGAATCTTGGTGGATGGTGGAGTTGGTCTTAATATGTGTTCCTTGAAATTAATAAAACAATTGGCATATTCTGAGAAAGATGTTGGCACCTCCAAGATCATTACTATCAGAGCATATTATGATGCCGAGAGAGATACCGAAGGGATTATTTACTTACCTATCCAAGTTGGGCTGATCACTACTGAAACCCGTTGTTAGGTTCTTGATATTGAGCTTCCTTATAACATCATCCTTGGTCATCCATGGATACATTCCCTCAAGATAGTTCCTTCTACATACCATCAATGTCTTAAATTTCCACATAACGGTGTTGAGATTACTATCCATGTTGATCCCAATCTATTTGAATTTTGTCGTGCCTTTCAAGTTAAATACCAGAGTCTAAACCGCATTCCTATCAACACCGAGGCATATCCATCTTCATCATATATAGATACATCCGACCTACTAAAGCCATCATCTAGCAAAGCCGCTTCTAATCTCTGTATCAAGTACACCAAACATGGCCTAGGTGAGTACACATTGCAAGAATCTTCATCCGCATCTATTTCGGATACAGAAGTTGGGTCTTCATTGGTAGGAGCGGTCTCTAACTCTGCTACCATCAATAACTCCTTTCATATCACCAACCTTTTTCTAGGATCCTCCATCTTCATGCTTTCCACAATCTCCATCTAATGATGAACTCAATCCTAGTTCCCAACACACTCCTAGTCTCAGTGACAAACGCAGGCCTCCCCAAGCTAAAGATGTTGGTAATTCCTCCATCCATCCTAAGTCCACTATTTCCCATCAAAAACCCCATCGTAAATTCCACAAGCATGTGACCGTACATCTTCCGCCATCTAATTTACCTCCGCTTCTTCCAACTCCTAAACTCTCGCCATCAACTTTACTTCCATATCCTCCACTTCCCACATTCTATAACTTTCAAAAGCATGTGACCATACATCTTCCACCATCCAATTTACCCCCACTCCTTCCAACTCCTAATATACCTCCATTTTCCTTGTCACCATTGTTACCAACACCTAATTATCCCTTTATCCATCAGTACCATTACATTCCTAATCATGACCAACAAATGCACATACTGTCTAAGCATAAAGCTTCCACTCATTCTGCCAACCCCGCTTACATCAAATCCATTAGATTCAAAAATAAAAATTTGGATGCCTCTACCTCTAAAGCTAAAAATCCTACCAAGAATCCTAAAGATTCTCATGCCTTAGGGTATCAAAGCAAAGAATCACAACCTAGCACATCTAAAAAGATAGCTAAGCCTATAACTCCATAAGAAGAGCTGACACCCAAAATGGTTTGGGTTCCTAAGCAAATAAGCAAGCCAACCAAATGAGGCATCCTTATCCTAAACGACAAATCCCAATCATCCCCTTCCATCCAAAAATGCAATTCCATACAAAAGTTTCAACTTCCTAAATCCCACAAGCAAGGAAAAAATCATGAAAATCCTAAGTCTATGTGGGTACCTAAATCGCTAAGTCATCCATCCCCTAAGAAAACATCCCCATTGCTTCCTACACCACCTTCCCATCAAAATCTTCATTGTTTATCATGGTGTGTGCAACCATTGGTCATGGTTCCATTCCATTCCACAACATTTCCATATACCTCCATATCTCCATCCTTCATCCATTATCCTACATGTCTCACCTACCACCTTCCTATTGTCCATGCTTTTGCATAAGCCTTCCATAATCCACTATCCCCATTCACTTATCCTTGCATAAGCCTTTCATCCTTGCATGAACCTTTCATAATTCACCTCATAATCCACTCTCCACCTAATCCATCCTTCATCCATGCAATCCCTTACCAACATCGATGAGAATAATGACATGGTCCATGCGACGACATCCATCTCCAAAGGGTCTACCAACATCCATTGAAGTAGACACTTGAGTCCCTCCTATTCATTACCATGGTGAAAACTTGGCAAACAGGCACCATGTGTAATCAGTAATCCCACAAAAAACAAAAATCCATCCAATAGTGAAAACCACTTTATGGCACTTTGGATAACAAAAAAATAATAGTATAAGATAAATAATCCGTCCTCTGGTGAAAACCTGGTAAACAGGCGCCTTGGATAAGTACCATAGTGAAAACCTAGCAAACAGGCGCTATGTGTAGTGACCAATCTCCATTATCTTCTTAGTTTGTTTGATCACCACTCTTGCTAGCATACTTCGTCATCTTATCCTACATAATCCATATCATAATCTGCATTTCATTGCAATAAATAGCTTTTCCATCTTCACCTCTATCAATGCTAGCTATCATACTTGAGACATTGTTGCAATAACTATATCTTTTTGGCACCTGAGCATCTTGTCCGTACACACTCTCCATTGTCGCTTCTCCATAATAAACCTCATTTTGCACTGGGGGCATTTGTTGAGCCTTATTTGGAAGCGGATACTGCTAGCTCTAGCAAATAACACATCGAACACCTTAGCTCACAACACAACAAACTTTCAACTTCAACCATAGCATTCATCCAACTTCAAACATGGCAAACATTTACAACCAGGATTCATATCTTTGCAATCAATTCAAGCTCAAACAACATCCAAAAACATTAAAAAAAATCACCAACGCAAGTATCCAAGCAATAAGTTGATTCTTTCAACATCACTCACCAGCGTAATAAGCAAGAACTACATCCCAGCTCTATCGTTAAAGCCTTGATCCCATGGATATAGGGTATGTAGGCAATTTGAGATGTGAAGGAAGCACTTTGATTCAGGCAAAAACAATAGCCCCTCTTTTCATCATCTATCTTCCATCTTTCTTCTAATCTTTCATCTCATATTCTTCTATTTTCCATCACACACATCATCAATAAAACCCAGAACTACATATTCATCATGTCTCATCCTCATCATAAATGTGCTTTGTGGATACAGAGTATGTAGATAGTCTAGAATACAAAGGAAGTTTCCAGTACTCAAGCACAAATGATCCACCCCATCTTCTTCATCTTCTCTCATCTTCCATCTTCTTCTCTTTGATTAGCTCAAGTAGGAAGCAGACTATGTGTATACTGAAAGCCCAAGCACTTTAACAAATCAAGGATAAGCCAGAAGCTATTTGTCCGCATGTCTTAAGCCAACATTTGCTATAGCATTTTATCAACATCTTTAGCCTTCAATAGGATGCAGCTTTCCTCTTAACAAGGCCCCATCTTAAATCCATCTAAGAGCACCTAAATTTGGCAAGAGAACATGATGACAGTATCTTTGGTTTTATCTTTTGATTTATCTTTTGTCCCTTTTCTATGCCTAATCAAGACTGCCTTGATCTATCTATATCTTGGTATGTTGCGATGAAGTAAGGAATGGGGCATGGTCATATTACTTTCATATGTTGTGTTTGCGGGATGATCTTATTATCTTCCTAAGCATATTGGTATCTTGTATGTGTTGGGATTAGCATCTTACATATCAATATCTCTAGCATCTGAGAAGCTAAATAGTCTCTTATGCACGAGAGACTATTCTATGTCAAGACTAGCTCCATACATATAACCAACAAGTTGTCACTATGCGTAGTGGAGATAAGCTCAAACTATTGCTTGTAGTGTCAAAGTCCATCTCGAAACACTAGCCACTATTCATATCTAGTGTATGTTGGCTCAACATCTTAACCTCATGCATTCAGACAAGATTGTAGCATGCTATTTTTGCATTGGATATCTTGACACCTTGGTCTTCTATACCCTGGTGCATAACATCCACATGCTATATCAAACATAAGGATTGCATTTCTTTTCATTTTTGAGCAATTACTTTTAAAGTTGCCCATCATGCCATCTATTTATCTCATTATCTACCTATATAGTCCTCAACCAAGATCAATAATTTCCATCGTCCTTCTTCCACATCTCTTATCCTGCAAAACAAGTGTGTTAGGCATATAGAGGTCCATCACATATCATATCATTACCATTTATCTATACGCTTGAGTCCACATCATATCATTACCATTTACATATTTGCATTATCATACATTTTCATTCATATCATTTGCATAAATTTCCATACATA
This sequence comes from Cunninghamia lanceolata, assembly GCA_027924645.1. Classification (NCBI taxonomy): domain Eukaryota; kingdom Viridiplantae; phylum Streptophyta; class Pinopsida; order Cupressales; family Cupressaceae; genus Cunninghamia; species Cunninghamia lanceolata. The sequence goes on along the minus strand of BSBN01001465.1, from coordinate 3,203,461 downwards.
ATCCATGAAAATACAAATACAACATGCATAACCATCATAATACCAATAGTACATCCATTACAACATCATGTAGATAACCAATATGCCATCATATATATATATATATATATATATATATATATATATATATATATATATATATATATATATATATACATGTGTCAATATACAAGTGTCTACATATACAAGCTGAGCCATAAAGAATGTATGTACAATCGGCTCTAGGCCTCATCATGATACAACATAATATACATAAACAAGGTAGCCCTAATGACTACTAGCAGCTCCCTCACCCTGACCGCCACCACTGGGTCATGCACCTATCCCCCTATCCCTCTATGGCCCCCATCACTGATGCTACAGATCGAGATCCACCTGTCCTCCATGAACCTGAAGCTAGGCTGCCTCTGCTCTACTGGCACAGCCCCATAGTATAAGCCTCTATAATACTCCACCTCACCCTATACTCTCCACAACTCTGGCTGTACCTGTGTCAACTGTGTGGCCAAATACATCGTAGCCCCATCTATACCCAATGCAGCCATTGCTCTATCCCACTCACTAGTCATCCCCTGTAGCTGTTGCACAGCTGTATCCCTCTTGTCGCACACCAACTCTCAGGAGCTCTAGATCTCTATACTCAAATGAACACAACTGAGCACAAATGAGCCTATTTGCCCTTGAAGGACCTACTTATAGCCCCTATCCAAACCCTAGTTCTTCAATGCCAAAGCCTATTTTCTTCTGCATCATCCCATTTCCTCCCACCCAGCCCCCCTTTTTTTTCTTCATGTCAACCTTGTTTCCTGGCTTTTCCTTTTATCGCGAGCTAACCCAGCCCTTCCTGGTTAGCCTGGCTTACCTCTCAAGGGGGCATCACCTACCAGTTACACTGGGGCATAACCTTGTTTATCGAATGAATATCGTATCTTCTTTGACACAATGCTCTATCGAACATTGTATCAAAGAGGGGCAAAATATAGACACCCAAAATTGACTCATTATCACTACCATTCAAACATCACATTATCCATCATCTGCATTTGTCTAACACACTAGAGCAATATCCCTAACATAGCTATTTTCTTCTATTTCCTCTAAGCTATAATTAAATAATCTTTAATTATTTAATTATTTTCATTCTTCTATTTTAATTAAATAAATTTTATTTATTTAATTCAAAATTTCTTTCATAAATCCACTTTCTAATTAATTAAATAAATTTTATTTATTTAATTAATTTCTCTTATTATTTATCTCATGAGCCGACATGTGTGCCTCTTTCATTTAAAAAAGATAAGTGGTACTACATCCTTTATTTAATATCTTTCACATGTAGTACTTTTTATGTACACAAGCACACATAAGCCTTATCTTCCCTCCACTTGTCAGTTCTGCATTGACTTGCTACCAATCACACCATCATATCCTTCAACTTCATAATGAACAAAAGTTAGTTCATCCATAAATCTCATTCCTAATTGGATAGGAACTCTGCAAATAATCTTGGATTCAAATTTGCCTTTACCAAAAATAATTTCTGTAGTTCCTTCTATCCATAAGTCTTTAGGAAAACAATTATAGCTAGCAACATTAATATCTGCTCCAGTATCCCATAAAAAGGCTAATGGATACATTTTAATACCATGAGGGTGAATTGTAAGTATAACACCTGGGCATGTTGTAGTCTTTAGATTTCTCTGTAGGGCTCTCATCTGATGATGATTGCTGCTACAACCTTCTTCTATAAGTGGAGCGATATTGGGAATAAGAACCGGACTCTAGGATGGTTCATATGTAGGCAGTTCTAAAGGACTGTAAGGTTTTTCTACACACAACAATTGTTCTTCACGAGCTGATACTCATTGTGGTAACTGGACCCCAGTTGATGAATTATATTAGTTGATGTATCTGTCTAGTTCATGAGACCTTTCCATTTCTTCAACCAAATTGATGTTTTCTTCATCATCAATTTCTTCAATTTCAGCTTGAGCCTGCTGAATAACCTTTTCTAAGAAGATTTTTCTTTGTCATCTCCATAGACGCCTTGCCATACTACCAGCTAAGGGTGCTGCAGCCATACTACATTGAGCAATTGGCATTTTTAACTCTGAAGGAGTTACGGGTTGAACATAGTTAAGGATTGGCATTCTCCTTACTAACTCATTTTCTTTAAACAAGAAATGCTTTTTTGAATTAAGTTGTTCTAGTTTACTAGTCAGCTTCTTCCAGGTTTCCTGTCCCATATTCATCTCATGGAGCCTTTTTTCAATCTGGATAATCTCTTCAACTACCTTATCCAATTCGGCTCTTGTATTTCTTCTAAGAATTCTACAGAAGAAAGAATTCTCTGAATCAAAAGATTCTGATTCTTCATTTTGTACATTTATTTGATTTATATTTGCCTGCTTAGGAGCAGACACAAATTCAACCTAATCAGATTCAGTCATTTTTGAGGTATCAGAAAGAATAACATCTTCTGAATCTGAGGGATAATCATTGATGAATTCAAATTCATCATTGTTGTCAAGACCAGCTTCTCTGGCTACACGAACCTTTCCTTTGTTCTTTTTCTTATTTCTATCTGGACATTTATTTGCATAATGTTTACTTTTGCAAATATAACAAGTAGGTTCCCATTTTTTACCAGAGCTTCTTTTATCCTTTTTTATGAAATATCCCTTCTTCTTAGGATATTTGTTGTACATTTTCTTCTTCTTATAATATTTATTACTTTTATCAAAATATTATTTTTTAGAAGAAGATTTGCATTCTTTACATTTATCAGAATACTGATTAGAAGGCATGAGCTGATAACACACAGAAGATGAAATCAAAGGCTTGACTTTCTTTATTTCTCTTCACTTCTATGAGGCTTGACAAACTTCTTCATGTATTTCTACCAAAAATTGAACCAACTGAGGATATGTCAGTTCTTTCATTTCTATACCATCATTGACCAAATTTTTGAGAACCCTTTTGTGATAGAATTCTCCTACATCATTACCAAAACTTTTAAGAAAAGGAGTGAACATGAACTCATGATTATGCTCATGGCCAGACTGATAGAAATTCTTATACTGGTCATCACAATATTCTTTAAAATATTTTAAATCTTTACACTTGCCTCTAATGAACTTGTTGTAGGCAAGTTTTTCTCTTGTGTCTGTTTTTCCAACAAACAGACGGGTTAACTGAGCACACACCTAATCTATTCCATGATTTATCAGGTTTTCTCTAAAAGTATCTTCTAGTCTATCCCAAACATTTCTAGAAACTCCAGTCATAGAATTGAGGGCTTTTTTGATCACTTGAGCTTCATCGGCTCCAGCATTGGTAGATATGTAGTTAGTGATCTAGGCACACATGGCATCAATTCCCTCATATTTTCCACATCCTCAAAACTGTCAAAGTTGACCAGAGGAGGAGTATCTGACTTGTAGGACTGGATGTTCTTGAATGGATCAACTAGATTTGAACCATTAGGATTGGTTCCATTTCCTCTAGCCATCTGGAATTTTCCAGATGCTTTCTCTTCCTCAGTAGTGTCTCTGAGATTCCCGGTTGTGGGATCAAAGATTTTTTCAATTACAGGTTGTTTGACAACAGTAGATAACTTAGGACCTTCATACTAAGCCAGTAAATAGATTTTCACACTAGAAGGGAAATTCAACACTTTTGTTTTATGAGACTGGGTTTGAACAGTTGTGACCAGAGTTTTAATCTCAGAAGATTCTTGAACAATAGAATCTTTTAACAAAACATGATTAGAATTAACATGTTGAATTTCTTGTTGGACAAGATCTATCTTGTCTTCTATGTGATTCATTTGAATTCTACAGTTTGAGAACTGTGAGCTTAACACATCATTATCTAATTTGTTTTCTGGTCTGACTTGTTGCAGCTTTTCTCTATGAACTTCTACTGCTTTGTGCAGAGCTACACACGTAGCCATCGAATCTCCACCGTTGATTAATTTTGGTTGAGTTCTATATAAACACCCTCTCATTCCATACTACATCTATTGAGCATTCATATAGCGTCTACATTATCATCCTGAGCATATTGAGCACTTCAATATCCATCTAGCATATTAGCTTTTATCATCCATCCATCATGGCAGCTTTTATCTTCATAATTGTTCATTGTTGAAGAAGCAATCCACATCATAAACAACGAATCATACAATCTAGGTGATATTGTTCTTGAATTACATGCTTTTGATTTCATTTGGATTAGATTCTTTGATGATGATAGGGTTAGGTTTTCATGGATATGCTTGATCTTATTAACCTGATTTTTACCTATCACAAAAACTATATTCATGATTGTAGATAACTATGTTTTTTTCAAATTGTAATAGCAATAATGAGAATCATTTGTACAAAAAATTGCATATTAAAATACACACCGTGATTTCCAACATGCAACTCACAAGGTCAAACTTGATTATACCACATCTATCTTCACAATTGTAGATAACTAAGTTCATTTTTTCAAATAACAATAGTGATAACAACAATTGTAGCATACAAAAATGTAGGTTTAAAAGCACATTATATTTTTCAACCTCTAATTCACAAGGTTGAGAAACCCAATTATACCACAATTGTCTTCACAACTATAGGTAACTATGTTCATTTTTTGAATAACAACAATGATAATGACAATGATCTATACACAAAATTACATGCTAAAATACACACTATGTTTTTCAACATGTAATTCACAAGGTTCTCAAACCTAATTATACCAAAACTATCTTCATAACTATAGATAACTACGTTTATGTTTTCAAATAACAATAATAATAACCATAATGATTTGTATACAAAATGTAGGTTGAAAAACACATTTTATTTTTCAACTTGCAATTCATAAGGTTGTGAAACCTGATTATACGATAATTGTCTTCACAACTGGATACAACTATGTTCATTTTTTTAAATTGTAATAGCAATAACGAAAATGACTTGCACACAATTACATGTTGGAATACACAATGTGTTTTTCAAAATGAAACTCATAAGGTTCTCAAACCTAATTATACCACAACTATAGATAACTACATTTAAATTTTTAAATAACAATAGTGATAATGACAATTGTGGCATACAAAAATACAAGTTGAAAAACACATTGTGTTTTTCAACCTACAATTCACAAGGTTCTCAAACTTGATTATACCACAACTATCTTCACAACTCTAGATAATTGCATTCACTTTTCAAATAACAACAACAATAACCACAATGATTTGTATACAGAATTGCATGTTGAAATACACACTATGGTTTTCAACATGTAATTCACAAGATTCTCGAACCTAATTATATCACAACTATTATGTTCATTTTTTAAATAATAGTAATAACCATAATGATTTGTACACAAAATTGTATGTTGAAATACACACTGTGTTTCAACCTACAATTCACAAGGTTCTCAAACCTAATTATACCACAACTTTCTTCATAACTATAGATAGTTGCATTCACTTTTCAAATAACAATAGAAATAACCACAATGATTTGTACAAAAATTTGTAAGGTCAAAAACACGCTATCATTTTCAACTTGCAACTCATAAGGTTCTCAAACCTGATTATACCACAAGTGTCTTCACAACTATAGATAACTATGTTTTTCAAATAACAACGATGATAATGACAATTGTAGCATACAAAAAAGTAGGTTGAAAAATATATTATGTTTTTCAACCTTCAATTCACAAGGTTCTCAAACCTAATTATACCACAACTATCTTCTCAACTCTAGATAATTGCATTGCTTTTCAAATAGCAATAGCAGTAACCATAATGATTTGCACACAAATTTGTAGGTTCAAATAGATATTGTGGTTTTCAACCTGCAACTCACAAGGTTCTCAAACCTGATTATACCACAAGTGTCTTCACAACTATAGATAACTATATTCATTTTTTAAATTACAATAGCAATAACCACAATGATTTATACACAAAATTGCATGTTGAAATACACACCATGTTTTTCAACCTACAATTCACAAGGTTCTCAAAACTGATTATACCACAATTGTCCTCACAATTGTAGATAGTTGCATTTTATTTTCAATTAACAACAGTAATAACCACAATAATGTTGGCAAGAGACACTATATGGATTCATGGTTGTTGTCATTGATGGCAACAAAGGTCATCCCACTTATCTGCAAGTCATGGTGTGCCTCTACCGGAAGTCAGAATGAAGAACTATTGTGGTCCGGTGAATAAGAACAGAGCATGTGGCAAGGTCCGACAGATTGGTCCGGACCTCTAAGAGGAAGTGTCTTGGTACAGTGTGGATTTGGGGAAGTCAAGAGGACTACCTTGAGCAGTATATTCCAAGGATTTAGCCTCCGGTGATGGACAAAGAAAAAGATATGAATAGCTGAGTACCGGATTCCTGAAAGACAGTGAAAACAGAGGAAGAACTGACTGACTGAGCATCAGAATATTTTCCGGATGTGTTACTGTTGATGGTAAAGGTTGTGAAGGCATGAATCATGTTTGGCCGACATGATTAATGATATCTACAAGTATATGCTTGATCCGCATTGCTTGGTGAGCAAGGATTCAGCCGATAGAACAGAGTTTGTAAGAAACTAGACTGTTCCGGATGCCGACTAGAAAGGTGATGAAATTACTTGTGCGGATATATATAGAGGATGGATTTAGTTGTGAAAAGTGTGATTGTGTGATGGGGTATGCGAACAAGTACAGAGCAGAGTAGAAGTAGTAAGAAAGATCCGGTATGTGAAAAGATAGCAGAATAAAGAACAGAGGAAAGATGAAGTGCAGCAGATCAGTGTACTGAGCTTAACCGGAACTGAACCCTAGCATATGTAGGTGCTTCCAATCAGTTCAAGTATTGTATAACATTCTTTGTAGACAGTGTGTCTCCTTGTAGGCAGTGGGCCTCTTTGTGAGCAGTGTGCTCGGGCAGTGAGCCCTAATTGGCAAGTGCCATTTTTGTAACTCCTTATTCTTCTAACAGAGAATAATCTTTGGGTTAATCACCCCGTGGTTTTCTCCCTTAACCGGGTTTCCACGTCAAAAATACTGTGTCATGTGTTTCTCATTTCATGATAATGTTTGTTTGTTTAATTCAATGCTGCTTTGATTAGTAAGAAAGTTCAAAAAGAAGAAATAATTAGGATAACTGATTCACCCCCCTCTCAGTTATCAACAATTGGTATCAGAGCGAGGTTCCTCCTAATAGAGCCTAACAGCTTGAGGAAGATCTGGGAGTTCAAATGGATGCATATGGTTTAAGGGAGCAACTCAAGACTGCCCTTGAGGATCTTGAACAGTCAAATTCTGAAGTCAATGAATTAAAGGAAAGACTCAAACAAGCTGATGAATTCATGAGAGAACTAAAAGACAAATTAAGTCTCTCTATGAAAAAGAGAAAGGAGCTGCTCCAACAATTGGCAAGCCAAACTGAAGAAAGCAATACAAATGAAGAATTGACTGAGAAAACCAAGTTATGTGAAAAGTTATCAAAAGAAGTCATTATGTTAAGACATGAAATGGAATCAAGAACTATAAAGTTTACTCAAGAGATTGAAGAAAAAAGAAAAGCTGAAGACAATCTAAGACAATCTCTTAAAGAGAAATCAGAAGAATGCCACCAGATGGACAGGATTATTAGACATCTTGAATCTGATCTTGAAGATGCCAAAGATAATGAAGAAAAACTTGAGGATCAAATTGTCTCTCTCAAAAGAGATCTTCAAACAGCAAATGAATATAAAGAAAAATTCAAGATAAGTTCTGCCCAACTTGAAGTACTTCTTGGAAGTCAAAAGAAGACAGATGACAAGTACGGTTTGGGATATGAGAAAGGAGAAAGCTCCAGATCTGGTCAAAAGAATTTTGGATCAGAAAATCTAAGGAATAGGCCTAGAAGACCTTCGGTAAGATAGCCCAATGCTCAAAGATATCCATCTTTCAATGGATACTGCCACAGCTGCAATCACTTTGGTCACAAAGCTAATCAGTGCAGAAAAAGAATGAATCAAACTAATCCATCCTTCTTCGGACAGTGCTTTAACTGCAAAAGGTATGGACACAAGTCTCATGAATGCAGAAATATGCAAGTAAACAAATCATTCAATGGTAGATGCTTTACATGCAATAGAGTAGGTCATATGGCTAATCAATGCAGATCAAGAGGTTATCAGTCAAATATGCAGAGAAATGTTATTTGCCAAATCTGTAATAGGTCCGGTCATAATGCTAAAGTCTGCAGAAGCAAGAATCAGGACAAAAGAGGTCTGGTGTATAATCAGAATCAAGACAAGGGTAAACAAAAGATGAATGCGGATGAAGTTAGGAATCAGATGAGCAAGATTTGGGTAAAGAAAAGTTTAGAGAATACAGAAACTGGATCCGCACCAGACTCTGGTGCTGATATTCCTTCCGGAAATTAAAAAGTAAGCTCTGGCTCAAGGGGAGACTCAAAGAAAATCCTGTTCCCCCAGCCAATCAAGTGGTGCTGAATATGGCACAAGATGCGGAGTAAAGGGTTTGAAGAGATAAGTCTTGAGATAATCCAGATAAGATTTCAGAGGTCTGCATGAATATATAAAGATGTTGTGATCGATCAAGTAAGACCTATTCCGGGAGATGCTCCGGAATGACAGAAGATTACAAAAGGGTCCGGAGAGATCCAGAAGTGCATTATTTCACTCTGCGGATTGGACAGAGTGTTTGGGATGTTCTTGTAATGTGTCATCTTGATTTGTTCATGATTGAAAGATCCGCATGATGTTCATAGATCAGGACTGATCTGGGATACTCCAAGCTATTCGGATAAGGCAAACCGGAATAATGCAGGTGGAGCATTTATTGCAAACAGATATTAGGGTTTGCGAAACGATATAAGGGATTTCTCAACAATCACTTGATCATTCCACATCCAAGAAGAAGCAAAAAGCGGAGCTCTGCAACGAAATTCATCAAGTTCACCGAAGATCTCCTGCCAAAGTCATTACATACAGAAATCAATCCAGCCACTCCGTGTAACCGAAGACGCAAAAGGTATTTTCCACTTTCGATATCTTGCTACAAATCTTTTGAAGAAATGGCTACTCCAAATATAGTAAAAATCTCAGATAGGCCCCAACCTGAATTTAAGAAACATCCATACAAGTCATTGGAGGTAGATCCCTTAGGAGCATTTTCCTGTGTTCCTCCTGGAGTTTTACACACAGAAGACATTAGGTTTTACATACATGCAAGCATTGAGGAATTCGGGGAATTCAAATTAAGAGATCTCTATCACAAACAACTGATAGACAATGCTTTTGAGCTTAAACCAGAGTACAAGGGTATCCAGAAGAAACAATTTGATCAATTCATTCATTTCCCCTGCTTTGAAGAAGAAGAATGGGTCTGGTATGTATTGAGCAGAATGCATGACAACTTCCTATGGCTGGATAGACCTTGCAAAATCACAAAAGAGGCAATTAGGGTAGTAACTGGTCTATACTCTTCCGGAGGGATACCTATCCTCAAATCTGTTAAAAACAACATTGTAACTGAGGCCACCGGATCAAAATTTGACAAGAGGGTAATGACCATTGAAGATATTTTGGATTCGGATATCAAGTATGCATCCATGATAATAGGATACAAGATCTATCACTCCAGCAGGGAGAATTCTATATCCAGAACTGCAGTATATACTGCCTATGAAATGCTAAGGAAGAATGCAGATTATGATCTCTGCGAACTGCTCCTAAGCCAATTAATGGAAAATATATAGAAAATCAAGAAGGACAAAAAGAATTCCTTTAAGTATGGTACTCTTATATTATGTCTGTTTTTCTACTTCATGAATGAGCTGCCCGAATCAAGTGGATGGGCATGGCAGAATGACAAACCTGTTGCAGTCCAGATAGGAGATTATCTACATGGGCTTGGGGATGCCAAAGCAAGAAATACAGCCCTATGGGGATACTTTAAAAACTTCCAAAGCACGATGCAAGCAAGAGAAAGAATTCCCCAGTCTCTTGTTGAAAAATACAAAGACTCAGTGTGCTTTATGGTGGACACTGATCAGTGCCTAATGGAGGCAGTGGAGCCAAGGACTGTCTGGATCATGCCCATGGGGTATGAACTGGATGAACAGATAGTGGAGCTGCATGTTCAACACATGCTAAGTCAGCCCAAAGATCCAAAGGCAGAAAGGTTTGGAACCTTTGAGGAGCTGAGTGTAAAGATCCATGTAGAACTCAGGGAACCTGAGATAAAGAGGAAGGTGAGAAAAGAAGTAGAGCATATTGCTCAAGGCCTAGGCATCCCAAAGGAGGCACTTGATGCCAACCGGGAAAAGAGAAGAAAGGCTGAGGAAGAAAAGAAAGAAGCAGAAAAGAAAAGCAAGAAAAGTACTCCGGTGGAAACCTCAACCCGAACCAGATCATCAAAAGGATCTACACCTATCAGAACCAAAAGCTCAATACCGGAAGTCCAGGGATCCGGTAAGAGATCCAAGACAAAAGCCTCAAGAGCTTATCAAAGCCAAAAGGATGAAGAAGAAACTGAGTCAGATGAGGGAGTGAAAGAAATAAAGAAACAGAAAAAGAAAGGATCCGGTAAACCCTCTTCTGGCCGAGACAAGGAAGAAATGACAGAAGAATTTTCTGAAAAGCCCACCCTGTCTCTAGACAGTGTAGTCAAATCAGTCACTGTGGATGGGAACCTTCAACCGGTGGCTGAATTCTATGATGACTACAATGAGGCAGATCAAAAGATCCTCCAGGAAGCTATAATAAGGTACTTGAACATCTACAATAAAGCTTTTATTGAGATTATCTCTGAAATCCCAAAGAGCCTAGAGATGGAACTAGAAATAAGAAAGAACAATGCCATGGCAAAAGACCTTGAGATCAGGGAACAAATAGCTATTCAGCTATATCCTTCAATTGATCACAAAACAATGAACATGATATTCAAGGACTGCAAGGATGAATTCAGAAGCAAAGCAAGGATGAATCAGCTTATGCTTGGTGAGACTGACAAAGTAGCCAAGGACACTGAAGAGATCCTCCGGAATACATTCAAAAGGTTCAATATTCCTGTTACAGAGGACTTAGGTGCAGAAACAGCTGCAGACTTGGAATCATCTGCTTCGGAAGAAGTGCCACTAGAACAGACTAACATCTCTTCTCTGACTTCTCCTACAATCTCCAGATCCCAAGAAGAAGAGAAATCACAGGAGAAAGAAGCAGTAGAAAAGGAAAAAGAGGCTGACTGCACCAAGGATGCAGAGAAAGAGAAAAATCCAACAGAGAAAACCACAACTGCAAGTGGTAAAAATGTGGAAGGAGATAAGACTCCTAAGGACAAAACTGCAGAAGAAAAGAAACATCTGTCTCCAGCAAAGACACTGCACAAACTGTTCAAAAGTTTCTAAGCCAAGAAACTTTAGAGATTGATGAACCGGAGCTTCTAAAAGGCCCATTTGACTTTGACTCTCTCTCTCCGGTACAGACAATGAAGATAGCTTCATTTGCAAATGCTAAGGCAAATGAAAAACTCCTAAAGTCTCATATGGAAGACTGTGAGTTGATAGAGGCTGCTTCCGGAGTGCTTGAAAAGATTATGCCATCAATCCAGATAGATCCGACAGCCTCCTCCTCCGGTAATCTCAAAACCTTAGTCAGCAGTGTTGATACACATTTTGATTCTCTAGAAAAATCAGCTGAAGAAAAGGTCCGGAAGGAATTTTTGGATAAAAGATTTTCAGAAGTATTAGGATTAATCTCTAATGATAGGAGAAATATGAGTATTGGAATAAAGAGCTTAGAAAATGCTCTTAAGGATGGCGGTGATATCTACAAATTTTGTATCTCCTGGTCAAAGGCAACAGTAGAAATTGATAAGAAAATAAAAGCGAATAGGACAAACTACAAAGTCTGTCTCAAAGTTTTGATCCTCTCTCTTCATCCATAGTAAATCAAGAATGTCAAACTATTGCAATCACAAATGCAATAAAGAACTTTGAGAAGGAAAGGAAGAATATTACTAACCGGATGGGAGAACTTAGAAGGATTATAATCCCTAAGTTAGAAACTATGCATGAGGCTATCAGTGATGCTCAGACTACCACCCAAACAAATGATCCGACAGATCTCAAGAGGGCAGAAGCTTTTGCATTTTTGTTGAGTGGTCACATTTCAATTTTGGATAGAATGAAGCAAAGTTGGGCTACAGAACTGATCCAACTGAAGACATCTTTTGCAGACAGTCTTCAGTTTATGTGAGTATGTAAATATGCGGCTATATAGAGAAAATTTTTGAAAATTTTGGTGTGTGGACCCTACCCTTTGCCATTGATGTCAAAGGGGGAGTGAGGAGCAGTGAAAAATGAGGAATCCAACTAAGGGGGAGTTCCAGAAATTGTATATAAAGATAGAGCATCAGCAAAGGGGGAGCATAGTGTAAACACTTAGTCATTTTTCACTAAGTGTTGCCATCAATGCCAAAGGGGGAGATTGTTGGCAAGAGACACTATATGGATTCATGGTTGTTGTCATTGATGGCAACAAAGGTCATCCCACTTATCTGCAAGTCATGGTGTGCCTCTACCGGAAGTCAGAATGAAGAACTATTGTGGTCCGGTGAATAAGAACAGAGCATGTGGCAAGGTCCGACAGATTGGTCCGGACCTCTAAGAGGAAGTGTCTTGGTACAGTGTGGATTTGGGGAAGTCAAGAGGACTACCTTGAGCAGTATATTCCAAGGATTTAGCCTCCGGTGATGGACAAAGAAAAAGATATGAATAGCTGAGTACCGGATTCCTGAAAGACAGTGAAAACAGAGGAAGAACTGACTGACTGAGCATCAGAATATTTTCCGGATGTGTTACTGTTGATGGTAAAGGTTGTGAAGGCATGAATCATGTTTGGCCGACATGATTAATGATATCTACAAGTATATGCTTGATCCGCATTGCTTGGTGAGCAAGGATTCAGCCGATAGAACAGAGTTTGTAAGAAACTAGACTGTTCCGGATGCCGACTAGAAAGGTGATGAAATTACTTGTGCGGATATATATAGAGGATGGATTTAGTTGTGAAAAGTGTGATTGTGTGATGGGGTATGCGAACAAGTACAGAGCAGAGTAGAAGTAGTAAGAAAGATCCGGTATGTGAAAAGATAGCAGAATAAAGAACAGAGGAAAGATGAAGTGCAGCAGATCAGTGTACTGAGCTTAACCGGAACTGAACCCTAGCATATGTAGGTGCTTCCAATCAGTTCAAGTATTGTATAACATTCTTTGTAGACAGTGTGTCTCCTTGTAGGCAGTGGGCCTCTTTGTGAGCAGTGTGCTCGGGCAGTGAGCCCTAATTGGCAAGTGCCATTTTTGTAACTCCTTATTCTTCTAACAGAGAATAATCTTTGGGTTAATCACCCCGTGGTTTTCTCCCTTAACCGGGTTTCCACGTCAAAAATACTGTGTCATGTGTTTCTCATTTCATGATAATGTTTGTTTGTTTAATTCAATGCTGCTTTGATTAATAAGAAAGTTCAAAAAGAAGAAATAATTAGGATAACTGATTCACCCCCCCTTTCAGTTATCAACAATTAATTTGTACACAAAATTGTAGACATGCTATCATTTTAAACATGTAACTCACAAGGTTCTCAAATCTGATTATACTAATTCACTTCACAACTGTAGATAACTACATTTGTTTCTAAAATAACAAAAATAATAATTATAGTGATTTGTATATAAAATTGCATCTTTAAATAGACATGTGATTTCCAAGCTTCACATGTTTAGTTCACCAACATTTGTAAGATACCAAAGTTATGGATTATAAAGACTTTTTGGTTTGCAAATATGTTGAATCTAATTAATAGTTTCCCTTTCATGCTCTACTTCTAAGCTACATATCAGATGTTTTTTATTAAGATAAGCTACATATCATATGTTAATATATATCTCAAGCAACCATTTTTCTCCATGGACCTTGAAAAAGCGGTAGAAAATAAAATGGCACAGTAAAATTATTTTCAAGGAATATTCAAATATTAGTTTATATATTAAAGTGTATAAATGCTAGGATTATTCAAATATTAGTTTATATATGAAAGTGTATAAATGCTACAAATATTTAAATATTAGTTTATAATTATAGAAATGCAATAAACAATGAATTAAAATTTAAAAATGCTAGTCTTGACAAATTTTACATGTATTTTGATGTTATTTCCTTTTACAACATATAATTTTGCTAGCTTGAATATTGCAACAACCTTTGAAAAATAATTCTTTAAAACTCTTAATTCACATGTGCTATATCAACAAGAGAATGTTAAGATTGAATAAAATGGTTATTGATTCATTATGGAAACAAGTGTGACTAAAACCTTTCAAGCACAATGTTTGAAAAATCTTAATAATTCAAAGATATCTAAATCAATACATGGAAATTGTATTAGGGGAGGATGTTCAAAGAATTGTTCATCCTCACAATTATTGTCGGTGTTAAAGATTGACTGGATAGATTACCGACATTGGTTTGAGCCATGAGAGACAAGCTTTCGTATGCTTAGCAAAGTTAAAAACATAGAGATTGCAAAGCAAAATAATTCCATAAATGAATAGGACAAGCTGAATAATATTATGAACAAAGTGGGTACATATATTGTAAGTGGTTGAGTCGAATTAGAAGTTGACTTATACACTCCAATAGTGGTGGTGAATTTGCTCCTCCAAATGGCAAAGCGGTAGCACCACATACCTTGGATGAGTTTGACCAACTCTCCAAGTCACCACATAGCCAACTAAGATGGATTAATGCCAAGTGTTGAAGTACATGCATAATTACTTAAATAATAAGTAATTAACAATAATCCTCTACACTAACACCCCCCTTTAAGAATAGCTTAGGTCAGCACAAAGAAGGATGGGTCCTAACAACTACGTTGGTGAGGTACCCATGTACAATGCAATCTTTCATAAAGTGGAGAAAGGAAGAAAACCCAGTGGGAAAAAACTTCCCTCCAAAAGAGAGAAAAAATGAGAAAGTGTACTAGACACTATACAAAACACCCAAAGGTGATAGTCCTAAAATCCCTGCAAGATAGGGCCTATGTGTGCCTCCACAAAGAAGAGAAAGAATTTCACATGGTGAATGTTGTAGTAAGTCCCTCTGTAACACATGATGCTTCTTATTTTCTGAAGATAGAAACCTTGAGTTATCAAACTACTAAATTCCCACTCAAGTGAAATGTATGAAGGAATCATGATGTATGGTTCTAGAAGTTGTTCATGTTTTCCAATGTTGATGTTGAAATGTGTCACAGCCAAATCAGGTCTAACTAAAACATTTGAACTCTCAAAGTCATGTGAAAACTAATGAAGAGCAAGTTCCAAACAAGTGGTGTGTGAAATGTCAATGCATGTCATGTGGCTACAATCCAAATCCCATGTGAAGTTCTATTGCAAAGAATCTTTGGAAGCCCATTGTGAAGCATCTCTAAACTTTGTAGCAGTAAAAAACTTTCATAAAAGACAAGACATATGTCCTCAATACTATCATCAAGATCTAAAATGTGGGACTCTACAAACAAGCAAGAGATGTCAGGTGGAAATATTTCGTAATGATCTAGAAGACTAATATCAATATCCTACTGCAAGGAATCTCTAGAAGCCATTTGTGAAGCAACATGAAACTTTGAAGTAGCAATAGGTGATGGTCGAGGTGATGCTAGGATCTTCCTAAGAACATGAAGGTTCAAGTGATCAAGTTGAGCCTCTGACAAACTATCCACACTAGATGTAGGAGTGTGAATCATAGAGAAGGAATCATTATGAGAAAAATGTGAGAAGGTGTAAAGACAAGAGAAATTATCAACCTTTCCAATGCAACAACCTCTCTACTCTCCAAATCTTGAATAATCACCAAATCTGATGAGAACTCTACTATCTTCCCTATCCCACTATTTGTAATTTGATATATGGAAAGGATATTGTTGGATAATTTAGGAACAAAAAAGGCATTAGTGAAACATCCTTTGCCTAATTCAATAGTTCCTTTCCCACAAACACTCATGTAACTATTGTTAGCCATCAGGATTTTAGATATATATATATATAGGTTGTAATGTAGAGAACCAAGTCAGTGAAGAAGCCATGTGATGGGAAGCTCTGAAATCAAGAATCCGTGTTCTAAACTCAGAGACTACAAATGCAACAAGAGCATTACCCTTAGATTCTTCTTTTTCCATAGATGTATCTGGTGTTGATGAGGACTCTTGGATAGATTCAAGATCCCTTATATTGTTCTTCTCAAGAACATTTGTGAGGTGGTTAATCTTTTTTCTTCAAACATTTGTGCTTAGCTTTCTTGCAAAATTCACACTTATCTTTTTCTTTCATAGGTTTCCCTTGATCTGAAAGGATTTCAGTGTTTGATCTTGAGGATTTAGATTTCTTATCTTCCTTGATTTCCTTGTCCTTTTGTTTCTCTCCTTTGTTGTTTGAAGCTAATTGTTTCCTATTTCTAGCAATAAGGGAATGAGGTTTAGAAGACTTCATGGTGCCCATTTGTATCAACTTATCTTGCTCCCTTGTTAAGTTGGCAATGAAATCATCTAAAGTAGGCATTTTCCATGTGGCTCCAAAATCCCTTTTGGTGGCATAAAAGGTAGATACAAACATAGAGTAGTCAGGACCTATTTTGGAAAGAATAGACAGGATAAGTTGATCCTATTTTTTCTCTATCCCACATTCTTTCAACTACAATCTTAATGATTTGAATCTAGTGAATTAATCCTCTAAGGTGTCAAACTATCTAGGGCTCAAACCTATGAGCTCATTTTCTAACCCATGACTTTTTAGTTCATTAACCTTCCCAAAAAGTTTTTCTAGGGCTTGCCAGACTTTATTGGGTGTTTTCAAGGCCTCTACATGAAATAGTAGTTCAGGAGATAAGTTTAGACATAAAATTATTGAAGGCTTGATCACATTTGTTAAGCCATTTTTATTTATCTTTAGCAGCATCAGGTTCTTTTACAATACCCATAGTTACCCTATACAACCACTAGTAGAAATATGGCAAATAAATGACCAGGTGACTAAAACTTTTAGTCACATAACCAAAGTTTTAGTCAGGTGACTAAAACTTTTTGCAACATAGCTATAAATGACTAAATAAATGACTAATTTGGTCATCGAGCAAAAAACACAACTAAAGCGGATAATTAAAAAAAATATTTCGAATTGAGGGAGTGGGTTGTATTATAATATAATATAAAATATATTATATTACAATACAATATAATATAATATAATATATATAATATATATTATATTATATAATATATATTATATAATATAATATATCTAATATATATTATAATATGCTCGCTTGAGTTATTTTTTAAACCCTTTTTGCAAAGAACAATCAAAGAGTTAAGAAAATTTCCCAGCGTGAATTTTTTAACGGCGTGAGACAATTCCAAGCACTATAATACTCATATATAAAAGCCTATCAGCTAATAATAATATAATATTATATAATATAGATATTATTATATATATTATATATTATATAATAATATAATATTATAAATATTATAATATTATAATATAATAATATAATATAATATTATATTTATATTATATTATTAATATTATAATATATTTAATATTATTTAATAATATAATATTATATTATATTTAATAATATGGGCGCCAAATTTAATTTCATTCTCCATTTCATTTTGGCACTTCTCATTTTGGAGAGCAGATCGTCAGCAGTCTTGCCAGGCATAGCTATTCATAGCTATTCTAAGAGTACTAAGGTTATATTGTGCACTTTGAGCTCCACTAACATGCTCTTAGACGGCAAGGCTTCAAGTGATTTGTTGCAGGATTTGGCCAAGAAGAGCTTTGACATGACTATAAAATTGGAAGCATGGATTCGATTCAGCAATTGGACTACCAGGTATTATACCATGGAGGTTTTCTACGATATCACAATTGACTTGAATGGCTCTTCTTGCCACTTGTCTCACCCTAGAAGGTGTGATGTTGATATATGATTTTAATCTTAGGGTTTGGGTTGATATGTGATGGGGTTACTGAGATTTCTTTGTTTCTTTTCTTACTCTGACATGGGGTAGGGATTGGGTTTTTTACTGCACATAGAGAAACTTTGTAAATGCTATTATAAGTAGAATATATGGGGTTTGTAATATTCTTTTTATCTGTGCCCCTGGCACTTTTTTTTTCTGGTAATACGGCAAGAAGTTACCTTACATATTTGGAAATGAAATATGGCTAGGGTTTGTAGTATTTATTTTAAATGGAGATATGATTAGAGTCTGTAGTATTCATTTTAAATGGAAATATGATAAGCGTTTGTGGTATTCAGTTCAAATGAAAATATGGTTAGGATCTTGTAGGCATGAGTTTACTTGTGTCATTGGCCTTTCCTGTGTAATTTGCTAAATAATTATTGCTTTTGTTTGGAATTTGGCTTTACACCAGCTAATTGCATTTGCTTTAAAATTTCTAAAGCCTTTTCAACAAATCCATTTTGTGCATATCCTGCAATCATTGCAATCCATGAGACCACATTTCTTTGAGACATTCTATCAAACAATTCATGTGCCTTGTCTATGCTTCCACATTTTGCATACATGTCTAACATGGCAGTTGCAACTACAACATCTGACAAAATTCCTCTATCCTTTATGTTTTGATGGATGTCCATACCCTATTCCAAAGCTCCCATTTTGACACGGGTAGGGAGGATGCTGGCAAAGGTTGTGGAATTTGTCTTTACACCAGCCAATTACATTTGCTTTAAAATTTCTAAAGCCTTTTCAACAAATCAATTTTGTGCATATCTTGCAATCATTGCAGTCCATGAGACCACATTTCTTTGAGGCATTCTGTCAAACAGTTCACGTGCCTTGTCTATGCTTCCACATTTTGCATACATGTCTAGAAGGACAGTTGTAACTACAACATCTGACAAAATTCCTCTATCCTTTATGTTTTGTTGGATGTCCATACCCTATTCCAAAGCTCCCATTTTGACATAGGCAAGGAGGATGCTGGCCAAGGTTGTGGAATTTGTCTTTACACCAACCAATTGCATTTGCTTTAAAATTTCTAAAGCCTTTTCAATAAATCTATTTTGTACATATCCTGCAATCATTGCATTCCAAGAGATGACATCTCTTTAAGTCATTCCATCAAACAGTTCACGTGCCTTATCTATACTTCCACTTTTTGCATACATGTCTACCAGAGCATTTCCAACTATAAGGTATTCTTATTACTCAACATGCTAGTTTTGGTCCATGTTCAGTCCCACACAAGCATATTCTGTAGGAGAAGGTGAGACTTGTGCAGAGACTGGAATAAATGTATTCTTCCATAAGGTATGTGTTTCCTCCTGTGTTAGTTGTATTAAAACAACTACTCATTTAATTCCTTGGGCTTGTATTGTGTAAAACACTTCCTAGAATTTTTATCTGATGCATATGTTTGGATGAACAATGAATGTTTTAATATTAAAGTTTTATTCTACCATTCCATGCCCTTTATTGATTGTCTCCCATTCTTTATCTCATCA
Source organism: Cunninghamia lanceolata (assembly GCA_027924645.1). Classification (NCBI taxonomy): domain Eukaryota; kingdom Viridiplantae; phylum Streptophyta; class Pinopsida; order Cupressales; family Cupressaceae; genus Cunninghamia; species Cunninghamia lanceolata. Next base: position 3,183,829 of record BSBN01001465.1, on the reverse strand, counting down.
TTTCTGCAAGTTCTTAAGCTAGCTACAATTAGAATCAAAGGCTTGTCTGAGAGACTTAATCAACCTAGTCATTTTACGGAACAAGTTTATTGGCTTGTAAAATATGTTCTATGCCACGAGACAAGTTTGTTTTTCAATAGACACATTGACCAAGTCATCCTTTGTAGTTGTTATGGAGTTTCAAAGGTCATTGTCTTACATAGGTTTCTTCTAGTTGGAAACAAACTAGAAAAATGTGATTCCATTAATATAACTAGAAGAAATAAATATCTTGATAAGAGCTTCTGGATCTGCCTATGTATTATTTCTGATTATTGATGTTTTAGGGCTTCCTATTGGATTTGTCATTTGAGTAAAAAGCTTACAAGTTAATCCTTGACAAAGAGATTAGGTTTACCAATGCTTGTAATGTGTGTTAACTCTAATCAATATTAAAAAAGTATTGATTAATGTGTTTCACATAGCTTAATATTTTCAAAATGTTTAGTTAATGTATTGATGTAGAGCTATGATCAGTTTGATATAGAGTTCATAGATCAAGTCATACTGTTAGATCTATATCAATGACAATTATTGCTCTACAAACTGTCAGTGAAACGAAAACTTTTGAATGGTGTAAAAGGAAAGTGGTGCCATGAGATGTTGTAACTTGTCTAGTCTTAGAATCTCCCAATATTGGAATAAAATAGTGTGTACAATTCCCTTGTAAATATTTTTCATGCATGTGTGGTATTATTGCAATTATCAATCTTGTGGTATTTCAAATTCACTTTTTTTCTATTCTTTATTAAAGATTGGCCTATTAATTTTACAGGGTGTCCAAGAAAGGACATTTTTTGATATCTCATGGATTCTTGGTGTTCTAATAACTGCAGAGTTTATTTTATAAGAAAACTACTTCAAAGATTCTTGTAAAATGTTCTTCAATGAATTCTTGTAACACAATGATGTCTCTTATAATCAAGTCAGGATTAACACCCTTATTTTTTGTGGGGTAGTTTAGACACAGATGATGATGCTAATTTCACGCCGCGAAGAAGACAACATGTCAAGCCTCCAGCCACTAACCAAACTAAGGAAGAGCATTATGAGTTAAATTTCAATAATCATTTAATTCCTCTCATTTTCATCTCAATTATCACATCCAGTAGTTGTCTATTTTGTTCATCTCAAAATAAATATTTTGAGACTCTATCTATATGAACTTAAAATTTGCTCATGACTTGTGATGCTTGGTTGCTTACAATCTGAATGAATACATTTCCATACTTGTCCATACGTCACCTTCTTCTACTCATGCTTTTCCAAGATTGAAACTGTGGCATAAATCTTCACTAGTGCAGGCAAGTTATACTTCATTATTTTATCATGTTTTTTTTGCCTTCTTTTGGTTTTATAGATGGCAAGATTAATCAGGTCACAGAAAGACATTTTCTGTGTTTAAATGCCCTAGATTTAAAATTTTTATATTGTGGACTCAAGTCTCTGTTGTGATATGTTCATTAAATTATTCCATTGAGTTTAAGCATATTGTCAATAGTAAATACTACTCATTTGTCTTTTAATCTCCTAACTTGATTGTTATATAGTAATAACTTTCTGGAAACTCCATTTTACATTCATGAATTTAGTGTATCTTGAACTACTAACAGAGGAGTGTGCATCATATAGCCTTTTAGTTTGACTTGTTTTCTGTGAACTTTTAATCCACACACTTCTAAATTGTTCATATTTCTAGATACAATGCACAGGTGGAGGGTGGTGTATCCCATCTTCCTATTTTGTATCCCATTTATTTTTGTGTACCCTTCATTAAGTAAATGTCTTGCATCTGGAAAATACCATGTTGCCTTCATCTCCCAAGCCAATTGCTCCAACTTTGCATAGATATGCTATGTCTTTGGATGTGATCTATCTCCTACAGAAAAAGCCTATACCATTTTATGGCCTTCAATCCAACTACATCTAGGGATATTTTTAATTCCTCTATCTTTCATCAATCTCCTTACCATTTGAACCTCACCCCATCTGCCCACTTCTGCATATATGTTTGAGAGAACATAAGTCGCAGCATTTTTAGGATTCAAATGAAAAAGCAGCATTGTTGTAAATACTCCTAAGCCTATATTCATTTATGATTTATAGGCACCAAGAAAACACATCCACATAACCACCACAGGTTTAACTGGCATCTTAATGATAAAGTTTAGGTTGTCCTCAAGATAGCCATCATGGGCAAGAAGGTCAACCATGCACACATAATGATCGACCGTAGGAGTAATGCAATAAGGGTTACTCATGTGATTGAAGTATGTACAGCTCTCATCCACTAAACCTGAATAGTTACATGGACATATAACACAAGCAAAGCTTACAATGTTAGGATATGCTCCAGAGTGCTTCATTAATTTAAATATTTTGAGAGTATCCTTGCAAAATCCATTTCGTGCATATCCTGCAATCATGACATTCTATGAGTCCACATTTCTTTGAGGCATTTTGTCAAATAGGTCACGTGCCTTGTCTATACTTCCACATTTTGCATACATGTCTACTAGAGAATTTCCAACTATAATTTCTGACAAAAATCCCTCTTCCACTATGCTTTAATGGATGTCCATGTTGCAAGTATGGGCCTAACCGATGTTGTCATTAATGTCAACATACTCTTGTTGCATTGATGTCAAGGATTGGATAAGTTGTGTGCTAAGGATATTGAGAAAATTAGTCCTATTAGAAACAAAGAAGAATAGTGAAGACAGTGAAGCTCTATGAAGTGAAGATCCCAGCTAGATGAAGATCAGAGAATGCACATCAAAGGGTTTGTAGATATGTGTCTAAGGATAATTCAGTCAATATTTGAGAGGTCTGCATGAAAATGTGGAGGAGTTATGGCCATGAGAGTAAAACCAGTTCTAGAAACTATTCAGAGGTGACAGAGTGACACAAATAGGACCGGTGAGATCTAAAAATCTAATATCATGTTCTGCAAATCTGGTGGCATGTTTGGGAGGATAATGTGAATTGACAATTTAATTGGTTCGTGGTTTGGAGGTCCACAAGCAATCCTTTTAATGTGATAGTGATGACCAACTGTGTTCTTGAGGTTTTGGATGAAGATGCGAATGATTACATTAAGCAGAAGTGGTGCGGATGTTCTTGGTGATTCAAGCAAGCTTGTGGGGGTCTCTAGATTGTGTCCAGTTTGTGTTGGTGGTTTGCATTGAATATTGAGCTCGTGATTGAAGATTTACCTTCAAGTGATGGTGTTCTTCCTAGTCTTGGTCGACTGAATGATTTGCGCATGTTGCAGATGATCTTGAAGATGTTTTATGAAGCATGGCATGTTCCTTGAAGAAGATTGAAGTCCCAGCTATGTGGCTGACAATGTAGTGATGGGCATGAAGTTTTTTTATAATAAGTCAAGTTGTATTTTTGTAATTGCTTTGTAATAAAATAAGTGCATGTTGTGCCGACTTTGTTGATCATTCCAAAGTTGATGTCATGTATAAATAAGAGTTGTGAAGTCATTCAAAAGTATCTATGTGGTCATGATGAGAAGGTGGTAGTGAAGAGGAGCAAGAAGTAGAGAAGAGGTGTTAAGCTTAAATGGAACTGACTCAAGCATGGTGAAGATGCTAATCTCCAGTTCAAGTATGTAATACTCATATTCTTTTGTAGATAGTGTGTCTCCTATAGAAAGTGGGCCTCTTGTGAGCAGTGTGTTTGGGAAGTGAGCCCTAACTAGCAAGTGCCATTTTATTCTTCTTATTCTTTTAATAGAGAATACAATCTTGGGTTACTCACCCCGTGGTTTTTCCCTTAACTGGGTTTTCCATGTTAAAATCTTGGTGTTATATGTGTTGAATTTGTTTCTGCTCTTGATTTATTGCATTATGATTTCATGATTGAATCATTGGTATGCTGTTGAAATATAAGAAGGTTTTAAGTGAATAAGGAACAGGATTTTGGTAACAACTGATTCACCCCCCTCTTAGTTGTCTGTCCTAAATCCAACAATTGGTATCAAAGCCAAGTTCCTCTAGAAGAAGCTTAACCACTTGAGGAGATCTAGGATGTCAACCTACCAGAAGGACAGTCCAAGGTTTGATGGAACAAACTACACTCTTTGGAAGAGACGCATGGAATGTCACTTACAATACATGGGAGATCAATATTGGAACATAACTACAACTAAATATGTTCCCCCAAAGAATGGTCCAACAACTATAGATGAATTCAGAGATGCAGACAATAATATTTGACCTAAAGAAGCCCTACTGAGTGTCTTGACTGATTCAAAGCTAACAAATGTTATGGGATTGAAGACTGCTTATGAAATTTGGACAAAGCTGGAAACTCTATATGAAGGAGACAAATATGTAAATTGTGCCACGCTGTAAAGTCTGAAAGGAAAGTTTGAAAACTTGAAGATGAGTGAAGATGAGAATATCACTTTATTTATGTCAAAAGTAAATGAGCTTGTATGTGGCATTAGATGTGCTGGTGGAATATTGGATGAAGATGAGATTGTTGCCAAAGTCCTCAGATCTTTACCTCCTGCTTACAAACACAAAGTTGCTGCTATTGAGGAAATCAAATCTTTAACAACTATTACAAGGGATCAATTGGTTGGTAAGATATCTGCATTTGATTTGGTTGAGTTTGATGATGCACTTCCCAAGACTAAATTTGCATTCAAAGCTAGTGCATCTACAAAAGGAAAACAAAGATATGATCTGGGAGAAAGTTCCTCAAGGAAATCATCATGGTATGATAAAGCAAGGAAAGATCCGAAAGATGATTTAGAAGCTAAACAATTTGAATCCCTTATTGCAAAGAGACTACCAATAGGATCTGGTAAGTATGAAGGAAAATTACCTTTCAAATGTTTTGCCTGCAATAAGATTGCTCATTTTGCCTCAAGATGTCCAGAAAGGTTTTCAAGGCCAAACCCTAATAAATCAAGGTTTCAGAAGAAGTGTCACTATGTTCAAGAAGATGATGATGAAGGAGTAACAGATGATGAATTTGATATAGGAAACAACCTGGAAGTGACTGGGTGTTTATTGCCATCAAAGAAGAAGATCCAATGCCTATTGAATCTGCCAATCATAAGATGATAGAAAGTGCTTTAGTTGCTCAGGTTGAAGAAAAGGATGAATGGGTTATTGATAGTGGATGCTCTCACCATATGACTGGTGACAAGAGTAAGTTCTTAATCTTGGAAAGATATGAAGGTGGAGTTGTAAAGTTTGGAGATAATTCTACTGGTAGAATTAGAGGTAGAGGAACCATTTCTTTTGATGGAAAGAACAAAATGTTACAAGTATGGGCCTAAATGGTGTTGTCATTGATGTCAACATACTCCTATTGCATTAATGATAAGGTTTGGATAAGCTTGGTGCTAAGGATATTAAGAAAATTAGTCTCAATCAGGAACAGTGAAGAATAGTGATGACAGTAAGGTAAAAGTCCAAGATAGGATGAGGATCAGAGGATGCGGTTTAAAGGGTTTGAAGATATATGTCTTAAGGTGGTCCAGTAGAGATTTTAGAGGTCTGTATGAAGATCGTAAGAAGTTGTGGTTGTTCAAGTTAAACTGGTTCCGGCAGGTGCTCAGTGGTAACAGAGTGATACAGATAGGTCTGATGAGATCCAGAAATGCATTATCCTGTTCTGCGGATTTGAGGGAGTGTTGAGGAAGTATTTGTGAATTGTCGACTCGATTGGTGCATGGTTTAAAGGTCCGCAAGCATCTATTCCTTTGTGACAATGATGACAGACTGTGTTCTTAAGGTTCAGGATGAAGGAGAGAAGGATTTCAGTAAGAAGATGAAGTGTGGGTTTTCTTGGTGATTCAGGAAAGCTTGTGGAGGTCTTTGGATCATGTCCAGTTCATCTTGGTGGTCCGCATTGGAGTTGGAGCTCGCAATTGAAGAATAACTTTCAGATGATGGTGTTGTTCCTAAGACTGGCCGACCAGATGAGTTACACATCTTACGGATGTTCTTGTTGATGTTTGCCAACTTAGATGATCATTCCTAAGTCGATGTCTTGTATAAATAAGGGATTGTAAAGTCATTTCAAAGTGTGTCTTGTGGAGATGAGTGTGTGGTAGCGAGGAGGAGAGCGAAAGGTAGAGTAGAAGTTTTGGGCTTAAATGGAACTGATTCAAGCATGGTGAAGATGCTATTTTCCAATTCAAGTAGGTGATACTTATTATTTTGTAGACAGTGTGTCTCTTATAGGCAGTGAGCCTCTTGTAGGTAGTGAGCCTCTTGTGAGCAGTGTGCTCGGGCAGTAAGCCCTAATTGGCATGTGCCATTTTATTCTTTCTATTCTTCTAACAAATAATATAGTCTTGGGTTAATCACCCCGTGGTTTTTCCCTTAACTGGGTTTTCCACATCAAAATCTTGGTGTCTCATGTGTTAATGTGTTTCTGCTCTTGATTTATTGCATTGTGTTTCATGTTTGACTTATTATTATGCTGATGAACTGCAAAGTGGAGTTAAGTGTTTAATTGGAAGAAAGTTTTGTACAACTGATTCACCCCCCCTCTCAGTTGTCTGCCCTAAGTCTAACAATTGGTATCAGAGCCAAGTTCCTCTAAAAGGAGCTTAACTGCTTGAGGAGATCTAGGATGTCGTCCTACAAGAAGGATAGTCTAAAGTTTGATGGAACCAATTTTTAATCTTTGGAAAGGTCACATGAAATGTCACTTACAATGTATGGGAATGGCGTACTCGGCCATGGTTACAACAAAGTATACACCTCCACAAGGTGGTCCAAAAGCCCCAAATGAAATCACAGGTGCTGAAAATAATCTGCGGACCATTCTTCTAAGTGCATTATCTGATTTAGAGCTCTCAAATGTTCTTGACCTACCAACTGCTTTTGAGATTTGGAAAAATTTGGAACTTCTACATGAAGGAGACAAGTATGTTAAATGTGCAAGGTTACAAAGTCTGAAAGGAAAATTTGAAAATCTGAAGATGAGAGAAGATGAAAATATCACTACTTTTATGCCAAGAGTAAATGTGCTTGTTTGTGGAATTAGAAATGCTGGTGGAGTCTTGGATGAAAATGAGATTGTTCGCAAAATTCTCAGATCCCTTCCTGCTTCTTATAAAATCAAGGTTGTTGCCATTGAAGAATTCAGAGCCCATACAACTGTCACAAGAGATCAATTGGCTGGCAAATTGCAAATTGGTTGCATTTGAAATGACCAAGTTTGAAGATGACCCCCCCAAGACTAAATCTGCATTCAAAGCTAGTGCCTCTGTAAAAGGAAAACAAAGGTTTGATCTAGGAGAGAACTCATCAAGGAAATTGTCATGGTATGAAAAAGAAAGAAAAGACCTAAAAGAAGAAGAAGTAGAAACTTCTCAACTTGAAGCCCTTATTGCAAAGAGACTGCCAAGAGGATCCGGTAAGTATTAAGGAAAATTGCCCTTTAAGTGTTTTAACTACAATAAGATTGGTCATTTTGCCTCAAGGTGTCTGGAAAGATTTTCAAGGCCAAATCCTAACAGATCAAGGTTCCAAAAGAATTGTTACAATGTTCATGAAGAAGATGATAATGAACGAGTAACAGATGATGAATCAGAGATAGGAAACAAATCCGAAAGTGATTGGGTATTTATTGCCATCAAGGAAGAAGATCCAATATCCTCTAAATCTGTCAATCATAAAGTTGTAGAAAGAGCTCTGGCTACCCCAGTTGAAGAAAAGGATGACTGGGTCATTGATAGTGGATGCTCTCACCATATGACAGGTGACAAAAATAAATTCATAAATTTGGAAAGGTATGAAGGAGGAGTGGTAAAGTTTGGTGATAATTCTGCTGGTAGAATCAGAGGAAGAGGAACTATTTCTTTTGATGGAAGGAACAAAACTGGTAATGTACTATATGTTGAAGGATTGAAGCACAATCTTCTCAGTGTTGGACAGTTGGTGGACAAAGGCTATGATCTTTGATTCAAGAATGGAAAATGCAATATCTTTGAAAGTTTCAGAACAAAGATTGCATCCAGTACTTAAACTAAAGGTAATATCTTCCACTTTGTTGGTACTGGTAAAAGTTGCTTATTTGTTCATGTTGATCAGAGTTGGTTAGGGCATAGGAGGATGTGTCATGTAAATTTTGATAATATCATCAAGATAAGCAATACTCAAGTTGTAAGAGATCTTCCAAAATTGGTGAAACCTACTAATAGCTTGTGCAAAGAATGTCAGTTGGGTAAGCTGAGCAGAGTCACATTCAAAAGTAAGGAACTGTCTTCTACCAGATTATTAGACTTAGTTCATACTGATCTTTGTGGTCCGGCAAGAATCAGGAGTGTGCAAGGTGATAGATACTTCATGTTACTAATTGATGACTATTCCCGAATGATGTGGGTAACCTTTTTGAAAGAGAAATCAGAAGCTCTTGAGAAATTCAAATTTTTCAAGGCTATGGTAGAGAATGAAACCAGATTAAAATAGAAATGTCTGAGGCCTGATAGAGATGGAGAATTCACATCTGGTGATTCATAAAGTTCTGTGAGAAACATGGAATAAAGAGACAGTTGTCTGCTCCTAGGACTCCACAGCAGAATGGAGTAGTGGAGAGAAAGAACCAGACCATCCAGGAAGCATCTAGGATAATGATGATGGAAGCAAATGTTCCTAAGATCTATTGGAGAGAATTTGTCAGCACTGCAGTCTATACTCTCAATCGAGTTCAAATCAGAAGCAATACCGGTAAGACTCCTTATGAACTTTGGTTTGGCATCACTCCTACTGTGAGGTATTTCAGAGTTTTTGGTAGCAAATGTTACATTAAAAGAGATGAAGATCTAGGAAAGTTTGATGCTAGAAGTGATGAAAGAATATTCTTGGGTTACTCTACTCAAACCAAAGCATACCGGCGTTATAACAAGAGACTAAGGAAAATGATAGAAAGTAAAAATGTGAAGGTTGATGAAGGAATTGAAAAACCCTCAAGGTTTTATGAATATGATGAAGATGATCAGAATGGTGTTCTGATTCAAGGAGCCCAAGCCTACTCTGAAAGTCAAATTTAAACTGATCCAGTAAATCAAGAAGAAGAGATGAGTTTTGATGAGTCTAATCAAGAATCAAAAGTGCAAGAAATTCCCAAAGTTCTCAGGTATGTAAGACTGAATCACTCTGAAGATCAGATCATAGGTGATAAAAGCAAAGGTGTACAAACAAGAAGGAGAATTGCTCAAGATTCAAATGAGTATTGTCTGATTTCAAAGATTGAACCTAAGACAGTGAATGAAGCTTGCAATGATGAAAACTGGACTAAAGCAATGGAGGAAGAGCTGATGCAAATTGAGAAAAATCACACTTGAGATCTTGTTCCCAAACCTAGAGACAAGAATGTGATTGGAACAAAATGGGTCTTCTGGAACAAACTGAATGAAGTTGGTGAAGTAATCATAAATAAAGCCAGTTTGGTCTGCAAGGGTTACTCTCAAATAGAAGGAGTCGATTTTGAAGAAACTTTTGCTCCGATGGCAAGAATTGAAGCAATCAGATTATTTCTTGCTTTTGCTGCTTTCAAGGATTTCAAAGTATATCAGATGGATGTCAAGTCTGCCTTCCTGAATGGTGACTTGGAAGAAGAAGTGTACATTGAGCAACTGGATGGATTTCAATTGTCTGATCATGGTGATATGGTCTACAAGTTGAAGAAAGCATTGTATGGACTGAAGCAAGCCCCAAGAGCCTAGTATGAGAGATTGGATAAGTATCTTTTGAAGATCGGTTTCAACAAAGGCACTGCTGACAGTAATTTGTATTTCAAAATTGATCATGAAAACATCTTGATTGTTGAAGTGTTTGTTGATGATATCATTTTTGGAGGAAGAGATAGTATGTGTAAAACTTTTGCAAATCAAATAAAAAGTGAGTTTGAGATGTCCATGCTTGGTGAAATAAATTTATTCTTGGGTCTACAAATCACTCAAACAAAGAAAGGAATCTTCATTTCTCAGACCAAATATGTGAAAGAATTGTTGAAGAAATTTGGGATGGAAGACTCAAAACCAATGAATACTCCCATGGTAATCGGATGTAAATTGGGCAAAGATGATGACTCTCCTAAGGCTGATAAGAAAAAGTACAGGTCAATGATTGGAGGATTGTTGTATATCACTCACACTAGACCTGACATTATGAATGTTGTTGGTCTTGTTGCTAGATTCCAAGCTGATCCTAGAGAATCTCATGTCATGGCAATCAAGAGGATTTTTAGATATCTAAAAGGGACAGTTGAGTATGGTTTGTGGTATCCCAGAGATCGTGATTTCTCTCTTCATGCATATACAGATGCAGATTGGGCAAGAGATGTGGATGACCGAAAGAGTACCAGTGGTGGAGCATTCCTTTTGGGAAAGAGATTAGTTTCTTGGCTAAGCAAGAAATAAGAGGCAATATCTCTGTCCACTGTAGAAGCAGAATATATTGCAGCAGTAGGTAGTTGCACTCAAGTTTTGTGGATGAAGCAAATGCTAAGAGACATAAGAGTGGAGTATGAGGAGCCTATCACAATCTTTTGTGATAATTCCAGTGCAATAAACATATCTAAGAATCTGGTGTTGCATTCAAAGACTAACCATATATCCATCAAGTTTCACTTTTTGAGAGAACAAGTGAACAAGAATGAAGTCAGATTGGAGTTTGTGCCTTCCAAGGATCAGATTGCAGACATCTTTACTAAACCTCTACCTAAGGACTATTTTGAGTATCTCAGGGAGAAGTTAGGGGTTATTTCCCCTCCGGTGATGAACTAAGGTGCACTAATGTGCATTAGTCCGGTGGATATCATAGTCATATCTTGTGGTCTGGATTGGTGTTGGGGAGCTGCTACTCAGGGGGAGCAGCTAGTTTGATTATGAAGTGGTGGAGTTGCAAGTATGTGCCCTTTGCCATTGATGTCAAAGGGGGAGACAAGACATGTGAAAAACAAGTGGTTGCTGATCAAAGGGGGAGAAGGAAAGGAAGAGAAGACATGAGAATGGTTGTTGTTGATAGAGGGAGTTGTGACAGTAAGGAGTTCTTGTCTTGATGGTCAAAATAGTTTTTCACATCATATGTTTCCATCAATGACAAAGGGGGAGATTGTTGCAAGTATGGGCCTAACTGGTGTTGTCATTGATGTCAACATACTCCTGTTGCATTAATGATAAGGTTTGAATGAGTTGTGTACTGAGGATATTGAGAAAATTAGTCTCAATCAGGAACAGTGAAGAACAGTGATGACAGTAAGGTAAAAGTCCAAGATAGGATGAGGATCAAAGGATGTGGTTTAAAGGGTTTGAAGATATGTGTCTTAAGGTGGTCCAGTAGACATTTTAGAGGTCCGCATGAAGATCGGAAGAAGTTGTGTTTGTTCAAGTTAAACCGGTTCCGGTAGGTGCTCAGTGGTGACAGAGTGATACAGATAGGTCCAGTGAGATCCAGAAATGCATTATCCTATTCTGTGGATTTGAAGGAGTGTTGAGGAAGTCTTTGTGAAGTGTCAACGTGATTGGTGTGTGGATTGAAGGTTCACAAGCATCTATTCCTTTGTGATAGTGATGACAGACTGTGTTCTTAAGGTTCCGGATGAAGGAGAGAAGGATTTCAGTAAGAAGATGAAGTGTGGGTGTTCTTGGTGATTCAGGAAAGCTTGTGGAGGTCTTTAGATCGTGTCCAGTTCATGTTGGTGGTATGCATTAGAGTTGGAGCTCGCAATTGAAGAATAACTTCTGAATGATGGTGTTGTTCCTGAGACTGGCCGACCGGATGAGTTACACATCTTGCAGATGTTCTTTTTGATGTTTGCTGACTTAGATGATCATTCCTAAGTCGATGTCTTGTATAAATAAGGGATTGTAAAGTCATTTCAAAGTGTGTCTTGTGGAGATGAGTGTGTGGTAGCGAGGAGGAGAGCGAAAGGCAGAGTAGAAGTTTTGGGCTGAAATGGAACTGATTCAAGCATGGTGAAGATGCTATTTTCTAGTTCAAGTAGGTGATACTTATTATTTTATAGACAGTGTGTCTCTTGTAGGCAGTGAGCCTCTTGTGAGCAGTGTGCTCGGGCAGTGAGCCCTAATTGGCATGTGCCATTTTTTTCTTTCTATTCTTCTAACAAAGAATACAATCTTGGGTTAATCACCCTGTGTTTTTTCCCTTAACTAGGTTTTCCACATCAAAATCTTAGTGTCTCATGTGTTAATGTGTTTCTGCTCTTGATTTATTGTATTGTGTTTCATGATTGACTTATTATTATGCTGCTGAACTGCAAAGTGGAGTTAAGTGTTTAATTGGAAGAAAGTTTTGTACAACTGATTCACCCCCCCTCTTAGTTGTATGCCCTAAGTCTAACATAAAACTAGCGATGTATCGTATGTTGAAGGTCTGAAGCATAATCTTCTTAGTCTTAGATAGTTGGTGGACAAAGGCTATGATCTCTGATTCAAAAATAGAAAATGCAAGATCTTTGAAAGCTCTGGAACTGAGATTGCATCCGGTACACAAACATCAGGTAACATCTTTCACTTGGTTGGTACTAGAAAAAGTTGCTTATTTGTTCACATTGATCAGAGTTGGTTGTGGCATAGGAGAATGTGTCATGTGATTTTGATAATATCATCAAGATAAGCAACACTCAGGTTGTAAGAGATCTTCCAAGACTGGTGAAACCTGCTAAGAGTTTGTGCAAAGAATGTCAGTTGGGTAAGCAGAACAGAATCACATTCAAAAGTAAGGAACAATCTTCAACCAGATTGTTAGACTTCATGCACACTGATCTCTATGGTCTAGAAAGAACCAGGAGTCTACAAGGAGATAGGTATTTCATGTTGTTGATTGATGACCACTCCCGGATGATGTGGGTAACTTTCTTGAAAGAGAAATCTGAAGTACTTGAGAAGTTCAAAATATTCAAGGCTATGGTAAAAAATGAAACTGGCATAAACATAAAATGCCACAGGTCTTATAGAGGTAGATAATTCACATCTAGTGAGTTCATATCAATCTATGAGAAACATGGGATAAAGAGATAGTTATCTTCTCCAAGGACTCCACAACATAATGGAGTAGTGGAGAGAAAGAACCAGACCATCCAAGAAGCATCTAAACCATGATGATAGAAGCAAATGTTCCTCAGATCTATTGGAGAGAAGTTGTAAGCACTACTGTCTATACTCTTAATCAGGTACAAATTAGAGGCAATACTGGTAAGACCCCTTATGAACTTTGGTTTGGCATCACTCCTACTGTGAAGTAATTCAGGGTCTTTGGTAGTAAATACTATATCAAAAGAGATGAAGACCTTGGAAAGTTTGATGCTAGAAGTGATGAAGGAATATTCTTGGGATATTCTACTCAAAGCAAAGCATACCGGTGTTATAGCAAGAGATTGAGAAAGATTGTAGAAAGTACAAATGTGAAGGTTGATGAAGGCATGTAAAGTCCCTCAAGGTATTATGAGTATGAAGTAGATGATTAGAATAATGTCTCAGACCAAGGAAAACAAGTCCCAACTCTAATTCAAATTCAGACTGATCCGAAGAATCCTGAAATACAAGAAGAAGAGACAAGTTTGGATGAACCTGTCTAAGAATTAGAAGTGCAAGAGAATACCAAAACTCCCAAGTATGTAAGACTGAATCATTCTGAAGATCAGATCATAGGAGATAGAAGCAAAGGTGTTCAAACAAGAAGAAAAATTGCTCAAGATTCAGTGAAGTATTGTTTGATTTCAAAGATTGAACCAAAAATAGTAAGTGAAGCATGCAATGATGAAAGCTGGGTTAAAGCAATGGAGGAAGAATTGATGCAGATTGAAAGAATCACACTTGGCATCTTGTTCCCAGACCTAAGGACAAAAATGTGATTGGGACTAAGTGGGTCTTCCAGAATAAACTGAATGAAGATGGTGAAGTAAGAAACAATGCTAGATTGGTTTGTAAGGGTTATTCTCAAGTAGAAGGAGTTGAGTTTGAAGAAACTTTTACTTTGGTGGCAAGAATTGAAGCAGTCAGATTATTTCTTACCTTTGCTACCTTCAGAGATTTCAAGGTATATCAGATGGATGTCAAGTCTGCTTTCTTAAATAGTGATTTGGAAGAAGTATACATTGAGCAACCGGATGGATTTCAATTATCTGATCATGGAGATATGGTCTGCAAGTTAAAGAAGGCATTTTATGGACTCAAACAAGCCCCAAGAGCCTGGTATGAAAGATTGAACAAACATCTTTTAAAGATTGGTTTCAACAAAGGTATTGCTGATAGTAATCTATATTTTAAGATTGATCATGAAAATATCTTGATTGTTGAAGTATTTATTGATGATATCATTTTTGGAGGGAAAGATAGTATGTGCAAGACTTTTGCAAATCAAATGCAAAGTGAATTTGAGATGTCTATGTTTAGGGAAATAAATTTGTTCTTGGGTCTGTAAATCACTCAAACAAAGAAAGGAATATTCATATCATAGACCAAATATGTGAAAGAATTGTTGAAAAAATTTGGGATGGAAGATTCAAAGGCAATGAATACCCCCATGGCAACTGGATGTAAGCTGAGTAAAGATGATGAATCCCCCAAGGCTAATTAGAAAAAGTACAAGTTAATGATTGGAGGACTACTCTACCTTACTCAAACTAGACTTGATATTATGAATGTTGTTGGTCTTGTTACCAGATTCCAAACTGATCCTAGAGAGTCTCATGTCATGGCAATCAAGAGAATTCTCAGATATCTGAAGGGAATAGTTGAGTATGGATTATGGTATCCTAAGGATCATGATTTCTCTCTTCATGCATATACAGATGCTGATTGAGCAGGAGATGTGGATGACTGGAAGAGTACCAGTGGTGGTGCATTCTTTTTGGGAAAAAGATTGGTTTCTTGGCTAAGCAAGAAACAAGAGGCAATATCTCTGTCCACGGCAGAAGTAAAGTTTATTGCAGCAGCAAGCATTTGCACTCAAGTGTTGTGGATGAAGCAAATGCTAAGAGATATCAGAGTGGAGTATGAAGAACCTATCACAATCTTCTATAATAATTCAAGTGCAATAAACATATCAAAAAATTCAGTGTTACATTCAAAGACAAAACATATATCCATCAAGTTCCACTTTTTGAGAGAGCAGGTAAACAAGAATGAAGTCAAATTGGAGTTTGTGCCCTCAAAGGATCAGATTGCAGACATTTTTACCAAACCTCTACCTAAGGACACTTTTGAGTATCTCAAGGAGAAGTTAGGGGTTATTACCCCTCCGGTTCTAAATTAAGATGCACTGATGTGCATCAGTCTGGTGGATCCCACAGTCATATCTTATGATACGGATTGATGTTAGGAGGCTACTACTCAGGGGGAGCAGTCAGTATGATTATGAAGTATGAGAAGTGGTTGCAAGTATGTGACCTTTGCCATTAATGTCAAAGGGGGAGAGAAGACATGTGAAAAACAAAAAGTGGTTGTTGATCAAAGGGGGAGCAGTAAAGGAAGAGAAGACATGTGAATGGTTGTTGTTGATAAGGGGAGCTATGTCAGTCAGTAAGGAGAAGTTCTTGTCTTGATGGTTAAAACAGTTTTTCACATTATATGTTGCCATCAATGACAAAGGGCAAGACTATTGCAAGTATGGGCCTAACTGGTGTTGTCATTGATGTCAACATACTCATGTTGCATTGATGTCAAGGATCGGATGAGTTGTGTGCTGGGGATATTGAGAAAATTAATCTTATCATAAATAGAGAAGAACAGTGAAGACAGTGAAGCTCTATGAAGTGAAGATCCCAGCTAGATGAAGATCAGAGAATGCGCATCAAAAGGTTTGTAGATATGTGTCTGATGATGATTCAGTCAAGATTTGAGAGGTCCAGATAAAAATGTGGAGGAGTTATGGCCATGAGAGTAAAACTGTTCCGGCAACTGTTCAAAGGTGACAGAGTGACACAAATAGATCCGGTGAGATCCAGAAATACAATATCATGTTCTACAGATTTGGTGGCATGTTTGGGAGGCTAATGTGAATTGACAATTCAATTCGTTCATGGGTTGGAGTTCCACAAGCAATCATTTTAATGTGATAGTGATAGCTGACTGTGTTCTTTAGGTTTCAGATGAAGATACAAATGATTAGTAAGCAAAAGTGGTGCAGATGTTCTTAGTAGTTCAAGCAAGCTTGTGGGGGTCTCTAGATTGTGTCCAGTTCATGTTGGCGGTCCACATTGAAGATTGAGCTTGTGATTGAAGATTTACCTTTGGGTGATGGTGTTCTTCCTAGTCTTGGCCGATTGAATGATTTGTGCATGTTGCGGATGATCTTAAAGATGTTTTGTGAAGCATGGCATGTTCCTTGAAGAAGATTGAAGTCCCAACTATGTGGCCGATAGTGTAGTGATGGGCATGAAGTTTTTTTTTGTAATAAGTCAAGTTGTATTTTTGTAATTGCTCTTTAATAAAATAAGTGTATGTTGTGCTGACTTTGATGATCATTCCAAAGTTGATGTCATGTATAAATAAGAGTTGCGAAGTCATTCAAAAGTATTCATGTGGTCATGATGAGAAGGTGGTAGTGAAGAGGAGCAAAAAGCAGAGCAAAGGTGTTGAGCTTAAATGGAACTGACTCAAGCACAATGAAGATGCTAATCTCAAGTTCAAGTATGTAATACTCATATTCTTCTGTAGATAGTGTGTCTCCTGTAGGCAGTGGGCCTCTTGTGAGCAATGTGCTCGAGTAGTAAGCCCTAACTGGCAAGTGCCATTTTATTCTTCTAATTCTTTTAATAGAGAATACAATCTTGGGTTAGTCACCCCGTGGTTTTTCCCTTAACCAGGTTTTCCACGTTAAAATCTTGGTGTTATATGTGTTGAATTTGTTTATGCTCTAGATTTATTGCATTATGCTTTCATGATTGAATCATTGATATGTTGTTGAAATATAAGAAGGTTTTAAGTGAATAAGGAATAGGATTTTGGTGACAACTGATTCACCCCCTCTCAATTATCTATCCTAAATCCAACAGTCCATATCCTGTTCCAAAGCTCCCATTTTGGCACAGGTAGGGAGGATGTTGGAAAAGGTTATGGAATTTGGTTTTACACCTGCCAATTGCATTTACTTGAAAGTTTCTAAAGCCTTTTCAAAAAATCCATTTTGTCCATATCCTGCAATCATGGCATTCCATGAGAACACATTTCTTTCAAGCATTTTTTCAAATAGTTCACGTGCCTTCTCTATGCTTCCACATTTTGCATACATTAGTTGCAACTACAACATATGACAGAATTCCTTTATCCTTTATGCTTTGATGGATGTCCATACCTTGTTCCAAAGCTCCCATTTTTGCACAGGTGGGGAGGATGCTGGCAAAGGTTGTGGAATTTGGCTTTACACTTACCAATTGCATTTGCTTGAAAGTTTCTAAAGCCTTTTCAAAAAATCCAAATTTTGTGCATATCCCGCAACCATTGCATTCCATGAGATGACATCTCTTTGAGGCATTGTGCCAAACAGTTCACATGCCTTGTCAATGCTTCCACATTTTACATACATGTCTACAAGGGAAATGCTCTAGTAGATAGGCTTCCCACGGTAATGTGGGAAGCTTGTCTACTAGAGCATTTCCAACTATAATTTCTGACAAAAATCCCCCTTCCATTATGCTTTGATGGATGTCCATACCCTGTTCCAAAGCTCCCATTTCGGCACAAGCAGGGAGGATGCTAGCAAAGGTTGTGGAATTTGGCTTTAGACCTGCCAATTGCATTTGCTTGAAATTTTTTAAATCCTTTTCAAAAAATCAATTTTGTCCATATCCTGCAATCATGGCATTCCATGAGACCACATTTCTTTCAAGAATTTTTTCAAGTAGTTCACGTGCCTTCTCTGTGCTTCCACATTTTGCATACATTAGTTGCAACTACAACATTTGACAGAATTCCTTTATCCTTTCTGCTTTTATGGATGTCCATACCCTGTTCCAAAGCTCCCATTTTTGCACAGGCGGGGAGGATGTTGGCAAAGGTTGTGGAATTTGGCTTTACACCTGCCAATTGCATTTCCTTGAAAGTTTCTAAATCCTTTTCAGAAAATCCATTTTGTGCATATCCTACAATCATTACATTCCATGAGATGACATCTCTTTGAGGCATTCTACCAAATAGTTCACATGCCTTGTCAATGCTTCCACATTTTGCATACATGTCTACAAGGGAAATGCTTGGGTAGACAGGCTTCCCACATCACCACGGGAGCTATCAAGAGTGAGTGCGAGAGTGCACTCTCGCACTCACTCTTGACAGCTCCCGCGGTGATACGGGAAGCCTATCTACCAGAGCAATTCCAACTATAATTTCTGACAAAAATCCCCCTTCCGTTATGCTTTGATGGATGTCCATACCCTATTCCAAAGCTCCCATTTTGGCATAGGTAGGGAGGATGCAGGCAAAGGTTCTAGAATTTGGCTTTAGACCTACCAATTGCATTTGCTTGAAAGTTTCTAAAGCCTTTTCAAAAAATCCATTTTGTCCATATCCTGCAATCATGGCATTCCACGAGACCACATTTCTTTCAAGCATTTTTTCAAATAGTTCAGGGGCCTTCTCTGTGCTTCCACATTTTGCATACATTAGTTGCAACTACAACATCTGATAGAATTCCTTTATCCTTTATGCTTTGATGGATGTCCATACCCTATTCCAAAGCTCCCATTTTTACACAGGTGGGGAGGATGTTGGCAAAGGTTGTGGAATTTGGCTTTACACCTACCAATTGCATTTGCTTGAAAGTTTCTAAAGCCTTTTCAAAAAATCCATTTTGTGCATATCTCGTAATCATTGCATTCCATGAGATGACATCTCGTTGAGGCATTCTGTCATACAGTTCACATGCCTTGTCAATGCTTCCACATTTTGTATACATGTCTACAAGGGAAATGCTCTAGTAGACAGGCTTCCTGCATCACCGCAGGAGCTGTCAAGAGTGAGTGCGGGAGTGCACTCCCGTACTCACTCTTGACAGCTCCCGTGGTGATACAGGAAGCCTATCTACCAAAGCATTTCCAACTATAATTTCTCACAAAAATCCCCCTTCCATTATGCTTTGATGGATGTCCATACCTTGTTCCAAATCTCCCATTTTGGCAGTATGTGGGATTCCAATGGTACAAATTTATATACACACAAATATATTATACATCAAAAGGCATAGAACATAATGTAAAAACTTAAAAGTTTTTGTTGTTTTTTATAGATTATTTTTAAATGTTATTTGTAGTTTTTGTGATATATATAGGGGAAAATTCCAATAGGTGAGATAGTTCCAATGGCTCAGATAGTATATGTGTATTTAAGGCCCAATATTTTTTAAGTTTAGTACTAATATATGTGCATTTAAGGCCCAATATTTTTAAAGTTTAGTACTAGTAGTTGTGATTTTAAGGTTGTTAGTTTACTATAAGTACTAATAATTGAATGAAATGTGCCCTTCAAATTTAAAAAGCAACCAATCATGTGATGCCACATTAGCCCACCAACAAAACATGACTTAATGCACACCTATTGGTCCACCCTTTTTTTGGGGGAACTGTTTGACACCTCAACAAAAAGCATGCTGATGTGGCATCATATTTGATGATGTGGCCCTGAAACCTTAGTTATATGCAGGGGCGTTGCCAAGTAAGCTACTGTAAAAATTTTGGAGTGATTTGAAACTGCCACGTATGATTTTGAGAGGCGTGAAGTTAGGGTGCACCACTACTGGGTCCTCTCCCCTAGAGAACAAAATCATCGCTTTTAAATCAAAATGTTACATTTTTTTTTGCAGTTTTTGAATTTTTTTTATAATTCTAAACTAGATTCAGATTTGGACAGCATGATACAGTATCTAGATGTATCAGATATGGGCTTGAATTTTGATAGGAGTTCTCTTATACGATAGAAAAATAGAAATAAATGACTAAAAAAACTTGAATTTTGAAAGTAGTTCTTTGATAGAATATATACAGAAGCACTAAACTCTCATTATTCCAAGTACGAGAAAGCACTATTCATTTCTTCTAACAATTCAGATATATGTATTGATTAGTGAATCCCTTATTCCAAATTTGAACACTAAAATGATTGTTGTCCCCATTAGGTGGGGAATGTGAACATATTACATGGATTTGAAAATTTTCTTTCCTTGTTGAAACTATTTTGTTTACAGTTTTTGTATTGTATTAAGTTAGTGAGACTTGGATTGCCAGTTTCAACACATTATTGTGCCTTTTTTTTCAAGAAAGAGTCTTGGAAATTCCTTAAGGTTTATAATATTTATAATATAATATCCTATAATATATTATAATATAATATCCTATAATATAATATTATAATATATTTAATAATCCCTAAACTATTTTAACCATATGGGCACCAAAATTATAGTCTATTGTTTAGTTTGTTCTCCAATTCATCCATTATGCATTCTTAACTTGTTTCTTCTTTTGTGTGTATGAGATGGATTAGTTATTGTTGGTATGTGAAGTTAGTTTATCTTATTCTAGCATTGGTAAAGTAGTAGACAAAAGTCAATTGATCTTGAATGCAAATGAATGGTAAAATTTTGTAACAACAAATTTCTTCTAAGAATAAAATTATTAAGAGATTTTTGCTGGTGGTTTTTCCTAGTACAAATTAGATTTTCTACATAAATCTGTGTTGTCTATTTTGTATAGCTTACTACTATTTTATATTTTATTTATATTGTCTATTTTGACTTACTCTGTCTAAACAGATCTAAGAAGATCCGTGGAGTCAAGAAGGTAAATATTCTTTCAAAGAACATGTTAAAGTAAGTTACTTATTTGCTTTTTGTTACAAAGGGGCAATTTCCTAATTGCATTGTTGGGTTCTGTTTGCGCAGACCAAGGCAGGAGATGCAGCAAAGAAGTAATGCAACAATTAGCAATATTAAGTGAGTTTTGATACATTTATTCAGATTTTGAGATGTAAAAGCCCATGATGAAATATTTAGGCTTCATTTTGCAAGTAGTTCTTTCATGCTTTAGAGTTGTATAAGCAAAAAATAGAGCATTGTAACTCAGTTTTCTCGGTCATAGCATTGAGACACACACTTTGTAACACATTTTTCAAAGCAAATACATATTTAAGTCTTGTATTTGCTGTAAAACACCTTTTCTCAATAAAATTTTAGTATCTTGCCTTCTTAATAGCTATTTCATTGTGTGCAAATGAATGATTGATTATATTTTTTTGTGTTTTATGTTTAAACCTCAAAAGCAATTAAATAAACTACCAATTCACTAAATATACTACCAACTGACAGAAATTGATGACTAAATATACTACCAAATTGATGACTAAATTAATGACTAAAAATTGTTTAGTCATAAATTTGGTCACGAGATAAATGACCGGCAATAAACTACCAATGGGCAGGTGACTAAATATACTACCAAATTTATGACTAAATATACTACCAAATTAATGACTAAAATTTTTTAGGTCATAAATTTGGTCGCAAGATAAATGACTGGCAATAAACTACCAATGGTCACGTGACCAAACTACTGATCACATGACCAATTTTTGGTAGTTTTTTAAGTCATTTTTTCCTATTTTTCTACTAGTGAACCTTTTATTTTTTAGCATAAGTTGTATACCAAGTTTCCTCTAACACCCCGCCAAGAAACCCTAGAGAACAGCTCAACTATGCTAACCAAAAAGGGAAAAAGAAATTAAAGAAAGAAATAATGAAGAAATGTAAACCATATTTATTCAAACATCTAATTAAGCTTTATCCTCTAGGGATTCCACGGCAGCATTACTAACAACTATTAACATGATCTAACCAACATTGTGAATTAACTAACAACCATGGTTCATTCTAAATCCAATTGCATCAAATGAATAAACACATACATTTCCATATTATATCATCAGATAAGTAATCATCAAGATCCTGCATATAGGATTACAAGTACATATACAATTTCCTTTACAAGAGAGTACACCATTACATTGTTTACAATATCATTTTCCTGATTACATTGGAGTACATACATCAAGATAATAGTACATGATTCAACTGATATATAGAACTAGAATATGAACATAAGTATATGTCTCCTCAAGCTAGAACAAGATCCAAAATCTAATTTAAGAGGTACATCCTTCTCGCACATGAACAACAGCATGGGAACCCAATGGAGATAAAGCACGACCACCTGACCATGTGGAACCCTAAGGTCCACTCCCCGTGCTAGGATATAACAATAAGGTCCCACTAAGAAAACAATCAAGAAGACAATAGGCTAACAAGTACAAGGACTACACATGACTCCAATACAACACTGGTTAATATGAACATCACAAACAACTCAAACAACACTTATCCAGAGTTAGGCATGGGCCATCTTGCTCCCAAATCTCAACCATAAACAAAATAATTCCTCTTTACGATTACCAAGATCTCCCCATTATCAAACACAATACTTAAAACAAGTTCGATATCAATACATCCTTAAAGTAGATTATGACCTCATAATGATGTATTTACAACATAGAATGTACATCATCTCACATTATCGTTTACCAAAACCCACATACATAAACAAGAGACATCATTATCTCAGGATAGCTAACAACATAGTTGCATGAAATCAAAACATAACATCCTAGGCCTCTGGAATCAACTTCCCAAATGACACAAACACTTGACACCACTAAAACACAATGGTCTCACATCACATACACTCTCAAATGCATATCATAAACTAAGATCCTTCAACAATATTTCAATTACATTACCACAAATACAACATATGATACGATGCACTAAAAATAGGTCTTTAAGAATGTAACATTAATCATAAGCTACCCATAAATCAACAAAATATTCTCTCTACTTTTTAGACTCAAATATTATATTGATCCTGGTATCTATGTAAAATATAAACATAACCTAAATGTTAGGGATTTATCTAACCTTTGTTAAAAGATAACAACAATATAATTAATCATAAGCATTACTCAAAAACTAGTACTAATACTACATCTACTATGTTAATGCCATGAGATAATATTGTTATCAGGAATTTTTGTTAACAACATGAAACCATTAATAAACCAATGAACATCAATAGAAATTGCAAATAACAAGATTTAATAAATAAAGCACAAACCTCACACAAACCTTGTTATCTTGCGGCTTCCATTATTCAGCTAGTCTCGATCAATCTTTTGTGATGAAAGTTGCCTTCAGGAAGCACACTTCCTTTGCTTCATTCTTCAAGATGGCGATGGAGAAACGGCTATGATACTTTATTGCTATGAATATGAGCTTCAAATCAATGGGGGTGATCTCAAGCAAATGTATGGTAGTGGGGGTGCCAAAGGCGCGTTGGTAATTTGACAGAGTAATTGTACTGAAAGCTTGGATGATAGAAATGGAAGAATACGGTTCAATTTATAGACTCAGAAGAGAAGAGATCACCAGTTGAGAAGAAATGAGAAGACCAATGGTTGAGAATGGTTGAGGAATGTGTGCGAATAGAAAGAGGACAAGTGTCCAAGCTCTTTCATGCAATAGGGGAGTTAACTGAATAGATTGAAGAGTTAACAGAATAGACCAATCAGTTAAGTGAATTGATTGGGGAGTTGACTGAATTGACTAATTAGTTAAGTGAATTGATTGATTAGTGAACTCAAATGACTAATTAGTTAACTAATTTGATTGATGAGTTAACTAATTTTGACTGGAGGATAAATAGGACATGTGGGTGAGGGAATATTAGCTAATTAAGTATTTAAAATATTTAATTATATGTGCTGAGGTGGAAAAGGTGAGGTGGAAAGGTGAGGTGGATTGATGAGGTGGATTTATGGAATTAGGACTTACGATAGAGGAATTTAGGATTATTTAATTTTGTGAGACATTAGAAGAATTTAGGGAATTTTAATTAAATAAATTGATTTTATTTAATTATGGGATAATGAATCAATCAAATAAACTTAGAATATTTTTTTAATTGATAGAACAAATAAGAATTAAGATAAATATTAAAATATTTACTTAATTCAACATGAGCCAATTTTAGGTGTATACATTTTGCCCCTCTTTGAAGCAATGTGTTTTATCACGTTGTTTCAAAGAATAAGAATTTTTCTGACAATGATGTGTGTATATGGAAAAATGGATTAAATCTAAACTAAATAAAACCAAAGAACCCAATAACATAAAGGAAACGAATCTAAGTAAAAGCCATAAATCACAAATCAAAGACAAATGAAAGCTCTTACCAAAACCTGTATTGTTCCCTTTTGGAGATATGTGGATTGCTCAATGTAGTTGCAAAGCCATGGCTGCAACAAGCAAATATGTGCTCAAGAGATCAATGTCAAAAGATCATTATAGTGCTCAATCGACGCGTTGTGTATGCTCAAAGCTCTGTTAAGTATGCCTGAGAATACGATCGAAGAGAGAGAGGTAATGAAGGAGATGAGGGGGGTTTATATAGGTTTCAAGGAAGATCGATCAACGGTCTAGATAATTCAGAAGAATCAACGAAGGAGATAAGTTGAGGAATGTGCAACGAATGAGAAGAAGACATGTGTCTTGCTTGCTTTTGCATGAGAGGAGTTATCAAGAATAGAAGAATGAGTTAACTGAAGAGATAAATCAATTAAAAGAATAAAGCAATCAGTTAAGTGATTTAAAACAAGAAGAAGAGATTTGCATGAGAATAGAAGACATTTTGCTTTATTAAATATAGAAATATTTAATTGATGAGCAAGAAAGCTTGAGTTATTTTAGAGATAACTCAAATTAGAAGAAAAAGCAATTTAAATAAATAATTGATTTATTTAAATTTAGAGAAGATATTTTGGAAGAAATAATTAAATAATTGGAATTATTTAATTTAGAAGATTTGAAAGCAAATTAAATAAATAAATTTATTTAATTGTTGTGCATGATTTTGGGAGAATGATTTTTTATTTAATTAAATAATTTAAGAATTATTTAATTTTAGATAAGAGGGAATTTGTTGAATTAATTAAATAATTGGATATATTTAATTAATGTAGATGTGAATTTTGGAAGGTGACAATGATTTAATTAAATAATTAAAAATTATTTAATTGTGGAAGAATATAGAGGAATTTGATTTAATTAATTAAATAAAGAGGATTTATTTAATTAATGTCACAATTTTGTGATTTAGAAGAATTTGGTGAAATTAATTAAATAATTAGATTATTTAATTAATGTTGAAATGCAGGTGATTAGGAAGAAATGACGAAATGCAAGTGATGCGACAACTTGGTCATTTTAGGGTGTCTACATTTTGCCCCTCTTTGATGCAATGCAGCATGTAGCGTTGCGTCAAAGAAAATCGATTGTTGAAGATGTGATACAATGTGTTTTTTTTTATTTTTATGCCCCAGTGTAGGTAATTGCCCCAGCGTAGCTGGCGTAGGGTGCCCCCTCGAGAGGAAAGATAGGGAAGCGACAGAAGAACTGTGTTGACGCTCGACTAGAAGATTGGTTGGAGATAGGCAAGGTTGGGTTGATGATAGATAGAAGAAAGGAGATAGGAGAGAACATAAGAGAAAGACTGTTGATTGATCCTTGCTGGAAAACTATATAAGGCCATGGATGAATGGATGGGTAGATGGATGAGCTTGTTGCAATGGTTTCACATTTGTTTATAAAGAGCAATCCTTATTTTTTATATAGCACGTGGATAGTTTGCCACCAAGGTATAAAAGACCAAGGTGCTGTAATATCTGAGTGCGTGGACGTTGACTCTGCAAGCAAGCGGTTTGAACTTAGATCCCCTTAGACATAATATAACCTTGTTGGAACATGTGAATGAGCCATAGTCTTGAACATAAAATAAACTTCAATACATGTAAATGCAAGAAGAAATATTAATATGTAAGATGCTAGGACGTAACACACACAAGATAAACAGAATGCTAAGAAAGATGCTAGAGATCATTCCTCAAACACGGCACACAGAAAGCAATGACTATGCCCCCAATCTGTACTGCATCGCAACATACCAAGATTATAGATAAATCAAGGTAGCTTTGAATAGGTATGGGAAAAGGAACAAAAAGATAAACCATAAAACAAATTGACTGACTTACAAAGTAAACATACAGCCAACATATTCTCTTGCCAAAGAGGTTGCTCAGAATAGATTGGATAGGAAAGATAACAGCCTTATCGTAGGAGCTCTGTGTCCGTTAAAGGGGGCTATCTACCTAAAAAGACAATATCTTGCTGCAGGAAATGCCACATGTCGTAGGAGACGCGTGTGTTGGTCTCGACAATGGAACACGTCGCAGAAGACAAGCTTGTGGATCTAGGGCTTGGTTAAGCGGTACTTAGCTGATGTTGGCAATCGGTATGCAGGACAGTAGATGACTCTGGAAGAAAGCCTCTTTGCTTCAAGTTTGTTAAGGACTTTTGCTTTGAAAGGATGCGCTAGCTTTTTGCTTGAGTTAGTCAAGTCGAGGCGACTGGATTTTGACAAACGGAAGACTAGAAGGATGGAAGTGCTAATGGATTGGGACGGGTGGAGAATGATGGATCGTGTGTGCCTGAGTACTGGATACATCCTTCATATTCCAGACTGCCTACATACCTTGTGTCCACGGGATCAAGGCACACTTACGATGGAAGATGAACGTGATAAATATGTAGTTCTGGATAGAGTGATGAGTGGGTCAAGGTGAAAGGGGGAGATCTTATGTACCTGAGTACTGGAAACGTCCTTCATATTCTAGACTGCCTACATACCCATATCCATGGGATCAAGGTACCTTAAGATTGAGAAGAGATGATATGTAGTTCTGGTTGATGTGATGCAGGGGGGAAAAGTGCGGAGAAGAGGTGATCTTATGTACCTTAGTACTGGAAACGTCCTTTGTATTCCAGACTGCCTACATACCCATATCCATGGGATCAAAGTACTTTAAGATTGAAAAGATGATATGTAGTTCTAGTTAGTGTGATGATGTAGGAAAGCGTTGAGAAGATAACAGCCTTATCGTAGGAACTCTATGTCCGTTAAAGGGTGTTACCTACGGAAAAAAGATCGAAGCATGTGTTGCGAACCACGAACAAGGAACCAATCCTAGACCGAAGCTAAGGAAAGAGTTGCCCCCATTCTGGTAGAGGAAACTGTAGGGGTGACTGCTGAAGAAGACACAGAAAGACTTGACCTAGGACAAGACAGTGTTAATTGTAGACCCAGACCAAGACATGGGAAGACGACGATGGACATTGACAAATTTCCAAGCTATACTAGATAGGGAGATGGAAATGAAAACAAAGCCAATGGTTTTATTATGGGTGCATGGATGAGGCGCGTTGCGAACTGGACAAGGAGTGGACAGGACTCGATAGACGATGGATGCTGACTCTACGCATAGCGCCTGTTTGCCAGGTTTTCACTATGGTACTTATCCAAGGCGCCTGTTTGCCAGGTTTTCACCAGAGGATGGATTTTTTTGGATTATTTGATTTTTTGTTTTTTTTTTTTTTGTTTTGATTTTTTTGATTTTTTTGATTTTTTGATTTTTTTGTGGGAATACTCTAAGGATCAGGCATAGAACTTCTTGAGATGGACACTATTAAGTGGCTCATCTAGAGGAATGCCGTCAGGTGTAGCTAAAGTATAAGCTCCTGATCCATATGCTGCTGTGACAATGAAGGGACCTAACCAGTTAGGCTCAAACTTACCCTTCTTCTCTCGATCTGCTTGATTTCTCTGATTTTCCTTAAGTACAAGATCACCAACTTGAAACCGTCTTTCTTTGATCTTTTTGTTGTAATTACACCGGAGGCGGTTTTGATAGACATGGAGATGATTAAGTGCGGCAAGGCGCCTCTCATCTAATAGTTCAAGCTCAGCTAATCTGGAAGTGCGATACTCATCTCCGCCGATCAAGTCCTGCATGGATACTCTGAGGGATGGGATCTCGACCTCTATAGGTAGGATGGCTTCAGAGCCAAAGACCAAGGCATATGGTGTGGCACCAGTTGGTGTTCTGATACTAGTGCGGTAGGCCCATAGGGCGGGATTGAGCTGCAAGTGCCAATCACGACCAGCTTCATTGACTGTTTTCTTTAGGATCTTGAGAATGGTTTTATTGGAAGCCTCAGCTTGGCCGTTACTCTGCGGATAGTAGGGAGTTGAGAAGCGATGTTGGATATTGTATTGTATGCATAAGGCACGAACATCTTGGTTCTTGAATGGTCTCCCATTATCAGTGACAATGGCTTGGGGAATACCATACCGGCATATGAGGTAGTTTAGAATAAACTTAGCTATTTGCTTACCGGTGATATAGGTCATAGAAATGGCTTCCACCCACTTCGTGAAATACTCAGTGGCGGTAATGATAAACTTGTGGCCATTGGAGGAGGAAGGGTGGATTTGTCCTACGAGGTCGAGACCCCATTGAGAAAGGCCAAGGAGTTGTCACGGGTTGTAATTCATGAGCTGGTGCATGAATCAAATCTCCATGCTGCTAACATTGTAGACACTTCTTAGCAAACTGTGCAGCATCTTGCTCTATTGTAGGCCAGTAATAACCTGTTCTGAGTATCTTCTTAGCAAGATTAGGACCGGAAGAATGTGCGCCACAGACACCTTTGCGTATGTCTCGTAAGGTAGCTTCGGCTTCTTCTGCGTTAAGACATCGTAAGAGGATACCATCAAGACTTCGGCGATATAGTGTATCACCCAGAATGATGTAACGAGAGGATCGACGGATAAAGGTTTTGCGTTGGGTGGATGATAGGTCAGGGGGAAAGGTATTGTTCATGAGGTATTCATAGATATCTTCGTACCATGGGGAATTGGGACCAACAAGTTCACAGATGATTTCAATAACAGGAACATCGACGGCTGGTATCAACAATTGCTCGATCAAGAATTCACACTTCTGTGTATTTGCAGGCATGTCAATCAGTGACCCTACAGAAGCCATAGAATCTGCAGCTTTATTATGCTCTCTTGGAATTTGCTCAAATGTGATGCTAGAAAAGTGTGGTTTATAGGCATCCACTAGTTGTTTGTAGGGAACCAACTTTTCATCCTTTGTTTGGTATTCATCTGTGACTTGGCGAATGACTAGCTGTGAGTCTCCATATACTTGTAATTCTGTGATGTCCCATTGAACTGCTGTATTGAGACCTATAAGGAGTGCTTCATACTCGGCTATGTTATTGGTGCAAGGGAATGCAAGCCGATATGACTTTGGAATGTAGTCATTCTGAGGTGTAACAAATAAGATGCCGACCCCTGATCCATGCTGTGTGTAAGAACCGTCAAAATACAGCTTCCACATTATGGAATTGGAAAGAGTGAATAGATTCTCGTCAGGAAAGTCTGCTACCATAGGATGTGTATCTTTCATAGGTGCATCTGCTAGTTGATCCGCGAGGGCTTGTCCTTTGATTGCCTTACGATCTGTGTACTCAATATCGAACTCACTAAGGATCATGACCCATTTAGCTAGTCTGCCTGTGAGAGCTGCTTTTGCTAGTAGATACTTCAAGGGATCAATCTTGGCTATCAGATTTGTATGTTGGTTCAGCATGTAATGTCGCAACTTTTGGGAGGCGAACACTACTGCTAAACAAGCCCTTTCCATTGGTGAATAATTGAGCTCGTATCCCACCAAGGTTCTACTGATGTAATAAATTGCATGCTCCTTTCCTGTGTCATCATTCTGTGCTAGCAGAGCCCCTAGGGCTGAATTTGTAGTGGAGATGTATAAGATCAAAGGTTTGTCCGCAACTGGTGGAACCAATACATGAGGTGTAGCTAGATACTCTTTAAGTTGATCAAACGCTGCCTGACACTTGCTGTCCCATCGAAATGAAACATCCTTTCGGAGCAAGTGTTGAAAGGGTTGACATTTATCTGCTAGCTGTGATATAAAACGCCTGATGGACTGTAACCTTCCTTGGAGGCTCCTTAATGCTTTTAGGTTCTTTGGTGGAGGCATCTCCACTATAGCCTTTACTTTCGCTGGATCTACTTCAATGCCTCTACGAGATACAATGTATCCCAATAGCTTCCCTGATGTTACGCCGAATACACACTTCTTTGGATTGAGTCTGACTTGGTATTTTTCAAGCCTGTCAAAAATCTGTCCTAGGACCTGTATGTGATCCACTTTAGAAGATTTAGCCAATATATCATCAACATAGTCTTCCATGATGTGATGAAAGATATCGTGGAAGATCACTGTCATTGCTCTCTGATAGGTTGCTCCTGCATTCTTCAGACCAAACGGCATGACACACCAACAATAATTGCCCCAAGGACAAGTAAAGGTTGTTTTATGTTGGTCTTCTTCAGCTATCCTTATCTGATTGTAACCCAAGAATCCGTCCATGAGAGAAAGCATCTCGTGACCTGCTATCAAGTCCACTATAATGTCAATGTTCGGTAGTGGAAAGTCATCTTTAGGACATGCCTTGTTGAGATCTCTGAAATCATTACACATGCGGATGCGCCCATTAGATTTAGATACAGGTACAATGTTTGAGACCCAATCTGAATAGTCAATAGGTCATATGAATTTTGCATCTAACAGCTTTTGTATTTCCACCTTCACCAAGAGAGCTATCTGTGGGTGCATTTTTCTCAACTTCTGTTTGACTGGTTTCACTTTGGGATCAACTGTGAGATAATGAACTACCAACTTAGGGTCTAGCCCTGGCATATCTGCATAGGTCCATGCAAAGTTGATGGTTCATTGTAAGAAGAAGCTGTTAAGATTTCTGTGCTCTGTGTCAGATAATGATGCCGCTAGGAATGTTGTCTTTGGATTCTGTTCTGTACCTAGGTTGATCTCTGTAGAATCTTCCACTAGTAGAGCTGATTTCTCCTGGTACTTAGATGGTAAGGGAAGGTCAAATCCTCCATCCTCCGGTGCCACAGTTGGGTTTTCACCTTTAGATACGTCCTTTATTTTTACTATTTTATGATCAGGAGGTGCCACAGTGTGGTTTTCACCTAGCGATCTTTCTTTATTTGCACTTTTGCGACTGGAGGATTTGGCATTCTCACCAAAATAAGCCATGGGCTCTAGTTCCATTACAAAACATGCCTTGTGATCGCTGAGAGGGATACCTTCCCGAAGTCCCATGAACTCAGCTAGAGCTTCGTCATTCTGAAAGACATCTATAACGGGGGCCCCTTGTTGGTCCCAATCGATAAGCTTAGGGTAGACAAGCGTGACATTCTGGGTGCTGGTGGTGGAAGTTAAGGATACGGAGGATAGTGTAAAAATGGAGGATTCTACGAATAGATTGGTCATGTGGAGGGAAGAGTCATCGGTGATATCCTCTGTAGACGTCGTATCGGCGGGAAAAGTGTCAGCTACCTCGTCGAGGATATACTCGATGTCCGAGGCGCATGGTACCTTCTTACCAAATCCTAATCCTTTCTTATCTAGCTTCTTTGTTACCACAATGGGCTCCATAGTGCCTTGATTCTGTTTCCCAAGGCCACCTTTGCCTTTATAGCCCATGTTTTTCACTATCCTTAAGCCATTACCATATTGCTTGACTGGTATCGTGACTGGTTCTTTCTCCTTGTAGAGCCAAGAAGAGATGTCCTCAATAGTTTCCTCTTCCAATAACCGTCCATGTTGGAATTGGGTTAGGAATGTTGGGGGAGGAATAGCTGCTTTTTTGGT
Organism: Cunninghamia lanceolata; assembly: GCA_027924645.1. Classification (NCBI taxonomy): domain Eukaryota; kingdom Viridiplantae; phylum Streptophyta; class Pinopsida; order Cupressales; family Cupressaceae; genus Cunninghamia; species Cunninghamia lanceolata. The sequence goes on along the minus strand of BSBN01001465.1, from coordinate 3,152,082 downwards.
AACTTTGGCAATGGGTGGTTTGCCGTAAGATTTTGGAGATAAAGGCATCCGCCCTACACAACAAGATTCTGAGATATCATAAGTGCCAAAGCCTATATCTCGGACACGAGCTGTGATTTTGGGGAGGGGTGTAGGCTCACTTGTAGAGGCTTGCGTGAGAGTTTCAGGGTCAACATAGAGAGGGGATTCAAGGGCTTTGTCATTTTTAGGCACTTGGTTGCAATTCTTATAGCTTCCTTGCAAGACACGGCAAAATTCAAAAGGATTAGGATCTCCTGGGATGGTGATTTCCGTACCATTGTATGGGAACTTTAGAGACTGATGGTACGTGGAGGGGACAGCTTTCATTGCATGGATCCATGGGTGGCCTAGGATAATGTTGTAAGGCAGCTCAATTTCAAGGACTTGGCACCTAGTTTCAAGCATAACAGAGCCCAGTTGTATAGGCAAGTGAATAACACCTTCTGAACGGCGTTCTGCATCATCATACCCCTTGATTGTAATACTATGATTAGTGTTGACGTGATCCTCAGAGTATCCCAATTGCTTTAGTAACTTTAAAGAACATATGTTGAGACGAGCACCACCATCTATGAGTATACATTTGATTTTGCGCTTATGGATGAGAACTTCAATATGAAGGGCATCATTGTGACAAGGATCGTGGGAGGGGAGGTCTTTCTCAGAGAAGACCACATTGTAGGGTGAAGCAATGTTACCCACTATAGCTTGGAAATCCGCGACTGCTATGTTGTTAGGAACGGAAGACTCTTGGAGGGCTTTTTCTAGCACCACTCTATGTGCAGGTGATGACCATAGAAGGTCCAAAATAGAGATCTGTGCTGGTGTTTTCCCTAGATGTTCGACAAGATTATAATCAAACTTAACCGGAAGTCTAGGTGTAGGTGCATGGATGGTGACATGACCTCGACGAGTAGTAACAGCACAATCCATAGATTTGCCTTTGATGGTGAGGGTAGACACTCGACTCTCTTCAAAATGACCTACAATGGAATCGAAAGATGTGGACGCGTGATTGATACCTTTACCCCTATCCTGAGGAGGAGGTGGACCATGATGAGGGAATGGTTCCTTGTACATATCGAGATCCTTGTTCGTGTGTTGCACTGGTGGTTCATTCTCAAAAGTGATTTGATTACCGTCGATGAGGTTTTGGATGAGCTGTTTAAGCTTCATGCAAGACGCAGTTCGATGACCTTTGCTCCTATGGAACTCACAATACTCATTGTCTCTGTAACGTGCAGTTTTGTAGACAGGTTCTCCATATGGGGGAGCATCAGGTAAGGTGATGAGCCCTTTCCGCAAAGCTTGCTGTAAGACTGATTCGATGGGCACTCCCAAGGGGGTGAATTGACGTCGCGGAGGGTAATCTTGTTGGGGCCGCTCTTGTTGTCGTTGTTGTTGGTTGGGATAAGGCTGCCTTTGTTGCTGCTGTTTTTGAGGTGGGGTTTGACTTGGTTTGGATAGTTGCAGCGGTGTTTGCAATGTTTGGACATGCTTAGTATCGACCACCCCATCATTGACCACATTTTTGTTCTTGTTCCAATATTTGGGTTTATCGTTCGACTGTTGATGAGAAGTACTATCTTTCATCTCCTTAAAGATTTTGACAACACCCTTAGCAATGAGGGCCTTCTCAATGTTGATGCCCGTGTATGTGATTTCATCGAAGGTTGTAGCACTAAGAATTTGTAAATGGAAACCTAACTCTTGGTTGAGGTTCTGCACAAATATGCTAACAAGCTGTTTCTCTAGAATCTTGAAAGGGAATTTACTAGCCATTTGTCTCCATCGTTGGAGGAAAGAAATGAAAGTTTCCCCATTTTTCTATTTATTGTTGCATAGGTCCGTCATGGAAATCTCATGCTCTGCGTTGTAAGAAAAATGGGTGGCAAACTTCTCTGCTAGCTCGTTGAAGGACTTAATACCCGTAGGTAAGTGTGAGAACCATTCTATTGCTTGACCTCCAAGACTGCGAGGAAAGAGACGCATAAGATATGTGTCGTTGTGAGAGACCTCGAAGCAAGCAAGATAGAATTCCCTAAGATGGTCTTTTGGGTCACCTTTTCCTTTGTACTTATCGAACTTGGGAATAGTGAAATTTTGAGGAAAAGGGATCATTGGTAATGACCGATCAAAAGGATAAGGACACACTTCCTCTAAAGAGAAGGTCTTTTTGGTGTGGCCAAATGTAAGATCAGATAGCTGTTGTTGCACCTCCACAATCTTTAGTTCCATAGTCGTGGGAGGGGTTGGTAACATCTCCTGTTGTCCAACAAGCGGTTGGTGTTGCCCATATGGAAGATTATAGTGTAAGCCATGCGCACTGGTATTATAAGGGTCATAAGATTGATTAGGATTGTATGAATTGTACGATTGGTTCAGATTGGGTTGGAATTGGAGGCCTTGATTAGGCAGAGGTGGAGGTGGCGCTAGGTAAGAATGTTGGCTTTGCGACGGTTGAAGAAAGGGATTGGGGGGAGGAAAGCTAAAGTGCATTTGATTAGGTTGTGATGGTGGCACAAAGCTTTGGGAAACCTGATGTTGGGAATGTTGAGAGTGGCTAGGCAATGTATGAAAGAATTTGAGTGAGGATGAACGTTGTGGAGGAGGAACATAGTTAGAAGTGATTTGCGACGGTTGGGGTTGATTGAAGATGAGAGTAGAAGAATGTTGTGGTTGGGGCTGCTTGACGACGAGAGTAGAAGAATGTTGTGGTTGGGGCTGCGTGACTCTAATTGGTTGAGAGACATGCAGGTGTGATGATATAGGAGGTGGCATTTGTTGAGACCCTTGTTGCATGGCTACATACGTGTTCCCCAGATTGTAATTAGGTGGGAAACCTATGCGTGATGGGGTAACCAAGATTCCGCTTGCGCTTGGGGTGGACACTTTAGGAGGTGGTTGCACATTTGATCGAGCTAAGGTGGCTTGCTTAGCTAACTCTGCTTGACGTTGGAGAGTTTCTTGTTGGTTTTGATAGATCTCCATAGGAGTCAAAAGCGGTGATATGGGCCTCTCCTCTGTTGGATTTTGGAAAAGGGGATTCCTATACTGCGAGCCTTGAGTAGGTAAGGACGTAGTCACCGTGGACATGGTTTGCACCGCTTTTAAGGGTTCTTGGGTGTTGTTGCTCTCCTTGAGATTGGACACATCAAAATCTTGAGGTAACTTGGCGCCTTGCTTTGCAAGCAAGCGAAAGAAATGATCCTAGTTCTCACTAAGGATTTTATCAAAGGCAGCTATAGCTCTAGGATCTTGTATAAATTCATCAAGATCTTGCCCATCTTCCTGAGAGGATTGACCTATTTCAAAGTGTCACTCTTCTTAAGATGGGGCTTGATCTACGATGTAACCTTGTGGAACAAAATCCGGAGGCAATCCAGTAGTATACTGCGGTGTACTTATCAAAGGGATCCTATCCTCTTGGGTATTGCTTGGTGGGTTGACATGCGGCATGCCTGGTGAATTGGTAGATTGTGCCGCGGGTGTACTAGGAGTCACCTTGGGAGTAATGTTGAGACGACCTGATTATGGTGTGCGAGGAGGCGACTTGTGCTTCCTAGGGCCAACTTGCTTGGACTTCATAGTTTGCTGGAGCCTAGTGGTTACCATGGATGACACTAGGACAAGAAATTGCTAAATCTTTGTTTTGATATGGAAAAGGACAAGCTCTTGCTACACAATATACTAGACCAAAGGCGCTGTACTGTTTGACCAGAGGCGCAGGACTGTGCAACCAAAAGCGTGCTACTATGGACCAGAGGCGACGGACTGAGCTACCAGAAGCGAGTTACTGCTATGCCAAAGGTGAGCTACAGTTACAAAAAGTGAGCTACTGTTATACCAAGGGCGTTGAAGTAGAGTTTTTGCCAGAGGCGAGTTACTGCTGACCAAAGGCGATCTACTGTATTACCAAAGGTGAGCTGCTGTAATACCAGGGGCGCTGAAGTAGTGTCTGATGTTTTTCAAAGGCAAGATTTTTCTGTTTCTGATTGGATTAGTTTGGCAAGAGAAAACACAGAAAACAAGTGGTCAAAAAAGGCACAAGGACTAACACAACAGATAGTGTATGTTCAAGGCTCCAAACAAGCCCCATGTTTCCACAAGTCTAATACAGTTGCAATCAATAACAAGCACTTTTTATCCCTAGAGACAAGGTTTCATTGCAGTAGATCAGCTCACAGCTTAATACTCCGTCGATAAAAATATCATTCCATAAAGGCGTCGGATATTTAGTATCTTTGCGAGAGACGATAGGTAGGGATATCTCACCCTCCCCTTGGAAAGCTCAAGTAGGTCACAAGAGCTTTATGTCCAAGGGAATACTATCTCTTCTCAAGGGAGCCAATGGTGAGTATCTTAAGGGTTTAAATCGATTTCCCTTGCACTGATGATTACCGCAATGTTCGGAGGTAGGTCAGGTAGTCTCTATCTAAATTGGTTCTTAGTGACTTTGAGGGACCAACGCCTTACGAGCAATGCGACAAGCTACTAAAAGCTTTAACCAATCCTACTAAGAGTTTCAAACACTTCGCTCAATGTGAAAATCGTTTCCACAAAGAGCTAGTACACCTCTTTTCAGTTTGGCACCACAAGGTAAGGCTGACGTCGGTTAGGACTTGGCTTTCGCCTTATCCCTTTTATATAACGGTTCAAAGGAAAACTCCGCTTAGGGTCGTCCCTTTTAGATGAATCGCAATCCAAAAGCAGGCCCTTCTAAAGGAAGTACAGAAAAGTAAGAGCAAGCACGTCACACAAAGGTTCAATTGTCCTATTATAAGAAAAATAAGGTGCAACTAAGCTATGCACACACACGATTGTAGTTGTAAATTGTCCCTTATGAAATGAAGTGTTTGGCATTCATGTCCATTGTCCTTTAGAAAATTGAGGTGTTTGTTCATACATGTCCATTGTCCCTTTAAGAAAAGCAGTATGTTCCTAAGACTTAGATTGCAAGAAAAGATTTGTTCAATTATCCTTTTAAGCATGCAATGTGTTTCTAAGACTTAGTGAGATAGATCAAGAGGTCTTCAATGCTCGTCCTGCATGAACATGTTAAAAACACCTATTTGCTCTGTGTGAGTAATAAGAAGCTGCAACAAGTGATATTAGGTCCACACAAACTCAAAAGTTAGCAAGTGCTTGAAGTCAGAGATTGAGAATAGGCCAATGAGTGGTCTTAAAAAATAAATCTCAGAAAATCTTTAAAAAAATATTACCACTGTGTAGAGGACAGAAAAATACCAACTTTCAAAAAAAACATCACCTAAATCTGAGTCCGTTTGTGAAAGTTATGGAGCTTGAAAAGTCAAAAAACTGTGACGAGACAAAGACAGCAGTGAGAAAATCAATTTTCTGAAAAATTAGAGAATCTTGAGAAAAAACTAATTTCACCACGATGTAGATCTCGAAATTCTAGCCTATTTAAAAAAAAAAAGCACTGAAATACGTGTCCGTATGACCAAGATAATGAGGTTTGAAAATCGCCTATTGAATCAAATTGCTCAATGAAGAGGGGCCTGTTTTAGCCCCCTCTAACTGGCTCTTGGTCACTGATGTGACCTGCTGCTAAGGGCTAAAAAAAGTTTGTTTTTTTATTTTAAAAAAAAAAAAAAAAAAACTTCCCCTTTACTTTTTTGAGACAAAAATCAAAAATGCAAATTTTGTTTTATTTTAAAAAAAACTTTTTATAAAAAAGCTCCACTTTTTCATGGAAGAAAAGTACAGTCCTTTTTTAAGAGGACAATAGTACTCCAGCTGGTACGTACCTTGTTTTTGATGCTTTGTTTTTTCTTTTTTACTTTTGATTTTTTTTTTTTTTTGGATTTTTGCCTAGTTTTTTTTTTTTTTTTATTTTTGGATTTGCTTTTTCTTTTTGCTTTTTTTTTTTTTTTTTTTTTTTTCTATTTTTGAAAAAAGAAAACTTTTTTTTTTAAAAAAAAAAAATTAATTTTATTTTTTTACTGTACCTCACAGTGATTGTACGGCCTCGGGTTGCGTGTCAGAGGTGAAAAAATTTTACCTTCACCGAAATAGGCCAAATTTTATATTTTTCTTCGTCCCTCGACCCTTCCGAACGCAACCGTGACCTCCGTTTTTGCCCAGCAAGCTTCCTTTAAAAATCCTTTTTCAGATCTCTCCAAAAAAAGAGTTAAAAAACCTGTGAAATCAAACTAAAAATGCCACAAATTTGATATTAAATCAAGACCAATGGGTCCCACCGGGCGTGCCAGAATGTGTATATGGAAAAATGGATTAAATCTAAACTAAATAAAACCAAAGAACCCAATAACATAAAGGAAACGAATCTAAGTAAAAGCCATAAATCACAAATCAAAGACAAATGAAAGCTCTTACCAAAACCTGTATTGTTCCCTTTTGGAGATATGTAGATTGCTCAATGTAGTTGCAAAGCCATGGCTGCAACAAGCAAATATGTGCTCAAGAAATCAATGTCAAAAGATCGTTATAGTGCTCAATCGACGCGTTGTGTATGCTCAAAGCTCTGTTAAGTATGCCTGAGAATACGATCGAAGAGAGAGAGGTAATGAAGGAGATGAGGGGGGTTTATATAGGTTTCAAGGAAGATCGATCAACGGTCTAGATAATTCAGAAGAATCAACGAAGGAGATAAGTTGAGGAATGTGCAACGAATGAGAAGAAGACATGTGTCTTGCTTGCTTTTGCATGAGAGGAGTTATCAAGAATAGAAGAATGAGTTAACTGAAGAGATAAATCAATTAAAAGAATAAAGCAATCAGTTAAGTGATTTAAAACAAGAAGAAGAGATTTGCATGAGAATAGAAGACATTTTGCTTTATTAAATATAGAAATATTTAATTGATGAGCAAGAAAGCTTGAGTTATTTTAGAGATAACTCAAATTAGAAGAAAAAGCAATTTAAATAAATAATTGATTTATTTAAATTTAGAGAAGATATTTTGGAAGAAATAATTAAATAATTAGAATTATTTAATTTAGAAGATTTGAAAGCAAATTAAATAAATAAATTTATTTAATTGTTGTGCATGATTTTGGGAGAATGATTTTTGATTTAATTAAATAATTTAAGAATTATTTAATTTTAGATAAGAGGGAATTTGTTGAATTAATTAAATAATTGGATATATTTAATTAATGTAGATGTGAATTTTGGAAGGTGACAATGATTTAATTAAATAATTAAAAATTATTTAATTGTGGAAGAATATAGAGGAATTTGATTTAATTAATTAAATAAAGAGGATTTATTTAATTAATGTCGCAATTTTGTGATTTAGAAGAATTTGGTGAAATTAATTAAATAATTAGATTATTTAATTAATGTTGAAATGCAGGTGATTAGGAAGAAATGACGAAATGCAAGTGATGCGACAACTTGGTCATTTTAGGGTGTCTACATGATGCATGCCCCAGTTTGTCCCTAGTACAAGTTTAATGACAGGATTCCCCCTCGAGAGATTGGACGGAGAAGCCAAGATGGAAGGCGTGAGACAAACAATCTCACGATGAAGAAGGTGAAAAACTGGTTAGGTTGAAAAAAAGGGTTACAATTCAGAGAAACGAGAGAAAACGGGCTTGGTAAGTAGCCATAGTTGTCACACAGTCAGTTATGGTTTACTTGCTATATATAAGAGCTGGGTCCACAAGACCTATTCATTTGCACATTTGTCCTTTGTTGATTTGTTTTTGATAGCTTAGGAGAGCAGAGGAGCTAGAGCAGCTGACAGAGATATGGATATTCCACATGAGGAGCATCACTTTGAGTGAGTCTGGCAGTTCGAGCGGCCAGCAGAGGTAGGACCACCAATATGTAGCTCGAAAAACTTCACCTAGGGTCATTTATTAGCGCAATAAATGCTAGGGAAAGTTTACTTAGATGCGTCGATCTGTCATTCGGTGCATATGCACTCCAAAACCGTCCATATACCAAGAGACTGTGCATATGACTGATCTAGCGGCACATATGATAGAACTGCACATATAGGATATGAATCGGTGCATTCATTACGAGACTGTGCATGTGACACGAAAAGATGCGCATTTGTTATGATCTGGCACATTTGTGACTTGATTCGGTGCATTTGCACTAGGATAGTCAGTTGACTTAATGAAATTGACTCAATTGGCATCTTGATCGATGTGTCAATTGATAAGCAATCTCTGAGATTTATGGAATCTAGTCAAGAGATGATATGTTGTTTTGATCAATTTGATATGTTAATCCAGTGATAGGATAGTTTGATTGCTTTGCTTAGGTTTGCTTAGCTATGGATTTTGCTTCACACTATGCTTTGCTTGGTTGTAGGAGGATATACACGATGTACTCATGTCACAGGAGCAGTTCCCTCTGCCATTGTTGCAGTGGTACATGCTTACTGAGATGGATCGAGAGGCTCTTGGCGCGATGGGTCTGGACTATGTATGTTTCATGCCCAAGGTTCATGCGAACCTTGGTTTGTTGATTGCAGTAGTGGAACAATTCCACAATGAGGACAGGACCTTCCATTTGTCAACTAGGGAGATGACCATCACCTTAGAGGATGTGTACAAGATTCTGCATCTTTCCATTCAGGGATAGTTGCTAGAGTACGATCCACAACGCGATGCCAGGTTGGTAGAGTGCAGATGCATGTTTGATGACTCAGAGCTTGATGAACAGGTGATTTCATGGTAGGACATACATGATTGTTATGACTACTTCCCAGGGATAGTGGCAGGATTGATCAGGGGCATTGTATGCCCCGGTAGGAGATCGCACAGGTTTCTGATTGGCTAGGGGAGGGTTATGGAGAGGATGATTACTAACGAGACTCGATACGCATGGGGTGTGTGTGTGCTTACACACATGTACAAGGATATGCACCAGGTTGTGTATCACAGAGGGGCCAGCTTGTCGGTAGGTGTTTCCCTTTTGTAGTTTTGGTTATGGGAGCATATAGTGATCACACGGCCGATATGTGTTTTTGCGAGACAGTGGTATGAGCCATATAGTTATGGTTATGCAAGAGTGATTTCCTAGCACAAGATGGGAAAGCTTGAGTACTGGCGGCATGCATTGGATAATGTAGATGCACTGATCTGGTGCCCCTACATAGATTACGAGGTATGGGAGGACAAGGACGATGAGCTGGCCTATTGCTTCTAGACTCGGTAGCTTATTGGCCAGAGGCAATACATACTTGAGCATCAGATTGTTAGGAGGGTGCAGAGGTAGTTTGGCAGAGTACAAGGTCAGCCATAAGGGCAGGCTCGATTTGCAAGGACCCATGCAGAGATGCTGAGGTGGGGTCCAATGGCATCATACGACGAGGCCTTGGAAGATTTCTAACAGATTCCCTATGCAGCTTGGCCAATGAGGAGGGAGATAGTTGATGTAGGGATGACCCTGACTATGAGGAGTGGTTTGCAGCCCATCCATTTCTGAGATACTCAGGGCTTGGAGAGCTGGCTCCGCGGATAGATGAGGAGGATTTAGATGATGAGGATGGAGCAAGCTAGAGGAGGAGACGGAGGAGAGGGAGAGGAGGACAGGAAGATGGAGGAGATGGGGGAGATGAGGGAGGTGGATGAGGTGGAGGTAGACAAAGGCAGAGGAGGAGAGCTAGGGAGGGACCCTCCCAGCAGCAACAGGTAATGCAGCCACAAGATGCATCATAGGTATAGGTTGGTCAGTAGGGACAGATGCCACCACCACAACAGGTGCCCAAACAGTAGGTACCCCAGCAACAGGTGCAAGGACAGGGATAGGTTCCTCAAGCTCCTCAGCCTGACTGGCAGCAGCAGGCCATTACGACATTGCAGGCTCAGATTAGGTAGCTTCAGGCATAGCTCAGGATGGCTGAGTCCCAGAGAGAGTTAGATGCAGTGATTATATCTGGGATCACTACATGGCTAGATATAGAAGAGGCGAGGGTGCAGGCCTTGCGATTGGAGAGAGATGCAGCTCTAGCAGCCTTGGGGACAGACGGTGCCACTGCATTCTTGGTTACACAGGTGTAGCAGGGACAAGCCTAGGTTTAGCAGTTGCAGACACAGGTGGCACAGGTACAAGGAGAGCTTGCTAGGGCACAGGCTCAGACGCAGTATTATAGAGGATGGTATCATTGGGCATTACCGATAGACTAGAGGGCACCTAGCTATAGGAGCTAGTCTGTGGCTTCACAGAGGGCAGGGGGTTCACGGTCAGGAGCCTCGGTGAGGGACCCACAGCAATCGGGGGCCAGCAAAGGAGGGGATGGAGAGGGCAGTGCTGGGAGCAGTGGCTCACGATAGCAGGGCTAACCTACAGTTGCACTTGTACCAGATTCCTGACTTTATATATACACGTTTAGATGGCTTAGATCGCCTGATATGTATATACTTGCATTATTTTGTATCGAGACATGTATCATTATTTTTGAGATGTATACATTTTATGACATTGACTCAGAGATGGACTGTGATTTTGTACATTTGGACATGTTTTATGTTATATTGATATGATGATGCAACTTATGTGCTCTATATCCAGTTGTCTATGGTATATGTTATGGATGCATTCCATTTTATGATGTTTCACATGATGCTATGTGATGTTATCTAATGCAAACTTAGATGTTATCTTTGATGTTCTAATATGCAAAAATGTGTTATGCAATCTATATGATTTTGTAGTTTATGCGATGCTCTATGTTGCGGATTTTTCTGTTGAATGATATGCTGATGCAAATGTGCATGGATGACCTGATGTATCTATTATGTATGCAAATGATTTAATCATGTTAATGACTATCTCATGTGATATGATATGCAATTTGTGCTATGTTTTTGTTATGTCCAAATGTACTCAATCGACATAGAAAATGACACAATGATACACAAAAGATTGACTGATGGAAGAAACTCAAGCTTGTTACTCTACAGATATGAGATCGTGATTGCATGGGATATGGATACAGTTTGGATGCTTCTTGGAATATGGATGTTTTTTCCATCTTAAATTTGCAAGTGTTTTGAAGTGCTTATTTCATCATTGGGCATTTTATTATGTTGTAAGAAAATACAAGCATCTAGGTATAATTAAACCGAGATGACCTGAGTATTACTTACATGGATTTTGATATAGCAAGCTAATACAAGCATCTAGTCAAAATTGAATCTAGATGACCTGAGCATTTCTTGCATTTCAACAGACAAGGATTGTCCCTTTTTATGTTTAGACCTCTGAAGTCCTCGATGATCTTTTGTTGATCATGTCGTTAGACAAAAGTTGTCAATTACTAAATATTAATCCACAAATGGTAGATAAAGAAAAGTGATTATGCCCCCATCATAGCATCTCTAGCTTTTGGCATCCTCGAGTAGCATAGAAAGACATAATAACAAAAATCAAGACTCCCTAACTTAACCCTTTTCACAAAACATTCTTGCATTAGATGTGCTTTCTTGCCATAGTATTGATAAAATCATTTTGATGTGTTTTGATCTTTTCTTTGCTTTGTTTTGGATAGGTTGATGTTTTTGTGCCAAGATTTTGGTTTGGAAGCATGCTTTGTTGCGTGTGCTTGTCTTAGTGAAAAGGTGTCCTTTTAGAATATGTGGCATTCAAGAATCCAATTTCGTAACCAGGTCAAGGACTTGCCCCCAGTCAGATAAAGGATCGACTTATTATGAATGAACTGACAAACAGAGATGAAGAGACAGACCCTAAAGGATTGAACTAGTGCCTCGGGGGCTCATTGCTAAATGGTCTTGCCTACGTGACGACACAGAGGCAACGTAGTTCTGGGTGAACTTTGTGGACCTAAGACCTAGGCGATGGACAAAGATTTGGATGCAGATGGCACGGTAGGATGGAGCAAATGGGCAGCCTTGGGGGTGCATCAATACAAGATGGCCTTGCCTATGTGATATCTCAAAGGTGACGTAGTTTGATAATGGTTCAATGGATTGCAAGACAGATGACACGATGGCCACACGTCTGGATGGGTAGAAAGTGATAAGAATGAGTGAACAATGAGCCATGGTAGGTACACTGAGGTGATTGGATGGACACTTGCTTTTGGACGTATGAACGAGGGACAAGGTTGAAAAAGATGGAGAAGGCGGTTATCACAAGGAGTGCGTGTTTACCAGGTTTTCACCACTTGATTTTATTTGTACAAAAGCTAAAAGTATATATGACGCCTATTTTCTAGGTTTTCACCATGGTTCCTATCCAAAGGTGCCTATTTGCCAGGTTTTCACCAGAGGACAATTTTTTTGTTGTTTTTCCAATTTTTTGATTTTTTTTGGTTATTTTTGCCATTTTTTTTATTTTTTTTGTTATTTTGAGTCCCTTGCATTGGGATTTTAAGTGTAGAACTTGCGAAGATGCATGTTGTTAATGGGATCAGCAAATAGTTTACCTTCTGATGTAGCAAATTGATAAGCACCTGACCCATAAGCAGCAATGATGATAAAGGGACCTAGCCAGTTTGGTTCAAACTTGCCTTTTTTCTCTCTATCTTGCTGATTTCTAGGATTTTCCCTAAGTACTAGATCACCAACTTGAAATACCTTGGGTTTTACTTTGTGGTTGTAACTTATGGACATCCTTTGTTGATAATCCTTGAGATGGTTAAAGTCTTTTTTCCTTCTTTCTTCCAGTGGCTCTAACTCTTGAAGTCTAGATACTCTATACTCTTCATCAAATATGAGGCCTTTCAATGATACTCGCAATGATAGGATCTCGAATTCAATGGGCAAGATGGCTTCAGATCCATAGACGAGGGAATATGGCGTTGCACCTGTGGGTGTGTGAATACTTGTGCGATAGGCCCACAGCATAGGATTCAATTGGACGTTCTAGTCATGACCAGCATCATTGACAATCTTTTTTAGGATTTTTAAGATGGTTTTATTTGATGCCTCCGCCTGGCCATTTCCTTGGGGGTAATATGGGGTGGAAAAGCAGTGTTGGATATGGAATTTATCGCATAGTTCCTTGACATCCTAATTTTTGAATGGTCATCCATTATCAGTGATAATGGATAAAGGGATACCATAGTGACAAATGAAATAGTTCAGGATAAAGGAGGCAATCTATTTTCCCATGATATTGGCGAGGGGTATTGCTTCAATCCACTTCGTAAGTACTCAGTGGCGGTGATTATGAATTTATGGCCACTAGAGGATGGAGGGTATATCTTGCCCACTGAGTCGAGTCCCCACTAACATAAAGGCCAAGTAGTCGATAAAGGCTGCAACTCTTGTGCTAGTGCATGTATTAGGTTCCCATGGACTTGGCACTTCTTGCACTTCTTTACAAACTAATAAGAGTCCTTTTCCATTTTTGGCCAGTAGTATCCCATGCGTATGAGTTTCTTAGCTAGAGTAGGACCACTAGAGTGGGTCCCACATATACCATCGTGCACTTCACTCAAGGTAATTTGATATTCCTCACTATCGAGACACCTAAGGAGAGTACCATCAAGACCACATCGATATAAAGTATTGGTGATAATAGCATAATGGGATGCTTAACGAATGAAGGTTTGTTTTTGGTTACTTGAGAGATCTGGTGGTAGGATATTGTCTTTGAGATAGGCAAATACTTATCCATAGAGGGGAGAGTCAGGTCCTACAATGTGGCAAATGATATGGGATTCGGGAGAGTCGTATGTAGGATGGGAGACTAGCTCTACCAAGAACTCATAATGCGATTGGTTGTCAGGGATGTCGAGGAGAGATGCGATCATTGCCATGGCATTGGCTGCTTTGTTCTCTATCCTTGGTATTTTTTCAAAAGAGATCTCAACAAAGTATTCCTTGAAGTCATTTACTGTTCATTTGTAGGGTATTAACTTCTCATCCTTTGTTTGGTAGTCATCGTTCACTTGGTTGATAACTAACTATGAGTTGCCATATACTTGAAGCTCTATGATGTTCCATTCAACTGCCTATTTGATGCCAATGACCAGGGCTTCATACTTTGCCACATTGTTGGTACAAGGAAAGAGTTGTCTGTATGACTTTGGGATGGTGTTACCATGAGATGTGACCAACAAGATACCTGCCCTCGATCCATGTTAAGTGTAGGAGCCATCAAAGTATAGTTTCCAGGTTGTCATTGTTATATGAAAGATGGAGTGATCTGGAAATTCTAAATTCAAAGGATTATCATCTATTAAAGGTCCCTCTGCCAGTTGATCTGCAAGTACTTGACCCTTTATTGCGCACCTGTCTACATATTCAATGTCAAACCCATTGAGAAGCATAACCCATTTGGGCAATCTACCTATAAGAGTAGCTTTGTTGAGCAAATATTTGAGTGGATCATTTTTTGCTACTAGCTTGATGGAATGTGATAGCATGTAATGTCTACATTTCTGTGAAGCGAAGACTACCGCGAGGCATGCTCTTTCAATTGGCATGTATTGCAACTCATAGCCAACTAATCTTTTGTTGATGTAATATATTGATTGTTCTTTCCCTTCATTATTTTGTTGTGCAAGGAGAGCTCCCAGAGCTATTGGTGTGGTGGAGATATAAAGTAATAGAGGTTTACCCTGGATGGGGGGGACAATACTGGAGGTTTCATGAGATACTCTTTCAACTGTTGAAATTCCTATTTGCATGATTCAGTCCATTTAAAAGGAATATTCTTATGTAGAGGTGCGTGAATGGGTGGAACTTGTTTGCTAGTTGAGAAATGAACCTTCTGATGGATTGCAGTTTGCCTTGTAAAGACCTTAGTTGACTGATATTTTTGGGTGGTGGCATTTTCATGATAGCCTTCACCTTAGATGGGTCTACTTTGATTCCATTTCCTAATACAATGTGCCCTAGAAGATTGCCAGATGTGACTCTGAATACGCATGTCTTTGGATTGAGGCACACATTAAACTGCTCCAATCTTGTGAAGATTTTATCTAACACTGCCAGGTGTCCTCTTGTGAGTGATTTGGCCAATATGTCATCCACATAATCTTCCATTATGGTGTGTATCATGTCGTGAAAGATTGTGGTCATAGCTCTCTGATATGTTACCCCTGCATTTTTCAATCTAAATGGCATGACACACCAACAATAGGTGCCCCATGGACATGTGAATGTAGTCTTGTGTTGGTCCTCAAGTGCAATTTTGATCTGGTTGTATCCCGAGAAATCATCCATTAGTGACAACATAGCATGTCCTGCCTAAGATCTATAATGATGTCTATGTTTGAAAGTGGGAAATCATCTTTTGGGCAAGCTTTATTGAGGTCTATGAAGTTGTTACACAGTTGAACTCTCCCATCTAGTTTGGTGACAGGGACGATGTTGGAGATCCACTCAGGATAGTCTATTGGTCTGATGAACCCAACATCTACCAACTTCTTCAATTCTTCTTTTACCATGAGGGCAACCTACGGGTGCATCTTTCTAAGTTTCTGCTTAACAGGTTTAGCTCCTGGAGCTAAGGACAATTGATGCATTATGAGATTCAGATGCAATTGCAGGATGTCCGCATATGACCAAGCAAAGTTTATTTGTTTCCTTTTGAAGAATTCAGTGAACTCTAGTTTTTCTCGTGTAGTTAGAGATTGTGCCATATGGATCATCCTTGGATTATCACTTGTGCTGACATTGATCTGTTCTGCTGGTTCTATCAAGATTGATGATCTCTCCTGATGTGTTAGATTGGGGAGAGGATCAAGCCTTCCATCCTTCGGTGCCTCAAAGAGGTTTTCACCATTGGATATGTCTTTCATATTTTTACTATTTTTATGATCTAACACTGCCACAGAGCGGTTTTCACCATTAGAACAATTTTTCATTTTTACATTTTTGAGATTGAAAGGCTTGGCACTCTCTCCAAAATAGGCCTTGTCATTAAGTTCTATGGCATAGCTAGTCCTATGATCCCCTACGGGTATATGATCTCTAAGCTCTAGAAATTCTTTGATGGCTTCATCATTTTGGAAGGTATCTAGCTCGAGGGTAGTATCTTGGAGGTCCCAATCTATGAGTTCTAGATATACCAGTGGCAGAGGGTCATTTGGTTCATCAGGTTCTAGGATATTGATGGTCAAGATTGAGGAGTTAAGATGGTCATTATAAGCATTGACAATGCCTGCGATGGTACTCTCCACTAGTTGATCTGTCCAATTCTGTATCATTCCTTCCTCTTGAATTTCACTATCGTTATTGTGCGGGTCAAACTCTAATGGTCTAGCCCTTGGACTTTGTCCCTCATTAGTTGCATGGGTAGGGACATACTCGTTGACCACATCAAAATCTTTGTCCTCACAAGATAGTTCAAAGAGACTATCCCATTCATACTCATTAGAGTTTGTCTCACTCCATCCTTATAGTTGGTGAATTTGATCTACTATGCTAGTAGCAGATATTTCTGGTTGTTTGTTTTTATGCTTGTCTGATCCCTTGGTCTTTGCTTTACCAATGTAGCCTAGCCCTGTAGTGTCACGAGCTATTAATGTGAGAGGTTGGATAGGTTCAGTGATACCTTCCTTTCTCAATTTGATGGGCCCATGACCTTCATACCCCATTCTTTGTAGTATTGAGAATCCTTGACCATACTGTGCAGTTTGTACTATGGAGTGATGGTCTTGTTGCTAGGATAGATGGTCTTCATCTTTATATAACCATTGCAGAATGCCTTTTTCATCACTCTCATCTTTGAGGCTTCCCCATTTGACAAATGGACCTTTAGTACTTGCTATTTCTTTGGGCTTGATCATGGAAGGTTTTCCATAGGATCTGGGGGAGATAGGGAGCTATGATAAACAAAAGGATTGTGCAATTGTGTATTCACCTAGGCCTTTGTCTTTTACTTTGAAGTTGATTTGGGGTGCCTTCGACATAGAAGGGAGTGAAGTTGGGTCGACACGAGATGAAGATGAGGTAGAGGCACAGTTATGGGGAATTACAACTTCAGGTTTAGAGTGCACGGTGTTACAATACTAAAATAGATTAGAATCACTTTGGATGGTGATTTCTTGACCTTCAAAGGGGAATTTTATACATTGGTGGTAGGTGGAAGGTACCACCTTCATAGCATGTATCTAAGGTCTCCCAAGGAGAATGTTATATGTCAGCTCCATATCAAGGACTTGACACACTACATCTTTTATGACAAGTCCCACTCTGATAGGTAAAACAACCACTCCTTTTGAAGTTCTTTCCTCTTCATCATAACCTTTGATGGTGATTTTCCTTTTTAGATCGATAGCTTTCTCTGAAAACCCCAATGCAAGGATTAGCTTTAAAGTACAAATATTTAAACTGACCCCTCCATCAATTAGAACCCTCTTGATTTTGTGTTTGTGGATGAAGGCTTCAATGTGTAGAGAGGCATTATGAGGTTGAGTGGGAGACATATCATCCTTTTCAGTGAATGATAGCGAGTGAGGTGTGGTAATATTACCTACCATGGTTTGGAATTTTTCCTCAACAAGGTTTGTTGGCACGATGGCTTCAAAAAGATCTTGATCCAGTATGGCTCTGTGAGATGGGGACAAATGCAAAAGTTCTAAGATGAAGATATGTGTAGGAGTTTTGTTGAGTTGATCCAAGACACTATACCGATTGGACGAAGAGAATGGCTTGGATGGGACCCCTTTAAGAGTAACCTTTCCACTGCGAGTGGTCACTTTACAATCAGGAGTATTATTTAGGGTATTGACGTGTGACTCACTTTTAGAGATGTTGTTAACCACATAGTCAAATTCTACGTTCGTATAATTGGTGTTATTATTGCCACTATTGTTTTATTTAGAACCTCCGCCTAGCTCATAATTGGGAAGTGGATCCTTGAATGCCAAGTGATCAGCGTTAGAGGCATGTCCATCAAGTGACACCTTTTTCTGGTCCAATAGGTCTTGAATGGTATGCTTGAGTGCTATACAATCGTTTGTTTTGTGTCCTTGTTCAGGTGAAACTCGCAGAAGTTGTTGTCATTCCACCAAGGAGGTTTAACCTTTGGTTCATAATCCCACGTGGCTAGAAGTGTTATGAGTTGACCTACTAGAAGCTTCCATAGGTTGGTTTCCAATGATTCTCCTAGAGGTGTGAATTTTCTCATAGGTTGATAGTTTGTAAAATTTGATTCAGTGTTTCACGGTTTGTTTTGTTGGGGATTGTTTTGTGGGCTTGTTAAAGTGAAAATTGGTTGTTTTTGTGCCACAGTTTTGGCATCCACCACCCCATCATTTACAACATTTTTGTTCTTTGTCCAAAAGCATGGTTTTTCCATGTTGGTATTGGTACTTGGAGTGTCTTTGTACAGTTTGATTTGTCCTTTCGCTACCAACGCCTTCTCAATGATCAAGCTCATCTCAATGACCTTGATAAAGGAAGAAGGGCATTGTATCTGGATTTGGTAGCTGAGGTTAGTGTGGAGGTTATGAATGAAAATTTCTAGCATTTGCTTTTCAGGTATTTGGTGTGGACATTTGCTCGCCAATTGTCTCCATCTTTGTAAGAATGCAGTGAATGATTCTCCACCTTTTTGCTAGGTGTTACAAAGATCTAAAATTGAGATATCATGCTCAATATTATAGGATAAGTGTAGGATGAACTTGTCCACTAGTTCGGTAAATGTTCAGATGCCAAGGGGTAGTCTAGAGAACCACTCAAATATTTATCCTCCCAAGCTTCTAGGAAACAGTCACATTAGGTATGTGTCATTGTACGCGACTTCTATGCATGTTGCACTAAACTCTCTAATGTGGTCTCTTGGATCACCTTTTCTTGAATATTTATCAAATTTAGGTGCTTCAAATTTAGAGGGGAAAGGTATCATGACCAAGGAATTATCAAAATGATATGGTGAAATATCCTCTAAAGAGTAATGTTTCGTTGATGTTCCAGTTTGCATGTCTGTGAACTGTTGTTGTAAGGCTTGGATTTGTTGCATTATTAAGCCTAAAGCATTGGTAGAGTCAATGGTTGCCTTCCCTTTATCTACAGTTCTTTCTTCTTGCACACTATCATCAGGGATTCTTTCATCTTCAGTTTCCTTTAAGGCATTGACATCAAAGTCCTTGGGAAGTTTTGCTCCTTGGCTTGCTAGGAAAATCAAGAATTTAGTAGGGTCTTGGGTGAGCACCTTATCCATTAGTCATTGGAACTTTCGGTCTTGTTGGGTTTGTAGAAGCTCTTCCTAAGTAATCTCCTCATCACTGTTGTGAGGAGTGGAGACAAATTTTTCAGAGGTGCCTACCATTTCTAATTGTTTTTGGTGTTGAGATCTTGTTAGGACCATGCAAACATGAGTTTTGGATGGGGTGATGTTGAAGTGAAAACTTGTAGTGGTGAGGATTGAACAAGGGAAATCCTAGACCAACTATGTCAAAAAAAGATGGTAGATACAAGATGATAGTCAAAGTAAGGATGTTGATATCTGATTACCTTATGTTGACTAGTCTTGCACAAGCCCTTAGAGAAGTTCTGAAGGATGATAGATCCTTGATTGTGGAGATTTTCTAAGTTTGTTTGAGATTGAATTGATCTAGAATTTGTTTTGTCCTAACTTGGTTTTGATACTTGGTACACTCGTTGATTTTGGGAACTTTTACGAATTGTTATGGAAGTGGACGGAAAAAGTGTTTGCACGGTAAAAATTGTTCTCAGAAATTGGCATACAGTTGAAATGGGTACTCAAAAGTGGTGAAATTTTGCTCTCAAAAAGGGCGGAGATGCTCTTTGTTTTGCATGCGCAGAAACCAAATACGCAGGAATAGAGGGTAAAAGAGCAGCAAGTTGGAATAAATGTGCAGAACTGGCAATTTTCAAAAGCACAGTAATAGGTTTCAAATGCGCAGGAAGTTGGTTCAGATGCATAGAAAGTCTAAGCAGATGCTCAGGTTCAGAAGTTAAATGTGCAGTTCTAGTTTTCTGAATGTTTTTGTAAAGTTTTTTGACACATTTTCCAATTTTTTTGGATTTTTGGGTGCAAGTTGGTCTTTTGATTTTGATTTTATCAATTATAGCAAGAAGACACAGCAAACACATAAAATGATTTCATGTTTTTTTTTTTTTTGAAATTTTTTGGACTCTTTTTGACTGAAAAACAAGTACAATCCTAGGCTAGTAAAGACAGTATTTGTCGAATCCCCTAGCTGTGCATATTCAAAGAGGATAGCTTCAGGATCTTGGTAGCATCGGCTCCTCTCCACAGCACACACTTCTCACGCATACCAAGATCTAGGTTTCCTAAGGCTCGTACCCCCACTGAACCTTAAGATTGTCCCTACTGTCTCTACTAAGAACCACTTGAATCAAGGCAGCTTCAAAGGTCCCACCTTTTGCACCAACAAATAGAAGGATTTTGGTCTACTAAACAAAGGATATGTAATGAGGTTAGTTGTTCGAGTGGTTACCCATGCGGCAGCACTACTCTCCATTATGGAGTCTCCCAACCTGCAAGGGTTACGCCTTGGAGGGTTTTGGGGGAGGTTGGCTGTCAGTGTAACAAAACTTCACTCATTTTTTGAAGCTTTTGCTCCAAACACAATTTATTTTGAGTGGCTTGGCAAGGCTTGGCTTTAGCCTATTACCACTTAGGTCCGTTCCTCCTTGGACAGATGGGTATCCAAGAGCAGGCCCCTCTAAAGGTTTAACACATGTGAAATGACATGTCTAGCATTTTGACCACCCAAGATAGGGGAGAGCATATGTCTAATGTCATTCCAATCCTAATTAAAATGAAAAAAACTAGATGTGCTACACTACTCAGACACACGATTTGTTAACTTTGAAGTGATTACAAGATAGCAATGGTTCATTTTTAGCAAGATAGCAATGTAGCAAAGATCCAATGATATGTAATATAGCAATGGTTCAGTTACACCCCTCCTAGTTAAAACTACGTGAGATTTGTATGCACATCATTTTTACTTTCTCCACTTATTAAATCTATGATGAGCTAGGTACAGCTATATGTTTCAACCAGCTCTTATCCCTGCAATTAGATGAGAAAAGAATCCTACAAACAAGTATTAGTGTTAGCAAAAACCACTGGCAAAACTCTAAAATCTCTTTTTTAGCTAGATGTGCAGCTTCAGAGTCTGAATGCGCAAAAATAGAACTCAGTAATGTGGAAATTTAAAAGCACAGAAATAGAGCTTATATGTGCAGGAACAAGTATCATATGTGTAGCTATTTCAAAAGTGTTGAGACAGAGGTCAAAAGTACGGAAACAGAGAACATATGCATAGTATTATCAAATGCACCGTGAAATCATATGCGACGTAATAGAAATCATATGTGCAGCTTCTGATGATAGATGCGCTGAAATATTGTAAGCGCAAAAAGATTGCTCAGATGCATGTCAAGATTGATCAGATGCACAGAAATAACCTATACAGAACCTGTGTGGAACCTGTCACTCAAAAACTCTATTTTGGATTAGATTTGGGGCAAGGGCCCCACGATGGGTACCAGAAATGTTATCAGGAATTGTTGTTAACAACATGAAACCATTAATAAACCAATGAACATCAATAGAAATTGCAAATAACAAGATTGAACAAATAAAGCATAAACCTCACACAAACCTTGTTATCTTGCGGCTTTCATTGTTCGCCTAGTCTCGATCGATCTTTTGTGATGAAAATTGCCCTCAGGAAGCACACTTCCTTGCTTCGTTCTTCAAGATGGTGATGGAGAAATGGCTATGATACTTTATTGCTATGAAGATGAGCTTCAAAGCAATAGGGGTGATCTCAAGTAAATGTATGGTAGTGGGGGTGCCAAAGGCGCATTGGTAATTCGACAGAGTAATTGTATTGAAAGCTTGGATGATAGAAATGGAAGAATAAGGCTCAATTTATAGACTCAAAAGAGAAGAGATCAATAGTTGAGAAGAAAAGAGAAGATCAATGGTTGAGAATGGTTGAGGAATGTGTGCGAATAGAAAGAGGACAAGTGTCCAAGCTCTTTCATGCAATAGGGGAGTTAACTGAATAGATTGAAGAGTTAACAGAATAGACCAATCAGTTAAGTAAATTGATTGGGGAGTAGACTGAATTGACTAATTAGTTAAGTGAATTGATTGATTAGTGACCTCAAATGACTAATTAGTTAACTGATTTGATTGATGAGTTAACTAATTTTGACTGAAGGATAAATGGGACATGTGGGTGAGAGAATATTAGCTAATTAAATATTTAAAATATTTAATTATATGTGCAACATGGTGAGGTGGAAAAGGTGAGGTGGATTGATGAGGTGGATTTATGGAATTAGGACTTAGGATAGAGGAATTTAAGATTAATTAAATAATTTAGGATTATTTAATTATGTGAGACATTAGAAGAATTTAGGGAATTTTAATTAAATAAATTGATTTTATTTAATTATGGGATAATGAATCAATCAAATATATTTAGAATATTTATTTAATTGATAGAAGAAATAAGAATTAAGATAAATATTAAAATATTTACTTAATTCGACATGAGCCAATTTTAGGTGTATACAAATATCAAAAACCTTTATTAGACTAACTACAAGGTTTACAATTAGAAATAAAAATCAATGGTCTAGCCATTCTAAAGGTTATCAAATTCATCCCTAAGGTATTATATAATAATTAAGGTATCTACTTGATACTTACCTGTATGGTCCTTATCAAAAGACTTTGCAATTATTAGACCAGTCAAAATAATATGTAAAAAATAATTAAATACTTAAGAGGACCCTAAGAAAGGACTCTAACCAATACATACTTGTCAAACCAATTATCTCCTCCAATTATGATCTAAAAGTAGACTCACTCATCCATAAATTTAGGATAATTACACACACAATATAGATAAAGTCTAAGAATGATCTTTTCTATAATATTCTTCTAAATCTTGATAATATATTGAACTATAAATATGGATCCTAGCTATTGATACACTAACACATTTCTATACTATTTACAAAACTTTCCAAAACACATCCTAAAATTCTGATTTGAAGATACAATTAAATCAGAAAATATAACCAATATCTTTAATGCCAAACAAATTAAATAAAAGTTCTAATAAAGGTTTTATATCCTTCTGAACTTACTTCAATTCATATTAGGAAGAGATCAAGATAAAGCTTTCGACTCCTTATTAGATGAACAACCATTGACAATTTTTTTATAAGTCGATGCCACTAATATGCAAGTGATAACTTATATAGTTGAAAATACTTTGGTAGACGGTTATGCAAAAGACCGAGGCATAGACAAGGTCTGTGAACTATTTGGCAGTCGTCTCAAAGAGACATCATCACTTGGATCGAAATGATTGCAAGATAGCAACAGAATGGATTTGTAGATTTAATAACAACAACCACGATGACATAGGAATGTCTATCAGTAATTGATACAAATCTCTGAATTGGCAAACTGGGTAATACTAATTTTTTATATGATTTTCATAGGTAAGAGCTGAATCTTATATAAAAATTTTATAGAAACCCAGTTCAAAAATATAGAGTTATTGGTGACACAACTAACTGTTTTAACAAAGACGAAACGGGTGAGAGGTAGATAGTCACAAAATATTCATATCTCCAAAATGACAAACTAGGTAAGACTAATTTTTGGACATGATTTAGATAACTAGGTCATGCACCATATATAAAAATTCTAGAGGAACCCAGTTTGTAAAACTAACGTTATGGCTAACGTAACAAACTGTTAAAACAAAGACAAAATAGGTGAGAGATAGACAGTCACAAAATATTAATATCTCCAAAATGAAAAACTTGGTAAGGCTAATTATTGGATATGATTTGGATATCTAGGTCGTGCACCATATAGAAACATTCTAGAGGAACCTAGTTTGTAAAAATAAAGTTATGGCTAACGCAACAGACTATTAAAACATAGATGAAATGGGTGAGAGATAAACAGTCACAAAATATTCATATCTACAAAATGACAAACTGGATGAAGCTGATTTTTGGATATGATTTAGATAACTAGGTCATGCACCATATATAAAAATTCTAGAGGAACTCAGTTCGTAAAAACAAAGTTATGGCTAACACAACAGACTGGGTTCAGAATATGTAGAAGAGAATTCACATAATAATATAAAACTTGCATATTGCTCAATCTAATGCAACAATAAATTAGTTTCATATCTCAATCCATACCTAGAATATTACTTATATCACATCTTCACAAAATTTCTCAGCTCACATCCATTTTTCCCCAAGTCTCTTCTTCTGGAAGCTATGGTTTATGGTGCCAAAAGAAAAATAAAACTTCCTGAGAGAGAGGAAGATCCTGAAAACATAAAACATATTCTACTCTTTGAAATGCACGCTCCTCCCCCAAATTATATCTTGAGATTTCTAAAATAAAGTTGAGCATGCATAACCACCCCCATAATTTCTTCCAGAAGATTCTCCTTATTAAAGGCAATAAATTCTGCCTTTATTACTTTCTTACAATTTGCTATTTTAACCAGACAACAATTTCTCTCTGATTTTATTTATTTTAGAATTTGCTATATATATAAGTTTTTATGACAACTCATAAATACTATAAATTTATTTTTATTGCCACTAACAAAACATTTACTTGCTTATAAAATATTTTCATTTTAATTTTATCAATTATAATCTTGTTTTAGTAACACTTTATTTTCCTCATTATAGTTATTATTATTTATTGACCTTAGATTACGATATAATATAATTTCCCATAAACCTAAATTTACATAAAAGCATCTATATTTATTTATCAAAGTGCCCTCTTGACTTAATAATTTTATTTTAATGAAGCAATTAACCAAAACATTAATCAAACAATTATAACTTAAATAGTCCAATGTTGAACAATACCTGACGACCATGCACAATCAAAAAGCATAACCACAATGACAGCGACTGACTATCATGCCCATATAGACTATTAGATTCAGGACAAACAACTGAGAGGGGGGGTGAATCAGTTGTCTAAAACTTTCTTCCAATTAATCACTTAAATCCTTCTTTTAATTCAGCAGCATAATAATAAATCAATCATGGAAACATAATGCAACAATTCAAGAGAAGAAACACATTAACACATATGACACCAAGAATTTAACGTGGAAAACCTGGTTAAGGGAAAAACCACAGGGTGACTAACCAAAGATTGTATTCTCTGTTAAAAGAATAAGAAGAACAAAATGGTACATGCCAATTAGGGCTCACTGCCTGAGCACACTACTCACAAGAGGCCCACTGCATACAGGAGACACACTGTCTATAGAATAATAAATATTACATACTTGAACTGAAGAATAGCATCTTCACCATGCTTGAGTTGGTTCCATTTAAGCCCAATACTTCTATTCTACCTTTTTCTCTGCTCCTCTCTACCACCCACTCATCTCCACAAGATACTTTTGAAATGACTTCACAACTTATTTATACAAGACATCGACTTAGGGATAATCATCCAAGTCGATACACTTTACAGAGAAAATACAACTTAACTAATTACAAAAGACTTCATGCAGATCAACACATTGTCAGCTACACTGATCTGAGACTTCAATCTTCTTTTAGGAACACTCCATGCTTCACATAACATCTTCAAGATCATCCGCAGGATGTGTAACTCATCTGGTCGACCAGACTTAGGAAGAACATCATCATCCGGAAGTAATTCTTCAATTACGAGCTCTATCTTCAATGTGAACCACCAACATGAACTGGACACAATCCAAAGACCTCCACAAGCTTTCTTGAATCACCAAGAACATCCACACTACTTCTGCTTACTGAAATCTTTCTCTCCTTCATCTGGAACCTCAAGAACACAGTCAGTCATCACTGCCATATTGGAATAGATGCTTGCGGACCTCCAGACCACGAACCAATTGAGTTGTCAATTCACATTGACTTCCTAAACACTCCACCAAATCCACAGAACAAGATGTTGCATATCTGGATCTCACCGGACCTATCTATGTCACTCTGTCACCTCTGAACATCTGCCAGAACCAGTTTTACTTAAGTGGCCATAACTTCTTCAGATCTTCATGCGGACCTCTGAAATCTTTACTGGATCATCTTAAGACACATATCTACAAACCCTTTGATGCGCATCCTCTGATCTTCATCTTAGCTGGGATCTTTATCTCACTTTCTTCACTATTCTTCTTTATTCCTGATAGGACTAATTTTCCCAATATCCTCAGCATACAACTCATCCAATCCTTATCATCAATGCAACAGGAGTATGTTGACATCAATGACAACACCGGTTAGGCCCATACTTGCAACAATCTCCCCCTTTGTCATTGATGGCAACATATGATGTGAAAAACTGTTTTAACCATCAAGACAAGAACTTCTCCTCACTGACTGACATAACTCCCCCTATCAACAACCATTACATGTCTTCTCTTCCTTTACTGCTCCCCCTTTGATCAACAACCACTTTTTATTTTTCACGTCTTCTCTCCCCCTTTGACATCAATGGCAAAGGGCACATACTTGCATCACTTCAAAATCATATCAGCTGCTCCCCCTGAGTAGCAGCTTCCCAACATCAATCTGGACCACAAGATATGACTGTGAGATCCACCAGACTGATGCACATCAGTGCACTTTAATTCAGAACCAGAGGGGTAATAACCCCTAACTTCTCCCTGAGATACTCAAAAGAGTCCTTAGGTAGAGGTTTAGTAAAAATATCTACAATCTAGTCCTTGGAAGGCACAAACTCCAATCTGACTTCATTCTTGTTCACTTGCTCTCTCAAAAAGTGAAACTTGATGGATATATGTTTTGTCTTTGAATGCAATACCAAATTTTTTGATATATTTATTGCACTTGAATTATCACAGAAGATTGTGATAGGTTCCTGATACTCCACTCGAATGTCTCTTAACATTTGCTTCATCCACAATACTTGAGTGCAACTACCTGTTGCTGTAATATATTCTACTTTTGCAGTGGACAGGGATATTGCCTCTTGTTTCTTGCTCAACCAAGAAACCAATCTTTTCCCCCAAAAAGAATGCTCCACCACTGGTACTCTTCTGGTCATCCACATCTCCTTCCCAATCCGCATCTGTATATGCATGAAGAGAGAAATTGTGATCTCTAGGATACCATAAACCATACTCAACTATCCCTTTTAGATATCTAAGAATCCTCTTGATTGCCATGACATGAGATTCTCTAGGATCAGCTTGAAATCTAGTAACAAGACCAACAACATTCATAATGTCAAGTCTAGTTTGAGTAAGATACAGTAGTCCTCCAATCATTGATCTGTACTTTTTCTAATTAGCCTTAGGAGAGTCGTCATCTTTGCTGAATTTACATCTGGTTACCATGGGAGTACTCATTGGTTTTGAGTCTTCCATCCCAAATTTCTTCAACAATTCTTTCACATATTTGGTCTAAGAAATGAAGATTCCTTTCTTTGTTTGAATGATTTGTAGACCCAAGAAGAAATCCATTTCCCCAAACATGGACATCTCAAATTCACTTTTCATTTGATTTGCAAAAGTTTTGTACATACTATCTCTTGCTCCAAAAATGATATCGTCAACGAACACTTCAAGAATTAAGATATTTTCATGATCAATTTTGAAGTACAAGTTACTATCAACAGTACCTTTGTTGAAACCAATCTTCAAAAGATGCTTATCCAATCTTTCATACCAGGCTCTTGGGGCTTGTTTGAGTCCATACAGTGTTTTCTTCAACTTGCAGACCATATCACCATGATCAAACAATTGAAATCCATCCAGTTGCTCAATGTAAACTTCTTCTTCCAAGTCACCATCCAAGAAGGCAGACTTGACATCCATCTGATATACTTTGAAGTCCTTGAAGGCAGCAAAGGCAAGAAATAATCTGACTACTTCAATTCTTGCCACCAGAGCAAAAGTTTCTTCAAAATCAACTCCTTCTACTTGAGAGTAACCCTTGCAGACCAATCTGGCTTTGTTTCTGACTACTTCACCATCTTCATTCAGTTTATTCTGGAAGACCCATTTGGTTCCAATCACATTCTTGTTTCTAGGTCTGGGAACAAGATCCCAAGTGTGATTTTTCTCAATTTGCATCAGCTCTTCCTCCATTGCTTTAGTCCAACTTTCATCATTGCATTCTTCATTAAATGACTTTGGTTCAATCTTTGAAATCAGACAATACTCTTCTGAGTCTTGAGCAATCTTTTTTCTTGTTTGAACACCTTTGCTTTTATTACCTATGATCTAATCTTCAAAGTGATTCAGTCTTACATACCTGGGAATTTTGGGACTTCCTTGCACTTCTATTTCTTGAACAGGTTCATTCAAACTTATCTCTTCTTCCTGATTCTCTGGATCAATCTGGATCTAAATTTCAGAAGGGGCTTGGACTTTTTGGACCAAAACATCATTCTGATCATCTTCATCATATTCATAAAACCTTGAGGGCTTTTCAATACCTTCATCAACCTTCACATTTGTACTTTCTATAATCTTTCTCAATCTCTTGGTATAACACTGGTATGCTTTGCTTTGAGTAGAATAACCCAAGAATATTCCTTCATCACTTCTAGCATCAAATTTGCCTAAATCTTCATCTCTTTTAATGTAACATTTGCTACCAAAGACTCTGAAATACTTCACAGTGGGAGTGATACCAAACCAGAGTTCATAAGGAGTCTTACCAATATTGCTTCTTATTTGTACTCGATTAAGAGTATAGACAGCAGTGCTTACAGCTTCTCTCCAGTAGATCTAAGGAACATTTACTTCCGTCATCATGGTTCTAGATGCTTCCTGAATGGTCTAGTTCTTTCTCTCCACTACTCCATTCTGTTGTGGAGTCCTTGGAGCAGACAACTATCTTTTTATCCCATGTTTCTCACAGAATTCTATGAACTCCCCGGATGTGAATTCTCCACCTCTATTAGATCTAAGACATTTTATGTTCAATCTAGTTTCATTCTCTACCATAGCCTTGAATATTTTGAATTTCTCACGAGCCTCAGATTTCTCTTTTAGAAAAGTCACTCACATCATCTAGGAGTGATCATCAATTAATAACATGAAGTATCTATCACCTTGTACACTCCTAATTCTTGTCGGACCACATAGATCAGTATGAACTGTGTCCAATGATCCGGTAGAAGACTGTTCCTGTGTATGAGGAAAAATTGATTAAATCAAACTAATTAAATCAAAGAACCCAATCACATAAAGCAAACCAATCTAAGTAAAAGCCATTATCATAAAATCAAAGACAAATGAAAGCTCTTACCAAAACCTGTATTGTTCCCTTTTGGAGATGTGTGGATTGCTCAATCAAGTTGCAAAGCCATAGTTGCAACAAGCAAGTAGTGTGCTCAATGTGCTCAAAGATCAATGTTAAGAGATCGTAAGGTTGCTCAATCGACGCATTTTGTATGCTCAAAGCTCTGTTAAGTATGCCTGAGAATACGATCGAAGAGAGAGACTCAATGAAGGAGATGAGGGGGGTTTATATAGATTTCAAGGAAGATCGATCAACGGTCCAGATAATTTAGAATAATCAACGGAGGAAAATAGTTGAGGAATGTGCAACGAATGAGAAGAAGACATGTGTCTTGCTTTCTTTTGCATGAGAGGAGTTATCAAGAATAGAAGAATAAGTTAACTGAAGAGATAAATCAATTAAAAGAATAAAACAATCAGTTAAGTGATTTAAAACAAGAAGAAGAGATTTGCATGAGAATTAGAAGATATTTTGCTTTATTAAATATAAAAAGCTTGAGTTATTTTAGAGATAACTCAAATTAGAAGAAAAAGCAACTTAAATAAATATTTGATTTATTTAAATTTAGAGGAAATATTTTGGAAGAAATAATTAAATAATTGGAATTATTTAATTTAGAAGATTTGGAAAGCAAATTAAATAAATAAATTTATTTAATTGTTGTGCATGATTTTGGAAGAATAAATTTTGATTTAATTAAATAATTAAGAATTATTTAATTTTAGATAAGAGGGAATTTGTGATGAATTAATTAAATAATGGGATTTATTTAATTAATGTAGATTTAATTTTTGGAAAGAGGATAAAGATCTAATTAAATAATTAAAATTATTTAATTTTGGAAGAATAACAGAGGAATTTGATTTAATTAATTAAATAAAGAGAATTTATTTAATTAATGTTGAATTTAGGAGATTTAGAAGAATTTGATGATAATTAATTAAATAATTAGATTATTTAATTAACGTTTGCAATGCAAGTGATTAGACAGATAACGGAATGCAAGTGATTTGACGACACAGTCATTTTAGGGTGTCTGCAGTTCCTTACTTTTGAATGTGACTCTGCTCTGCTTACCCAACTGACATTCTTTGCACAAACTATTAGTAGGTTTCACTAGTCTTGGAAGATCTCTTATAGCCTGAGTGTTACTTATCTTGATGATATTATCAAAATTCACATGACACATTCTCCTATGCCACAACCAACTCTGATCAATTTGAACAAATAAACAACTTTTACCAGTACCAACCAAGTGGAAGATATTACCTTTTGTTCGAGTACCGGATGCAATCTCTGTTCTGAAACTTTCAAAGATCTTGCATTTTCCATTTTTGAATCAGAGATCATAGCCTTTGTCCACCAAGTGGCCAACACTGAGAAGATTGTGCTTAAAACCTTCAACATACAGTACATTACTGGTTTTGTTCTTTCCATCAAAAGAAATAGTTCCTCTACCTCTGATTCTACCAACAGAATTATCACCAAATTTTACCACTACTCCATATCTTTCCAAATCTATGAACTTATTTTTGTCACCTGTCATATATGGTGGGAGCATCCACTATCAATGACTCAATCATCCTTTTCTTCAACTTGGGTAGCCAGAGCTCTTTCTACCATTTTATGATTGACAGATTCAAAGGGCATTGGATCTTCTTCCTTGATGGCAATAAACACCCAGTCACTTCCAGATTTGTTTCATGTCTCTGATTCATCATCATCATCATCATCTTAATGAACATAGTAACATTTCTTTTAGAATCTTGATCTGTTTGGATTTGCTCTTGAAAATCTTTCTGGACACCTTGAGGCAAAATGACCAATCTTATTGTAGTTAAAACATTTGAAGGGCAATTTTCCTTCATACTTACCGGATCCTCTTGGCAGTCTTTTTGCAATAAGGGCTTCAAGTTGAGCAGCTTCTGCTTCATCTTCTTCCAGATCTTTCCTTGCTTTTTCATACCATGATAGTTTCTTTGAAGAGTTCTCTCCCAGATCAAACTTTTGTTTTCCTTTTACAGAGGCACTAGCTTTGAAAGCAGATTCAGTCTTGGGGGTGCATCTCCAAACTCGACCAATTCAAATGCAGCTAATTTACCAACCAATTGATCTCTTGTGATATTTAAAAAAGATCTAAATTCTTCAATAGCAGTAACCTTGTACTTGTAAGAATCAGGAAGGGATCTGAGAACTTTGGCAACAATCCCATCTTCATCCAAGATTCCACCAGCACATCTAATGCCACAAACAAGCTCATTTACCCTTGGCATAAATGTAGTGATATTTTCATCTTCTCTCATCTTCAGGTTTTCAAATTTTCCTTTCAGACTCTGTAGCTTGGCACATTTAACATACTTGTCTCCTTCATGCAGAAGTTCTAGTTTTTGCCAAATCTCATATACAATTTTTAGATCAATAATATTTGTCAGCTCTGAATCAGATAAGGTACTTAGTAGAGCTTCTTTAGTATAAAGATTGTTTTCAGCATCTCTAATTTCATCTATGGTACTCAGACCATTCTGTGGAGGAACATACTTATTTGAAGCCATGATCCAATATTGCATTCCCATACATTGCAAGTGACATTCCATGCGACTTTTCCAAAGAGTGAAATAGGATCCATCAAACCTCAAACTATCCTTCTTGTAGGATGACATCCTGGATCTCCTCAAACTGTTAATCTCTTTTAGAGGAACTTAGCTCTGATACCAATTGTTAGATTCAAGATAGACAACTGAGAGGGGTGGTGAATCAGTTGTCCAAAAATTTCTTCCAATTAATCACTTAAATCCTTCTTTTAATTCAGTAGCATAATAATAAATTAATCACAGAAACATAATGCAACAATTCAAGAGCAAAAACACATTAACACATATGACACCAAGAATTTAACGTGGAAAACCCAATTAAGGGAAAAACCACGGGGTGACTAACCCAAGATTGCATTCTCTGTTAAAAGAATAAGAAGAACAAAATGGCACATGCCAATTAGGGCTCACTACTTGAGCACACTGTTCACAAGAGGCCCACTGCCTACAGGAGACACACTGTCTACAGAATAATAAATATTACATACTTGAACTGAAGAATAGCATCTTCACCATGCTTGAGTCAGTTGCATTTAAGCCCAATACTTCTACTCTG
The DNA here is from genome assembly GCA_027924645.1 of Cunninghamia lanceolata. NCBI lineage: Eukaryota > Viridiplantae > Streptophyta > Pinopsida > Cupressales > Cupressaceae > Cunninghamia > Cunninghamia lanceolata. The sequence continues at coordinate 3,119,703 of BSBN01001465.1, read as the reverse complement.
CCTTTCGCTCTTCTCCTCTCTATCACACACTCATCTCCACAAGATACTTTTGAAATGACTTCACAACTTCTTATTTATACAAGACATCAACTTAGGGATAATCATCCAAGTCGGCACACTTTACAGAGCAAATACAACTTGACTAATTACAAAAGACTTCATGTGGATCAACACACTGTTGGCTACACTGATCTGAGACTTCAATCTTCTTTTAGGAACACACCATGCTTCACATAACATCTTCAAGATCATACACAGGATGTATAACTCATCCGGTCAGCCAGACTTAGGAAGAACATCATCATCCGGAAGTAATTCTTCAATTACGAGCTCTATCTTCAATGCGGACCACCAACACAAAATGGACACAATCCAAAGACCTCCACAAGATTTCCTGAATCACCAAGAACATCCACACTACTTCTGCTTACTGAAATCTTTCTTTCCTTCATCCAGAACCTGAAGAACACAGTTTGTTATCACTATCATATTGGAATATATGCTTGTGGACCTCCAGACCATGAACCAATTGAGTTGTCAATTCACATTGACTTCCTAAACACTCCACCAAATATCTGTATCACTCTGTCACCTCTAAACATCTACCAAAACTGGTTTTACTTAAGTGGCCATAACTTCTTCAGATCTTCATGCGGACCTCTGAAATCTTTACTGGATCATCTTAAGACACATATCTACAAACCCTTTGATGCGCATCCTCTGATCTTCATCTTAGCTAGGATCTTTACCTCACTGTCTTCACTGTTCTTCTCTGTTCCTGATAGAACTAATTTTCTCAATATCCTCAGCATACAACTCATCCAATCCTTATCATCAATGCAATAGGAATATGTTGACATCAATGACAACACCGGTTAGGCCCATACTTGTAACACAGACAACACTGACTAGGTGCAAAACTAGATACTCATCCTTTTCAAGGATGTTGGCTAGCTAGGGGACCATATGTTATCTCCGTTTAATAGTTTCCATTAGTTTTAAGGCACGCTCATACCTATCAATTCAGGTGGAGATGTAACCTAGTACCTATTCACTCAAGCATACCAATTTGAGCACATATTCTTAATAGTTGAAGCACTTGGAAAGGAACTCTAACATTCGTATCTCATTCCTATATGTCCCCCATACGTTCAATGGTACGATGTTTCCCTTTCCACCTATCCTAACAACATACTACTGCATATCCTAACTATCCAAATAAATCTCTACATAATAATAACATAACAATATGCATCATACCCACAAAAGTACTAACAGGAGCTCATGTTCCATCTTCATCTTCAGGTTCCTTAGCCAGACTACCTGCACAACCAAAGTGAAAATGGAGGGGCACTACATCCTCCCCCCCAAAAACTTGACTTACTCCTGGAAGTCGCAAACTAGGGTGGAAACATAACACGTTAATACGAACATCAAAGCTGATTCATTTCATAAAAATAATATACACTAGTTTGCCTATGGAAAGGGATTTATCTCACAAAAATATAAACTTATATACTTCATTTCAAACATACTCTACCCTTCTAATTTCTAATGTCACAATAGTAACACAATCAAGACTTGCATTTCAAAAATGATTCCATAGTACATAAACAACTCAAAATCCTTACATGTTAGCGTTGACACCCATCAGTTTCTTTCAGGACAAAGAAAACATTGCACCCTTTTTAATCCTAACTAGTAGAAATTCTCATATCATAAACATATAAAGTATTCAATTTCAAATGCACCACTATTACAATTCCTCTTTCAATTTGTTGTTAAGCATATCAATACGTCAAAATGCTACATTTTCATAAAATAACAACATAATTATACACATAAAGCACACGCTTTCCATTAAATATCCATCATTAATAAACAAGACATTCCACTTTAATTATTTTACAACACTAAATCTCATAACATATTCAACAAAAGATCATGATTTTTCACCTTTTTGAAGCATGGAGACACAATTTATCATTTAATAAGTACTATATTCATGATTTAACATACATTCTTCACATACACACAAATTCACATCACTAGGAATCACATCACAAGGCTACACAAGGGTCCATCTGGACAACGGAAAGCAGCATACTAATCCAAGATACATAATCCATGAGCCAAGAGCTAAAATCTATCTCACATAATCTATACCTCACACTTAGTGGCTTGTTGGTGTTAGGCCACACACATAGGGTGAGACCATCCAAACAAGTCCACAATGACCTCTCTCTTGTTGTATAAGGTGGTTAGCCTCCAAGAGATAGTCTTCACACATAGGTGGGTAGTGGGTCCTAATTGTATAACAGCCTCCCATACCCCCATCCTCAAGGTTCCCTATGTCTGCTTCCTCGTATACACTCACCAAGTCTGCCTCATACGTCCTTGGAGAGGAATCACAATACAACACATGGCCGACATTGAAAATAATAAGGATAAACTAGTTTAGCCACCAAAGTCATAAAGAAAGATTAAATAAACATTCAATTTCAACAATAAAGCAAGAAATGCACAAAATTTCAACACTAAATCAAATGTAACCACAAGGGATACTTGCAAATAAGATTACAAAGTGTGGCTAAACCATCACAATCAAATATAAACAAAGTGACAGCCTTCACAATCAATAGAAAATCATCAATAACCATAAAGAAAGTCCACAAACTTTGAAATTACACTGTACAACACTGTGTGACTAGATACTAGCCACCAAACAAGGAAGGAGGAAACAACGTCAGGCTATAGAAGTAGCCCCCATGTGGTGCAGAGTCAGCACGCTATCCACATGGCTCAAAGTGTACTCCTTGGCTACACCCTGCTTCACGTCATCACGTGGCATGGACTAGCCAAGTGGCCCACGCACTCCTTGGTTGCTCGCATGGAATGTGCACATTGACCACATCCTGCATCACGTCTTAGCACGGCATGGTCATACGCCAGCCGGAGAAGGCATGTACTAGTCGTATACCGCATGGTAGGGTGTTTGTGGCTTCGTAGAAGTAGGCACACGCAGAACACACCTCACATAGCAATACCTCATGGAGAAGGCACACGCAAGTACTTGCTGTAGCCAGAGGTATACATGGCTAGGACATACCCATATGCTAACCGACCCAAACACTATCGAAAGCAAATATGAGTATCCCTCTACAAGTGTACGAGGCCCCATTACACTCATCACACAAGTAGGTTATCATAACACAATCTCATAGTGCACCTTCACATGTCTATGCACGTGGCATCGTGTCCTTGAGCCCAACTCGCTACCAACAGCAACACAGCATTATCACCTGCACTGTGTCGGAACATTAGTGAGGTGTGGCATTGTATCCATTACATCATGTAAGAACACGTACAGATACGGTATATATAATGTGTATATATATATGAGTATATCAGTATGGGGCTACTCAAGCTTGACCTCTCATAAGGATGAGGTTGACTCACTCCTACCAGCTCAACGCCCCTACAAGCGGCCAGGCATATACTAACCAACCAATGTTGTTGTACTCAAAAGTGTGGGGATTAGGCTAACACATATGGATCAAGTACCCTGATCCATCATAAGGGGAAGTAGTGAGTACTTTCCTCAAGTTTGGTTAAGCAGGGACCGCTCTGTGTCGCAATATATGTACGCTGCACACTCCGCCCAAGGAACTTTGTGGCTACTACTACCCCTTCACAGACTGAGGGGCTAGAGAACCAAAAGAAGAGAATCTACAAAACTAAGTTTTGGCTACTCTTATATATAATTTTCAACCACACATGGGTTGGCCCTCAATCAGGTAACAAACATAAAAGTACACATGATGGTATGGTTAATCAATACACAACATATTTCCCATAGGTGGGTACACAGTATCACCATCCCATGGGCACACAAAGCAAGTACGGGGTATTCACAACATTCAACCAATGCACAGTTACTGGTTTCTCACATTTACAAGGGGGTTACATTTATATCCACAATTCCTTTTCAAAAGATCACATATCATGGGTACATTTATTTCCCTATATCACATGACGTTGAATATCAATATCATGATCATCGTGATCACTTGACAACTCCACTTAACAAATTTTCCTTCACTTTTATTCTTTTAGTCTAACATTCTATCCTTATAACATATGCATATGCAAACTAACTTTTCTTCCACACAATAAGAATTTTACATAAGCACTATGGATTTTCTAAATGCATCCAAGAATCATTAATATATGCATCCATAGTTCAACAAATTGTACACAAGTTCCATATTCACAAAAGAATGATAATAGCCCTCTACTTAACTCTTGTTTCTTCTTGTAGGTCAACTCTTACATGACCAGTAATCCATTACACCATCTTGCATATATTGTAACAATTATGAAAAGACTAACCGATAATTCATTTATTAACTACCTAGGTGCTTTTCCTTAGTCTAACCAAGCAACCCCTTTTACAAGCAACATATTCTTATCATTATGAAAATGCACTGAACTACATATGGATGTAAACACTATTACCTACCAGGAGCACATATGGAGGGATGACACATTCAAGCTAGGATTTTCTTTTAAAACCACATAACATACATTCCAAACTAAATTTGCACTTTTAAGAAACTGGAAGTCATGGAAATGAATCAAGGCCACACCAAGAGGGTCAATAATTACACACATCCAAGGGATCACACACAATAGGAGAATACACAAGGCATCTGATCATCTATCCAACACATCAAGCTGGGTGTTTAGATTAAAACATGGTATCCAACAAAAGAGTCCATATCACATGCATAGGAAGACTTACTATATCTAGACATGGGCGACAACATTAACTAGAGACCCTAGTGTTGTAACTTGGCTCTGATACCAGGTGTAACACCCCCCTAAGAAACCCTAGAGAACAGCTCGACTATGCTAACCAAAAAGGGAAAAAAAATTTAAAGAAAGAAATAATGAAGAAATGTAAACCATATTTATTCAAACATCTAATTAAGCTTTATCCTCTAGGGATTCCACGGCAGCATTACTAACAACTATGAACATGATCTAACCAACATTATGAATTAACTAACAACCATGGTTCATTCTAAATCTAATTGCATCAATTGAATAAACACATACATTTCCATATTATATCATCAAATAAATAATCATCAAGATCCTGCATATAGGATTACAAGTACATATACAATTTCTTTTACAAGAGAGTACACCATTACATTGTTTACAATATCACTTTCCTGATTACATTGGAGTACATACATCAAGATAACAGTACATGATTCAACTGATATATAGAATTAAAATATAAACATGAGTATTTGTCTCCTCAAGCTAGAACAAGATCTAAAATCTAATATAAGAGGTACATCCTTCTCGCACACAAACAACAGTATGGGAACCCAATGGAGATAAAGCACAACCACCCGACCATGTGGAACCCTAAGGTCCACCCCCTATACTAAGAGATAATAATAAGGTCCCATTAAGCAAACAATCAAGAAGACAATAGGCTAACAAGTGCAAGGACTACACATGACTCCAATACAACACTGGTCAATATGAACATCACAAGCAACTCAAACAACACTTATCCAAAGCAAGACATGGGCCATCTTGCTCCCAAATCTCATCCATAAACAAAATACTTCCTCTTTAGATTACCAAGATCTCCCCATTATCAAACACAATACTTAACACAAGTTCGATATCAATACATCCTTAAAGGAGATTATTATGTCATCATGATGCATTTACAACACAGAATATACATCATCTCACATTATTGTTTACCAAAACCCACATACATAAACAAGAGACATCATTATCTCAGGACACCTAACAACACAGTTGCATGAAATCAAAACATAACATCCTAGGCCTCTAGAATCAACTTCCCAAATGACACAAACACTTGACACCACTAAAACACAATGGCCTCACATCACATCCACTCTCAAATGCACATCATAAACTAAGATCCTTCAACAATATTTCAATTACATTACCACAAATGCAACATATGATATGATGCACTAAAAATGGGTCTTTAAGAATGTAACATTAATCATAAGCTACCCATAAATCAACAAAACATTCTCTCTACTTTTTAGACTCAAATATTATACTGATCCTGGTATCTATGTAAGATATAAACATAACCTAAATGTTAGGGATTTATCTAACCTTTGTTAAAAGATAACAACAATATAATTAATCATAAGCATTACTCAAAAACTAGTACTAATACTACATCTACTACGTTAATGCCATGAGATAATATCACAAACCTTTATTAGACTAACTACAAGGTTTACAATTAGAAATAAAAATCAATGGTCTTGCCATTCTAAAGGTTATCAAAGTCGTCCCTAAGGTATTATATAATAATTAAGGTATCTACTTGATACTTACTTGTATGGTCCTTATCAAAAGACTTTGCAATTATTAGACCAGTCAAAATAATATGTAAAAATAATTAAATAGTTTACTTAAGAAGACCCTAAGAAAGGACTCTAACCAATATATACTTGTCAAACCAATTATCTCCTCCAATCATGATCTAAAAGTAGACTCACTTATTGATAAATTTAGGATATTTACACACACAATATAGATAAAGCCTAAGAATGATCTTTTCTATAATATTCTTCTAAATCTTGATAATATATTGAACTATAAATATGAATCCTAGCTATTGATACACTAACACATTTCTATACTATTTACAAAACTTTACAAAACACATCCTAAAATTCTGATTCGAAGATACAATTAAATCAAAAAATATAACCAATATCTTTAATTCCAAACAGATTAAATAAAAGTTATAATAAAGGTTTTATATCCTTCTAAACTTACTTCAGTTCATATTAGGAAGAGATCAAGATAAAGCTTTCGACTCCTCATTAGATGAACAACCATTGACAATTTATTTTTTAATAAGTCGATGTCACTAATATGCAAGTGATAACTTATATAGTTGAAAATACTTTGGTAGACGGTTATGCAATAGACCGAGACATAGACAAGGTCTGTGAACTGTTTGACAGTCGTCTCAAAGAGACATCATCACTTTGATCAAAATGATTACAAGATACGCACAGAATGGATTTGTAGATTTAATAACAACAACCACAATGGCATAGGAATGTCTGTCACTAATTGATACATATCTCTGAATTGGCAAACTGGGTAATACTAATTTTTTTATATGATTTTCATAGGTGAGAGCTGAATCTTATATAAAAAATTTAGAGAAACTCGGTTTGAAAATATAGAGTTATTGGTGACGCAACTAACTGTTTTAACAAAGGCGAAACGGGTGAGAGGTAGACAGTAACAAAATATTCATATCGCCTAAATGAGAAACTAGGTAAGACTATTTTTTGGATATGATTTAAATAACTAGGTCGTGCACCATATATAAAAATTCTAGAGGAACACAGTTCATAAAAATAAAGTTATGGCTAATGCAACAAACTGTTAAAACAGAGACGAAATGGGTGAGAGATAGACAGTCACAAAATATTCATATCTACAAAATGACAAACTGGGTAAGGTTGTTTTTTGGATATGATTTGGATAACTAGGTCATGCACCATATATAAAAATTCTAGAGGAACTCAGTTTGTAAAAATAAAGTTATGGCTAATGTAACAGACTAAGTTCAGAATATGTAGAAGAGAATTCACAGAATAATTTAAAACTTGCATATTACTAAATCTAATGCAACAATAAATCAGTTTCATATCTCAGTCCATACCTGGAATATTACTTCTATCACATCTTCACAAAATTTCTCAACTCGCATCCATTTTTCCCCAAGTCTCTTCTTCTGGAAGCTATGGTTTATGGTGCCAAAAGAAAAATGAAAACTTCCTGAGAGAGAGGAAGATCCTGAAAACATAAAACATATTCTGCTCTTTGAAATGCATGCTCCTCCCCCAAATTATATCTTGAGATTTCTAAAATAAAGTTGATCATGCATAACCAGCCCCATAATTTCTTCCAAAAGATTCTCCTTATTAAAGGCAATAAATTCTACCTTTATTACTTTCTTACAATTTTCTATTTAACTAGACAATAATTTCTCTTTGATTTTATTTATTTTAGAACTTGCTATATATATAAGTTTTTATGACAACTCATAAATATTATAAATTTATTTTTATTTCCACTAACAAAACATTTACTTGCTTATAAAATATTTTCATTTTAATTTGATCAATTATAATCCCATTTTAATAACACTTTATTTTCCTCATTATAGTTATTATTATTTATTGACCTTAGATTACAATATAATATAATTTCCCATAAACTTAAATTTACATAAAAGCGTCTATATTTATTTATCAAAGTGCCCTCTTGACTTAATAATTTTATTTTAATGGAGCAATTAACTAAAACATTAATCAAACAATTATAACCTAAATAATCCAATGCCGAACAATACCTAATGACCATGCACAATCGAAAAGCATAACCACAATGACAGCGATTGACTATCACGCCCATACAAACAACACTGACTGGGTGCAAAACTGGATACTCATCATTTTCAAGGATGTTGGCTAGCTAGGGGACCATATGTTATCTTTGTTCAATAGTTTCCATTGGTTTTAAGGCACACTCAGATCTGTCAATTCAAGTGGAGACGTAGCCTAGTACCTATTCACTCAAGCATACCAATTTGAGCACATATTCTTAAGAGTCGAAGCACTTGAAAAGGAACTCTAACATTCATATCTCATTCCTGTATGTCCCCCATATGTTCAATGGTACGATGTCACCCTTTCCACCTATCCTAACAACATACTACTACATCACCTGACTATCCAAATAAATCTCTACATAATAATAATAACATAACAATATGCATCATACCCACAAAAGTACTAAGAGGAGCTCATGTTTCATCTTCATCTTCAGGTCCCTTAGCCAGACTACCTGCACAACCAAAGTGAAAACAGAGGGACACTACATTTCCACTCATGGTAATTAAAAGGAGTGAAAGGCTTAATAGGGCAATCTGACTCCATGCTTAACCAGATTGTTGTAGAAATTTAGAAATATGGAAAGAAAATATCAAGGGAAATGTGGAAGTGCACACAAGACACGACACAAGACACCCCCCGTAACTCAATATTTTTATCCCCTAGATTTCTGGCACTTTATAATTTTAGTGCATAGGTGTGATCTGTTTGGAATGAAAAATAACACTTTATAACAATAGTGTGAAATCATTTCCAATGAATCAGGCTCGAAAAAATAATCACTTTCAAAAAACTAGCACTCAATTTTGAGTTACCAGTCAAAAGTTACATTAATTTTTTAATTTTGCCTAGTTGCCTAAATTTGCATTGAAAAAAAATGTTTTTTATTACAATGCCTTCAAAATTTGAAAATAGAAGGGAAAAATGAGAGAAAGAGTTTAGCTCCCTCTGGTTGGTTGCGACCACACCATATGAGCAAGGGGCTTAAAGATTTGGTGGGTAAATTCCCTTCAAACAAAGTGAATCACAAAATGGGGTTTGTAAACACCAGAATGGTGAAGGGCCAAAAAAAATGCCTTCGAAGAGAAATTATCTTCAAATAGAGTAAATAAAAAACCACAAAACAGGTTTGCAATAGGCTAAGAGCCCTTCAACATAGGTCATATACCTTTCTATAGGGTTTAACGTTACAAAATAGGGTCGGCCTTTGATTCATCTTCAAATCACCTCCAGTCGCCTACAAATTGGACTTCCCCAAACACAAACAAAAACAACACAGATTTGTAGAATGCAATACTCTTTTCAAATCAAATAATGCAATATACCAACTAGAAATCTTCAACCAGAACCTCGCTCTGATACCATGTTGGTGTTAAGGATCGATTGGATAGATTACTGGCACTGGTTTGAGTTGTGAGAGACAAGTTTGTGTACACCTAGCAAAGTTAATACATAGAGATTGCAAAGCAAAATAAGTCCAGAAATGAATACGACGAGCAGAATAACATTATGAAGAAAGTGTGTACATATAGTGTGAAGTGGTTGAGTCGAATTAGAAGTTGACTTATATACTCCAATAATGGTGGCAAGTTTTCTCCTCCAAATGGAAAAGAGGTAGTGCCACAGACCTTGGACAAGTTTGAATAACTCTCCAAGTTTCCACATAGCCACCTAAGATGGCTTAATACCAAGTGTTGAATTGCATGCATAATTACTTAAATAATAAGTAATTAACAAAAATCTTCTACACTAACAGTTATTACATAAACACAATAGTTTTGTCAACAATTTCATGCTACAAAAAAGTGGCTCACAAATATCAATAGATTAAAAATCAAGCATCCATGAGAAATGGACATATGAAAATACAATGATACACATAAACAAAACCTTCATCACATTCTTAAATGGTTTTACTAAAGCTTGCACTAACAGTAAATCTTCTTGGTCCTAAACATATGAATTAGTCTATCTACCAATTTGATGTTATTAATCCTCAACCTGCATAAGCAACAAGCATTGGTCAATGGATTTATCAAGCTATAGTATAGAAATCAAAGAGATAGAATCACATTTCAAGATATGGGAAACAAAATTTTCAAACAAACTCCACACCTATTTAATCATTTGGGACAAAAAATAAAATAAAAACTTACTTTATAATTATGGTTGATCTCTTAATCTAAGGAATTTTGTACAACCTTCCTTTGATTCTACAAATACATATAGGTGGTCACTCTAGTTTTCCACCATCAAAAAGCATTGTGAAGTAAATGAAGCAGGATAATTCATCACCCTACAAGTCTTAAAAATAACCTATAATGTCTAACATACTGAACTTAATGTCTACAAAAAAAATAAACCTACTAAATTTAATATCTATGATAATGGTAGGTTTGTAATGGTGAAGTGTAAAATCAAAGTTATTGAACTTAATATCTATGATAATGGTAAGTTTGTAATGATGAAGTGTAAAAACCAAAGCTACTAAACTTAATGTTTGTAAAAAAAATATCACTCAAGCATAGGAATATGGTAAAAGAGCCTAGAAATTTTGAAATAGATCCAGGAATAATTTGTCCTTTTCCCAAAAGCATACGTGCTAATTTTTTTTAGTTTTTTAATATGTTCAGTTGTATATAGAAGATATAACAAAAATGGATCTAGCAATACTTTACCTTCAAGAAAAAGGGTCCAAGGAGTGGATAGGGTTCAACTCAACATCGCCACATAGAGTTATCATCTACATATATTTCTAATTTGTTAACTCCTTGATATGCACATTATTCATTAATTTAACATATTAATAATTCCTTGATTCTATAATTTTCTTCATCAACAATTAATTAATTACACAATGTTGGTGAAGAAAATTATAGCATCAAAAACTTCCTTTTGCAATTCATTGGTAGGTTGATGTGCAATACAAATTAGAAGATATGAAAAAAAGCACTAAAGACTGGGAAGCAAAAGGCAAGGGATATAGAAATAAGTTAGAAGAAATTCACAAGGCTCTTGAATAGCATATTGACACTTGAAGCGCTCTCTTTACCATTGCATCGTGACCCCTTGAACATTGATTCCTTGACTTGATGATTTAGCTCTATTGATGAATATTTTATCTTGTGATGTTGTCCTTGTAGAATTTGAATTAAAAGCATCGATCTTGTTACACTTTAGGCAACCCCAGGAAATGAATAATTCCTTTAATCTAGTACCCTAGAAATAGTATTGGATAAGGTTGTGTTGTTGCAAGATAACCTAAACAAGTTAAATCCAAGCTTTGAATCCATATAGGAGTGAACTATTGGACCATCTCTTATTCCATATATACAATTTACTCATAAGATAGAATTAGTAGATAGTATACAAAATTGAAAACTCCATGAAAAGTGTGAATACTAATCCAAGAAGCTTTGTTGTTATTGGGTCACTATATCAAATACAAACCAAGGATGCTCGATTCATAATTCTAAGGTAAGTTTTGATTTTCTTTTTTGTCCCAAACAAGTAAGCAAGCACGTAGTCTATTTGGAAATTATGTTTCCCATATATTGAAATACAATTGTATCTTTTTTATTGCTATATTGTAACTTGACAAATCCATTGGCCAACATTTGTTTCTTATACAAGGTGAGGGTTAATAAGATATAATTGGTAGATAGACTAATTGGTATATACAAGACTAACAACTGCACAAAAAGCATGACTACTAGTCCAAGAAGCTTTTCTGCTAGTGGGTCACTACATCAAAGACTAAACCAAGGATTCTTAGTTCATAATTATAAGGTAAGTTTTGATTTTCTTTTTTGTCCCAAATGAGTAAATAGGTGCATAGTTTGTTTGGAAATTCTGCTACCCATATCTTGAAATGTAATTCTATCTTTTTGATTGCTATACCACAGCTTGAAAAATCCATTGACCAATATTTGTTGCTTATGCAAGGTGAGGGTTAATAAGATTGGTTTGGTAGATAGACTAATTGGTATATACAAGATTGACAATTGTACGAAAAGTGTTACTATTAATCTAAAAAGCTTTGGTATTAGTACAAGTTGTCAAACCATCCAAGAATGCAATGAAGGTTTTGTTATAGTTTATCATTGTAATTGTGAAAACACTTGATATAATCAGGTGTTAGAACCTTGTGAATTGCATGTTGAAAAGCACAATGTGTATTTCAACGTATAATTTTCTATATAAATCATTGTCATTAGTATTGTTATTTAGAAAAATTAATATAGTTATGTACAGTTGTGAAGACAATTAGTATAATTTTGAGTTTCAGTACCTTGTGAAGTGCAGATTGAAAAAAATAGTGTGTATTTCAACCTTTGATTTCATATACAAATTGTTTTATGGAAATGTGAACAATAGCAATAATGAACTAAAATCCAATAACACAATAGAAAATGAGACAAATGCAAATAAGAAAAAGACAATACATTTGCAACCTGATTTATCTCTCTGCTTCCATTGTTCACTTATCTGTTCTTGATCTTGATTGTAATGAAGCCCTCATAAGCATATACTTATTTGCTTGTTGAAGATGACAAGAATAGAATGGTTGTGATATGAATGTGTAAAGGAGACTAAACTACAATGCAACTATGATGGATATGGATTGATGGAGACCTGATAATGATAATGGATTGATAATGTAAATGCAATAATAACTTTGCTAAAGGCACGCTGTAATGAATTCTGCAAAGTAAGTTTATGTATGCTCAGATGGATAAAAATGGAAGAATAAGGTTCCATTTATAGACTCAGAAGAGAAGAGATCAACGGTTGAGAAGAAATAAGAAGATCAATGGTTGAGAATGGTTGAGGAATGTGCGTGAATAGAAAGAGGGCAAGTGTCCAAGCTCCATCATGCAACAGGGGAGTTAACAGAATAGATTGAAGAGTTAACAGAATAGACCAATCAATTAAGTGAATTGATTGGGGAGTTGACTGAATAGATTGAGGAGTTAACTCAATGGACTAATCAGTTAACTGGGTTGATTGGGGAGTTGACTAAATTGACTAATCAATTAAGTTAATTGATTGATTAGTGAACTCAAATGACTAATTAGTTAACAGATTTGATTGAGTTAACTAATTTTGACTGGAGGATAAATAGGACGTGTGGGTGAAGGAATATTAGCTAATTAAATATTTAAAATATTTAATTACATGTGCAACATGGTGAGGTGGAAAAGGTGAGGTGAAAAGATGATGTGGATTTATGGAATTAGGACTTAGGATAGAGGAATTCAGGATTAATTAAATAATTTAGGATTATTTAATTATGTGAGACATTAGAATAATTTAGGGAATTTAATTAAATAAAATTATTTTATTTAATTATGGGATAATGAATCAATCAAATAAACTTATGTATTTATTTAATTGATAGAAGAAAATAAGAATTAAGATAAATATTAAAATATTTACTTAATTCGACATGAGCAAATTTTATGTGTATACATTTTGCCCCTCTTTGATGCAATGTGTTTTATCACGTTGTTTCAAAGAAAAAGATTGTCTGACAATGATACATGCCCCAGTTTTCCCCTGGTACAAGTTTGACAATAGGATGCCCCCTCGGGATATTGGATGGGGAAGCTAAGGTGAAAGGAGTGAGATAAACAATCTCATGATGAAGAAGGTGAAAAACAGGTTAGAATGAAGAAATTGATTGAAGAAAGAGTCGAATGATATCTAATGCAAGATAGAATGATAACACACACAAGAAAACAAGCAAGTATGTACAAATGATACAAGAACAAACAAGGTATTGCCCCGGTCCGGCTGTAAACCAATGATTAAGCAATAATGATATATGACGGTGTTGTCATGGCGGGGAATGATAGATCCCTAGAGCAACCCGATAGGATAGTGTCTGGTTTCAGGAAATGAAACATGTCATGTAAGAAACGTGTGTTGGTCTGATTTTGACAATGCAACATCATGTATAAGACAATTGATTTATTATAATTGATTGAGTTGGTTTACAACTAGACAAGGATCAAGACCATTGATTGCGATTGGATCATGTGACAAGATTGATTAACTTGATTGGTATGGACTAAGGATGGTCTTGTATTTGGATCACTGCTCAGACCCACAACTAGAACTGTTGACGAGAGACACAATGATAGATAGAAATTTGATTTGATAGAAGGAAATGCAAATGAAGGAATCACAACCTTTGAATTGTAGACATGGATACTCTGCATAGAATCTTTATTGCATGGGATATGGATATGGATATGAAATACAATTGGATACAGTATGGGTATGGATATGGAATCTAATTGGATATGTTATGGATATGGAATGTAATTGGGTATGTTACGGATATGGAATGCGAATGGATTTTTTCATCTTGATATTGCAAGTATTTTGAAGTGCTTATTTCATCATTGGGCAATTTTTTTTTGGTACTTTTTCTAAATGTTGTAAGTTAATACAAACATCTAGGTATAATTAAACCGAGATGACCTAAGTATTGCTTACATGGATTTTGATATGGCAAGCTAATACAAGCATCTAGTCAAAGTTGAATCTAGATGACTTGAGTATTTCTTGCATTTCAACAGACAAGGATTACCCCCGTTCATGTTAGACCTTTGAAGTCCTTGATGATCTTTTGTCGATCATGTCGTTAGACAAGGCTTCACATTACTAAAGATTAATCCACAAATAGCAGATAAAGAAAATGATTATGCCCCCATCATAGCATCTCTAGCTTTTGGCATCATCAAGTACATAGAAAGGCATAATAACAAAAAATCAAGACCCTCTAACTTAACCCTTTTCACAAAACATTCTTGGATTAGATGTGCGTTATTGCTATAGTATAGGTAAAATCACTTTGATATGTTTTTTGTTCTTGTTTTGCTTTGCTTTGGAAAGGTTGACGCTTTTGTGTCAAGATTTTGGTTTGAAAGCATGTTTTGCTACGTGCGCACTTGTCTTAGTGAAAGGTGTCCTCTTAGAATATGCGGCATTCAAGAATCCAATTCCACAACTAGGTCAAGGACTTGCCCCCAATCAGATAAAGGATCGACTTATTATGGATGAATGGAAAAATAGAGATGAAGAGATGGGCCCTAAAGGACTAACCTAGTGCCTTGGGGGCTCATTTCTAAATGGCCTTGCCTACGTGACGACGCAGAGGCAATGTAGTTCAGGGTGAACTTGGTGGACCTAAGACCTAGGCGATGGACAAAGCTAAGGATTGGAAGGACAAAAGGATAGGTTAGATAGGATAGCATGGATGGGAAAGGAGCCTCGGGGGTGCATCGATGATGGCCTTGCCTACGTGATAGCTCAGAGGCGACGTAGTTCGGCAACGGTTCAAATGGATCGCAAGACAGGTGACATGAGGGATGCAAGTTTGGATGGGCAGAAAGCGATAAGGATGAGTGAGGAACAAGCCATGGTAGGTACACTGAGGCGATCAGATGGACACTTGCTTTTTCTTGGAGGTACGAACGAAGGACAAGGTTGAAAAAGATGGAGAAAGTGGTTCATCACAAGGAGTGCCTGTTTACCAGGTTTTCACCACTTGCTTTTATTTGCATAAAAGCTAAAAGTACACATGATGCCTGTTTGCCAGGTTTTCACCATGGTACCTATCCAAGGTGCCTGTTTGCTAGGTTTTTACCAGAGGACAATTTTTTTGTTGTTTTTCCAAAAAAAAAAAATTGTTTTTTTTTTTGCCATTTTTTTTATTTTTTTGTTATTTTTGACTCCCTTACATTGGGGTTAACTGTAGAACTTGTGAAGATGCATGTTATTGATGGGATTAGCAAACAGTTCACCTTCTGATGTAGCCAATTGATAAGCACCTGACCCATAGGCAGAAATGATGACATAGGGACCCAACCAGTTAGGTTCAAACTTGCCTTTTTTCTCTCTATCTTGGTGATTTCTAGGATTTTCTCTAAGTACCAAGTCACCAACTTGAAATAACCTGGGTTTTACTCTGTGGTTGTAACTTCTGGACATCCTTTGTTGATAAGCCTTGAGATGGTTAAAGGCATGTTGCCTTCTCTCTTCTAGAAGCTCTAACTCTTGAAGTCTGGATACTCGATACTCTTCATCTAGTATGAGGCCTTTTAATGATACTCATAAGGAGGGGATCAAGACAGTTTCAGATTCGTAGACCAGGGATTATGGTGTTGCACCTGTGAGTGTGCGGATGCTTGTGTAGTAGGCCCATAGCACGGGATTCAATTGGATGTGCCAATCACGATCGGCATCATTGACAATCTTTTTCAAGATTTTTAAGATAGTTTTATTTGATGCCTCCACCTGGCCATTTCCTTGGGGGTAATATGGCGTGGAAAAGTGGTGTTGGCTATGGAATTTGTCAGATAGTTCTTTGACATCTTGGTTTTTGAATGGTCGTCCATTATCAGTGATAATGGTTGAGGGGATACCATAGCAACAAATGAGTTAGTTCAGAATTAAAGAGGCAATCTGTTTACCTGTGACGTTGGTGAGGGGTACGGCCTCAATCCACTTCATAAAGTACTCAGTGGTGGTGATTATGAATTAATGGCCACTAGAGTATGGAGGGTGTATCTTGCCCACTAATTTGAGTCCCCACTGACAGAAAGGCCAAGGAGTAGATAAAGGTTGCAACTCCTATGCTGGTGCATGTATTAGGTTCCCATGGACTTGGCATTTCATGCACTTCTTTACAAAATGATAGGAGTCTTTTTCCATTGTTGGCCAGTAGTATCCCATGCGTATGAGTTTCTTGGCTAGGGTAAGACCACTAGAGTGGGTCCCACATATACCGTCGTGCACTTCGCTTAGGGTAGTTTGATGTTCTTTGCTATCGATACATCTAAGGAGAGTACCATCAAGACCGCGTTGGTACAAGGTATCGGCGATAATAGCATAATGAGATGCCTGACGAATGAAGGTTCATTTTTGGTTACTTGAGAGATCAGGCGGTAGGATATTGTCTTTGAGATAGGCAAATACTTGTCCATAGAGGGGAGAGTCAAGTCCTACAATGTGGCAAATGATATGGGATTCAGGAGAATAGTATGTAGGATGAGAGACTGGCTCTACCAAGAACTCATAACGTGATTGGTTGTCCAGGACATCGAGGAGAGATGCGATCGTTGCCATGGCGTCGGTTGCTTTGTTCTCTATCCTTGGTATTTGTTCAAAAGAAATCTCAACAATGTATTCCTTGAAGTCAGCTACCATTCTTTTGTAGGGTATTAACTTTTCATCCTTTGTTTGGTAGTCATTGTTCACTTGGTTGATAACTAACTGTGAGTCGCCATATACTTGAAGCTCTGTGATGTTCCATTCAACTGCCTGCTTGATGTCAATGACCAGGGCTTCATACTCTGCCACATTGTTGGTACAAGGAAAGAGCAGTGTGTATGACTTTGGGATGGTGTTACCATGAGATGTGACCAACAAGATACCTGCCCTCAATCCATGTTGAGTGTAGGAGCCGTCAAAGTATAGATTCTAGGTTGTCGTTGTTATATGAAAGATGGAGTCATCTAGAAATTCTAAATTCAAAGGATTATCATCTGTTAGAGGTGCCTCTGCCAATTGATCTGCAAGTACTTGACCTTTTATTGTGTGCATGTCTACATATTCAATGTCAAACTCACTGAGAAGCATAACCCATTTGGACAATCTACCTAAAAGAGCAGCTTTGTTGAGCAAATATTTGAGTGGATCAATTTTTGCTATTAGCCTGATGGAATGCAATAACATGTAATGTCTCCATTTCTGTGAAGTGAAGACTACCGCAAGGCATGCTCTTGCAATTTGCATGTATTGCAACTCATAGCCAACTAATGTTCTGCTGATGTAATATATAGCTTGTTCTTTCCCTTCATGATTTTGTTGTGCAAGGAGAGCTCCTAGAGCTGTTGGTGTGGCGAAGATATAAAGTAACAGAGGTTTACCCTGGATGGGTGGCATCAATATTGGTGGATTCATGAGATACTCTTTCAACTGTTGAAATGTCTGTTCACATGAATCAGTCCATTTGAAAGGAATGTTCTTATGTAGGAGGTGCGTGAATGGGTGGCACTTGTCTGCCAATTGAGAAATGAACCTTCTGATAGATTGCAGTTTACCCTTTAAAGACCTTAGTTGACTGATATTTTTGGGTGGTGGCATTTCCATGATAGCCTTCACCTTAGATGGGTCTACTTTGATTCCATTTCTTGATATGATGTACCCTAGAAGCTTATCAGATGTGACTCCGAATATGCATTTCTTTGGATTGAGGTGCACATTGAACTGCTCCAATCTTGTGAAGATTTTATCCAACACTGCCAGGTGTCCTTCTCTTGTGAGTGATTTGGCCAACATGTTATCTACATAATCTTCCATTATGGTGTGCATCATGTCGTGAAAGATTGTGGTCATAGCTCTTTGATATGTTGCCCCTGCATTTTTCAATCCAAATGGCATGACACACCAACAATAGGTGCCCCATGGACATGTGAATGTAGTCTTGTGTTGGTCCTCAAGTGCAATTTTGATCTGGTTATATCCTGAGAAACCATCCATTAGTGACAACATAGATTGTCCTGCCGTGAGATCTATAATGATATCTATGTTTCGCAGTGGGAAATCATCTTTTGGGCAAGCTTTATTGAGGTCTCTGAAGTTGTTACACAGTCGAACTCTCCCATCTGGTTTGGTGACAAGCACAATGTTGGAGATCCATTCAGGATAGTCTATTGGTCTGATGAACCCAACATCTAGCAGCGTCTTCAATTCTTCTTTTACCATGAGGGCAACTTGCGGGTGCATCTTTCTGAGTTTCTGCTTAACAGGTTTAGCTCCTGGAGCTAAGGACAAGTGATGCATTATGAGATTCTAGTCCAATCTTGGCATGTCTCCATATGACCAAGCAAAGTTTATTTGTTTCCTTTTGAAGAATTCAATGAACTCTAGTTTTTCCTGTGTAGTTAGATATTGTGCCATATGGATCATCCTTGGGTTATCACCTATGCTGACATTGATCTGCTATGTTGGTTCTATCAAGATCGACGATCTCTCCTGATGTGTTAGATTGGGGAGAGGCTCAAGCCTTCCATCCTTTGGCACCTCAGAGAGGTTTTCACCATTAGATATGTCTTTCATATTTTTACTATTTTCATGATCGAAAGGTTTTCACCATTAGATATGTCTTTCATATTTTCACTATTTTCATGATCTAACACTGCTGTAGAGTGGTTTTCACCATTAGATCTATTTTATATTTTTATATTTTTGAGACTGAAAGGCTTGGCACTCTCTCCAAAATAGGCCTTGTCATTAAGTTCTATGGCATAGCCAGCCCTGTGATCCCTTTCGGGTATATGTTCCCTAAGCTCTAGAAATTCTATGATGGCTTCATCATTTTGGAAGGTATCTAGCTTGAGGATACTATCTTGGAGGTCCCAATCTATGAGTTCGGGATACAACAGTGGTAGAGGGTCATTTGGTTCGTTGGGTTCTAGGACATTGATGGTCAAGATTGAGGAGTTAAGATGGTCATTATAAGCATTGACAATGCCCGTGATGGTACTCTCCACTAGTTGATCTATCAAGTTCGGTATCATTCCTTCCTCTCAAATTGCACTATTGTTATTGTGTGGGTCGAACTCTAACGGTGATGCAGGGACTTCCAGAGGTCATAACTTTTGACTCAGATGTGGGTTTTCTACAAAATTTTACAGGTGGATGAGTTATGAGGTGGCCAGTGGTTTCCCAACCCACCCTAGTTAGTTGGACCTTGTCTTAGCACTTTTTCGGGGCTTGAAACTTTCATCTTGGCCCTCAAAATGGCAATTTAGTGTTTTTTCTAGTTTTTTGAAAGTTGCTTTTTTTAATAACTCAAAACTCATGTTTCGAATTTAGGATGTTAGTTGGCTTTTCGTCCTACCTTAGCTTTAGGAAGTTTTTTGTGAAAAAAATGGATTCTCAAGATATGACTGTAAAATTACCTAAAATGGCAAAATCTGCCAAAAAAGGTAATTTTTTGTTTTTTTTTGTTTTCTTGGATATAAGAGAGTTTTCTCTTATTGTAGCAACAGAGTTGTTGAATAGAATTTTTTTTATGTTCCAATATTCAAATCTTTGGCTCTCACATGATTAATGGCAAAATTGTATTGAGTGTATGTTGTGTGTTGCATCAAATGGTCTAGCCTGTGAACTTTGCCCCTCATTAGTTGCATGGGTAGGGACATACTCGTGGACCACATCAATATCTTTTTCATCACAAGATAGTTCAGAGAGACTATCCCATTCATACTCATTAGATTTTGTCTCACTCCATCCTTGTAGTTGGTGAATTTGCTCTACTATGTTAGCAGCAGATGTTTCTGGTTGTTTGTTTTTATGCTTGTTTGATCCCTTGGTCTTTGCTTTGCCGGTGTAGCCTAGCCCTGTAGTATCATGAGTTGTTAATGTAAGAGGTTGGATAGGTTCAATGATACCTGCCTTTCTCAATCTGATGGGACCATGACCTTCATACCCCATTCTTTTTAGTATTAAGAATCTGTGACCATAATGTGCAGTGTGTACTATGGAGTGATGGGCTTGTTGCTGGGATAGATGGTCTTCATCTTTATATAACCATTGCAAAATGTCTTTTTCATCACTCTCATCTTCGAGGCTTCCCCATTAGACAAATGGACCCTTAGTAGTTGTGATTTCTTTAGGCTTACCCATGGAAGGCTTTCCATAGGATCTGGGGGAGATTGGGAGCTGTGATAAACAAAAGGATTGTACAATTGTGTACTCACCTAGGACCTTGTCTTTGACTTTGAAGTTGGTTTGGGGTGCCTTCGATGTGGAAGGAAGTGAAGTTGGGTTGATATGGGATGAATATGAAGTAGAAGCACGGTTATGAGGAATCACAACTTCTAGTTTAGAG
The DNA here is from genome assembly GCA_027924645.1 of Cunninghamia lanceolata. Lineage (NCBI taxonomy): Eukaryota > Viridiplantae > Streptophyta > Pinopsida > Cupressales > Cupressaceae > Cunninghamia > Cunninghamia lanceolata. The sequence goes on along the minus strand of BSBN01001465.1, from coordinate 3,098,295 downwards.
TGCATGGTATTGTAATACTGAAACGGATTAGAATCACCTTGGATGGTGATTTCTTAGCCTTCAAAGGGGAATTTTATACACTGGTGGTAGGTGGAAGGTACTGCCTTCATAGCATGTATCCACGGTCACCCCAGGAGAGTGTTATACGCAAGCTCCATATCAAGGACTTGACACACTACATCTTTTACTACAGGTCCCACTCTGATAGGTAAAACAACCACTCCTTTTGAAGTTCTTTCCTCTTCATCATAAGCTTTGATGGTAATTTTCCTTTTTGGATCGATAGCTTTCTCTGAAAACCCCAATGCAAGGATTAACTTTAAAGTGCAAATATTTAAACTAGCCCATCCATCAATTAGAACCCTCTTGATTTTGTGCTTGTGGATGAAGGCTTCAATGTGGAGAGAGGCATTATGAGGTTGAGTGGGAGACATATCATCCTTTTTAGTGAATGATAGAGAGTGAGGTGTGGTAATGTTACCTACCATGGTCTGAAATTTCTCTTCGGTGAGATTTGTTGGCACAGTGGCTTCGGAAAGGGCTTGATCTAGTATATCACGGTGAGATGGGGACAAACACAAAATCTCCAAGATAGAGATATGTGCAGGAGTCTTGTGGAGTTGATCCAGGACACTATACTGATTGGATGAAGAGGACGGCTTGGATGGGACTCCCTTAAGAGTAACCTTTCCGCTGCGAGTGGTCACTTTACAATCAGGGGTATTATTTAGGGTATTGACTTGTGACTCACTTTCAGAAATGTGGTTAACCACATAGTCAAATCCTACGTTCGTATAATTGGCATTATTATTGCCATTGTTATTTCTTCTGGAACCCCCGCCTTGCTCATAATTGGGAAGTGGATCCTTGAATGTCAAGTGATCAGTGTTAGAGGCATGTCCGTCGAGTGACACCTTTTTGTGGTCCAATAGGTCTTGAATTGCATGTTTGAGTGCTATACAATCATTGGTTTTATGTCCTTTGTTCTGGTGAAACTCGCAGAAGTCGTTGTCATTCCACCAAGGAGGTTTGACCTTTGGTTCATAATCCCGTGTGGTCGAAAGTGTTATGAGTTGACCTGCTAGAAGCTTCTGTAGGTTGATTTCCAATGATTCCCCTAGGGGTGTGAATTTTCTCCTAGGTTGATAGTTATTAAATAGGGATTCAGTGTTCCGCGGTTTGTTTTGTTGGGGATTGTTTTGCGGACTCGTTAAAGTGAAAATTGGTTGTTTTTGCACCATAGTTTTGGCATCCACCACCCCATCATTTACAACCTTTTTGTTCTTCATCTACAAGCGTGGTTTTTCCATGTTGGTATTTGTACTTAGAGTGTCTTTGTACAGTTTGATTTGCTCTTTCGCTACCAACGCCTTCTCAATGATCAAGCCCATCTCAATGACCTTGCTAAAGGAAGAAGGACATTGTATCTAGATTTGGTAACTGAGGTCAGCATGGAGGTTATGAATGAACATTTCCAGCATTTGTTTTTCAGGTATTTGGTGCAGACTTTTTCTCACCAACTATCTCCATCTTTGTAAGAATGCGGCGAATGATTCTCCACCTTTTTGCTTGGTGTTACAAAGATCTAAAATTGAGATGTCATTCTCAATATTATAGGACAAGTGTAGGATGAACTTGTCCACGAGTTCGTTGAATGTTCGAATGCCAGGGGGTAGTCTAGAGAACCACTCCAATGCTTGTCCTCCCAAGCTTCTAGGAAACAGTCACAGTAAGTACGTATCATTGTGGGTGACTTCTATGAATGTTGCACTAAACTCTCTAATGTGGTCTCTTGGATCACCTTTTCCTCGATACTTGTCAAATTTGGGTACCTCAAATTTAGAGGGAAAAGGTATCATGACCAATGATTTATCAAAAGGATATGGTAAAATATCTTCTAGATAGTAATGTTTCGTTGATGTTCCAGTTTGCATGTCTGTTAACTGTTGTTGTAAGGCTTGGATTTGTTGTATTATTAAGCCTAAAGCATTGGTGGAGTCAATGGTTGCTTTCCCTTTGTCTACGGTTCTTTCTTCTCGTGAACTATCCTCAGGGATTCTTTCATCTTCAGTTTCTTTTAAGGCGTTAACATCAAAGTCCTTAGGTAGTTTTGCTCCTTGACTTGCTAGGTAAAGCAAGAATCTAGTAGGGTCTTGGGTGAGCACCTTATCCATTAGTCGTTGGAACTTTCGGTCTTGTTGCGTTTGTAGCAACTCTTCTTGAGTAATCTCCTCATCACTGTCATGAGGGGTGGTGGCAAATTTTTTAGAGGTGCCTGTGTTGGCAAGAGACACATTGGAGCTTCATGATTGTTGTCATTGATGGCAACAAAGTTCATCCCACACATCCGCAGGACATGGTGTGTCTATACCTAAAGTCAGAGTGAAGAGTGTTGTGGTCTAGTAAGCAAGAACAGAGTATGTGGAAAGGTTCGACAGTCAGGTCCGGATCTCTTAGAGGAAGTATTTCAGTGAAGTGCAGATTTTGTAAAGTCAAGAGGAGTACCTTGACTGATAGATTCTAGGAATTGAGCCTCCGGTGATGAAAGAATAAAGAGATATAAGCATTCAAGTATTGAGGTCTAGTTTGGTAGAACAAACAGAGGAAGAACTGACAGGCAGAGCATCAGAAGTTATTCCGGATGAGATGTTGATGGTGATAAAGGTTCCTAAGGTATCATTCATGATTGGCCAACATGATTGAAGACTTCTACAAGCATATCCTTGATCTGCATTACTTGGTATGCAAGGATTCAGCCGACAGACTAGACTTTGAGATAATATTGACTATTCCGGATGTCGACTAGAAAAGTGTTGAAATCACTTGTGCGGATATATATACAAGATGGATTTAGATGTGAAGTGGTGTGTTGTGTGTGTCTAAGTGTGAATAAAAGGAGAAGAATATATAAAAGGTAGAAAAATAGGTTCAGAATGTAAGAGGACAGCAACACTCAAGGAGAGTCAGAATGAAGTGTTGCAGATCAGTCTATTGAGCTTAAACTGGAACTAAACTTCAGCATGTGTGGATGCTTTTCATTAGTTCAAGTTTTCTTCTTGTAGACAGTAAGTCTTTTGTAGGCAGTGAGCCTCTTGTGAGCAGTGTGCTCAGGCTGTGAGCCCTAATTGGCAAGTGCCATTTTGTATCTTCTATTCTTCTAACAGAGAATAATATCTTGGGTTAATCACCCCGTGGTTTTTTCCCTTAACAGGGTTTCCACGTCAAAATCATTGTGTCATGTGTATTGGTGTTATTTACATTTCATGATTATGCTTGCTTATAGAATTCGATGTTGCAATAACTATTAAGAAAGCACAGAAAGTTAAATTATTAGGATAACTGATTCACCCCCCCCCTCTCAGTTATCAACAGCCTGCCATTTCTAATTATTTTTGGTGTTGAGATCATGTTAGGACCATGCAAAGGTGAGCTTTGGATGGGATGACATTGAAGTGAAAACTTGTCGTGGCAAGGTTCGAACAAGGGAACTCTTGGACCAAACACGTCAAACAAGATGGTAGATACAAAATGATAGTCGAAGTAAGGATGTTGATATCCGATTACTTGATGTTGACTAGTCTTGCACAAGCCCCTAGAGAAGTTTCGAAAGATGATTGATCCTTGGTTGTGGAGAATTTATAGGTTTGTTTGAGATTGAATTGATCTAGAAGTTGTTTACCCTAACTTGAATTTTGCTACTTGGTGTGCTTTTTGACTTTGGGAAACTCTTACGAACTGCTATGGAAGTGGACGGAAAAAAGGTGCTTGCACGGTAAAAACTGATCTCAAAAATTGGAATACAGTTGAAATGGGTACTCAGAAGTTTTATTTTTGACACGTTTTTCAATTTTTTTTGGATTCTTGGGTGAAGGTTGGTCTTGTGATTTTGATTTTATCAATTATAGCAAGAAAACATAGCAAACACATAGAATGATTTCATGGTCTTTTTTTTTTTTTGAAAATTTTTGGACTCTTTTTGACTGAAAAATAAGTACAATCCTAAGCTGGTAAAAGACAGTATTTGTCGGATCCCCTAGCTGTGCATATTCAAAGTGGATAGCTTCAAGATCTTGGTAGCACCGGCTCCTCTCCATGGCACACACTTCTCACACATACCAAGATCTGAGTTTCCCAAGGCACGTACCCCCACCAAACCTTAGGACTGTCTCTGCTATCTCTAGTAAGAACAACTTGAATTGGGGTGGCTTCAAAGGTCCCACCTTTTGCATCAACAAATAGAAGGATTTTGGTCTACTAAATAAAGGATATGTAATGAGGGCAGCCATTCGAGTGGTTACACATGCGGCAGCACTACTCTCTATTGTGGAGTCTCCCAGCCTGCAAGGGTTACGCCTTGGAGGGTTTTGGGGTGGTTAGCTGTCAATGTAACACAACTTCACTCGTTGTTTGAATCTTTCACTCCAAACACAATTTATTTTGAGTGGCTTAGTAGGGCTTGGCTTTAGCATGTTACCACTTAGGGTCGTTCCCACTTGGACAGGCGAGCATCCAAGGGCAGGCCCCTCTAAAGGTTATACACGTAAAATGACAAGTCTGGCATTCTGGTCACCCAATAAAGGGGAGAGCATAAGCCTATTGTCATTCTAAAGACACAGTAAACAGTGGTTTATCCAATCCTGGTTAAAATGAGAAAAACCATATGCATTATTCTACTTGGGTGCACACACAGTTGTTAACTTTGAAGTGATTAGGAGATAGCAATGATTCTTTCCTTTGCAAGATAGAAATATTCTTAACTTAAAGAGATAGCAATATAGCAATGATCAATGATACCAAGATAGCAATGATTCAGTTACTACCCTCCTAGTTAAAAACTATGTGAGATTTACAAGCATATTTTTACTTTCCTAATTAGAGTTAGATTAAAAGTGTATGCAAGTTGCATGAACAATGGTTTACTCCTTCCTAATTAGAACTAGATGAAAATTGTATGCAAGTTGCATGAACAATGGTTTACTCCTTCCTAATTAGAACTAGATGAAAGTTGTATGCAAGTTACATGAACAATGGTTTACTCCTTCCTAATTAGAATTAGATGAAAATTGTATGCATGTTGCATGAACAATGGTTTACTCCTTCCTAATTAGAGCTAGATGGAAATTGTATGCAAGTTGCATGAGAATGCCTAAATTGGTCCTATTCAACACTTAGTAAAAAAAATGATTGTCTTCAGTGGACATTTTGCACCAAACTAGATTAGTAGTCTCTGATGTCCACTTGTAGTCCACAAAAACAAAAATGAATCAAGAAGTTTGCAAATCAAATGTTTAGTTGAAAAACACATTATCTGGAAAAATTCATGAAAATATGATTTGTGATAGCAAAATAGATATGAAAATCAGAATTTACACAAAATTCTATGTTGTTTCAAAAAAAAATTCATGAAAATTTGATAAAAAAAATGCCAAAGTTATGGTCGTTTGAAGTTTTCAAGGTAATGGTTACTTTGACTAATTATACCTAATGAAGTTGACCAAAAAGGATGAAGATACCTATACCACTGAAAAGCAGAGCGAATCAGCTTTTCAACGACTATAAATTTGAGAAAATCCAACCTATTTCAAGAAAGTTATACCAAAAAGAAAAAAAATAGCCTACTTGGGCATGTAAGAGCAAGTCTGACAGTCACTTAACCTTTAGTGGGTAGAGCAATTATTGGTCACATGGGAGGTTTACTAGTTGGAGGTTAAGTTTGTTGTTAATGGCTTATAAAGTCCTTGGTCACCCATGTGACCAGGGCTTAGGGTCTTTAAAAAAAAAAAAAACTAATTTGAAAAATTAAGCCGAAAATTTAAAAAAATTAAACTAAAACATTTTTAAAAAAGTGAACCTAACCCTAAAATGTTTTTGTTTTTGTTTGTTTTTTTTTTAATATATACTTGTTTGTGTTTTATAATTTATTTTTTTTGTTTCTTGTTTTTTGTGATGTGTGTGCAGGTGTGCAGGGAGGTGGATGTGGGGTGGTGGAAGGGTGGAGGGCTAGAGGCTGGGCAGTGGAGATAGGGTGAAGGTGGGCGGCTGAGGCGGGTGGAGCAAAGATAGCGACGGGAGGGAGGGCGGCGGCAATAGGGAGCAGGGACGTGGCGGGCTGGGCGATTGGTGTTGGGGGATAGGGGGAGGGGGGCTGCGGGAAGGGTGGTCAGCGATTTGGGTCGGGGATGGGAGGGTCTGGGGACGGGAGGAGGGAGGGGGATTGGGGGTGGGGATTGGGGTAGCGGAGATAGGGCAAGGGGGATGGGAGGTTGGAGGGAGGGTGCGGGGCAAGGGACGGGAATCGCAGGCAGGGGGTGGCGGGTAGGGAGGGGAGAGGGGGCCTCGAGGGAGGGTTTTGGGCGACCACATAGGGCTTCAGCCCTATGTAATTTTTTTTTTTTAAACAAATCAGAAAAATAAATTAATTCTAGATGCTGCCTACAAGAAAAGAAAAAAAAGATTGTTTTTTTGTTTTGGATTGTTTTTATTTTTATTTTTTATTTTTTTGCAAAAATAGGTCAAAAAGTTAAAAAAATAAAAAAAATTTAAGTAATGAAAACTAGGCAAATTATATGTTATTTCATACCTCCAAGGCCTTCTGGACTCAACGGTGAGCTTAGTTTGTGCGTAGGAGGTCGTTTGTGAAAGTCGCTTGCAAAATGTATAACAAAACACACCTGAATCTATGACAAAACAAACTCAACAAATGCTCACAAACACAATGGGTTAGATCACGGTGGGTGCCAGAATGTTTTATGGAAATGTGAATAATAGCAATAATGAACTAAAATCTAATAACACAATAGAAAATGAGACAAATGCAAATAAGAAAAAGACAATACCTTTGCAACCTGATTTACCTCTCTACTTCCATTGTTCACCTATCTGTTCTTGATCTTGATTGTAATGAAGCCCTCAGAAGCATATACTTCTTTGCTTGTTGAAGATGACAAGAATAGAATGGTTGTGATATGAATGTGCAAAGGAGACTAAACTACAATGCAACTCTGATGGATATGGATTGATGGAGACATGATAATGATAATGGATTGATAATGTAAATGCAATAATAACTTTGCCAAAGGCACGCTGTAGCGAACTCTGTAGAGTAAGTTTATGTATGCTCAGATGGATAAAAATGGAAGAATAAGGTTCCATTTATAGACTCAGAAGAGAAGAGATCAACGGTTGAGAAGAAATAAGAAGATCAATGGTTGAGAATGGTTGAGGAATGTGCACAAATAGAAAGAGGACAAGTGTCCAAGCTCCATCATACAACAGGGGAGTTAACAGAATAGATTGAAGAGTTAAAAGAATAGACCAATCAGTTAAGTGAATTGATTGGGGAGTTGACTGAATAGATTGAGGAGTTAACTCAATGGACTAATCAGTTAACTGGGTTGATTGGGGAGCTGACTAAATTGACTCATCAGTTAAGTGAATTGATTGATTAGTGAACTCAAATGACTAATTAGTTAACAGATTTGATTGATGAGTTAACTAATTTTGACTGGAGGATAAATAGGACATGTGGGTGAGGGAATATTAGCTAATTAAATATTTAAAATATTTAATTACAGGTGCAACATGGTGAGGTGGAAAGATGAGGTGGATTGGTGAGGTGGATTTATTGAATTAGGACTTAGGATAGAGGAATTTAGGATTAATTAAATAATTTAGGATTATTTAATTATGTGAGACACTAGAAGAATTTAGGGAATTTAATTAAATAAATTTATTTTATTTAATTATGGGATAATGAATCAATCAAATAAACTTAGGATATTTATTTAATTGATAGAAGAAAATAAGAATTAAGATAAATATTAAAATATTTACTTAATTCGACATGAGCCAATTTTACGTGTATACACAAATTATTTTTGTTATTGTTGTTGTTATTTCAAATATGAACATAGCTATCTATAGTTGTGAATTGTAAATGAAAAACACAATGTGTATTTCAACCCATAATTTTTATACAAATCATTATCGTTATTGCTATTTTTATTTGGAAAATTGAACATAGTTATCTATAGTTGTTATTTTAGAGCTAAACATAGTTATCCACAACTGTGAAGATAGTTGGTATAATTTGGATTAAAGTCCTTGTGAATAAGGGTTGACAACAACATCAGTTTATTCAAGATACAAATTTCTTGGAAGAAACCAAAGTCTATAAAAAATGGTACAATATTTTACCCCTATATGGAGTTGAAGGTTAGCTTTAAAACATAGTTATCTATAGTTGTTATTTTAGAACTAAACATAGTTATCCGCAATTGTGTGTTGGGAATTAAGGTGTCTCAACCTTGGTAATTCCTTGTATTTTTACATTGTATTTATTTATTATTTGCCTATTGTATTAATTGGATGCAAATCCTATGTTGTCATATTGTGGGAGTTGGCACGGTGATATGTCATCCTACATGGCATATGACCACATGTATTTTTTGTCCTCACATGAGGAGATAGGCATCCCACTTAGTGGTAGGAATATTTTGCCATGTGTCAACATCTTTGATGTTGTGTAAGGGAATATTGACCCGAACGGTCATGAGAGATTCTTATGACAAAGTTATGACATGTAAGGGTTGGAAATAGGAGATTCTATGACAGGTGAAGACATGTGTCGAAGAGCATCTTTGAAAAAGGCATCTTTGGGCTCCCCAAGGTGGACTATGACATGTTGTAAGAGAATATGCTATTTATAGCCTGTGTATGACAGATTCTCTTACAGCTATAAGTTATGACAGCTATGACAGATTCTATGACGATTGTAAGAGTCATAAGAGCATCTGTCATAGCCCATTTTGGAAATAGGCGACCTCCTTGGGATGGGGTGACTTGACAAGTGTCAGGAGCATCCTGCAGAGTTGGACAAGTGTCCATAGGTGTGGATTTTGGGCCATGAGGTCATGTTGGATGCCCATCCCTATGTGGAGCCATATTTTATGTGTATTTTTATATAAACAGGTGTTTTTGAGAGATGTATTACAGGTTTGACAGGTACTATTATGCTATCGGTTTATCTCTAGATACGAGTGTCAAAGACTTCTGAGAGCTTGTATTGCAAGTGTATTGTAAACCATTTCAATTTTGATAATACATTGTGCAAGTTTTGGAGTGTGGGGTTTTTCACCTGATAAGGGTTTTCCCCACGTATATCTTGTGTCTCTCTTCTTCTGTCTCACTTTCTTGTTTATGTGTTTGCTGCAATATCTCTGTTAGTGGTTTAACATTTTTGTAATAGTAAGGATAAAATTGAATTGCACTCTCCTCCCCTCATTAGATTAGTGTAGGAAGCAATTTCCGCACACCTAGCTTCCTTTCAATTGGTATCAGAGCCTGGCCAATTTTGGTTCTAGTTGCTGGGTAGGGGTTTTTTGAGCTAATCTTAGGTTGAGTGGGAGTGTTGTGTAGAGTATTCTGTATCTTGTTGCAGCAAGGAGATGACAACCACATCCAGAAGGTTAGAGGTTGAGAAATTCAATGGCACTAATTTTGAGTTGTGAAAACTCAAGATGGAGGACCTACTTGTTGATCATGACCTATGGGAAACTGTATCCGGTGTGAAACCTACAGCAATGTCACAAGCTAATTAGGACCTGAAAGATTGAAAGACTAAGGGTCTCATAAGACTCTATTTAGCTGACTCTTTCCTGTTGAATGTCCATGAGGAGAAGAGCACGAAAGATCTTTGGAAGAAGTTGGGTGATGTTTATCAGGCCAAGTCCTTGGTAAATAAACTTTTCCAAAAAAAGAAGTTGTTTGCTCTGAAGATGGAAGATGAAGGATCTGTTGCAGACCACATGAATGCTTTTAACATGATTGTTGCACAATTGACATATGTGGGTGTGAAAATGGAGGAGGAGGATCGATGCATGACCCTACTTTGTTATTTTCCAGAATCATGGGATCATCTTGTCATGGCTATCGGAAGCACCACTACCACATTCAAGATGGAAGATGTGGTATCTTCGCTGTTATCTGAAGAGATGTAGAGAAAGTCTTCTGAGTTAGATAAAGAGGCTCTTGTGGTTCGTGGAAGACCCAAAGAGAAAGGGAAGAAGAAGGATAAGAAAGGTGATAAGGGTAGATCCAAATCTCGTGGGAGATCCAAATCTCCTAGAAAGTCCAAGGATCTTTGTTGGAACTATGGTAAAACTGGGCATTTCTGAAAGGAATGCAAAGAGGAGAAGAAAAAGAAGAAGAAAGCTCTTGATTCAGATTCTGACAAGACACAAGATGATGGTGATGCCTTCATCGCAGCCCTAGCCACCCATGCATCTAATGATGTGTGGTTGATTGATTATGGTGCATCATTCCACATGACCTCACATCAAGACTGGTTCACAAAGTATGAAGAGTTTGATGGTGGAAGAGTGTACCTGGGTGACGAATCTCATCTGAAGATTGTTGGTCATAGAAGAGTCTCAATCTGATTCCTTAATGGATGAGTAAAGGGGATCACTAGAGTTATGCACATTTTAGGCCTTGCATGGAACCTTCTTTCTGTAAGTATGTTGAATGATGCAGGTGTGCAGGTTGTCTTTTCAAAGGATGGATGCAAGATGACTAGAGGATCTATGGTGCTTGCGAAGGGTACTTGGAGAGGTACTCTATTTCAGCTGGAGGCATGCACTTCACAGTGCAATAGTTCTTCTGACTCGAAGAAAAGAGCTCTAGTCACTTCATCCTCGCCATCTGAACGAGCAGTGAAGAAGTATGTTGTAACTAGTTCTGATGGTAGTGCACATGCTTTGGAAGTTAAACTTCCTGCTGAAAAGACTATGTTATGGCATTTGAGATATGGCCACATTGGTGAGAAGGGTTTGCATATCCTAAAAAATAAAAACCTCGTTGAGGGTTTAAATGATTGTAATCTCGAGTTTGACTTTTGCAAACATTACATTTATGGAAAGCAAAACCATGTTCGATTTTAGTCTAGTTCTCACAAGTCTTCTGGTGTATTGGATCTTATTCATTCTGATGTGTTTGGTCCTGTTAATGTTCCTTCAATTTCAAAATCTATATATTTTGTATCTTTTATAGATGATTACAGTAGAAGGAAATGGGTTTATTTTATCAGAAGCAAGACTGAAGTCTTTAGTCAGTTTAAGGAGTTTAAAGCCTTTGCTAAAAATCAGACTAGTAAAAGGATTAAGTGTTTGAGAACTGACAATGGTAGTGAGTTTTGTTCAGCAAATTTCAATAAGTTCTATAAAGAGCAAGGGATTGAAATGCATAAGACAAATCCATACACCCCACAGTAAAATGAAGTTGCAGAGAGGATCAACAGGACACCGATGGAGAAGGCTAGGAGTATGCTTAGTGGAGCAAGCCTCAAACAAAAGTTTTGGGCTAAAGCTATAGCCACTGCTTGCTATCTGGTAAACAGATCTCCTATATCAGCTCTTGTTGGTAAGACACCTATGGAGGTGTGGTCTGGTAAGAAGCCTTTAGTTAGACATCTTCATGTTTTTGGTTGTGAGGCATATGTACATGTGCCTAGAGAGAAATGATCTAAATTGGAGAACAAGGCTGTTAAATGTATTTTTATTGGCTATGGTGTCAGTGTGAAAGGATACAAGCTTTGGGATTCCATGGCTGAAAAAATGTTGTATAGTAGAAGTGTTATCTTCATAGAGCTAACACCTTCTTTCATTGTTCTACAACAAGAATAAATAGAAAAGAAAGAAGATGTAGTTTAGTTTCCTTCTACCCCTGAGAAAACTGAACAGACAGACCCTGTGAGACCTGATGATGAGGAGAGCTCTAGCAGCTCTGAAATCTCAGAAGAAGCAGAACCTCAACCTCATCCATTGAGGAGGTCTACATGAACAAGAAAGCAACCTGATAGGTTTGGTTATTCATTACTTGATTCTAGTTGTGCTTTTGCTTTACTTACTAACACTGATGAGCCTAGAACTATGAAAGATGCTATGGGCATGAAAGATGCAGGTTCTTGGAAGGAGGCCATGGAAGATGAGATGGCTTCTTTCAAAAAGAATAAAACATGGGACTTGGTGCCTTTGCCTGATGGACAAAAACTTGTTGGTTGCAAATGGGTGTTCAAGAAGAAATTTCATGTAGATGGCAGTGTTGAAAAGTACAAGGCTAGATTGGTTGTGAAGGAGTATTCACAAGTGGAGGGAATTGATTATGGTGAAATTTTCTCTCCCGTTGCAAAGCTAACATCCATTTGATTCTTGTTATCTCTTGCAGTTGCTTATAACTTAGAGGTAGAATAGATGGATGTGAAGATAGCTTTCCTTCATGGTGATTTGGAGGAAGAAATCTACATGTCATAGCCAAAGCATTACATAGAGAAAGGTAAAGAAAATTTGGTTTGCCAGTTAAAGAAGTCTTTGTATGGTTTGAAGCAGTCTCCTAGGATGTGGTACTTGAAGTTTGATGCCTTTGTGTTGTCGATTGGATATCTGAGATCAAAATCAAATCATTGTGTGTATTACAAATTTGACAATGATCGCATTCTCATTATTGCATTGTATGTTGATGATATGTTGTTGATTGGGAATGGTAAGAATATGATTTCTGATTTGAAGTCTCAGTTGTCAGCACAGTTTGAGATGAAAAATCTTGGGGCAGTGAGGTATATTCTAGGGATAGAAATCATAAGAGACAGAGCTAACTAAAAACTTTGGTTAAGCCAGAGTAAGTATGTGAAGACTGTGTTGGACAGGTTCAGCATGGCAGATTGTAAACCAATTTGTGTTCATGTTTCTTTGGGGACAAAGTCTGTTAATGATTGTCCAAAATCTCCTAGTGAGGTGGAGGATATGAGCAGAGTACCTTATGCTAGTTCTATTGGTAGCTTGATGTATGTTATGGTCTGCACAAGACTAGACATTGCCCAAGCAGTGGGAGTCCTTAGTCAATTTATGGCTAATCCTAGATGGGTACATTGGGATGCAGTTAAGCAAGTGTTCAGATATTTGAAGGGTACTTCCAAGTATTCCATTTGCTATCATGGAAATGCTATAGGATCTCTGCATTCAATTTGTATTCATGGATTTGTGGATTCTAATTGGGCAAGTGACATTGACAGCAGGAGATCCACCAGTGCCTATGTGTTCACTATGTTTGGTGGTGCAATTAGTTGGATGAGTAAGCGACAACCTGTGGTTGCTTTGTCCACTACAGAAGCTAAGTACATGGTTGCAACTCATGCTTGTAAGGAAGCCATTTGGCTTAAGAGATTGTGTTCAGATATTGGTGTTGATGCAGGTTAGATTACGATTAGTTGTGACAGTCAGAATGTGATTTGCCTTGCGAAGAATCCAACTTTCCATGCCAGAACAAAGCATATTGATGTTCAGTTTCACTTCATGCGAGACATGGTAGAGGATGGGAAGGTAAATTTGGAGAAGGTAGATACTTTGAAGAATGTTGCAGATGCATTAAGGAAATCAGTGGGCACGGAGAAGTTCAGATGGTGTTTGGAGTCTATGGGCCTCTTGACCTATAGCAGTTAAATCCTATTGATTCTATTAGCTCTTATAAGGTGTTCGACAAGTGGGAGAATGTTGGGAATTAAGGTGTCTCAACCTTGGTAATTCCTTGTATTTTTACATTGTATTTATTTATTATTTGCCTATTGTATTAATTAGATGCAAATCCTATGTTGTCATATTGTGGGAGTTGGCACGATGATGTGTCATCCTACATGGCATAAGACCACATGTATTTTTTGTCCTCACATGAGGAGATAGGCATCCCACTTAGTGGTAGGAATATTTTTCCATGTGTCAACATCTTGGATGTTGTGTAAGGGAATATTGACCGTAACGGTCATGACATATTCCTATGAAAAAGTTATGACATGTAAGAGTCAGAAATAGGAGATTCTATGACAGGTGGAGACATGTGTCGAAGAGCATCTTTGAAAAAGGCATCTTTGGATGCCCCAAGGTGGACTGACATGTAAGAGAATATGCTATTTATAGCCTGTGTATGACATATTCTCTTATAGCTATAAGTTATGATAGCTATGAGAGATTCTATGATGGTTGTAAGAGTCGTAAGAGCATCTGTCATAGCCCATTTTAGAAATAGGTGACCTCCTTAGGATGGGGTGACTTGACACATGTCAGGAGCATCCTACAGAGTTGGACAAGTGTCCATAGGCGTGGTTTTTGGGCCATGAGGCTATGGAGCCATATTTGCCTTGTATTTGCTATATAAACAAGTGCTTTTGAGAGATGTATTACAGGTTTGACAGGTACTATTATGCTACCGGTTTGTCTCCAGATACGAGTGTCAAAGACTCTTGAGAGCTTGCATTACAAGTTTATTATAAACCATTTCAGTTTTGATAATACATTGTGCAGGTTTTGGAGTGTGGGGTTTTTCACCCGATAAGGGTTTTCCCCATGTATATCTTGTGTCTCTCTTCTTCTATCTCACTTTCTTGTTTATGTGTTTGCTACAATATCTCTATTAGTGGTTTAACATTGCTGTAATAGTAAGGGTAAAATTGAATTTGCACTCTCCTCCCCTCATTAGATTAGTGTAGGAAGTGATTTCTGCACACCTAGCTTCCTTTCACTGTTAAGATAGTTGGTATAATTGGGATTGAAGTCCTTGTGAATAAGGGCTGACAACAACATCAGTTTATTCAAGATACAAGTTTCTTGGAAGAAACCAAAGTCTATAAGAGATGGTACAAGATTTTACCCCTGTATGGAGTTGAAGGTTGGCTTTAACTCATTTAGGTTAGCCTACAACAATAAAACCTTCTCCAATACTATTTCTAAGGTACTAGATGAAATACTTTTATTGCACATCAAGTTGTCATTGAATTGCAACTATTATTTAGATGTAGCAAAATTGTATGATTGCATGCATATACTATTTATTTTGGTAAAATCATATTGTTTATAATCAAATTAAAGCAACTTCATCTATCATAAAATAATATTGTAAAACCAACAGATGAAATCAAATAGATTCAACATAAAAGGAACACCATTTAGAACCATACCAAAGTATTGTATGCTTCTTCAAATGCATCAATCCATATATTTTGATAATTCTATGATCTATACTAGAAAATTTAATTACATCAATGCAAACCCTTTGACAATTGTATCATTTATATAAGAAAATTTTCATAATCATTGAATAGTGTTTAACTAGAGTTGAAGAATTTACAAGTTTGTAGAGGGTTTCAAGTTTGAACCTTGAAAGTACTCCCTAGTTGACACTTGACACTTTCCCTACAAAAAAAATGGATGTTGGATCTACCATGCACGAATGCTTTCCATGGTGAAGTGTAAATCATTTTCAACCTATTGACATACAACAAGCAAATACCAATTTACATAGCTGAATAACTTTTGGTATGGAAGGATGTTTCAATTTCACCTATTAGTAGCTCTTTTTTCTAATATTACAATTTTTATATCCTTGGTTCAATTCAAGTTGTTTGATCCATACTTGTAAACTTAATTTGAATACAAATAAACATTTAAATAATTATTCACATCTATAGCTTCAAGGGCCATACAACTTGTAAAAGACAATTGTTGACAAGGAGTTGTTGGTGGAGATTCTAACACTACTTGCACCAAAAACAAAAAGTGGTGGAAGTCAAAATTTGGAAAAAAATAACATGCCTCAGTTACATAACAATGTTTATTTTGTTAGTTTCACACTCACCCATATTACATTAAATTACATCACACTCATATACAATTGCTTTGCCTCATAGCTGTGAATTTTTCTTAGCCTTCTTCTTGAAATGATTATTGTTGAATAACATAAAGATTTCAAAGTCTACTACTGGATTCTTCAATTCTTGTATGTTGAGTTGTCTACGATGTGTACCATGACAAACATGATCCTTACACTAAATCATGGTCATAAGAAGACAACTTACTAGTTTTAGTTGTGTGATAGATAAAAAAATAGGTTAATAAGATCAAGCATAGCCATGAAAACCTAACCCTACCATCATCAAAGAATCTAATCCAAATGAAATCAAAGCATGCAATTCAAGAACAATATCACCTAGATTGTATGATTCCTTGTTTATGATGTAGATTTCTTCTTCAACAATAAACAATTATGAAGATAAAAGCTACCATGATGGATGGATGATAATGATAATAAGCTCAATGGATGCTAAAATGCTCAATATGCTCAGGATGATAATGTAGACGCTATATGAATGTTGGATAGATGTAGTATGGAATGAGAGGGTGTTTATATAGAACTCAACCAAAATCAATCAACGGTGGAGAATTGGTGGCTATGTGAATGGCTAGGATTAAAGGATGATCATAGATGAATGTGTAGATGACAAGTGGAGGGAAGATAAGGCTTATGTGTGACCGTGTACATAAAAAGTACTACATATGAAAGATATTAAATAAAAGATGTAGTACCACTTATCTTTTTAAATGAAAGAAGCACACATGTCGGCTCATTGAGATAAATGATAAGAGAAATTAATTAAATAAACAAAATTTATTTAATTAATTAGAAAGTGGGCTTATGAATGGAATTTTAATTAAATAAATAAAAATTATTTAATTAAAATAGATAGAAATAAAGATAATTAAATAATTAAAGATTGTTTACTAATAGCTTAGAGGAAATAGCTAATGAATTAATTAAATAAATATAAAATTTATTTAATTAATAGAAGAAATAAATGTGTTAGAGAAATTGCTCAAGTGTGTTAGACAAATGCAGATGGTGGATAATGCAATATTTGATGCTAATGATAACTAGGTCAATTTTGGGTGTCTACATTTTGCCTCTCTTTGATACAATGTTTGTTAGACCATTGTGTCAAACAAGATACAATGATTCACTCAATAAACAAGGTAATGCCCCAGTGTAACTGCCAGGTGATGCCCCCTCGAGAGGTAAGCCAGGCTAACTAGGAAAGGCTGGGTTGGCTCGCGATAAGATGAAAGACTAGAAAGAAGGCTGACACAAAGAAAATGCAAGTTGGGTGGGAGAAATTGGGATGGTATAGAAGAATTAGGGTTTGGACAGGGGCTATACTTAGGGCTCTCAGGGTAAATAGGCTCATTTGTGCTCATTTGTGTTCAGAAATCTAGAGAGATTTAGAGCTCCTTAGAGTTGTTGGGTGACGAGAGTTGGAGAGCTATCAGGATGGTGGTTCCACGCAGAGATCATCGTGTCGAGCGAGTGAGGACACATGGATGACCAGAGGGAGCAGGCGCACCAGTATGTATCGAACCTTTTGCTAAAAGCGTGATTTTGATAGGCTAGAAGCGTCATAAATGCACACACGTCACCATAAGCAACTAGGTTTTAGGAGAGGCAGTTCAGGTCACTTAGGGAGAAAAATAGGTCACTTAGGGTAGTTTAGGTCACTTATAGGCACAGATTAGTTGCTTATGAGAAAGCAAGTCGCTTCTAGTCAGCTAGACAAATAGATAGGCAAAATACGCATATGGATAAAAGCAAGTCGCTTATGGGCTAAAAGTAGGCGCATATAGATATTTAGCTCACTTAGAAAGAACACATGCTCGCTTACAGAATAGAGATCGCTTAGGAGAAAAAAGTATGCGCATATAGAGATTTAGCTCACACTTGGTCAATAAACAGATGCATAGGAAAATTAGGTCGCATGTAGGCAAGAAATGAGCGCATGTAGTAAAATGGTTTGCTTGCAGTCAGCAGATAGGAACATATAGAAAAATGAGTTGCTTGCAGTAGATAGAAGTAGGTATAGTAGGAAATAGTCAATTTGTGTATCAGTTGTGTGTAGTGCAAGAGACTAATAGGATGAGTGAAATGATACAGGATGTACTACTGCCTTTGTTATCATGAGAGCCACATCCTAGGGATTTGCGGTTGGTGAGATTGTTGGATGCAAAGGAGCGGCTAGTGTTAGAGATCCTCGGATTAGAGCATGTGTCTAGAGTGGAGCCAGTGTAAGCACATCGAGGACTAATGGTGGTGATGGTGGAGCGATGGATGAGTGAGCATAGTTCTTTCTTGTTGCCAACAGGAGCAATGATGATCACACTAGAGGATGTATTCTAGATTTTGCATGTTCCTATTGATGGGGACCGAGTAGATTATGATCCTGATATAGGTACAGCTGCATTCAGGAGATTGTTTGGGACACCATACATTGGAGCAGAGGGCTTAGAGATTCCTATGGCAAGAATGGAGGAGCTATGTAATAGACTGCAACAAGTGGTAGTAGCTATCATCAGATGGCTAGTTGGAGACGGGTGAGCAAGAGGATTCCCAGTAGGATGGGGGACAGTGATGGAGGGGATGTTCTCCTATGGGACGAGATATGCATGGGTGGAGTGTGTGCTGGGACAGCTCTATCATTTCCTACATGATTGTGCATATATGTTCGGGGCTAGTATGTTTGCAAGAGTCACAGTTTTGCATGTATGGGCGTATGAGCATATTCTAGTGATGAGGCCAGATGGATGGGTGGCTAGAGCAACAGGAGAGCCTTATGCTAGGATTATAGAGGAGCTTTGACATATCAGCAACATAGAGGACTAGTGTACTAGTGGAGGATATTGGATGAGGTGGATAAATTTATATGGAGGGCATGGCTAGGATGCGAGAGATGGGATGAGGAGGACAGAGAGCTTGTCTATGCTAGGTAGGTGAGATATATTTTTAGATGAGAGATATATATTATAGAGCACTATTTGCTGGAGAGGGTTTTGAGACAGTTTGGGTTGCCACAGGCGTAAACGGTTCTGATAGACTTGGAGATGGTTGAGTTCTGTAAGATGTTGTTCATCTAGTAGCTCAAGATCATGGAGTCTAGATACTCGATATTATTCTTCTGAGATGGTATGGTGTAGAGATACTCACAGTGAGGGGATCTCAACCTCAATAGGTAGGATAGCTTCAATGTCATACACAAGAGCATAAGGTGTATCTCCAGTGGGAGCTCTGATACTTGTTCTATATGCCCATAATGCAGGATGGAGTTGTAAATGCCAATCACGACTAGCTTCATTGACTGTCTTTTTGAGAATCTTGATGATTTTTTTGTTAGAAGCCTCAGCTTGGCCATTGCTCTGAGGATAATAAGGAGTAGAGAATCGACGTTGGATATGGAACTTGTTACAAAGATCTCTAACCTCTTGGTTCTTAAAAGGGTGACCATTATCAGTGACAATAGCTTGAGGAACTCCATAGCGGCAAATGATATAGTGTAGGATGAACTTGGATATTTGCTTGCCATTAATATGTCATTGGTATGGCTTCCACCCACTTTGTGAAATATTCAGTGGCGGTGATAATGAACTTATGACCATTTGATGAAGTAGGATGGATTTTACCTATGAGATCAAGTCCCCACTACGAGAAGGGCCATGGAGTAGTGATAGGCTAAAGTTCATGTACTGGTGCATGTATTAAATCTCCATGTTTCTGACATTGTAGACATCTCTTTGCAAATTGTTGTGCATCTTTTTCCATGGTTGGCCAATATTATCCAACTCATAGAAGTTTCTTAACAAGACCAGGGCCAGTGGAATGCGAACCACAGACACCTTCATGTACATCACATAAGGCCACTTTCACTTCCTCAGAATCAAGACATCTAAGAAGGATACCATCAAGACTCCAGTGATAAAGGGTGTCTCCTAAGATAGTATAACAAGAGGCTCGACGGATAAAGGTTTTGCGTTGGGTGTTAGATAGTTGGAATGGAAAAGTTTGATTGCAGAGATACTCGTATAAGTCCTCCTACCATGATGAATTGGGAGCAACAATTTCACATATAAGCTCAAACTGCGATACTTCAAATGATGGAATCAGAAGTTGTTCAACCAGAAACTCATATTTATGTGTATTAGATGGCATGTCTACAAGGGATCCAATCATAGCCATGGCATCTGCTGCTCTGTTCTGTAGCCTTGGGATTTGCTCAAAGGTGATATTGTCAAATTACTTTTTAAAATCATCAACCATTACCTTGTATGGAAGAAGCTTCTCATCTTTTGTTTGATATTCATCTAAGAATTGTTTGATAACCAATTGAGAGTCACCAAAGACTTGTAACTATCTGATAGCCCATTGTACTACCATGTGTAATCCTATGATTAAAGCTTCATACTCTGCTATGTTATTGGTACATAGAAATGCAATTCTGTATGATTTGGGTATACAATCTCCTTGAGGGGTAACAAACAATATCCCTACTCCTAATCCATGTTGTGTGTAAGATCCATCAAAATATAGTTGCCACAACATTGGTGAAGTTAAGTTGAACAATCCTTCATCAGGGAATTTTGGATATATTGGGTGAATATCTGTGATGGGTGCTGTAGCTAGTTGATCAGCAATGACTTGTCCTTTTATGGCTTTTCAATCCACATATTGTATGTCAAATTCACTTAGGATCATAACCCATTTTGCTAATCTTCCTGTGAGGATTGCTTTGGAGAGAAGATATTTGAGTGGATCAACATTAGATATGAGCTTTGTTGTTTGGTTTAACATATAATGTCGCAACTTTTGGGAAGCAAACACCAATACTAAACATGCTTTTTCCATAGATGAATAATTAAGTTCATATCCCACAAGAGTTCTGCTGATGTAGTAAATGGCTTGTTCTTTCCCTAAATCATCATGTTGAGCTAGAAGGGTGCCCAATGCTAATGTTGTTGATGATATGTAGAGCAATAATGGGCGATCAAGTACAAGAGGTACTAAGATAGGAGGTGTTGCCAGATATTCCTTTATTTTGTCAAAGGCCTATTGACACTTTTCATCCCACTTAAAAAATTCACCCTTGTGAAGAAGATGTTGGAAAGGATGGCATTTTTCTGCTAGTTGTGAGATAAATCTGCGGATGGACTGTAACCTTCCTTGTAGACTACGAAGCTACTTGAGATTTGCTGGCAGAGGCATTTCCATGATAGCTTTTACTTTGGCTAGGTCCACTTCTATCCCTCGTCGAGACACAATGTATCCCAACAGTTTTCTAGATGTTACGCCAAATACACATTTCTTTGGGTTCAATCTAACTTGATATTTCTCTAGTCGATCAAATATTTGTGCTAATACCTATATATGTCCTTCTCTTGTCTTGGATTTCCCTAGGATATCATCAACATAGTCTTCCATGATAGTGTGAAAAAGGTCATGGAAAATAATTGTCATGGCTCGTTGATAAGTAGCTCCAGTGTTTTTGAGACCAAAAGGCATTACAACCCAACAGTATGTGCCCCATGGATAAATGAATGATGTTTTATCTTGATCTTCCTCTACTATTCTAATTTGGTTATATCCTGAGAATCCATCCATCAAAGATAGCATTTCATGTCTAGCTGTGAGATCTACAATATTGTCTATGCTTGGTAGTGGAAAGTCATCCTTAGGACATGCTTTGTTAAGATCTCTAAAGTCTGTGCAACAGCGAACTCATCCATCAGGTTTTGCTACAGGTACCAAGTTTGAAACCCATTCTAGATAATCAATAGGCTTTATGAACTTTGCTTCTAATAGCTTCTGAATCTCTTCCTTAACCAATAAAGCTACTTGCGGATGCATTTTGCACAATTTTTGTTTGACAGGTTTTGCATTAGGAGATACTGCTAGATGATGTACCACAAGTGATGGATCTAGACCCGGCATGTCAACGAAAGTCCATGCAAAATTTATAGCTCTTTTTATGAAAAATGTTGTGAAGTCTCTTCGTTCTTTCTCTGATAGTGATGCTACCAAAAAAGTGATCTTTGGATTCTGCTATGTACCCAAGTTCATGTCTTGTGATTGTTCAACTAGCACTGTTGATTTCTCATGATAGTCAGTGGCAACAAGAAGATCAAATCCCCCATCCTCAAGTGCCTCAAAGAGGTTTTCACCTTCGTATACGTCCTTTATTTTTGCTTTTTCATGGTCAAGAGGCATCTTTCGGTTTTCACCTAGTGACCTATTTTGTTTGATTTTGTTTATTTCACTTTTGTGACTAAAGGATTTGATACTTCTGCCAAAATATGCTAGTTTAAGTAAATCCATCATGAAACCTACTTTGTGATCACCCAATGGAATGCCTTGTCGTAAGCCCATGAATTCTGCAATAGCTTCATCGTTCTCAAATGTATCTAATATTGGTGCCCCCTATTGGTCCCAATCAACGAGGTCAGGATATACGAGTGAAAGGGTAACGGATGAATGGTTATGGCTAGAGGAGGTTGTGGAAATCATGAAGATGGAGTTTTCATGAAAAAGGTCGGTAATATGAAGGGAGGAGTCGTCAATGGTATCCAAACTAGAAGTCTCTCCTACCGAGGAAGGTCCAGCATCCATATCAAAAATACACTTAATGTCTTTGGAACGCGGTACCTCTGGCTGATAGCCAAGGCCTTGCTTATTAAACTTCATAGACACAACAATGGGTTCAATAGGTCCTTGTTCTTGTGATCACAATCCACCATGTCCTTTTTAGCCCATGTTCTTTATGATGCGGAACCCATTGTTATATCTCTCCACTTCAAGTTGGACTTGGTCGTTCTCATCAAAGAACATCCAAGAGTTGATATCATCAATGTCTTCATCATCCAAGAATCCACCTTTAATGAATACTGTGGGTGGGGCTTTGATGACAGCTGTGGATGAAGATGGCTTGGATGTAGAAGGTTTGCCATGAGATTTGGGAGACAAGGGAAGGGTGCCAACACAACAAGATTCTTGCAATGTGTATTCACCAGGGTCGTGTTCAGTGTACTTGATATAGAGATTAGAAGTGACTTTACTAGATGATGGCTTAAGTAGGACGGATGGATCTACATATGATGAAGATGGGTATGCTTCAGTGTTGATAGGAATGTGGTTTGGACTCTGATATTTAGCTTGAAAGGAACGACAAAATTCAAATTGATTGGGATCAGCATGGACAGTAATCTCAACACTGTTATGTGGAAATTTAAGACATTCATGGTATGTAGAAGGAACTGCTTTAAGGGCATGGATCCATGGACAGCCAAGGATGATGTTATAAGGAAGCTCAATATCAAGGACTTGACAACATGTTTTAGTAGTGACCAGCCTGACTTGAATAGGCAAGTAAATAATCCCTTTGGTATCTCTCTCGGCATCATCATATGCTCTGATAGTAATAACCTTGGAAGTGTCAACATCTTTCTCAAAATATCCCAATTGTTCTATTAATTTCAAGGAACAAATATTAAGACCATCTCCACCATCCACTAAGATTCGTTTGATACGGCGTTGTTTGACAAATACTTCGATGTGAAGGGATTCGTTGTGTGAAGGATGAATGGAGGGCTGAAGATCTTTGTTAGAAAAGGTTAAATGACAAGGGGCTGCAATGCTAGTGACCATAGATTGGAATTGTGTGATATCAATATCGTTGGGTACCGAAGATTCTTGTAAAGCTTTGTCAAGGATAGCTTTGTGAGCAGGGGATATGCGAAGCAACTCAAGAATGGAAATGTAGGTGTTTTGCCAAGGTGATCAAGGATATTATAGCTAGAGGATGGTCAAAGAGGATGGACAGGTGCTCCTTGGATGGTAACACGACCTCTTCGAGTAGTTACAACGTAGTCAGGTGCCTTGCCTTAGATGGTAATGGTAGAAATGTGAGCATGGTCAATGCGGCCAATAGTAGATGATTCATAGTTGTACTAAATGGCATTCCTAGCATGAGGGTTACTTGGTTTGTCATGAGATGGAAGTGGATTCTTGAAATCATCTAGATCATAATTCGATGTTGGTTGCTGTGCAGGTTGAGTTGTTGGAGGTGTAATTTTGATTAAACCTTGATCGACGTAATCTTGGATAACATGCTTTAAGCACATACAACCATTTGTTTTGTGTCATTTAACTCTATGGTAATTGCAATACTCATTTTCTTTATACCAAGGAGCTTTGAAGAGCGGTTCACCGTTAGGTGGTGCATCCAGTAATATAATATCACCCACTTGGAGAAGCTTTTGAAAGACAACTTCCATAGGTTCCGCTAATGGTGTAAATTGTCAGTGAGGATTTGAAGTTTGTCATTGTCGAGTGCATTGAAAAGGTTGTGTTGTTGTAGAAGTAGCTTGAATGTTGATGGGAGCTTTCATAGTTTGTATGTTCTTTGCGTCTACAACACCATCATTGACAACATTCTTGTTTTTGTTCCAAAAGTGAGACTTATTGTTGGAATTTTGAGGATAGTCTTTTTTATCGCAAAAAATCTTAATAGTGCCTTTAGCAATTAAAGCTCATTCAATGATGGTTCCTTTGGAAACAAGTTCATCAAAGGTGCTAGCACTTTGCAATTGCATTTGGAATGACAGCTTGGGATGAAGATTTTGAACAAAGATATCGAGCTATTGTTTTTCAAGTATTTCCCATGATAGTTTGCTAGCCATGTTACGCCATCATCGAGTAAATGAAGAGAAGGCTTCACCATTGCGTTGTTTATTGTTGACAAGGTCATTCATGTTCACTTCATGTTCAATGTTAAAAGCAAAGTGTGATCAAAATTTATTTGCTAACTCTACAAAAGACTCAATTCCCAGAGGTAAATGAGAGAACCATTCAAGAGCTTGTCCGCTAAGCTTTAGGGAAATAGTCTCAAAAGATATGTATCGTCATGAGAAACATTGAGACATGCCACAAAGAATGTTCTAAGATGGTCTTCTAGATTTCCTTTTCCTTTGTATTGTCAAAGTGTGGAATTTCAAAGTGTGGCGGAAAAGGTGTCATATGAAGTGACTTGTCAAATGGATAAGCGCATATGTTTTCTAAGGAAAATGTCTTCTTGCTTTGTCCTACCGCTTGGTTAATCATTTGTTGAACATCCGCTGGAGATAATTGTTGTTGTTGCAAAGGGGGTGGTTGGTTGGGAGGTGGAGCATGGTATGATGTATATTGAGGTTGTTGTTGTGGACTATATGAAGCCATGACCATTTGTTGAGGTTTCCTACTCACAATGTATGTCAAAGGATTGGTATGCGACATATATGTGGTTGAAGATTGTTGTCCTTGAGACACAAGCAGTGGTTGGGTATATTGTGATGAATTAGCACCAAGGTTTTGCATCACATGGGAAGCAGAAGATGGATTGACGTTAGTTAATAATTGTGAATTTGGAGTTGGATTTGTGAAATGGTAAGTGATGGAAGGATTGGTGGATGTGGAGGAAGGATGGACATTTGGGTTTGTATTTTGGACAACATGGGGATTGGTATATGTCATGTGTTGGGTGATGATGGGCAAACCTTGGGTAGTATAAGATGGATTGATGGTTTGTGAAGGATTATAAGAAGATGGTGGAACAGATGTAAGTTGATCAACATAAGAGACTGTAGTGCTAGGATTAGCTTGAGAAAAAATAGGCAGGTCACTCGTGTTAATAAGACTAACATTGGGATTGTATGATGTATTGGATGGATTAGTGGAGATAGTGGAGATCATATTAGCAGTGGTAGGAATATGGAATGTAGTATCCACATGTGATGCAATGGGGGTAGCGGATTGTGATTGTTGTGAAGCTTGGACCGTTGGTGTTGTTTGGATAGCTTGGGAAGCTTACAAAATATGGGATATGGGGATAGCTTGTGATGTTTGAGGAGTTTGCACTTGGGCAACATGGACAGCTTGCATTACTTGAGGCACTGATATGGTCATGGTAGGAGTATGTTGGGAAACATGGAAAGGTCGAATGTTCAGATTTTGTGAAATGAAAGGGAGTACATTGGTTGGAGTTATCAAAGATTCTAAAGTGTACTCCGAGCGTGGTGGATCAAATGAAGTAACAATAGGCAATGAAAGAGATGGGTTGGAAGATGGAGTTTGTAATATGGTATGGGATGGTGTGACTATGGTAGATGGTCCCTTTGCAACAACAGTGGGAGTGTTTGGATCATGCTCTCTAATAGCAGATATGTCAAAATCTCTTGGTAATTTAGCTCCCATGAGGGCAAGTTGCAAGAAGTAGCAGTTAGGATTGGATAAAACAAGTCTCTCAAATTGATCCCATACATGTGTATCTCTAAATTCTGATAAGTCTTCTTGGGATTATTCTTCATAAGTCTTTGAAAATGTTTGAGGTTGCACTTGTTGTAAATATGACTCTCTAATGATGTACCCATGGGGCACAAACATGTGAGGAGGCATATCGGTCGTAAATTGAGTCGCATCTCAGCTCGCAATTTGGCTTCCATTTCAGCTCTATATTGGCTCCTAGTTTGAGGCATGATTGTTGATGTTGAAACTTGAACTTTAGCTTGTCAAGGTTTTGAGACCCAAAAGATGATGGTTTGTTGATTGTTTGGTTGTTGGTTTGCTTTATTGTTCATTTGCTATTTGCTTTGTTGTTAGGTTTCTTGGTTGCTTTGTTGCTGGTTGGACTTCCCTAGAGAATAGCTTACACACTCAAGGGAAAAGTTGTTTTCTAAGATTGTTGTTTTGTTGATGTTGCTAAAGCTAAAGCTAAAAGATGTTGTTTTGTTGAATGATCAAGTTGACCGATTGATTGATGTTTAGTTTGCTGGTTTGGGATCTCAAAAAGATGAAAAGTTCACAAAGTCTAATTGGTTCGTAAGCTCAAAGCAGGAGACAAAGTCCAGGTATCTGCTAATGATCAAAGACAAGTCTGAAAGCTAATGCTGAGGCTAAGCAAGCTGGAAGTGTAGCTAATTCGGCTGAGTCACTAAGATTTGATGGTAATTGACCACAGGCGATTGGTAATAGCTCAGATGCGACTCAGAAAAGGTCAAAAGCGACCGGTAATAGATTAAATGCAATATGGTTTTGGTTCAGGTAACAAGCTACAGTATTAACCAGAGATGAAGCAATTTTTCATAGGCGATCAGTATTGACTCAAAAGCGATTTACTGTTGATCAAAGGCGACGCAGTTTAGACCCGAGGTGACTGACTGTTGTTTAAAAGTGATCTGATTATCTGTATGCGGGCAGTTTAAGCTCAAAGACAACTATGTCTGTCAGGAAATATGTCTGAATTGTGTTTTTGACAAGAAAATAGTAATTTTAGTCACTCACACTCACAACAATCACAAACTTGTACAACCTAGGCTAGGAAAGGACTGTATCTGTTGAGTCCCCTAGCCGTTCTTATTCAAAGTGGATAGCTTCAGGATCTTGGTAGCACTGCTCCCCTCCACGGCACACACTTCTCATGCATACCAAGAGCTGGGTTTCCCAAGGCTTGCCCCCCCCCAAACCTTAGGATTGTCGCTGCTATCTCTTTTAAGAACCACGTGAATCAGGGCAGCTTCAAAGGTCCCACCTTTTGCGTCAACAAATAGAAGGTTTTTGGCTACTACAAAAAGTTGCTAATAAGGGCATCTATTCAGGTGGCTATACGTGTGGTAGCTCTACTCTTCGTTATGGAGTCTCCCATCCTTCAAGGGTTACGCCTTGGAGGGTTTTGGGGGAGGTTGGTTGTCGGTATAACACAACAACACCCGTTGTTTGTGGATTTCGACACAAACATTTTTTTTATATAGCAATTCGGAAGGACTTGGCTTTAGCCCATTACCGCTTGGGTCGTACCCCTTCTCACACCAAGAAGGCAGACCCTCTAAAGATAATAACAAGTTGTCATACACCCAAGATCCATTTGATGGGCAAGGGGAGATGATACTTTTGCTATTAAATTTGGGTTACAATCAATCACATTCAAGCAATCAAAAAAAATAAATCAAGAATGGAGCAAGCAATGATTCTTTTTAAGCACCAAGCCCAAATGTTCCTAAATTAGTGAAAAACCACAAGTCTTGGACCAATCGAAGTTGCAACAGATATGTTAGTAGTTTGATAACCTCCTTTTCTTGGACAATCGATAAGATGCTGCACAAATAGCCAATTAGTAGCCAAGAAAACTAAACTGCAAATGATAAAGACTAAAAATGACACAGTTTACCAAAGGTGATCAACTGTTGATCAAAAGCAAACTGTATTCTGCCGCAAGCAAAATGTTACATATCAGAAGCAATGCCAGTAATGCCAGATGCAAAATGATAAAGCTCATAAGAGATGGAAAAAAGCAATATGCGACTGGTTACAGGTCATAAGCAACTTAGATCTGTGAAAAAATTAGAATATAACAAAAACTCTAGTTTCACAGAAAGCGATCCAGATAGCTAAAGGCGATCACTGTTAGGTTAAAAGCGATTCAAATAAAGGCATAAGCAACCACTGTTAGCTTGTAAGTGATGTAAAAAAGGCAATAAGCGACTACTGTTCGCTCAGAAGTGATCCCAGGAATGTTAAAAGCGGCAGGTTTTAGCTCAAAAGTGATGCGTTTATGCAGACAGCAACTGGTTTTAGCTCAGAAGCGACTGGAACTTACCGTAAGCACTTAGAAAATCTGATCTTCACAAAAATAACTTCAAATAGAAAAGTTAATCAAGGACGTGGGTCCCACCGGGCGTGCCAAAATGTTATAAGTTAATAAGATCAAGCATAGCCATGAAAACCTAACCCTACCATCATCAAAGAATTTAATCCAAATGAAATCAAAGCATGCAATTCAAGAACAATATCACCTAGATCGTATGATTCCTTGTTTATGATGTGGATTACTTCTTCAACAATGAACAATTATGAAGATAAAAACCACCATGATAGATGGATGATAATGATAATAAGCTCAATGGATGCTAAAATGCTCAATATGCTCATGATGATAATGTAGACGCTATATGAATGTTGGATAGATGTAGTATGGAATAAGAGGGTGTTTATATAGAACTCAACCAAAATTAATCAACAGTGGAGAATTGGTGGCTATGTGAATGGCTAGGATTAAAGGATGATCATAGGTGAATGTGTAGATGACAAGTGGAGGGAAGATAAGGCTTGTGTGACGATATACATAAAAAGTACTACATATGAAAGATATTAAATAAAAGATGTACCACTTATCTTTTTAAATGAAAGAAGCACACATGTTGGCTCATTGAGATAAATGATAAGAGAAATTAATTAAATAAACAAAATTTATTTAATTAATTAGAAAGTGGGCTTAGAATTTTAATTAAATAAATAAAATTTATTTAATTAAAATAGATAGAAATAAAGATAATTAAATAATTAAATATTGTTTAATTAAAGCTTAGAGGAAAGAACTAATGAATTAATTAAATAAATATAAAATTTATATAATTAATAGAAAAAATAAGTGTGTTAGGGAAATTGCTCAAGTGTGTTAGACAAATGCAGATGGTGGATAATGCAATATTTGATGCTAAGGATAACTAGGTCAATTTTGGGTGTCTACAAGTTGTATTAGAATTTAAAATAAAATGAAATATTAGTGCATTGGATTCTTCAATATTCTTTTTAAACCTTTCGACACATTGTGCATAACCTTCTATTTTCTCGTTAGATTGCAATGGCATGTACAACAAAGGTCTTCATGAAGTCATTTGATTCCTTTAGTACTTGCATGGATTGGAGATGTAGAGAACTATCATCACTATTTTAATGAATGTGTGAAAGCATGATATCATTAAAACTATTTAGTTGGATCCCCCAACTGTAGATGTACCATATGTAAATACATGCCTATCATCAAGTGCACTTGTTTAATCAGCATGTGCACATGTATCAGCACATACATGCCTATCATCAAGAGCACTTGTGTCACCAACATGTGCACAAGTATTAATGGCTACACATGCATCATCTACATCTAAAAATGTATCAAATTTATATAAGGAAGTAGAGTTAAATAAAATATTTCCATACATAAATTTAGAAAATGCAAAGGAACTTCACTTACTTGGCACCACTTGTGTATCATGAGATAATATTCTACTTTATTATGAAACCTTTAGCACATGCTTGCAAGTGTTTCCCTTCATACATCATGAACATTTGCATACATGAAAGCACAACCCATAACTTCTAACTAAATACCAATTGGAGGAACTTTGGCTTTTCACTCAATACCAACTAGGATGTACATCATCTACAAAGCAATCACTATCTACAATTGCCTTGGCCCTCTATATACTAGAGTTTTGACTTGCCTCTCCTTGTAATTTGTGAAAAAGTTTAATTGTTGCACCTTCTTTTTTTGCTTGTAAAATGGTTCCATTCAATATATAAGTGTATAAAATAATATCCATTTATCTTGTACGTTTATTTTGTCAATCACACAAATATTGACTTTTTAGGGTATAGTGGTATGATTCAATGGATGCATTCATGTCTTGGTATGTGGGAAGTTTTAAAAAAATTGGCCCACATGGCTGCACAATTGAAGAACAAAAAAATCAATGACACTGTGTAAATGAAGCAAACCCATAAGATAAAATTTTGGTAATGTAATGAAGTTTTTGAGCCTTCAACTCACTAATACGTCCATTTCCCTCACACCAAGTCTTCTTAAATTACTCCATAAATTGTGATTGATCTTTGAACTCTTCTATGAAATCATTCAAGAGGCATAGAGTAATCTTTTCACTTTCATTCATTCTCATCATGATCATTCTAAGTCTCTAGAAAATCATGCTACTGTCCTTATCTGTATACTTATACATATTCTTTAGTCATGACCTACAGAGATGTCAAATGCAAAGGAGTATGTAACATCCCAAATCAACTCTATTATGAAGAAAAGAAGAACTCATAAAAGCCAATTCTTGAGATAATTTTTACACTTTGAAATGACAAAAACAATTCAAAGAAATACAATTGTAATAAATTGCACATACTATATGACTTGAATTTTAGCTATGGCATCATTAGTCAAGAACACGTTAACTTTCTAATCATTTTGAGTCCATTTTCATATCTTTGCACCTCTTCAAATCACTCGTATATATCTTCAACCTTGTTACATGATGACACATCCCATGCAATAGGTAACCCAACCTTTTTCTCATCAAAAACATACAAAGAGTAAAATTAGTACTATACAAATAACATGTTATAGTTACCATTAGCATCTATATAATGTAAGAACATAGTTATAAATATAAAGTAGGAAAAAAAATCAGTTCTAAAACTCACCCCATATTTATTTGTGGTGAATGTTGAATCCATTGAGATGATCAATTGTGGGAGTGGTGGACCATCATCTGAAGCATCCACAAAGCTTGAATCTCGTAATGAAAGGATTATTGTTTCCATGAGGCCACTAAAAATAGAAAAAAAGTTCTTATCCTATATATGTCACAAGAGGATATTGGTGGCATCACTTGCATGTTTTTTAGAGTGGATGGAATGCACCCTTTTCTAGGCATTCATAACATGCTTTCTTGTTAATAATTCATCTCTTATTCAACATGTCCAAGAAAATAGGATCCAATAAATATTTCTCCATGATTATGTCTATAGATACCCTTTAGCAAAAAGGACTCCATGTAATTTTTTGCATTCCACTAACAGATTTGGAGCAAATTGACCTCGAGGCAAATTGGTCATGTCATCCATCCATCGAAAAACTCACCATTGGAGTCATAATGAAACATTTCATTGTACATTAGGATTGCCACATTAGATCTCCCATACATCATCTTAACAATGATGTGGCATTAAAAACTTTTTTAAAAAATCATACTCTTTATTTTGTGGGAGGTTGTTCCTATGGTCCTCAAATTCAAATGCACACTAATAGCTATAATGATAGTACTATGTTGTTAGCATCAAATATAATAAGAATTCAACATATATAAAAGAAATTGATGTTGTTAGATACAAACTAGTAATATATCTTTGTGGTATGATTTTTATAATTAGTATTTCATAAACTCTATGATTGTTGCAGATAAATAGAGTTTCTATGCTATCAAGGAAAGCTTTGCCTAATAGGAAAGCATCAACTCTATGAAGAGGGATTGCTACACAAAGGTGATGACCCCATCATCTTCAATACCAACTAAAATCCATCCCAAATCATTAAATGAGAAATGAGCAACTCCATCTCCAACATTTTGGACTATAAGGTTGATAAGAATTTCTCATTTGCATGTTTTTCACATCCTATACAAAATACAACAAATTATTATCTTTTTATCAACCTTTTTATCAAACCATACATACAAACAAATACAAGAAATAATAAAATAAATTCAAAATTTTGATTATGATTTTAGCTCATGTAATTTCTAGAATTTGTGTAGCATAGTTGTATAACATAGGTTAGTAGTTTTGAAATCTAGGTCTTTGCCATGTGGTATTCACTACACTAAAACAAAAATAAATCCCTATAAAGTAATGTCAATCATGAACTAGAACTTTTATTCATATTTGAGAAACATGTTATGAACAAAAATCATATTATATTTACCACATGAGGCATGTTGCCAAATGTAAAGTTCAATAAATTCAAAAGACAATAAAGAACAAAAGATAACAAGTTATTAGATTCCAAAGGTTCAAATGTGCAGTGGCCTAATGTGGTGTAGCCTCGAAATGAAATTAATTCACTGGAAATTAATAGATGATAGAATTAGTTTATATTAAGCCTCATTTATATTCTTTGGTAGTTTGTATTAAATAGATGGTTGGGTGTTGGAATATTTGTCTATTATTGAGTGTCGAGAATGTTGGTAGATACATTGATTGGTTTTTGTACTAGTTAATGTGGTGAAAAAAATGTAGGTAGAAACAAACACTATATATTTCAACATGCACATGTTTATCATTTCTAAGATGGTACTCTAGTTTTTTTTAAAAAGACATGTAGGTTGAAAAACACTCTACTAGTAGAAGTTTTGTTTGCAATTTCTAAACATTAAAGAAAATAATTTATTGTCTTTCAAACCATTTTATAATTTATTGCCTTCAATAAAATACTATTTCAACTTCATAAAATGACACATGAAACATATATATCAAATTAAGATTTAAGAGAGGCATGCCTAAATCAAATTAAGCATCACTGATTCAATGTTGCAAAGTTTATTTCCACCTATTCCTTCTTTTGCATAGAACATTTAAAAAAATATAACATTCAACAATATAAGTTTTATAGTTACCTTATCGACCCACACTAAATATCTTAAATTGCATAACTAAAACCATATATCTATAGATAGTCCTAGGTGATTAGATATCATCAAAAGAGAATCTTGGAATCATTTGGAACACGCATCACTTGCACATGTAGAAATCGAAAGAAAATAAGAGCATTTAAAGCATTTTTAGCTATATGACTTGAACATACTTATGCATTGCATTATAGTTAACATATTTACAGATTTTTTACAACTCATAAGGATTTTGACTAGTAACAAGGAAATCCAAAGTCTTCCATTTATTATACTACAAATCCCACTATGGTTGACAACAACACCATTTTCTGAGAAATAACTATAAAAGTCATGAGCAGATTCCAAAAGACTACTTTGATAATAGACAATGTCATAACATTTGGAAAAAACCACATGGCACGATCTAGTCCTAGACTAAGTCACTTCACATGACCCAATCTTGCATCTAAAAATTATCATAGAAAGATTCATCATAGGTTTGGCATTACAAATCCAAAATCAATCTCCAAATCATAGATTCCCTATGTAATTGTATGTAATTATTTATAATAAATTCATCTTCATTTTAATCTCTCCATATTTTCAATATTGCATTATAGTTGATATTTGCATTCTACATAATTTGTTTTTTACATGTAGTTTTTTTTACTTTCTTTAGTCACCTAGATCTAGGCTTGTGTTTGGATTCCTGTGCAATCTTATACAACTAAATTAGTCTGCAATCTACCATTTATTTTCTACATCCTAATGATGTGATCTAAAATGTTAATGTAAAAAAGTCCAAACCAGTTATATCCAAAACCATTAATAATTCCTTATGAAGTAAATTTTAAACATCCATAAGCTAAGTATAAACAAATCTTAAATTATTATGTATCTTGATATTTGTAATAGTGAAATTCGCATACTTATGTCATTTCCCATTTAGACTTATGCCCATTTTAAGAGAATGGCTTAATAGATTCACGAATGGCACAATCTTTTCAAAAGTTGGGCTACGTCCCCCGTGCTCTTAGGCATCTATTTACATGCATTTGTACACTGATTGGTTGTTTGCATCTATCTTTTTGGAAGTTTCTTCATTCACCAACATCTACACTTGTGTTTAGATTGTCATCACTATTAAGGTTTTGAAATTTTTATCTTTTGATTTCACATCTTATTTACATATCTAGTCTTCGTTTATGGTTTTTACATGATTCATTAATAAAATGTTTTTTCAAATTTTAGTGATTATTTACCTATACCACATTCCTAAAATGAAAATTTGAAAAGTTATAAACAATATTGTAAATAATAATTAAATCCTAAACAAATGATAACAAAATTGTTGACAATAGTAGATATGTCATTTAGGAATAGATCCCTGAAGATGAAAAAGATATGAAGATTGAAATAAGATGAAAAGAAACACAAAAGAGTGATTTATACCTTCCAAGAATCTTCAAATATTCTTCACTCCTTGATAAGGTGGAGGAGCTTGCACCTAAAGAGCTCCTAGCTTTACCCAAGTTGAAGTAGTAGAATGTAGATTGCTCAAGATGATCAACACAATATGATTGAGGGATTTGATAAAGGATTGAGATGATATTGGCTAAGGATGGAGATGTTTGGATATGGATATGAGATGAGAGATTATAAGCTAGAGGAATTTTGGCATTATGAGGATATGGAAGACTTGTTGGGGAGAGATTTTGGCATGGTTCTGAGGCTATTGAATGTGAGGAAAATGTCTTGGGTTGGCCTTGTATTTATAGGAAATTTTGGAGGGATTTGAATCCAATGGCTAGGATTCAAAGTTGAGATCAATGGTTGAGATGAGAAGATGAGATCAAGGGTGGAGATCTCATCAACAAAGATGGAGAGTTGGGATTAAAAGTGAATTTTAAATTCACCTTGGGAAGGATGAGGAGGATTATAAATGAATTAAAAATTCATCTTGGGAAGAGTTGGATTAAGACATGTCAATGAATCAAAAATTCATTTCCATGGGAAAGTGTTGAATAAAAAATTAGGATTTATTGAGAAGTGGGATGACATGTGACACATGTGTCTTTTTGGAAAACACATGTGTGAGCTCTTTGCATAAAATAGAGCTCTTACATGGAAATAGAAAGGTGAGGTGGAGGGGTCATGTGACCCCTTTGAATAAAAGATAATTTTTATTCAAAGTCTGTGGGGATAAGGGCTAGGCAAGGTTTGACCAAGTTAATCAAGTGATTAAATTAATTAATGTGGTTTTTGGAAATTAGTGAGGAGGATAATGAGGGGTTAAAATTAATTAAATACGGATTTATTTAAGTAATTTAGATCTAGGGGTTATGTAGGCTAGGGTAGCTAATTGAATAATTGTTATTTATTCAATTAGGCTAGGTTTAGGTTGTAGGATAGGGAAGCTTAATTAAATAATCATGTTTTAATTAATCTAGGTTAGGGATGAGGGAAATTAATCAAATAAATATTAGTATATTTATTTAATCAATTGTGGATAATAGTCTAAAGTGTAGTAACAAATTAATTAAATTAATTCATTACAAGGGATGATCGATTTAAGATGAATGGTTAGGGATAAATAGTTTGGGATAAATCAATCAAATAAAATGGTTTTATTTAATTAATTGGCAAAGGATAAGTTAGTGATATGAGGATGCAGGAAAGTGGCTTGCGGGACATGTCAATTTCAAGTGTCTACATTTTTCCCCTCTTTGAAATGGTGTTGCAGCTAAGTAACATTATTTCAAAGAAGTTTAAGATATAGTGTTGGATTGGATAGAAAAATACTTTAGTTTGGAAGAATAGGATTGGGTTTAGGGATTATGTTAAGGGTGATTCCCCCTTGAGAGGGCGAGGGGTTGCGAGAACTCAGGTGCGCTCTCAAAATGAGTGAACAAGTTGGTTAAGGGGGTGGAGGATAAGGGGATGTGGGTAGATAATGATAGGTTGATGATGGATTGATGATTAGATGTTTATTTTTTATGACGGATGATTATTGTGCTAAGATGATTTAGAGCAATCCTAGATTTGTTATAGCAAAGGGGATATTTTCACCAAGGTATAGAAGACCAAGGTGATGATGTACATCCACCATTTGCATGGACTAGACATGCAGACAAGAGGGTGATCCCATGCATGTCCAAGATAGTACAACCTTGTCTAGATGAGGGAAGGGGACTCATAGCATAAGCCCTTAATACACAAAAGGTATGATTAATCTTAGATGCACAAGGAGATCAATATGCTAGTTACGACCCTATAATTCACAAGATATGAATACTAGCTTGGAGTAATGAGACAAACCCACAAGCACAGCATACAAAAGCAATGATTATGCCCCATTCTAGATGTTTTCACTACATACCATGATATAGTGAGATCAAGTAGTTTTGATGTGATCTTTGAATAGGACAAAAAATTAATAACCAAAAGACCAATTGACCAAACAAACAACCATTGTATCTCTTGCCAAGATGGATGATGATGGGATGATGGATTCTGCCTATTGTAGGAATGATATATCTGTCACGACAGGAATCGATGGATGATTTGGATAATTATGAAATTCTTAGCGGGAATCTTTGTAGTTGCATATATAAGCATGTTTAGGCTTCATTTTCAAACTAGATGGATATTTTGATCTACAAGATTATGTTAAAGTGATTCAAGGCATTAATTGTGTTGTAGAGCAGTACTTTATTGTTATTGTGTTTGTAATTGTAGATTTGGCTCCATCTCCTCATGGCAATGAACAACATCTTCCTTCTATGAGACCTACACTTCAAGGTGATATCTATTGTGTTTTCAATCATTTATCATTTGGATTTTTGCCTCTATCCCACCAAGATACACACTCTTATCTGACAATGATGTTCGGAAGACTTGAATGTCTATGGGGCTTGACCGAGGCAAGCCTCTAAACACCACAACCCCCTCCCACACTCCTTTGTGATTGCAAATTATAGGTACCGAGTTTCGAGGAGTGAAGTTGCAGAAAGGAGGTTGTAGACATCAAGGATTCAAGATCTGAAAGAAAGAGGACAAAGGTGAACATTTCAGGACAAGGGCGTTAGTGCAAGTGTCCTCCATCTTTTTTGGGGTAGAAATGGAAGATACAGTGTAGATCAATGTCAAAAGGAGATTCAGATTTCGTGATGAAAATTGTACCTTAGACAGGAGTGCTAGTGCCAGTGTCCCTGACTATTCTGCATTCTGGTTTCAAAAAATAGTGAGTTAATAATCTCTATCCTTCATCTTAGTCTAAAAGGATTTGCTGTAATTCATTGATTTACTTACTGTTTTGCTTATTTAGGGTTTTAAGAGTAATTGAGCATTAATTTCAGATATAGTTTGATACATCTAAACTTTCACATCATTCCAAGTGGCAGCCCAACTTGATAGGTGATTGCTCTCACTTAGTGGAAATTCAACTCAGTTGATATGCCCTTGAATGTTTGGTGAGAAGGGAGGATTTACCTTTGAAACCTAAAGCAAAACATTTCCCCCCTTTTTAACTACTAAACAGATAGTTGATGATTTTTTATAAGGGATGATGCTTTGATAGTATGCATAGTGAGTGTATTGTGCAAGTATAGTCAACAAGCTTAGGAAATAGGAACTGTCCAAGTGGGGTTGGATGGGTGCATCTTATGTACCTGTGTACTGGATACTTCCTTCATATTCTAGACTGCCTACATACCCTATATCCATAGGATCAAGGCACAATAAGATACGGGTGATGATGATGTAGGATGAGTTTGGGTTGTTTGGATGATGATGTAGGATGGATGAAATATTTTTATGACTTTGGAATGATTGTTTTTGGGATTTTATATTTTCTAATGTTTTTGGGATTTTGTGGATATTTTGAATTTTTTTTGGATTTTCTAGATTTTGTATTTTTTTGGATTTTGAATGTTTTGTATAGGGTATGGTTTTATTATGGGATGTCATTGGATTACATTTAGATAGACTTTATGCTAGATACCAATGACAAGGGAACACCAAGTCTAGAGGTGAAGGTGATGGGGTTGGATAGGGGGATTGGCGATGAAAGATGATGGATAGGCAATTCATGATAGATGGATGGAAGATAGGGATAAAGGATAGGATGGGGATGCATGATAGATAGATGTAAGATGGGGATAAAGGATAGGGTAGGGATTCGTGATAGATGGATGGAGGGGTTAAGGATGATATCCAAAGACTAAGTTGCATAGGAATCATATGCCCCATTCTAGGTATGGTGCTTAGGATTTGTATGATGGGTTCATGCTTAAAAGGGATGGATGGACTTTGTAGTAGATGGATGAATGGATGGTATGCTTGGAAAGGTACGTATGTCGAGAGGTGTCCAAAGCATGTGTTTGATAATTTGCCCCTATCTTTATCAAGATCTAAGGAGGAAGATATAGTAGATAAGATGGATGGGAGACGATAGGCTAGATATGAAGATGGAGGATAGGAATATGATAGGATAAGGATACATAATAGATAAGATATGCAAAGGATATTATGGATTTGGATTAAGGGTATAACATTTCCCCCAAGTATGAATACAAAAGGATGGAAAAGGGATTACACATGATGCCCACAAGGGGTTTTCATCATGGCACTTATCCAAGGAGCCCCCAAAGTGGTTTTCACCATTGGACGAATGATTTTTTCTTTACTATTTTTCTTTTTTCTTAATTTTTTCTTTTTTTCTTTTTTTCTTATTTTTGGATGGAATGAGGCACTCTAGCATTTGTTTACATAGCAAGGATAATGTAGTCCCATGTTGGATAGTTGTCGTGCATGGATGTTGGTAGATAATCATATGAGATGGATGGTGGATGGTGGATTATTATGTGGATTATGTAGGGCTTATGCAAAAGCATGGATCATAGGGGTTGTGACGGGGAGGATATGTAGGATAGTGGGGATAAGATGGGGAGATGAAGGTATGTGGGAAGGTTGTTGGGTTGAAAGGAATCAAGACCAATGGTTGCACACACCGTAAAGTATTCGGAAGCTTATATTTGGGATGTGGGGTGGGTAGTAATGGGGATCGGGATAGGGGGTTTTTGGATGGTTGATTTGGGGTTTTAGGGACCCAAATAGACTAAGGATTTGTAGGATTTGGTGGGGAGCGGGATGTTTAGGATTTTGAAATGGATGCTTCATTAGTTTGGTGCTTTTTGTTGAGGGACCCACACCATTTTTGTTTTTTCTTTTGGGGGTGTGGGCATTTGTAGCCTTTTTGGTGTTTGATTTGGTGTTATGCATCAATGTCTTGTGACATGATGATCTTGAGGCTTTTGTGGATTGTTCTTTTTATGAATAGAGGCATCCATACTTTTACTTTTGAATCCGATGGGGTTTGTGATAGCTTCAAGTTTGGTCGATGTGTGCTTTTGTTGATCATGATGAAGGATTTTAGGGGATCAGGGATTATGGGATGGGGATTTATAGATGGGAGTTGGAAGGATAGGAGGATAAGGGGATTGAGATTTATGGGGTGAATATTTATGGATAGGAGTTGGAAGGATGGGAGGATAAGGGGATCAGGATTTATGGGGTGAAGACTTATGGATAGGAGTTGGAAGGATGGGAGGATAAGGGGATTTCAGGATGGGGATATTAGGAGTTGGGAGTAGTGGAGGTAAGTTTGATGGGGGGAGATGTATGGTCACATGCTTTTTCTCATGATATGAAGATGGAGGAGGGATGGCAACATATGATTTGGAGGTGCGATAAGGTGCACCGGATTTGAAGTTAGAAGAAGATGGTTTATGAGGTATGCGGATGGTACCAACATGGGTGGGTTGTTTTCCTTGGGATGTATAGCCAAGGCCATGCGAGGATGGATGGAATGTGGTATGGATGGGCTCCAAGATGCCTTGTTCATGAAGGCCTAAACCTTTGCCTTGATATTTCATGTTTTGGAGTATGCGACACACAATGGGATGTTTGGTGCTTTGGAAAAAAGACGCAAGTCCATTATTTGTTGGAGAAGGATAGGTTGTGGATGGAAGTTGTTCACCTCCTACGAGGGAGCCACCGTGGATGAAGGTGGTTTTTCCAAGTGGATAAGAGGATGGATTTGGGATGGGATTGATAGATGGTGTGGGAGGATCAACAGGGGTTGTTGTGGTAGAAGTGATAGGGTTGATGTGGATAGGGTGATCACTAGATGGGAGGGGATTAGGGATGGGATTAGATAGGAGGGCGTTAGGGATGGGATTAGATGGGATGTTTAGATCTTGATTAGGATGGGGGGTTGATGCTTCAACATGCTTTGGATTTGACTCTTGACATAGCTCATATGTTTGGATAGAAGTGGAAGTGACTTGGATAGATGTGATAGGTGCTTGGATGGATGTGATAGGTTCTTGACTTATGGGCTCTTGAACATGGCTACATGATGGTTCTTGACTTATGACAGGAGATTTTCAAGAGGTTTGGTAGGATGGTATAGTGGATGGATGATGATGGTGGATGTTGTAGGATTGGGATTAGAATTAGGTAGATGGGTGATGGGATTGCAGGATGGTGTTGGAGAGGTAGGAGATTCCATATCTTTTCTTTTTTGCTTTTTTGTTAATGTTCTTTGGAGAAAATCCTTCAAGGATTCTTTGGTGGATGGGGGATAGGGGTTGGTGGATAGGGAGATACATAGGATAATGGATTAAGGTTGATAGGATTGGAAGGATATTGTGATGGAGTCATTGGAGAGATTGATGGATTGGAAGATGGGGGATTCACATAGGGCCATGGTTGTGCATGTAAGCTTTCAATTTTGTCCATAAGGTGTTTGTGTGCTAGGTTGATGTTCCCTTGATCAAAAGTAGCATAACAATGGTTGTGGGATGGATAGCTTGGAGGTATTGATTGGTTAGGTAGATATGATGGTGTGGATACATAATGGGATGAAGATTGATATGAGGTTGATGAGGATGACATATAGGATGAAGGTTGATATGATGTTGATGGGGGTGAAATATAGGATAAAGGTGTGGATGAAGGTTGATATGAGGTTGATGGGGAAGATATGTAGGATGTTGATAAGGATGAAGTAGGAGTTTGAGAATCTCCAATCATGAGGTGTGCTAAGGGGATATCAGTAATGATATTTTTGCATTTTTCCTTAGTGATAGGATCAAAATCCTCATAGGCATATTTAAGTCTTTGTAAAAGTTGCATTACTACATAAGGATCCATGTTGTTGAGATGATGTAGGATAATGGATGAGTGTGATGTAGGTTGGGGATCAAATTTCAAGACCATAGAATGATTTGATTTGAAGGATTGGATGCTTCTCTATACTTAAGATAGACTAATGATCCTAAGCAATAGAGTTGATTGGATGATTCTCTATACTTAAGATAGACTAATGATCTTAAGCAATAGAGTTGATTGGATTGGATATTTATGAGATTTGATTGGATGATTTACTTAGGATATAATAATGATCTCAAGCAATTTTGGATAAAGGTTGATGATGATCAACTAGGGTCTTGATTTTTTGATTAGATGGATTGGATTTTGGATTTTGATTAGGATTTTGGATGAAAGGTTGATGGAGGATGAAGGAGACTAAGTCCTTAACCAAAGTTTGATTTGCAAAGGATGGTTTGTTGATTGAGGATTAGGAGTTGGAATGTTTGATTGGAATAGATAAAGGATGATGGATGATGTTGGATTTTGATTTGAAGATAGATTTGGATGAAGGTTTGATTCAGATAGGATCTTGATGAAGGTTTGGATGAGATGAGTTGGATTTGGACTATGGCTTATAAGATGTTAGGATTTTGATTTTGGAGATAGATTTGATGAAGATTTGGATGAGATTAATTTTGGTTGGAAGGTATATTGGATGAAGGTTTGGATGAGATGTGATCAAGTGGATAAGGGAGTTGTATTAATATGATGGTGATGAATTGGATTAAGGATGATAGATAGATAGATAGATAGATAGATAGAATGACTAGAATGATTGGGATGAATAGGATATGATGGGTGAGATATGATTTGGATAAGTTGGATGATTGAGAATGAATATGATAGGTGGTTAGGATTAGGACATTGCCTTGACATAGCAAATTGATTGGGATGAGAGCCTAATGATGATGGATTAGGAGAATGAATTGGATGACTAGGATAATGATTAGGATGAAATTGGATAATTAGATGAGTGATTAGGAAGATAAGAAGGTTGGACTAAGAGGATTATGAGGTGATTAATATCAGATAAATGGATTAGGATATGGATTGGGAAGATAATGGATATTGGATTAGAAAGTGATTAGGATGACAATATGGGATTAAGCTCAAAGATGGGGATTAATTAAGATCAAATGATGGGATTTGATAAATGGGCTTGTAGAATTGATTATTTTGATGGGAAATTTTGATTTTTGGATTTCAAAGGTTCTTGGCAAGAAATTAAGCAAGAAAGAAGACACGATGGCTTGACTTTGATGTATCAAAATGATTTTTTTGCTTTCACGGGGTTGGTTCCACAAGAAGACACACCATTCACATGAACATCCTAGAAATTAGTCAAGTGGAGTATACAAGATTATGATCTCACCTTGTTGCCTTTATTTAGGCGTGACATGCAAGTACCATGATGAGGAGCTAACC
The DNA here is from genome assembly GCA_027924645.1 of Cunninghamia lanceolata. Classification (NCBI taxonomy): domain Eukaryota; kingdom Viridiplantae; phylum Streptophyta; class Pinopsida; order Cupressales; family Cupressaceae; genus Cunninghamia; species Cunninghamia lanceolata. The sequence continues at coordinate 3,055,705 of BSBN01001465.1, read as the reverse complement.
ATTTTTATCACCCAAGGTCGCTCTTACGTCACGAGGGGAGAGCATACATGGCATGCATGTCCGTTTCTAGTGGGCATTTGCACATGATGATAAAATCAATGTGGCTTGTGCAGCGAGTAACTTCCCAGTACCTATAGGTATTCGGTGCATCTTAATCTCATATGGCTAAGAGGTCTTAAGATAGGATTGAATGAGCTTCTAGGGAGTCCTCAATATATGTAAAGGTATGTGAGGCACAAACCGTGAACACTAGTATGTTGAAGGCATGCAACATAAGCATAAACAAATGCTACTTCACCTTGTGTCTAGATTTACCTGGGGCCCCAAGGCTATGCCAATGACAACACAACTAGATTGGGGTACAAGTTTCCTTCTCCCCCCTTTGATATACCCCGTCGGTACACGTGGTTGAGATCATCCCTTGGGGGGATGAAATCCCCATGCAGGCCTCCTAAGAAGAAACCACCCTTGGTTTTGATCACCCAAGATTGCACAAAGTGCAAGGGGAGAGCATACACAAAAATATGGCCCCTTCGGGATACAAAGATAAAAAAAGATAGTTTGCAAGTAAATTTTTGATCACCCAAGATCATTTTAAGGTGCGAGGGGGGAGCATATGTCTACAAGAAAACACAAACAAAGCAAACAAGTTTGATTAACCACTAATTTAACCTTAGTACAACTAGTTCCAATGATAAAACAAGATTTGACCAGCGATTTTGCACCAAAGAAGTTAGTAGTTTGATAAATCAGTCTTAGACAAATGTTTTTAGTACCTACAAGAATATGTTAGACCCTTGCACAAACTTGTAAACTCTCTCAGAAAAATGGTACTAAAACAGAGACAAAAAGTGCTAACAAATAGACAAATAGCACTAAATAGAGAGCAAATGGCGCTAAAACAGACACCAATAGCGCTAAAACAGAGACAAAAAGTGCTAACAAATAGACAATATGCGCTACAAAAAGTTTCAAATGACACTAATTTGGGAGCAAATGGTGCTAATCCGTGGCCTGATAGCGCTAATCCGGGGCTTAACAGCACTAATCTGTGGTCCGATAACACTAATCTGGAAATAGAGGCTGTTAATGTGAAAAAGAGAGCTGGGTGCAAATCTGGGGACAAATGGAGCTAATCTGGGGACATATGGCACTAATCTAGACACTGATGGTGCTAATACAGTCACTGATGGCGCTAAAACAGTCTCTGAAGGCTCTAAACCATGGACAGAAGGTGAGACTGCGGAGACAGATTGCGCTAATCCGACCTGCACGTCAAAACTTTCACAGAAACTTGCAAAAAAAGGATTAGATAGAGGGACAGGGGTCCCACCAGGTGTGCCAAATGAAGATGAGAAAAGCTTGAAGATTAAAATAAGATGAAAAGAACTCAAAAAGAAGAGATTTTATACCTTCCAAGAATCTTCAAACCTTCTTCCCTCCTTGCTAAGGTGGAGGAGCTTACACCCAAAGAGCTCCTAGCTTTACCCAAGTTGAAGTAGTAGAATGTAGATTGCTCAAGATGATCAACATAGTATGATGAGGGATTTGATAAGGGATTGAGATGGTATTGGCTAAATATGGAGATGATTTGGATATGGATATGAGATGAGAGATTATAAGCTAGAGGAATTTTGGCATTATGAGGATATGGAAGACTTGTTGGGGAACGATTTTGGCATGGTTTTGATGCTATTGAATGTGATGAAAATGGCTTAGGTTGGCCTTGTGTTTATAGGCAATTTTGGAGGGATTTGAATCCAATGGCTAGGATTCAAAGTTGAGATCAATGGTTGAGATGAGAAGATGAGATCAAGGGTGGAGATCTCATCAACAAAGATGGAGGGTTGGGACTAAAAGTGAATTTTAAATTCACCTTGGGAAGGATGAGGAGGATTATAAATTAATTAAAAATTCATCTTGGGAAGAGTTGGATTAAGATGTGTTAATAAATTAAAAATTCATTTCCATGGGAGAGTGTTGAATAAAAAATTAGGATTTATTGAGAAGTGGGATGACATGTGACACATGTGTCTTTTTGGAAAACACATGTTTGATCTCTTTGCATTAAAAATAGCTCTTACATGGAAATAGAAAGGTGAGGTGGAGGGGTCGTGTGACCCATTTGAATAAAAGATGTTTTTTTATTCAAAGTGTGTGCGGATAAGGGCTAAGCAAGGTCTGACCAAGTTAATCAAGTGATTAACCTAATTAATGTGGTTGTTAAAAATTAGTGAGGAGGCTAATGAGGAGTTAAAATTAATTAAATAAGGATTTATTTAATTAATTTAGATCTAGGGGTTATGTAGGCTAGGGTAGCTAATTAAATAATTCTTATTTATTCAATTAGGCTAGGTTTAGGTTGTAGGATAGGGGAGATTAATTAAATAAGCATGTTTTAATTAATCTAGGTTAGGGATGAGGGAAATTAATCAAATAAATATTAGTATATTTATTTAATCAATTGTGGATAATAGTCTAAGGTGTAGTAACAAATTAATTGAATTAATTCATTACAAGGGATGATCAATTTAAGATGAATGGTTAGGGATAAATAGTTTGGGATAAATCAATCAAATAAAATGGTCTTAATTAATTGGTGAAGGATAAGTTAGTGATGTGAGGATGCGAGAAAGTGGTTTACAAGGCAAGTCAATTTTAGGTGTCTACAATCCCAACAGAATTTAATTGCTTCATATGTTATGTTTTCATTAAGTTTTAAACTCTATTTACTAAACTATATTTTCAATTTCAACAAATAAAAAAATTATTGTTTTGATAAATTCAGTTGGAAGAAAGGGTCCAGAACCCTGTACAAAACATCCCAAAGAGCAGAGCAAAAGGCTCAAACATGCAAGATACAACCTATTAACAGCGGACTAACAACAGAATGCAGAGCACAAAAAAAAACCCAACCATACCGACCTTAAGCAAAAACCAATGCTAGAGAACACAAAAAAACAACTAAGGATTGCCATCAACCCCATGCTTGGTAATGAATTTGAACATCTCCTCATAGTCTCCCAGACTGTCAACAACAATGCCTTGGATCTTGTTGTCAAACTACTTCAATGCAGAGAAAGTTGTAGCATTGCGGTGAAGAACTTTAGCTGCGAAACCAGCCATCACTCTCTAATTATTTCGCATCTCCCTCACCTTAGAACTAAGATCGGAAACCTTCTCCACAGTCTTCTCACACAAAGCACATTTACTCTTGTCCTCCTGCTAAACATGGGTGTCCTCATCTTCCGAGTAGGGGGTATTCATTTCTGGGAAGCGACTGGTGCCTTCTTCCTGCATAGAGCCCTCAGGGGTACCCGCATCATCATCTCCTAGGGTCTCTTCTTCAAATTCAAACTCCCATGAAAGCTCAATCCCTTGAGGATTTGTAGAAGGGATACCAGCAATGCAACTAAACCTTCTAACTTGCTGGGCCATTTTACTAGCAATTCTTGTCAAGTTGCCACCTCCACCTTGCTTAGACACCACATCCAGGTCCATAAATTTAGATGTTGCCACCTCATACTGAACAACCTCCTTCTCCTCCAATTTTTTGTGGGTATGGATCCTTCCCTCTTCCAGTTCAATCACTCTCTTAGCTGAGCAAACCTCCCCCTTCTTAACAGCAGTAGCTTGAGTTTTGGGGCTCTTGGTTTTCTTCTTCGGGGTGATTTCACTTTTGGGGATTTTAGAAACAGGTTTGGGATTGGGAGTTTCAGCTGATGGGGAGTCTTGGATCTCCTAAATTCTAGGCCAATCCCTAGGGACATTGATCATACCAAAGGAGGTTACCACCTCATTTTGAAACACCACAGACTTCTTCCCTTTACCCTTAATAATGGGGCTAATAGCAACAAGATTTAGAGGGGAATCATTGAGGACACTGACCTTAATGGTCTTAGGAGGACACAAAGCTAGGTGCAAAATGGTAGAGGCAGAATACGAGGCCCTAGTGGAGGGCGGCAACTAGGGTATTGGGATTCTTAGCATGAGCTTCCCTTGCCACCCTTATGAAATTATCCAAGGAGGATAAAAGAAAAAAGGAAAACTAATCTCAAAATTGTGGCGGAAGTGATTAAGCAAGACGAAATGATATGAAAGTAGACTTTATATCGCCCTTCAAGGGTAAAATATTTCATTAACACCAAACACGCCTGGTCCCACAGAGTGGAAAGCTTCTCCCACTACAACCCCCATATATTTTGGTCGTACATTCCCCCTCCCTGAAGAAGGTCACCATACTTTCTGGGTTCAGGACCTTGCTCTAGCAGAACTGCTTCCTCCCTTTAGTGGACATCCCTGTCGCCTAACTGATGACCTCTTCAGTGACCTCAAAGCCTATACTGTCAAGACAAACATGTTGGTTGTCCCAAGAATCTGCAAATTGATGAGATAGGTTCTCATCATGCCCTTTCAAACTTTCAAGGAAAGAGGTCACCCCCCTCCTAGAGGATATACCAAATGGTAGGGTCTTGTTTAAATTCATTGGGGGAAGAGGGTTTCATTTTAACAATATCTCCTCCCATGGCAACACTTCTATAATTTTCAAACAATAGCAGATATGTCACAGAAATAGGCAGCATGTCTTTTCTTCAAGAAATGAACCAACTTAAGTGGTAAAGGGCACAATGGATTCTCGATCCTTCTATGCACAGTGTATCACCCAAATGAGTGCTCCACTAGATTTGATGGGGGTAGTAATGATGGATGATACGTGGGGAGATCCTACCACCTTGCTTTGCCACTAGGAGGAGAACATACGCTCGCCACCTCATGTTGAAATTAATACAAATGTGATAGGAGATGATATCATGATGATTGTGATTTTTCTAACCTATCCGCCATCTATCCCCGACAAGCGGGCCACCTTCCAAACCAAAAGTCCAGTCAACAACATGCTACTGACTCTTAACTTCCCAATCCACATCAACCCTCCCACTTTTTTGGATTTGAATATCAACGGCTCCATCCTTCATTTGAATTTTATTCCCAAGGACATTTTTTCCCCCATGGTCCTATCGACAGCCATACCTTTCCACACACCCACATTTCTCCTAGCACCCAAGTAGAGAGACATGACCTAGATTACCCAACTAGGTCTCCCCTAGCTATCCATCCTCCTACACTAGGGTTCAAGATCCAAAATATAATCAAGGACTACTACCATCCTTAACAATGAGAGCTTGAACTCTACTAGGTAGATTCGTAGCCTTTCTCCAGAATCTCCAAGAGGAGTTGTTAATGTTGGCATTAGTAATAGCATCCGCAACAACTTTTCCCTCTCTAAAAATATGGGAGACAACAAATTCCTCAAAGCCACTTAGAAGAATTTTGAAGTCCCTAACCACATCCATTAGTTGCCAACCAGGATTTGAAATACCAAGCACAACATTAATAAGGAGATTGGAATCTTGTTCCACATGGAGTTTTTTTATGCCCAAAGAATGAGTCAGTTTAATTCCCCACAACATAGCAAGAGCCTCAGAATCATTATTACTTTTGATCTCTAAACCTCCAACATAAGCATCCATAAAGTCACCCTTGTCAGATATAATGATACCTACTCCACTAGCCTGACTCGAATTGCCTTTAACTACCCCATCAAAGTTCAATTTGCACCAATCCTTCTGAGGGGGTCTCCAATGAGTATTGACTCTTGTAAGCTTTATGGAGTTATCCACTTGACAGAGACCCTTCACAACCTCCCAAGAGTTCACAAGATCCACTTCAAGATGACTAGGAGGGGACTCGGTAGATTCAAATTTGCATGTGGATAGATTTTCAATCAAAAGTATGGAAAAGGCTTGAAAGACTTCAAGGGGAGTTCTAAAGGTGACCCTAAAAAGTTTATTATTCCTCTCCTTCTAGATATTCCACCCAAGATGAGGAGGGATTTGTCTCCAAAGCTCTTTGGCCACAGGGAAGGAAAAGGGGGATGACCATTCCTTAACAAAAGCATTTAGATTGTCATTGAACACCCACTCCACCCCCATCCTCTACAACATTAAACCCCAAACTTCCCTAGAAAATTCACAAGAAAAGAGTGTGAGAACACACCTGTTAGGAAGTTGAAATCCCCTTAATCTTAATGTTGTCCAATGTGAGAATTTTTTTGTGATTAGCTATCCACCAAAAGAAAGTATTTTTTTAGAATGAGTCTAAAATTCCAAACTTTATGCCAAAATCTATCCTCGGTAGGGTCTAACAGCAAACCGTATGTTGTTAGTTTTCACTATAAAAAGACCTCTATTATCTTTCTCTGAGATAATTTGATCCTCTCTAGGGAACAGAGAGAGTCTATAGTGATCCAGTTCCCTTTGAAGCTGCAAAGCAAGTTGTCTAACCTCATTCTAATCAAGACATCAATGTAACAAACATTCCCAACTTCTGGAGCAACCATTGTGACCGATATAAGTAGAGACAACAGAACCAAAGAAATTGTTGGCTTTGTTAGCCAACCTACCAAAAGTGAACTCCCTAAGAGGTTGCTCCCTAACCCATTTGTCCTCCCAAAAGCTGATGTTCTTGCCATTGCCCACCTTCCATTTGATACCTTTGTGTAGGATCCCTCTAGATTTAAGGGTACTATTCCAAATAACTGATCCCTTGGGGAAATTTTGTTTTGAGAGGAAATTGGTGACCTTGCCACCCCTGAAGTATTTAGCTTTCATGATGTCCCTCTAGTCTTTGCTGCCCATGATTAAGTTCCACCCAACCATGGCCATAAGGGCCTTATTCATGAGGTGAATTTTTCTTATACCTAAGCCTCCCTAGGTTTTAGGCAAATAGACCTTGTCCCAATGACCAAGGCTAACCTTTTTTTCCTCCACACCAGACCAAAGGAATTTTTTCTGGATCTGCTCAAACTTCTCAGCTAAGTATTTAAGGAATTTTGAAGAGACTGAGAAAATAGGTGGGAATTCCCTGAAGAGAAGCCTTTAGAAGTTGAAACTTCCCAGCTTGACTAAGAAGCTTGCCTTCCCATCCTGCCAATTTCTTATGAATTCTTTCAAGGACTGAATGCCAATAGTCAAGGGTGACTTTTTTAACAGTGAGAGGGAGCCCAAGATAAACAGTCGATAGAAGTACACTAGAGCATCCCAAGATACCCATAATTTTGAGTTACAGATCAGCAGGGGTATTATAAAATGAAATCCTAACATAGCAAGTCAAATGTAATAATTTCTACAAAACCTTGAAATGATATAAAATTAGGAAACCATATTGGTTGGGTTGCACATAGCTCTGTTACATGAAGAGAAAGGTTGTGAAATCCAGCCATGCCTTTGAGATAACCTTGAATGACCACAATTCCTTCCATCAATGCCATCAACCACAACTAAATACTATGTTGTCTACATCTTTTCAATAAATTATGAATCAATATATAAGTCAACTAAGAGAGACACAAGTTGGAAACACATCTTACAAACCATGAACTAACCTTGTGCCTAGGTTGAAAAACATAATGTGTAGTTCAACTTGTAACTTTTCATATAAAATTAAATCATAATGCAATAAATAAAATGTAATATTTCTACACAACCCTAAAACACCATAAAATTAGGAAGCCACATTGGTTGGGGTGCACATATCTCTGTTATGTGAAGAGAAAGGTTGTGAAATCCACCCATGCCTTTGGGATAACCTCGAATCACCACAAGTCCTTCCATCAACGCCACCAACCACAAATAAACACCACATTGTCTACATCTTTTCAAAACATTATGAATTAATATATAGGTCAAATAAGAGAGGCATAAGTTTGAAACACAACTTACAAACCATGAACTAAATTTGTGCAAGTTGGAAAACATAGTGTGTATTTCAACCTACAAGTTTGTATAGAAAATGAAATCGTAATACAACGAATAAAATGTAATAATTTCTACACAACCCTAAAACAACATAAAATTAGGAAGCCACATTGGTTGGGATGCACATATCTCTATTACATGAAGAGAAAGGTTGTGAAATCTATCGATGCCTTTGGGATAACCTTGAATCACCACAAGTCCTTCCATCAATGCCATCAACCTCAAATCAATACCACGTTGACTACATATTTTTAGCACATTATGAATCAATATATGAGTCAACTAAGAAGGGCAAAAGTTTGAAACACATCAAGTACAAACCATGAACTAAACTTGTGTAGGTTGCAAAACACAATGTGTATTTCAACCTTTAACTTTGTATAGAAAATAAAAATGTAATGCAAAAAATCAAATGTAACAATTTCTACACAACCCTGAAACAACATAAATTTAGGAATTCGCTTTGGTTGGGGTGCACATAGATCTGTTACATGAAGAGAAAGGTTGTGAAATCCAACCATGCCTTTGAGATAACCTTGAATGACCAAAGTCCTTCCTTCAATGCCACCAACCTCAACTCAATACCACATTGCCTACGTCTTTTAAAAATATTATGAATCAACTAAGAGGCATAAGTTTGAAACACATTTTACAAACCATGAACTAAACTTGTGTAGGTTGAAACACACAATGTATATTTCAAATTGCAACTTTGTATAGAAAACAAAATTGTAATGTAGCAAATGAAATGCAATAATTTCTACACAACCCTAAAACAACATAAAATTAGGAATCCACTTTTGTTCGGGTGTACATAGCTCTGTTACATGAAGAAAAATGTTGTGAAATCCAACCATGCCTTTGAGATAACCTTGAATGACCACAAGTCCTTCCATTACTGCCACCAACCTCACCTCAATACCATGTCTACATCTTTTCAAAATATTATTAGTCATTTATTAGTCAACTAAGAGAGGCATAAGTTTGAAACACGTCTTACAAAACATGAATTAAACTTATGCAGGTTGAAAAACATAATGTGTAGTTCAACCTACAACTTTGTCTATAAAATGAAGTTGTAACACAAGAAATCAAATGTAATAATTTCTACACAACCCTAAGAAAACATAACATTAGGCAGCCACTTTGGTTGGGTGCACATAGCTTTGTTACATCAAGAGAAGGTTGGAAAATCCAACCATGCATTTAAGATAACCTTGAAGGACAACTCCTTTCATCAACACCACCAACCTCAACCCAATACCATATTGTCAACATCTTTTGAACACATTGTAAATCAGCATATGACTCACGTAAGAGAGGCATAAATTTGAAAGGCATCTTAGAGATCGTGAACTAAACTTGTGCATCTTGAAAAACACAATATGTATTATAACCAACAAAATTATATACAAAATCAAATCTAATAACTTTATACAACCCTACCAAACATAAAATTAGGTTGCCCCTTTAATTGGGGCTATAGTTTGGTGCACATATCTCCATTCATAAAATTAGGCAACATGTCTAATAGGGGATTCTATAGAAGGGGGTAATGATGTGCAAAGGTCTCATTTTATTTTGATTTGAAAATAAAATGTGATATTTGCACATCCACAATTTTCCAAACAAGTGATTAAGTTTATGGGTTATGCAGACCCAATTAGTTTTACCTGCAAGAGCATCCAAAAGAAGATATTTTGAAGACCTACAGGGCCCCATGAGAGTCATTGAGGATATCCCTCAAACAGTTTCGTGGAGCCCATGGCTAAACCCTAGCATTTGCAGAATTTAATGAAAATGATCTACTATATACTTATAGCTTCCTATACTTCCAACGTGATAGGGCACAACGGAAAGGAAGTGGCTATTATCCATAAAATTTAGATACGACACAACATAGTTAATTTTATTTTTGATGTGAATTTAGCTCTACTTCAAAATTTCAATATAATATATCACATTTCACGTTTGCATAGAGTAGATTAACTTACCTAAAACAATTATCCTTGGTTGCGACTAATTTTTGGGTTTTGGTCACCTATAACTCATCCCTTGTCGACTCCACTACTTTGCTTCAATTGCAAAATAATGAAAATGATAGAGAAAGTGATATTTGAAAGTTCTAGCAAAGTGAGGGTCCCATCACATCAGTGGTAGGAAAGGGACTGTGATTGGCGAGATGCCCTGACAAAAAATGACAACTAGCAGTTGTTAAACATAGCGGTGCCAATGAGTCCCATCACTTATGCTATTTTGTAGGAGAATATGGTCATGATGTGTCAGGTATGCTAGTTTCTATGTTATGACATCTTAGGCATGTCGTTTTGTATGGAGAATAGCCACTTCTGAAAATAAAGACACCCAAATTGCATTAATTCATTTTCACATTATTAAAAGGACAATCCACAAAGAAATGGCATTCATCTTCAATTTTATTTATATTAAATATTACACATTTGTTCACCCAAAAGAGTTTTCAATACTCATTCCTTATTTTAATGATATTCATTTTTCTTTTTCAATTGATAGTGTCAAAAAATAATTTTGATTAGTCAAACTTGGGACATGTTGGTTTGTATTGAATATTAGATGAAATGTCAAGCGAATCAAGTAACATGTGGATATTATATGTATTTGCAATTAAGTTACATCCAATGTTGAAATCAATATGTATTTATATTATATAATAAAAAATCTTTCACTATATTTCTCGTCCTTTTAAACTTAACTCTTTACTAGTCTTGAACAAATTTGAGTCTCCTTTCAATTTATTTTGTCTTAATAGCATTGTCCCTCATGTCCTAGTATTTGTTAGTTCAAATATTATGAGAGCTTATCATAAGAACATTAAGCCATAAATACCTTATGCCTAGATAAATAGTTGATACATTATTACAATACTTTTTTTTAAGCCCAACTTGTATTGGGGTGGCTCTAATATTATGAGAGCTTATCATAAGAACATTAAGCCATAAATACCTTATGCCTAGATAAATAGTTGATACATTATTACAATACTTTTTTTTAAGCCCAACTTGTATCGGGGTGGCTCTAACCATAAGGCAAACCCCCTATAACCTCTAAGTTGTACACGCTACCCCTAACATATACAACAGGCAAATCGAGTTTCAAACCTACGAACATTGTTTGTCTTTCAACAACTCAACCATTTGGTCTATACCCGGGGGCTAATACATTTTCTTTTATTACTTTCAACTTACTACTTTTGTAGAATGACATTGAAACTATAGATTTTGTAGTAGGTAGAGCTTCAAGATGAAAAAAAGAATTTATAGCTATTTTTAGCTAAGATAACCTAAATCCTCAAATTTTTTACGTGTTGTGAATCTTATTACTCAATGATTATGGTGTTGATCCTATTCCCCTCAATACATCTACTACATAAGACATTATTAATATTTCCCACAACTTGAACAAGAGTGAAATTATAGGCAAAGCTATGCATAATTTGTACTCCAATGTCTATAGAATCCATCTAATTTGCTTCTAATACATGACCCAATTAAAAACAATAATAAATTAAGCTATGTTTTTCCTTGATAATTTAGTTGTTGGTTTTATAGGGGGCACGCCTATTGAAGTAAAATATATGCATAAAGGTTTAAAGTGAATATAAGCTAAACATGACAGAACAAAATATCTCTAAAATTCTGAATGCCTAAACAAAAAAACACATGCATTACATATATTATCCAAATCAAAATACCAAAATCTAGCTGAAATAACACCAAGTTCTACAAATTCTCTTCTTGCTGCCCTAATAACACTGCCCTTTAAAAGCAAAGGAGGGTAAAAAGATTAGATATCTCCAAGTTGCCATTCCTATGAATGACTAGGATTATCTACATATAGAGCAATATCTTGATAAAAGATGGCAACATCTTCAAAAAGTACCTATGTTAGAAGAAACCTGAGAAAAACTGGAAGAACCTCCATGAAACTCTTTCCAATCACCACCCATACCCAACAACACCTCCTCGTCTGAGCTTGCCTCCACATGGAGCACCTTCAAAGATGGGAAGAGGGCATGAAGAATCCATTCTCTCACCACTAGATTGACAACAATTTCTTCAAGCCTGGGCATAAATTCTTCCACAATTGATACCCTAGTGGGCATAACATTAATACTACATAAACCATCCATGCTAAGGATATCTTTTATGAAAGCCAAAGAAGCAAAGTCCCTTATCTGGAAGGTGCATTTCAACCTAAGATCTAAAATAACACCACCATACAGTGCATCCTGTCCTTTCTTTCATTTAGGCATTCTACCAATACTCTATAGCCGCTAGGCTAGCAATGCATAAAAAACAAGACAGCCCAACAAAATCCAAACGATGATACACAAAATGAAAGCCATCCATGCCAATTAATAATCCTGTTGGGAGCATTTTGTGTGGTACTATCGACAACCATACATTAATGTTACCTTCACAAAGAAATAATAGGATTTCCAAACAATGGTGATTGGTATTTAGGAATGGGAGTCAACAAAAGATGGAACGCCTCAGCCTCAAGGTCTCCAATATGTCATTCGCTAGAATCAACATTAATTGTAGTCATGAAAGGATATTGGAAAACACCAGCTCCATCAAAATTGGGCTTTAAGAAGCCTACCTGAGGATGTAGCCATTTATTTACTAGACATTTCTTATCTTACACCATTACCCCATTAATGGTGCATTGATCAGAACTGTGTTACAAAGGTGTATTCAAGAGATCAATTACATTGCTCCTCCATCCCAAGCATTTCTCAATTTGCTGATGTGTGAAATTAATTTCCAGTTAATGCTGATTTTGTGAATGTTTGGAGTTTCAAATAAGGTTTTGCATGTGAACACTCCTTGCATAGACCTTTTAATTGAGCAGTGGCATAAGATTCTGGGTGCCCTTTGCTCTTTTCCAAGTCACCCTGCCAGTACAGGGTCCATTGTCTGTGTTTATAATACCTGCTTGTGAATTTATTGTCATAAAGTTCACGAAGTTCCAAATGTGATTCATTTATAAGTCATGTTCATAATCCCTGCTTGTCAATTTATTGTCATCAGTTTTGACAAATTGTTTCATTTATGAGTCATTCCCATGGGGATCAATTTCAGAATACAACACAAAGGTCAAGTGTATTTTCATTGTCGTCCACAAAGGAGTTAAATTAATCTTTAACCTTAAATGTCCAACTTATCGAACTCACATGATAACACAAATATCAGACATTTTTTAATTAATTCTGGGATTCCCATGCCTGAAGCCAAGAAATATGTCTCCAAAAAAATGTTAAAACATTATACAATAATGTTTAAAATGCTTGTATTTTAAGAATTAAAATAGTGAACAAGACAATAACAGATTGCTACAAGTCACACAAAGAAAACATACGAACATGGTATATGCTGATAATGGTAAATTAAACATCAGCACTTTCATAATTTTGAAAGCCCTTTTGAGTTTCCCAGTCACTTTCATAACAGAAAAACATATTCCCCCAAACCCCAAGCCCATATTTTATAATTTACAAATGTAAATTTGCTATTGAACAGATATGCCTACAGCAATGAAAGACAAATACAACTTGGCACAGGGTAAAAGATCTTTGAGAAGATGACCTGCATTCGATAGAAAACAACCCTTTTTGTAAAGCCCATCACAACTAAAGCTCCTCAGTAAACTAACAGCATTTCAAATGGCACTGATCTGATATATAACCCACTGTATGACACACTGGTAAGCCAGTTACTAAATCTCATAATCATATCTGCTAATGACCTCGGATGTATGAAAATAAGTATAGATAAATTCCCATGAGTACCAGGTCTCACCAAATAAGTGTGGTCCAAAACTTCTCATGTATTGATTATAGCATCTATCCAGACAAGGAGACAGTCTGTATACCTAAAGGAAATGTCACGATAAAGTTACCTTAAGGTTGGCTTAACATATTCCAGTCCCTCTAAGCTTCTGAGACCTTTGTGAAGGGTCGAGGATTGGCTGGCATTCCTTTGCCACTCAATACTACTACCAAAGGGTAATGAATGTTTCTATGCTCTTTTTGAAGAAGTGAACTCTTCTAAATGGTATGGATATTATTGTTGTTTTTATCCTTGCTGCATTGCTCATCCATTGTGCACCTTTGAAATTTGTGCATCTTCAGTTGAATCCATCCTGAGATACATTCAGAACTTTTGGAATTGTATTATAGCTGTCTGTACCAGTCCTTTTGGCTTTACTACTCTTGTCAGCACCCTCAACAAGAACCGCGGCTACTATGGCATCATTCTTCAAGTATTGTTGCGCAGCAATTAAATGATTCTTTGCAAGCATTACTGGGATATCTGTACTCAAGGCGGTTAAATTGCTTTCTCTAGAATGATATGGATCTTCTATTAAACTGGTACTTACTAATTTCGAACCATCAGCATCAGATTTTTGGAAGGAATTCCGTCCTTCAGAATGATCTTTACCTTTTGTCTTACTGAAATCATTAGAAAGCACGTGTTCCTTGTTCATTTGGGACTGGAAATGTAAATGGAAATATAATCCTTTTATAGTCTACGATGTCGGGCGACCTGATTTTGGGTCTACAGGTGGCTTATAACATATGAGACTACCTCATACTCCCAGTATGCAGGAGGCACCTAACTGTGCTTCTAATATGAGGCATACATACCCTAGCCCTTGCAGGATTTGAACTTTTAAGAGCTTGGTACCTTCTTAGACAATGAACAGCTATTGGTAGCATGCAAAGCATCTTCATTTCCACCTGGCACATAAAAATGTTTCTCTCCCAAGCCGATGTTCTTGTTCTCTTGATCAAATACAGTCTTAAAAGCCTGCAGAGACTTACTCAAATTTGTCACATGGTCTGTATTCCTCCTTCCAAACCTTGGGGACTTTGCACGAGTTGGTGGAATATTATAACAATCAAGTTATCAACAAAATCTTGTCAGAAAGTACAGCAACTAAGCACATTCAACCGTACTAAGAAAAAAAAGCACAATCTGCAAGAATGGTTAAGCATAAAATTGGAAACTTAACATACAACACATCTACTGGAAATAATTAACAAAATATGGCTGTACATATTCAGGAATTCAGGCTCCAACAGTCTGCACCTTTTTCATTTCTCCCATTGGGGACCTCCTTCATGATAGAAGTTGGGCATTAGAGTGGCTTTGAATTTCAAGTTCTTCCACAATTTTATTATTTCAGCCTCCTTTTCTTCCTACAAGTGGATTACCAGGCAAAAGATATCAACAAAAAGAACACACGTTATAAGTTTTAGAAACCTGAATCAATCAAATTTTGCGCTTAAGAGCTAACACGGATTTAACAAAAAGAAAAATTGCTATCTATTGCAAGAAGAGGCATCATTCCTTTGCATAAACAAGACAATAAATGATCCAACGGGATCATGTAAATGTGTAAATGTGTAAATTTGTAAATGTGAGGTAAAGAACATAAGAAGCATGTACATAGGCACTTAATTGTAGGCAAGTCTGGGTTGAGAGTGGAAGAGAAAAGGTCACTTTGGTTGACTTCCCAACTTGTATTCCTTGTCTTTAAATTGAAATTGTTGTATCACTTTTCCTACTTTTCCTAATGTTCTTGAGAGTTCAGAAGTGACGGATAGAGAGCAGAGATTGTGGAGCAAAATGGAAGATTTTTAAGAGATGAAGTATCTCATTCTCTTGCACAAGAGGTACCCTAGCTACTTTGTACTTGTATTTTCAGGCTAAAAAGGCCATTTTTCAGGTTGGTTTTTCCCCGCACTAGAATTATCAGAATAAATACTTCTCTCAATTTTGTGGTGAATGTTTTCCTTCATTATTTGCAATCAGATTACTACTATTTCCATGCAATTTACTATTCATTTGATGTTAATTCAATCGTAGAATAAGGGTTGCAATGTGTTGTAAGTAAATTAATACCATAGAAGCACACTTAGCATAGTGCTATGGATCAATGAATTCTCTTCAACCTTGTAACAGAGAATTGGTAATTTAAGTAAAGGTCAAACGTAAGATTGATTTCAAAGTTTGCAAGGATGAGATGATTTGAAATTGAAATATTTTCAAGGGAAGAGAAACGCTTAATTTGAATGATTGTTGGGGAGATATTAGTACATCTTAGAAAATTGAGTGATGATAGCTCTTTCAGCCTTCCGGAGGTAAAATGATCAATATAGATATTTTTTCCAGAAGCTTTGTCTCTTAGAACACTATCACCATCAGCTGACTAAACCCAGAGGCATTCATACAGGCTGTTAGTTCCATTTTTAACTTTTAAGGGTTTTCTACCCCCATCTAAATGTTTACGGTTTGAATGCCAAGTGTTTCGTAGCCTCTAATGAAACTTCACCTTGAAGCCTCAAAATATTATAGTTGGAAGGTAATGGATTGTTCTGTCTCATCATATTGGATATGGGTACAGTAATATTAGGATATCTATCATATGCATTGAATTGTGAAAAAAAATTAATGTTGTTTATCAATTATATAAAAGATATTACCTTAAAATTATTGAGTTATTTCATTAGAGTCATTTCCATCTTATGAAATA
Source organism: Cunninghamia lanceolata (assembly GCA_027924645.1). Taxonomy (NCBI): domain Eukaryota; kingdom Viridiplantae; phylum Streptophyta; class Pinopsida; order Cupressales; family Cupressaceae; genus Cunninghamia; species Cunninghamia lanceolata. The sequence continues at coordinate 3,039,308 of BSBN01001465.1, read as the reverse complement.
GTTCGAGGCTTTAAATTTACCTATGCTGCTAGGAAATGGAAATGAGGATGGCTATGGCTACTATTATGGTATTAGAAATGAAGATTATTTGGAAGTCTTATAACAATAAATGTTAATGCCCAGGCATAAAGTATTTAAAAAAAAAACATAATACATTGTTTTGTGCATAGTCGTTATTAAAACTCAACAAAAAATGAGAAAAAAACAAATACTACATTAGGGTGGTTGGGTTAGGTTTGGGGGTGCTTAAGAATCTGCAACAACTTTTTTAATCCTAGATCTGAAACTCACATCAAAACTGAAAACCGAAATCAGACATTTCTCAATCTGCTATAGAATCTTAAGTCAAAGTAATGCTATGAAACTAAGACTCGGAAGACTGCAAAAACTGAAATCTTAAATTTATGAAACGACAAAACTGATTTTTATGCAACTGGGAATAAGAAAGAACTTTGGTGTTGCTGAATATAGACTAAACAATATTTAACACAAAAGAATTTGCTTTCATGAAAGTGTTTGGTTGTTGACTCGGGCCAAATCCAGGGCAATATGGATGTTGCCTTGGCTTAACACAGTTTTGGTTCTTGATTCAGGCCAAATCCAGGACAACATGGATGTTGCCTTGGCCTAACAGTCTTCAGACTTGTGCATAAGAATCTGTTTTTACAAAATATAACATTCTTACAGCCTAGGGGAATCTTTTTTTATAACAAATATCCCCTCGCAATTTTTTTTGCTTTTTGATAATAAAGTGGGGGATCGAAAGGAAGCCCCACCTGAGAAAAAAATAAAGTTAGTTACAACCATAATGGTCTAAACAACCATCAAACAAACTGAACAAGCAAGCAACTGGCACCAAAAGGCCAAGACAACAAAAACCCACTACAAGCCACCCAACTTCCCAAGACCAACAACAGCAAACATACAAAAAATCCTCACAAAAGGGAAGGACCAGCAGACAAATTTAGCACCGTCCCAACCTTCAACATCTATCACGGCCACCCGTGACCGATGATCTCTAGCAGACAGAGGAGCAACCGTCAAGTATCAGGTCCAGACCAGGGAACTTGATTCCATTAAAGGTTTTCTCCCATTCTTGTGCCCAACTCAGCCTATCTCCTTCCCACAGCAGCAGCTCTCAATAAACTGCTAAAATTCCTTTACTGACGACACTAATGTTGCCAATGTAAGTTGGCATCAACAACCCTTCTTCATCCCCACTCCTGCCTCACCACCGTCCATAGCCAGCTTGGGAGGAGCAAACTTAGCGGGCACAAAAGTAGTCAAAATCCAACTCCTTAGCTCCATAGACAGCACCACAACAGCAAGCTTTGACACAAATTTCTCCCCAGTGAAAGACCTTTGAGCGAGCCAAGCTAGAAGCACCAAGCCCAAAGGACCCCAAAACGCACTTAACTAGACCCAAGGAAGCCATGCCAGGGCAATTAGAAATGGAATACAGACGTTTATCCAAAACCCTACCCTGAAGATAGGGATCTCTAGCCTTAATGGAACAGTGTCCGGCCATCATCCACAAAACCTAAGCTAATAACTAGACCACACCACCACCAAGGCCACCCAAAAAATAGCAAAAAACAAGCCTTTAAAAAAACACAAACAACCAAGGGAGTAAACACCAAAAAGCAAAAGTTCTGAGGCCAAATAGAAAAGTGCCTTGGTACAAGGAGTTACTCCTCATACGTGCCAAAGGGAAGATAATAATCCTTACAACCCATCAACACAAAGCATGCTTAAAAAGGAAGCTGCCACTTCATGCCACCAATCACAAGCGAAACAATAATCAAAGAGTGGAAAGCTGAAGAAATACTCACTTCAATCATTACAAACACCTATCACATGGCAGGGACGAAACAGGACATCCTATCCTAACACTTTCAATTGCTCTGAAACTGTGTAGCACTCTTGCACTACACACGCATCCATGTAGGCTCAACCAAGAATATTTGACTAAAAGAATGGGAAGGGCTCAATTAAAATGGTCCCTAAGAATGTATTTATATTTTTAAGTCAAGTTAGGCTCCAATCAAGGAGCACAACATTCAATGAATTGAAAGATACTTTATAGCCATCATTCTTCCTATCCATTTATCTTGAGAAAATATCCAGCCTAGAGGAAAACACCATGAGATAAACATAACTATTACAACACATTCAAAACTACCATGACAATGAAACTCTCACTTGCTAGCAGTTTTGTCACAATAAGCATTGGAATATTTTAATATTCCTTTAATGTTTCAAATTAATTATGTTTTAGTGCCTATGTTTAGGTGTGTCAATTTATCCCACATGGATTGTACTTCATATGTCATTGGTTTTGTGATCATTTAAAGAGGTCAAGTGTACTATTATTGTAACTAAAGTGAAGCTATGTTGTTGCGTAACTAAGCTTTCAAATAATACATTAATGAAGTTAGGGTACCTAATATACTTATTATTTAATTCATTTGTCTGAGTGTTTTCATCATTTTGTCTTCAATAAGTAGATTCTTCATGATGCTAGATGTGTTAAATATTAGAAAGACAAAAAGTCAATCCTTCGATAGGTAGATTCTTCATGATGCTCTAGTGGAGGTAGATGTGTCAAATACTAGAAAGACAAAAAGCCAATTTTAAAACCATGTTTTGATAGCTAAGGTACATGATCCAAAGAGGTACAAGTACACCAAGGGTAATTCATACTTGGGAGTTTTGCAACTTACCAAAAGGTAAGAAGGTCAGTTGCAAGTGCGTCTATAAGACCAAGTTCAACTCAAAAGGGCAATTTGAGAAATACAAAGCTAGGCGTGTAGACAAGGGTTACTCTCAAACTAAAGGCAATGACTAGAATGAGATGTTTGCTCTAGTTACAAGGTTCACCATGGTGAGGATAGTTCTTGTTATTATAGTAAAATAAAAGTGGCAAGTGCATTAGTTGGATGTTAAGAGTGCATTTCTTTATGGTGATTTGAAGGAAGAGATCTTCATCCAGCAACCTCCTAGATTTGTGAAGGAAAGAGAGGAACATTTGGTTTGTAGACTAAAGAAGGCATTATATGAACTAAAGCAAGCACCTCATATGTAGTATGAGAAGATTAGTCAATATCTTCAAGAGTTGGGCTTCAAAACCTTTGAAAAGAAGCCCAGTCTATATGTTAAGGAGACGAATCAAAAAAGTCTCATTATTGTTCTCTATATCGATGATTTAATTCTAAAAGGGAACAATATTCATTTGATTATTGAAACAAAGAAGCAATTAGCCTTACAATTTGAGATGATAGATTTGGGGAGCTTCACTACTTTATGGCTCTACAAATTTCATGAGTTCAATGTATGTCAAACAAATGTCAACAAGATTCATGGAGAATGCAAAAGTTGCCAATACTATATGATCCTTATATAAAGTTGACAAAAGATATAGGGACAAAAGAGGTAGATCCTACAAAATATCAAAGGCTAGTGGGAAGTTTGTTTTATCTTACCCACACTCAGCCTAATATCTCTTTTGTTGTTAGATTGGTGGCCAAGTATATGTAGAAACCACAAAGTATTTACATGAAAGTTGTAAAGTGCATCCTCAGATATGTGAAGGTTACTCTAGATTTTAGACTTTTCAAGGAGGTGAATACATTCTCCATTGCTACACAAATTCATATTACAAATTATGTCATGTTGGGAGATTCTTTAATCTTATGTCTTCGAATGCATGGCACTAGCTCAATAGTTGAATGAAGCAATGTGGTTGCAAGAGATGCTAGATCACTTGCACGTGCTAAAAGATGTGCCTATTGTCCATTGTGACAATCATAGTGCTCTTTAGATTGCTAAGAATCTAGTGTTTCTTGCAAGGACTAACCATATTAAGATCAAGTATCACAATGTTTGTGAATTTTGGAGCTCCAAAAGATTTTGATTGATTATGTTGGGACAAAAGATCAAGTAGTGGATATCTTCGCCAAGCCATTGATGGAAAGTAAGTTCACCCAGTTATGGCAACAATTGTATCAAAGAGCTTGTCATGAAAGGGGATTATCGTCATGACATTCTCTTTCTTCTTTGTACCATCTATGTTACACTAAATATACAATTGTATCGAACAATTTGACATGAAAGATTATCATCATGGTATTCTCTTTCTTATCTAGGATGTTTGAATTTTTTTATATTCTTTTATTAACATTACATAGTAGTTATACTTTATAATGATTTAATACCTGTAAGAGTAGATTGTTTTAATAGTGCTTAATACCTACATTTTAATGTGTAAATTTATCTAACATAAAGTGTACCTCATAGGTCATAGGTCTTGTCACTATTTAAAAAGGTTAGTTGCACTATGATTATAATTAAAGAAAAACCATGCTGCTATGTAGCTAAGTTTTCAAACAATGAGTTAATAAAATAAGAGTATCTAAAGTACTAATCAAACATCTTTTTTCTTTTGCCTTCAACGTGAAGGTTCTATGTGAAGTGTTATTTCTACGAAAAAATGTTTTTTGTTTTTGTTTTTTATCTCAACCCTATTTCAACCATATTTTATTCCACGGTGTCCCAATCATCACATAACCATATGCAAACTCTACAGACCAGTGTACAACGTGTATGCATCATTCTTAATTGAAAATCATCATTTTGAAAGTGTCTAAAAATGATGTTTTCCCACATTAGGTTTTTAACCCACTTCTTAGGAGAATATCTTTGTTTCGCAACAGCAAAACCACAAAAACCAAGGAACACAATTGCTGTTATAAAAATAAGTTTGTAATTAGTAAGGAAATCCCTAGACTAATTCCACCAACACAAAAATTGTGTCTTCCCACTTTAACGACTTAGTAAAAATAGTTTTCTCTTAGATGGGCTTAGAAACAATCAATTGTGCTCTAGAAATGGGTTTTAACATGAGACAACTAAACTGTATATGTCTTCCCACTTTATCGACTTAGTAAAAATAGTTTTCTCTTAGATGGGCTTAGAAACAATCAATTGTGCTCTAGAAATGGGTTTTAACATGAGACAACTAAACTATATATATATATATATGATTGTTTATCTAAGAATAATGCCTTGCTTCCTCTCCCCACTAACTCTTCTACAAATTAAAATTTATTGTCTTTTATAGGCCTCAAAAGATACAATCACCATTAGAACAGTACCTAACACTTCTAATTGTTCTGCTGCTTGTTCACTCTTCAACTGCACTCAGCTCCCTATACACTAAACTAAAAACTGGGTGAAATCAAGGCATTTTAGAAGGCTTGATGCCTTTATACATGGCATTTTACAAAGCTTGATGGCATAGTAGAAGAGCTGACATCGAGAAGATTCTAAAAGTGTCTTAGAGCTGCGACTCTTGGTCCCTTGTGCTCTTGGCCTCGTGGTCGTCATTAAAATTCATTCATTCATACATTTAAATAAAAGTTATGCTCAAATAAGTTTTTACCCTGCATTCTCATTCCTCTTGGTATAGAGATCACATACAATGGGGCAAAACCACGATGACAATGTAACCAACACGATACATCTGAAACCACCATAATAAACTGAATCATCACCTGGCTGGTGATTGTTACTAATAAAACCAAATCTTGATTCCTTACATTTTAGCGACTTATTTCACCCGTATTTGACTCCGAAGTGCCTGTATCACCTCATGACCATATGCAACCTTATTGATCCATGTACAACTATTATATTTTGTTCTTGATTGATATTAATCGTTTCATGAGCATTTTAAGTGTTTCAAGACACGTTGAATGAATGAAGATGTCTTTCAGTGGTAATGGCATTAACACCAAAACTCGATGACAAGAATTAACATTAGGTCGGTCATTGGCTCACCATCCACCAAATGTTTAGGACTGGGACTGTAAGGTTGAATTCATTGGCGGTGAAACTGCCTAATTTAAATCTCAAATGTTTTCATTGTTTCTTTAGATAATTTTGTCCAAATGTAAACTACGCAGCTGACATTTGATTTCATGGCTACTCACTTTAAAAAATGACGTCTAACCAAAGGGCTTTGCTTACCAAACTATTTTAAGTAAAAGCGTGACAAATTAAAACAGCACTCAATTCGACTTGTTCTTTAAAAGTTACACAAAACCACATCCTCGGGATCATGACTAACACAGAAATTACAATAAAATAGCCGTAGATAAAATAATCAAATCCACAAAACTATAACATGCTGCACTCAACATCCCTGGTATGAAGCTTGATTAGCAAAATTACGTGCAACATCCGTAAGTTGATAACCTAATTTAAACTAGCAAAAGCATATATACCAAATGGCTGACTGAATCAAAATGGCAAGTTTCAAACTAGAATTGTCTTACTCTCCAAATGCAGTGAATAAACTAAAAACAAGAATTTAAGTATAATTAAGCCATGAAAATTCTTATAAACTACGATTACATAGGCCTCCAATCAAAATGATGTTAATCTAGTTCCATTAAGAAAACACAATTGCTAAGACCAAATCTGAACATTTGAAAAAAGGAAATGATTCGACTTCCCTTGGGACTTTTTCATTATAATTTCTAATCTAACATCCATTATTTTAAACAAGACTGACAGACAAAATTTTCAGCTAGTTACTGATCATCAGGGCATATAAGCTTTGTGTTCCCTGCAAGCTACAATAATGAAAATGTCAATCTATTAAAATCTTCAAGAAATTATTCCAAATTTTCATCAGAAAGCTACCTAACTATTTTTGTAGGTTTTAAGTTTAATTCTTATGAACACAAGGATAAATCCTCATACATTATTTAGGGCATAGTTTGTTATTACTTTGGATATTTACTCAAAGAATTCTTTTAAATTATGATCGGCACTGATATGCTTTCCTCCAAGCACCACTGTACAACACAGTTAGGAAATTGCCTTCTTTTCACTGATGATTGACATCGATATTACAGAATTTACTAATTGCTCCAAAAGCAACTTGCCAGAGCCATTAACCAGCAAGAAGATACTATACATAAGGTTTTGTAGGTTTGGAATTTTCATGTACAAGAATTTCAATCATCTGGATTCAAAGATTTTTCTGTCAGTCAGTTTTTTGTTATAACCAGCCGGTGAGAAATCTGTTGGCTAAGTGTGAATAGCCAGGATAATAGACTATTTCATCTTTAAATCTAGCAGCAACACTCCATGATGTAAATGTTCTTAAGAAAATCAATCATGTTACAAATTGTAGCTGCTTGCACTATTTTACAAGAAATTTCAGATTTCTCTTTAAATTAGTCCATAGATGAGCTAGAATCCGCTGCATCATCTTCACTGAAACTGGTAGGCATTTCACCAGCATGCCTGGAACAGCACAACCAAAAAACATCACCATTAGTTAAAAACACATTTGCTCAGATGAGACGCAAAATAAATTTATTAACTGTTAGTACTTTCTGCTTGTCAGCTGCAGAACATATAGACATACTCTTCTACTTTTGAATAAAAATCATAACAAAGACTACAATCTTGTAGTTTGCTTCGATCTAAACCTAGCCAAAAGAAACTCTCAACTAAACTTTGAATCTCCTAACTACTACTCATTGATTCTTTCACTAACCCTTTTGTTTGATTCTTTAACATTGACATTTTTTCAGCAGCAGCTGCTTGGCACTTAGCATCCTCTTTCTGCCTCTTATTTTCCTCCATTTGCTTTTCTCTTTCAATCTGGTTGTGGAAAATTGGATAAGCATTCATAAAAAAAATTCCTATAAAGAATATCGCATAACTAATGAACATGGAGTATACTATGTTCATTTCTTCAAATTGCTTTCCCGCTATACTACCATCTGAAATGTACTCACTACTCACCCGCTTTTCTTCCTTCTGAATTAATTTCTGCTTTGATTTCAGTGCACGTTCATGTTCTCTCTGGATTCTTCTTTCCTCCCGGACCCTTTCTTTCTACAATTAATACCAAAAAATAAATCCTTGTTAAATCATGGAACTTCACTCTATACAACAAATCTAAAATCTCTAGGACAATGATAAATATTTTAACTTAGAAGACAATTATCTTTCCATAAAGGAATGATTTAAATGCAAATGAGCCACCTCTAATATAATGCTGACTAGCATACCTTGGTCATCTTTTTTGTCTGTGCTTTATCTTCTACTTGAGATGACGGGAGATCACCACATTGCACTAGGGGTGTCACAGCTTTCACAATTGCATTTACTCCAGATACATTATAATATGGATCAATACCATTATATGGATGAGAAACAGGCATTTCCTTGCCCATGGTTCCAGTTTTCCCAGGCAAAGTCCCATTCTTACTGCCATACAAATGTGGCATATACGCTTCACTACTTGGCCTTACTAATTTATCTTGCTTGTGACGAGACGGATAGCTTTTCATAGCAAATCCAGATGATGGAGATTCACCAGGAGAATCTTCATCCATCTGCATTGAAGAATTCAAGTCAGGGACATGAAAGCTATCACCTCCCTGTACATTACTATTTACAGGCCTCCAAGAAGATTTGCCATTTAATGACTCATTTTTGGATAGGAGCGTCCGCTCGAAGTTTGGTGAAGATCGTTCAAACTTTGGAGATGCTCGTTCAAATTTAACACCTGATGGGATGGAGGTGTAGCCTGGCCTCACTCCTGGCAGACAGGGTACATGGAATCTATGTGAGCTGAAAACCTGCAAAAACAAGTCAAAGATATATATTAATTTTCCAGAAACACTAAGGACTTTGGAAGGCACAGAAAGCTATTGCTAGATCAAGTAGTGTACAATTCCATCAAAACATTGAGAAGAAGATAATAAAAACATCCCTACTTTATTCTTTTAACTGAATGATAAGTATGATTCAAATCATAATTTAAGATTGGCTTATAGATGTCTTCCTCATATGCTTCCAGAAGGCCCTTTCAAATAATAGATCTTGAAAGAAATTACATTACTACTAGCATATAATCCAGGCCTGATAATCATTAATTCACTCCTAGTGTTTCCATTCATTCCTAATCAATCACTCATCTATGTCACTTAGATCATGTTTTAACTTTATTTGTGTCTGAGCTAGTAGTAGCAATCAGTTTTAACTTTATTTTTCTTTTAAATTTATTTCCATTGTTTGCCCCTATTTGGCTTCACCCATCTACCACCACCTCCTTTATAAAAGTTGTTTCTCATAATTATAGTTATTTTCTTTATTATTAGGTGTATCTACCATTTATACAACCTATTCAAAATAACTAGCTTAAGCAAATACTTTGCGGGCCTATTCAGGTTCCTTGACCTCTTCCAATCAGGAGATGTTTATAATTTTAATTTACTTAATATTAACACATTTTTAGCATTTGTACAACCGCCACAATTGTTTTGGGCAATACAAGCACCTTGAGAATGCATATAATAACCCCTATTCCTCTGGGAAATACAAATAACTCCCCGCAGGTAGCAATAATTGTAATTTTTTTTTTCATTATTGCTTTTTTGTGTTTATAACACCACCTCTATCATCATACTTCAATTAAATTGCTCAACCAAATATCTAGAAAGCTTTGTTCAGGCTCTTCAATTGCCCCACTTCGGAACCTTAGAGCATACCTCACATTTGAGGAACTTACAAATTTTATTATGCCAAGAGGCGTAACTACAATGGCAGCAAGCGGTGGATTGTAATGGAGCTAGTGTGTTCAAACAAATCCCTTTAACATAGATTTGACAACCATTTACAAGTCAAATTAATAATTTGCATAGTTCCCAGGAAACTCCATTATGGGAACATAGACAAAATATATACAGAGAAAAAGTATTTAAATTTATATAATGTGGTATTTAAAATTTTAAAATAGAGTATAATATAATATTTAATTTAATACTCTATCTATCTATATTCAAATCATATCTTTTACATCATGTGGTGTGTAAAAGTTTGAAATAGAGTATAATGCAAAAGATATATATATATATATATAAAATGGATCTTGTTACCGAATTGGCCAAAAACCAAGACTATTCCTGGTACGTTTCATTTTGGAATCAGAATTCAAACCAATCCACCTGTAGATTCAGACAGGGCACAGATTTTTTTCTTTCAGATAAGTTTGGGATTGTTCCTGCACATACACAAGTGATTACTACTGCATCGAGGTCATTTTGGGGCAATTCTGGGGCAAGTAAAACTCAAATTTTAAAAAAACCAGCAGAAACCAGAAAACAAGGCCATAGTGGAGATGAGACTGTTTTCAGCTTTCTTTGTTGTATTGAAAGAAGTTGATGGGTCTTCTAAGTTGGTAAAAGAAACCTGTCAAGGAAAGTAGTCTGTGTTTGATTTTTTCCTAATCAAAGTTTCCTCTTTTTTTTGGTTATTTGAATCTGCTTTGTTTTCCGACACCAAAATGGACATTACCTTTGTTTTTTTAAAGGAACCAAAAAAATTGCATTTTGCTTGGCCATAAGTGTGAAGAGTTGTTTATTGTGGAAACTTATTGAAAGGGGGAACTTATCATGCAAATATGTCTATATTTATGCTTTTTATGTCTTTTGTACAGAAATACCCAGAACATACCCAGCCCCCAAAAAAAATCACTGTACCAGTGTACCATACCCATACCTGTACCTGATTCTGGTTCAGCAACTTAATTATACAAACAATGAATTTATAATTATAATTTATATGAGTGTAATATTGTTATCTCTCAGCATCTTTTCTATTGATCTTTAAGATATCAATAGTAGTTTTTGTCATTTCTATCCCTGGTTATTTTTACTAACTTGGGTATTCCTTTTCTTGGGCTTCTACATGGCTACATAATGATGAATTAGTTGAATTTTGAATGCAAATACAATTAAATTTTTAATAGCCATTGTGTATGTTTGTCATAAATCATTCATAGCCTGTTCTATAAAGGCCAATTTTGGATAATGCATTTTATATATGTGTTAAAATATGGAGTTCACTTTAGAGAAAGATGTGATCTCCAAGGCCCTTGTAGCTAAAAAGTAAAAGTCATAATCGAAAACAACCATGGCAGAAGCAATACACTGAAAAACTTCTATATAGTAATTCACCATATATTATCAATTTGAAAATCCTTAACTTACTTTGCCTGTTTCTTGTTCCTTCATCATATTTGAAGTTCTGTGGAGATCATGGAGGGCATTAGTTTTGCCATGGTAGTAAGGTTCTGTTTGTAAAAAGGAATCAGCAAGTGAGTTAGCATTGCAAACTAGCAATTTCAAAGAAAAGAGTTGTCAGTCTCACTCATTAATTAAGCTAAATTCACAGCATGCACTAAACCACTTTCATTAGCATGCTGCTATCAGAAATTAATGTTGAAGACGATATTAGGAAAGACAATTAATTACCTATTGGAGTATCAAAGGCACCAGGAGGAATGGGGTGAAACTCAACACTGAGAGGTGGACCATCTTCTCTGTATTCCTCACCCAGTTGCTTCTTAACAGCAGAAATAGCCTCATGTTCACCATTTTTTTGTAAACGTGGGTCCATATGAAAGTCCTCGGTTTTCTTCCTCTTAGCTTCCATTTCACGACGGTTGCCATTCTGGGACAAATATCTTGCTGCTTCAATTTCAGTAGGATTTCCACTGTGCAATGAGGATCTCTCTTGTGATGCTGAACTACTTCCTGCAAAAGTGTCTTCCATATTATCATGGTTTACTGTAAATAAATCCTGATCTCTGAGCTCTGATGCCAGGACAGCAGCAGGATAATCCATAGCATTCGTGACCTGTGGATTTCCTGCTTGCTTGGATGTCAAATAGCTCTGATGCTCAACCTTTTTCCCACTGCTACCAGAATCTTGTTTAACTCCATTAGGATAATCTTGTATAAAGCCATTCTGTGGATCTTGTTTTCCATTATCAGAAGCTTCTTCCTTCATAAGTCTTTTATCCTTTAACCTTCTATGACAGAACCATCCCTGTACCTGCTTCTCGGATAATCCCAACTGTGTAGATAGTTGTGCTTTCATAGCTTCTGAAGGATACTTATGTTCTGCGAAGTAAATTGAAAATCAGTATACAGAAGACAAGCCACAGAGGGGAATTTATCTCAAATGTTTTCTAAAACTGTAAACATCAATATTTCAGGCTACCATATCCAGCCTAGAAAAATACAACTCAAATAAGCTTCAAATTATAAAAGGAACGGTTACCTGCATAGAAATTCTCTAAACCCTCAACCTGAAATGGAGTCTTTAGTCTTCTTTTCTTGTTCTCCGGAGATATTTTATCCTCCTCAGACTCCATTTTTTGTCAATCTGAAATGTTAAATAAAAGATAAATATTAAGGCAATAATATGCAATTACTATGCCATGTTCTTTTCCAGAATGTTACAGCATTGCCAGTCATGAAAGCAAAATGCAGCAATTTCTAAAAGTGGCTCTCATTATATAACTCAACAAAAATAAAGGCTTAACAGGGCAACACAGATACAATCTCAGAGAAAAGGCCGTCTCATAAAGGGGATAAAACAACAAACAAATGCAAAATAACAAAAGTTGAAAAGCCTGCAGAAGTAGTTTATGTGCTAATATTTGCTTGTCTCTAGAGAAAAACTCCAGAACGAAAATTCTTTAACAGTTAAGTGGACATCTAACACATTCAACACACTATTACACCGACTTCATTCTAAAGTTTCAGAAACGAGTATACAACCAGACCAGAAAGGAGGTTCTTGCAAAAGGAAGTTGACATACATGCAAAGAAAAGAAAGCTCCAACAAATTACTAGGCATATGTGTCGTGATAATCAAGGCCAACATGCACGCAGAGATATTCTATTGCTCTTGAGGGACAGACTCTAGAACAAAAATATTGATAGTTATTAAACTAGTAGACAACAGTACACATTCCAAAATTATAGAACAACAGATTCATCTCCTTAAATAGTTAATTCCATAAAAGAAGCATGCAACCAGACCCACAAGAAGGCTAGTACCCAAAACATGACCATATACAAAAAGAAAAGTTAATTCTGTCTCATATTATAAGCAATAATTGTTATAAAAAGCAAGACCAAAAAACATTTCACAAAAACTTGGAACAAATGGAATTGCAAAACGTGCAAGGGCCCTATGACAAGAAGACTCAAATTGTAAGGCCTACAGAAGTAGTGCACCGACAGGCTAATCTCTCTTTAAGGTTAGGGGGAAAAAATAAACTCTGGATTATAAAATTCTTGTAGTTAACTAACACATTTGCAGTTTTACAAACACTAAATTAGTCTCCTAATTTATCAATAAGAAGCATATAACTGGACTGACAGAGAGGATCTTGCTTTAAGTGGTCAATGAAATGAAAACAAAAAATATAGCATATTATTATACATAATTATCATAAAACACAAAAACAGAAGAATTTGCACACACAGAAATTCCAATAATTAACTTGCAAATAAATTGCAAAACAAAAAAGAAAAAAAAAACTAAAATCAAAAAATAACAATAAACTTATGGATTCTTTGAACAAAAATCCAAAACAGTGATACCTGCAGAAGATGTTAATTTCCAATCTAATCTCTACTAGTGGTTTGGAAAAATCTGGAACAAAGATTCTTAGAATTGCCAAACGCAATTAAAGGTTTTAATTACCAAATTCATCTCAAATTGAAATTAACTGTAAAGGGGCATACAATGAGACTGAAGAAGATGCTCTTACCAAAAAGCATAGTCCTACATGAAAACTAAAGGAAACTTTTGACATTACCAGCCATAATTATAATAAAACGCATGACCAGAAGACCACGCCCATAAAGAAATTTGCATACAGTTATACTGAATCTTACTAAAGAATATAGTCATACAACAAGATAATAGGAAAATTATGGCATTATCAGCCATTATTAACATTGTTGATTGTAAGCAAGACCAGAATAACACTCACCCAGCTATAGAAATTGAAGAACTGAAAGGAACTTACAAACAGAAGTCTCAAGCCATGAAACCTGTACTTACTTTGTAATGTATACACACTCTAATCTCCACATGCAATTAGGCGAAACTCTGAAACAAAACCTCTGGTAGGCACCAAGTACACTCTTTCAAAAAAATTTGAAAGAACTAATTCACAATCAGAGTCGCTGAAATGAAGCATACAGCCAGGTTTAGAAGGAAGCTAAAAACTCGTAGCAAATTACTACAGATAACTGCCATAAGAAACAAAGACCAGAAGAACATGTGAGCACACAAAAATTCCCCCGGCAAGATTTGAGAAAAATTACAATGAACAAAGGGTGAAAGGACCATACACGATTTGAAAAGATTTTGAAAGAACAAATTCACAATTAAAGCCACCGAAATGAAGTATATAGGCAGGTTTAGAAGGAGGCTAGAAAATTCTAGCATACAGCCAGGCTTAAAAGGAGGCTAAAACATTCTAGCAAATTACTAAGACATGATTGCGATGACAAACAGAGACCAGAAGAACATGCCAGGACACATAAATTTCCCCGGCAAAGTTTGAACAAGTTACAATGAACAAAGAGCAAAAGGACCATCTGTAACACAGAACAACAAAACCTTGCAATCTGCAACAAGCAAATCCAAAAAGATTCAGACCGCCAAAGATCTCTTCATTTCAGACTCAATTCCCTTAGAATTCTTGAAAACAAAAGATCCACGGAAAACCGGTAAAAGAAGACAATTCAAACACAATTTCCATACAGAAGTAACACAACTCCAGAAATGATTTCCAAGAGAGTTTTGCATCCACCCAGCAGATGTAAAATCCTTAAACCTGAACAGGCGAAAACGCTATCCTATTCCAAAGAAATAAACAGGCTTCAAAAAAGTCCAGGGCTAAAATTAAAGATAGAACGCACCTGAAAACAAGAGATCCCTGCGCGGTGAGTTAGATTCTCCGACCCTCTCCTTCCCACAGAAATAAAGCCCTGGATCTGCAGGTACAGTATATAAAACAGCGACAATCTTCGGACTTACAGACGGAGAGCAGCGAAATAGGGTTATAATCCTTCTTGCAAACCCTCACATCACATAATCCTTCATGCAAACCCCCACATCACATAATCCTTCTTGCAAACCCTCGCATCACATCTATTTTCTTCTCCGAACCACAACAGTCACCGGATCTGAAGGCGCCCACGGAAGACAGATCTCAACGAATTTCGGCCACAAAATCAAAAATCGCTTTCAAACCCTAAAGAAATCAAACCCAGCCCCGGAATTGCCACGGCGCACCGGCCCACATGCAGAAAAAACAAGAAACCCTAAAGAGAATACTATGTTCTTCGCGGAGACCCAGAGAGGCTCGGATCAAAGGACTCTCGGTGTTATATATCCTTGACAGGAAACCAGAAACGGCAAAAAATGAAAAAGCAGACGCATGTCTTAACAGAAAATAGATGCGGCCGATTATAGACAGACATATGAGGAGGATATACTACGACTTAGAAACGAGACGCCCAGGGCACGAAACCCGCCCTGGCCAAATCTTATCGGTAACTTGTCTCAAGCAAGCATAATTTTCTTGTTTCTCACCCCCACCCAAAACCTTTTGGTTGCATGAAACTAATTATCATCACATCACAACAACAACAACAACAACAATAACTCAGATGTTGTAGTTGTTGATGATGTAGTAGTGGTGGTGGTGGAGGAGATATTACTACTACTACTTGTTCTTCTACTACTACTACTACTTGTAGCACTAACAAAACCACGCCCATCATATCATATCAAGCCTTCCTTTCCTGCTGCTGGTTGGCTGACTGGCTGACTGCTACCACCAATTCTATTTTCCGCCAAATTTGTATTCTATTTTTTCTAATCTAATCTTTAATCTATTCTACGCTAACTAACAACAAAGCCCAATCCCAAACCCAAACCCAAACCCCAAATGTTGTTGTTTTAGTTTTTGTTTTCTCAGCACCAGTGTATCATATTACATTACATAACTACATATTGCATGCATGAATGATGAAATATTCCGCAAGCTACCAAAGAAGAGTCAAACTAAGCATAATCATCCGTGGCACCAGAAACAGCCTTATTATTATTATTACTACATAAATTTAACGGGATTTACGAGATCAAAATCGTTTCTTTATTTATTCCTTCCAACTAGTTAGGTATCATTCCCCCTTTCTTTATTTCCCTTTTTCCTTGTCTGTGTCTTCCTTTCTTTCTTCCGCAATTTCAGATGTGAAGCTTTAATTGTTTTTCTCCGCGATAAAAACCCCACCTTTAAATGCTTCGCTGCTACGTGCGTATTATAAATTTAGTGGTGTTATGCGGTGGGCTATAACTTTCCTAAATTTATCATCATCAGTAGCCTGAATGAGTAGCTAGTTTTTATAGGTTGGGGTTTGTTTTTATTTTAACGAAATGGGTTGGGGGGCATTTCTGATAAATATTGGTACAGGGTACAGAAACTTGCTGTTTTTGCTCTGTACTCTAGCTCGCTGTTTCTTCCGCAGGTGGGTCCCTCTCTGATTGGGGCCCTAAACAGTTTAACAAGAATCCTCCAGTTGTTGATTTAGACATTTGTTTTTTAGGGTTTCTTTGTGTGATTCAGCCACAGATTTAGGTACAGGCCCTAAAATCTTCCCAAGCTTAGTATTTTAAATGCTTGGATTTTGTGCAAAGATACGCAAAGTGTATTTAATGTAATGAAACCTATGAATTCTCGCCTGCTACTGCTGTGTTGGAATCGTGTGGTGTGAATTGTGACGATCATCATCAACATCTAAGACTACTTTTATTTTGATCCATGTTCAAACAAACCTATCCATCTAGGTAGATAGATGCTTCCTCCCTTTAAATTCCTTCCTGCGTCAACTTGACCCAGCTTTCTGTGACGTCATTCTCACTTACAACATGTGTTATTTGACGGTGACACCGAAAACATTTGTTACGGTGTAGGGCGTCAAATTCCTGGCAGATGCCAAACAGGTTTTACAAGCAAAAACAAATGAATGAAAGGAAGGAGTTAACTTCAAAGCAAGTTTAGAATTGACGGCAACTTCTTGACAAAGGATTCTGCCATTTAGTGAGAGGTGCGGAGTGTGATCATTCATTGTACCACTTTTCAAAATTTCTTTCAATTGTCTTTATCTTGATGCTTGGGGTTCTTTCAAAGTTATAGATAAAACTAGTTTTGCATAGGTTTTTTTAATAGATACAACTAGTTTTTTAAGTTTATTTTCCAAATTTTGTTTCACTCCACAAAACAATTTTCTAACTCATCATATTATTTTCAACTTTTTCTCGTCTCCCCCATATTTATTGTTAGTTTTTTTCCGTCTCACACCCATCCCACGCTACAAAACAATTTCACCATATTTATTGTTAGCTTTTTCCCAAAATTTTATTTTTAGTTTTTTTCACATCTCATGCGCGACAAAACAATTTTCCCAAAATTTTATTTTTAGTTTTTTTCACATCTCATGCGCGACAAAACAATTTTCCCAAAATTTTATTTTTAGCTTTTTCCCATCTCATGCCCAAAACAATTTTCTAACCGGCCATATTTATTGTTAGCTTTTTCCCAAAATTTTATTTTTATCTCCACCATATTTATTGTTAGCTTTTTTCCCATCTCAAGCGACAAAACAATTTTCTAACCCGCCATATTTATTGTTAGCTTTTTCGCGAAATTTTATTTTTAGTTTTTTTCCTGTTTCACGCTCAAAACAATTTTCTAACCAGCCATATTTATTGTTAGCTTTTTCCCAAAATTTTATTTTTAGCTTTTTCCTGAAATTTTATTTTTAGTTTTTTCCCATCTCACGCCCATATCAATTTTCTAACTGGCCATATTTATTGTTAGCTTTTCCCAATTTTCTAACTGGCCATATTTATTGTTAGCTTTTCCCAAATTTTTATTTTTAGCTCCGCCATATTTATTGTTAGCTTTTTCCAGAAATTTTATTTTTAATTTTTTCCCATCTCAGCAGCAAATCAATTTTCTAATGGACCATATTTATTGTTAGCGGCAAAACCATTTTCTAACTGGCGATATTATTTTTAGGCCGCAGCAAAACAATTTTCTAGCTAGCCATATTTATTGTTAGTTTTTTTTCCGAGGCAAAACAAACAATTTTCTAACTAGCCATATTTATTGTTAGTTTTTTCTGTGGCAAAACAATTTTCTAACTAGCCATATTTATTGTTAGTTTTTCCCCTTTCACGCGAGAAAACAATTTTCTAACTCGCCATATTTATTGTTAGTTTTTTCCTATCAAGAAAAATTTTTAACTCCCCGTTAAACTATTTTTGGGTCACCAAAAATTAATAATGACTATTTTTTGGTCACCAAAAATTAATAATGTGAAAAATCAAATCTCCCAACGAGAAATTTGTCTCATGGGGCAAAAGAATTTTCTAACTCACCATTAACTATTTTTAGGTCACCAAAAATTAATAACGTGAAAAATCAAATTTTCTAACAAATCAAATCTTTGTGGTGTAAAATAACAAATCATAATTAATGCATATAAGTTACTAATATCATTATTTTCCTATGGTGCACCTCTTAAAGAGGCAAGTGCTTATTTAAAAGATTAGTTAATTTTATTAAGTTTTGTGTTCATGGTTTTTTCTATATATTTGAAAATCATTTGATTTGGTTAAGTGATATATTAATTTTTGTATCATAAAGTATTTAAAAAGATTAGTTAATTTTATCTGATTTTGTGTTAATGGTTTTTCAACATATTTGAAAATCAGTTGATTTGGTTAAGTGATGCCTTGGTTTGTTTTGATTCAATTATATGTGTAGAATACTAGAAACAATTGGTTTGTTTAAATTAGGTCACTTATAACAACAAACACAATAAGCCATCTAGTATTTTATATTATTTTCTAGTAAAGCACTATAAGATTTTTATGATGAATAGTGCACTTCTATATTAAAAATATAAAATATGATACACTATTCATATAAATCACATCCCAAAAAGTCAATGTTGATTCCACTTAGTAGCAATAAGAGAGATTAGCATAAATATGATTTTCCTATATTATTTAAAAATTAGTTTACTTGATTATGTTTTAATAGTTTGGTTAAACTATATGTTTATAATACCAAAATATCATGTGTTGTCAAGTGGTCCTTAGTATGTTGGTATGACTCACAAAAGGTCCACCAAGGATCAAGTCTTGTTGAGTGCAAGGCTAGTGACACTTTAAAGGGATGAAGTTGAGATCATGGCCCAATGATATACCAATGAGTTGCAAAAACAAACTTCAATAAATTGTTAATTGTTATAGACTAGTTTTACCATTGAACCAGTTTTTGATATCAAGTAAAATGGGTTTGTTTTTAATGTAAATGGCCACCATTGTGAGAATATAAACAAGAAGAGTAGATTAGGTGTTTTAGATATGGGCCTTCCCAAAAGCCAATGATCTCTTTATTATTTTGGCTAACAGTAAAAATATCAATGCAGTTTATCAATAAGTGTCATGTAGTGGTTAGTACCTACCTCTAAAAGGTGAATGATAAAGACATATTATTCATTATGAGAATTAGTTTTTGTCAATGACTTTAGTTTGATTAAAGAAGGGTAGAGACCCAAACTTTCTTTTAAATAAAATATAAATTACAATTAATAGAAAATAATTTATAGTTTTCTTACAAATTGATTTTATCATCACAATTTATAAAAATTACTTAACCAAATGATACAACAAGAGATAAGAAATGTTAAAAAATGACCAATGATCCTAAATTGAATTTCAAGAACCATGAATAAATAAAACCAAATATGTTCATAATTTGAAAAATAATGGAATTAGAGCATTGCAACAACAAAATCACATTCTTTAAATAGCAATATAATGGAAAAAGTTATTTTTACAAATAATATCACAAAGTTGTAAAAAAAAACCCATTTTTTTTAAATAATATGTTAATTGAACAAGCTAAATCTAAATCTTCCTAATGGTTTATTACATTATTCTGATCCAAATTATTATGTTTATGAGAGGATTCCTTTTGTTCTCTACATATTAACATTATTTAAAATTATTTGTATATTATGTTTTCTTATCATGCAAATGTTAATACTTATCTTGCAATTTGCTATAAACAAAGAAATATCTATTTGCTTTCACTATAATATAAATATAAATTAATGGTTTCAAAAAGTGAAGTTCTTCATAGGAAAGTACAATTATTGACCTACTATCCACCATTAATAAATGTCTTGCTTTTAATTTGTGCATAAACATGATATGGGCTATGAGTTACATTTGATGGGTTCCCAAAGGGTTGAGAATAGAAGAAACAATATAAAAAGAGAATGACAAGAATGTGTGTTAATGATGAAAATAGGCTTGCCCCGTAGCTTAAAAATCTATAGTGAAATTGTTAGTGTGAATAGGGTACTTTATCTAAGTAGTTAATTTCCTATAGCTAGTTCTCCACTTAGGTCCTTTTCACACTAGGTTAAGTTTACTTAAGGACTTTTTCACTTTATCCCATATTAGTTGTATTTTTAATCTCTTGAGCGGTATATCATATATATACCCATCCATCACTCTCATACGAGCATCTCATCTCATATCATTCTTATATGTTTTGCATTTCCTATTAAATAGAATACAATTTATTCTATCTTTTTGGTTTTCTAGTTTTGCTTTCCTTTCACTCATTTGCATTCTTGGGTGGTTTTACAACCAAATCTTATATGGTATCAGAGCAATTGGGATTCGTGAGTTAACTTTTTAATAAATCTGGGAGTGTAGAGCTACTAATTTTTAAAGCACATAAGTATGCTCTTCTCTTACATCCTTAGATGATCTTAAAGAAATAGAAAAGTGTGAAAGAAATACTAATTTCTAGGGGGGTCTTTTTCTAACTTGTTAGTTGTATGTTTATCCAAAGCTTCCTGGAGACATTTTAAGCTCACCATTGAGTCCAAAGCAGTTGAGATAATCAGATTTTCCTTTTGTTTCATCCCAATTGGATATTGAAGGCCAAATTTGTAAGAGTTTGAAGCAGGAGGTTTGTTGTCAAATTCAACAAGAGTCGTCATTTCAGAGCATTTGGGGTCAAATTTGACCTTTTATCGTGCTCAAAAGACCTGAAAACCTTAAAATCGACTGTCAAATCATCGATTTTAGATAAAGTTGCCAGGAAAGACAAAAAAAGTCCAAGGATCTATACGGCCCTTGTGAACAATGCTTATGTGATCCTCTCATGTGACACTATACAATTCTCATTTTGGGAACTTCAAAGGCTTACAAATTTCACATATGATCTCAAATCGAGGTGATTGTTTTTTTTTTAAGTGCGTGATTTTTTGTGTACTTCATAGTGGTGTTGTTTGTTTCACTTGGTTTTTCTCTAGAATTATACTTTCAACATATACTCATTTTTAAGGATTGCATTGAAGTCAAGTCCACTTTGTGTTTCTTGTGGTGGTAATTGTAACCACACTAAATATAAAGTGTCAAATCATATTTGCTTGGGAGTGTTTCTTCATTGACTAATTCAGGGGGGCTCTTGGTGTGTTTGTGCTTGTGCTCTCTTTTTTTCACAAATGGGTCACTTTAAGCTTGTATTACTAACTCCATACAACTACTCATGGCATCAAAATGCATGGAACACCTTAATGCGACAAGGTTATGCACCATATGTTTAACAAAAGGTAGTTGAACCCTTAGATGATAAGGAAAAGATACAATGGATGCTTGAACATACAAAAGCACTTGGATATCTTCGTAGTTTTATTTTCCTTGATCTAATGTTTCAGATTGAATCTTATACAAATTCACATGATGCTTGGGAAAAGCTAAAATATTTGTATGTTAAAATTGATGAAGTACGAGGCTATAAGATTGATAATGAATTGATGAGCATTGATCCAAAATGCTTTAACAACATCCAAGACTACATCACAAAGGTCAATGACCTTAAAGCACAATGTAAAGCATGTGGCATCGAGAAAAAGGACATTCAACTTGTATTCAATACACTGAACAAACTTGGTCCTGAATATGTAGCTTTTGTTTCTAGCTTTCATACTCACAAGTTGACTGTGGGTGTTGCATACATTATGCCATCATTTACATCTTTCTCCGAGATGTTAATGGATGAACAAAGGAAGTTACTTTCCATGGGTCTAGACTAAAGCCATCATAGTCTCAAGCTTTGTTGGTTGGTCAACCAAAGGGACAAAAAGGGTTAGGTCAATCTGACAAGAAACAAAAGAAGTCACAGAAAGATCAGGTACAATCCTCGTCTACCCCAAAAAGAGACTCTAACTCCTCTTCATCAAAAGGAAATTCTCAAAAGAAGGAAAGGTCAACTTGTAGCTACTACAAGAAGGTTGATCATGAGGAAAATTCTTGTCATGGGAAGCAAATCGATGAGCTAAAGCATCTTCTAAAAAATAACACCATTAATTTGCCTTCCTTTATTGCTCATCAATCCTCCACTCCTTCCAAATCGGGTAAAGGGAAAGCAACCACACTTGTTACTTTTGCAGATTCTTCTCAGTAGTGGATTCTATACTTGGGTGCATCACATCACATGGGTTCTATCAGAGAACAATTTTCTTTGCCAGAGCCTTGTTTTGTGCCCCACATTCTCATTAGGGTTGATTCTCTAGTGGATGTCATTGGGAGAGGTTCAGTTGATGCTAGCACTAATACATTTGAGGATGTTCTATGTGTGCCTAATTTCTCAGCCAACCTTCTCTTTGTCTATTAGATTAACCAGAATGGAAGGAGAGTTGAATTCACTCCAGATTTCATCACCATCAGGGATCTTGAAGATTATGCACTTCTTGCAGTTGGTAAGTTTGATCATTAGTCTCAGCTCTATGCTTTCTCTCATTCTATACCTGATTCACATTCTACTACTTTGCTCACCCATTCAGATTCTGTGAACAAACTATGGCATGAGCAGTTTGGCCATCTCAACTACTGCTCTCTTTAGTAGCTTAGCACATAAGTCAAGGTCATAGGTCTTCCTCATATCAATTTTTCAGATGGAGTTTGTTTGGGTTATGCCTTGAGGAAGCATCCTTAGGACAAGTTCAACAAAGGGAAGGCTTGGAGGGCTTCAGAAATTCTTGAGCTAGTTCACAGCGACTTGGCGGGTAGATTTCCATCCTTGTCTTTCGACAAGGCTCACTATTTGCTCACCTTCATTGCTGACTATTCCAAATACACATGGGTCTACTTTCTTCAACAAAAAGTTGAAGTTTGATAGATTTCAAGAGTCCAAGGCTCATGCTAAGAAATAATCTAGGAAGTGCATCAAAATTCTCTGTATAGATAATGGTAGAGAATTTGTGAACCATCGCTTTGAGCAATTTTGCACTTTTGAAGGAATTGATCTTCAACAAACTATCACCTACATGCACCTCAGTAGAATGGTGTTGCAGAGAGGAAAAATAGGTCCCTAAAAGAGATGGTTGGTTGCATGATCCATGCATGATCCCTTGCACCTAAGTATTGAGAAGAAGCTATCAACTATGTTGCTCACATTTAGAATAGGGTTCCTCATAAGGCATTGAAGGGCATCACTCCCTTTAAATCCTGGTGTGGCAGGAAACATGTTGTGTGGCACTCCAAAGTTTTTGGCTCCCTGATATGGGCACACATTCCTTCAGAAAAGTGTCAATCCTCAGAACCTCAGAGTTGGCCCTATATCTTTGTTAGATACTATGATGGTGTCAAAGGATATTGACTCTTGGATCCAGAGACACATGAGCTCTTCATTGAGTGAAGTGTGCATTTTGAGGAAAGCTTTCCTAACTTGTCCTCACATCTTCCTTCCTCCACGATAGATTCAAATGATAGTGACTCAGAGGATTTTCCTTTAGCTTCTTCTACTCGTAGGTGTTGACAAGAAATGAAGAGGGATACTGGTCTGGAGATCCGGTCCTCAGTCAAGTCTTTGTAGTCAGTTTATACCCCGGTCATGTAGTTAGAGATTGATAGCAAAACACAAAGATTAACAGAAATAGAGCATCACATATAGATCATAACCATAAGACAACATAGAAATACCCAATATTGGCAAATCTCCATTTGTATATAAATAACAATCAAGTATCATACATCCATCCTTCGACAGGTCTAAGTCTATGCCTCATCCATCTACATACATGACTTCTATGTCTTTCACATATCAGAACCTATCTCATATCTTACTACTCCTATATCTATATATACTATATCTATTACATCTAGGGATGTGTCTTCTAGCATCTTCTGTCAACCTACAGCCTCCGCATAATGTATGCACTAGCTTTCGGTTGACTCTGCTCTACACCCTGCATCCTGCTAACATCATCCCCCCTTCAAAACTATGTCTTGTCCTCAAGACATGCTCTACTTTGGTTGAAAATACTTCTTGATTCTGGCACCACTGACATATCCAGCTGATACCTGACCCTCCATATTCTCACTTTGACTACTCCAGAATCTACAATTTCTTCAAAGTAGAACAATCCCAACCACCTTATCTTCAATTTTCTTTGGTTCTTAAACTTGTTGTCATATAGGAGTACTAAGTCACCTTCCTTGAATGTCTTGTTCCTCAAGTTTCTATCATGCTAGGCTTTTTGTCTTTTCCTTTCCAAGTTCATGTTATATGTTGCCATCAATCTGCCCTCATCCATTTTCTCTAACTCTTCAATCCTTTGTGTGAGAGAGTCTTCACCCAGCGTGAGAGTCCTTGTTGTCCAGAAGTTCAACAATATGAAGTGTACCGGTATTGTAGCATCTATTCCATACACTAGTTCATAGGGAGTGAACTTAGTGGTTCTTTTGAAGGTTGTTCTATATGCCCAAAGTACCGCAAGTATTTTTAGATCCTAGTCTGTCTTTTTCCCATTGCATATCTTTGTCAATGCTACCCCAATTATCTTATTCAAGGCTTCACTTGCTCCGTTTGCTTGTGGATGATACAGTGAACTCTTGTTGTGTGTTATCATGAAGTTATCTAGTAGCTCTGAAATTATCTTGTTTACAAAATGTTTACCTTGATTACTATACACTCAAAAACACAACTCGGTGGCCTAGGGCAGTTGAGTTAGCTTTGGTGGGCACACAGACCCTTTCTCCTTGCCACGAGGTGAACCTCTGTGTCACTCTCATTCTCGTGGAAGTAGCTAGTCGAGAGGAGGTGAGGCGGTCTGGCTCATTGGAGAGTTGGACTTCACGAAGAGTGGTCGACTAGTCTTGGGGCCTTTGTTGTGCGTTTGTTTAAATGCAACGTTCTGTGACCGTGGTTGTAAAAATAACTATATGACTCAAAGGGTCACTAGTCGCCATTCTTCTATTTGTTTTTCTAGTACATTCCAATGTTGCGTGGGTTGACTATTGTTTTCATTGATGTTTTATTCAAGTTGACATTGTCATTTGTATTGTTGGATGATTGCTTGTATTTGAAGTTCTCTGAATCTTTCTTGTTGTTGAATTACTAGTTGGTCTTGTTGTTGTTTAGGGTGGATCTCCTCTATCCCATCAAGGATTGCCTTCACCCACTCACCTCTAAGTCCGAGGCACATTTGTGAACCTAAACAAGAGAGAGATGGTTTAAGCTAACCTTGACTTGACCTAGGGTTTTGACTTAGGATTTGTGTGACCTAAGGTTTGACTTTGTTGACTTTGTGTTGACCTTGTGACGAAACCAAGGGTTTGTAAACCTTCTACGCTGCTAATGTTTTTGTTTTTTTTCTATTTTTGAATGCACGCAAGCCTATATGAGTGCAAAATGTTTTTTTTGTACTTTTTTATTTATTTATAGAAATGAAAGTGCTTTTTTCTATTCTAGGAATTAGAAAATGAATGCAAACTAGTATGAGATTACCTAATGCAATTGAATCTATGTTTTTGGTTTGTTTTCTAAATAAGTGGAATGATTTACTCTAGGAAAGGGAAATTACTTTTAATCTATGAACTTTTGAAAGGGAAACTACTTTAACAATACAAATCTACTTAGCCTATCAAGGAAAAAGCAACATGTATTTACTATTCCCAAGAGTAAAGTTTGATTGTCTAATTACTATGAAATGAAAAAAAAATATGAAGGAACTTGGAATAAAAGAAGATGTGTGAGCTTCCACTACCCTCAAAAATCCTTGTATGACAACCTCTAATCCTCTTGCAGCAACGGGGTGATCCTCTTGGCAATAATAAGAAAAGAGAAACAAAAAAAGATTTTGAAGCTTTGAAATGAGCTCAATGAGAGCTTGATGAGCACTATGGCTTGTGATTTGAGCAGCATATCAATGCAAAACAAGCTTTTAGCAAATCTAGATGAGATAAAAAAAATAAAAGAAAAAGCCTCTAATGTCTTGTGTGAGCATATGGATGCTTGATTTGGAGAGCAATAACCTACAAGAACTGTGTGCACAAATGAAATTGCCTCCCTTTGTGCTTAAGGGAGGGGGTATTTATAAGTTGGAAGAAGGGATGAGACGCGAAGAAGAAGAAGAAGAGTTAACTTAGAAGACACAAGAGTGATCTAGGCTAAAATTGGAGTGATCTACCCAGTAATAACTTATCACTCAAGAAGAAGCGAAGAAAAAGAATGCATGAGTTGATAACTAAAGATAAAAGAGCTAAATATGCATGCTTGGGTGCATGAAATAGTTAACTCAACCTTTAGGACAAAATTCCATGCAAATAGAAGCAAAAATGAACAAAAATGAAGCTATTTTGGGCCAAAAAGTCAAGTGAGCTCGCAGCTAGTGTTATGTAGGAAAAGTGGGATTAGGGTTGATAGTTAGATCCTCCTTTCACTACACACATTCAAGGACATTTAACCGATTTGAATCACAACTTTTGCAAGAGGATTCACCTACAGGTTGGGTGTCACTTGGAATGATAGGAAAATTCAGAATTTGTTGATTAATGTATTAATTTAATGCTCACTTATGCTCAAAACCCTAATTATGCAAAATCGTAAACAAACAGACGAATTACGACAAATGCTCGCACACGAAGATAGTAAATGGAGATTAGTTACTGACCATTTTTTGAAGTTTAGGAATCTGAATAGTCAAGGGCAATATGACTAGCGCCCAAGCCTAATGTAGTGTTTTCTTCAGGGGTGTTGGGACTTCTTCCGACACTGATGATCTTTGTTATGTCAGTTTTCGACTCTAAAGATGCTGAGGGCACTATGACTAGCGCCCAAGCCCAAGGCAGGATATTCTTTGGGATGTCAGAACTTCTTCTGATGCTGATTATCACTGTTCCAAAGATTTCTGCTCCTGCAACCTTCGAGGGCCTTATCACTAGCACCCAAGCCCCAACGGTGTACCAAACTACTTCTTTCTATCATATTCAGAATCCTTATCTTCTGCAACTCCACTTTGCAAAATTCAATACTTGTAACCTACAATCACAAGGAGTGTGATTGGGGATTGTGGTGTTTAGGAGCTTACCTTTGTCAAGCCCCAGAAGGACATTCAAGTCTTCCAAACACCATTGTTAGATAAAGAGTGCATATCCTTGTAGGATAGATGCAAAACAAATTGATAAATGATTGATTCAAACACAAATAGATATCACCTTGGTGTAGCTCTCATGGAGGAATGAAGCTCTTTCACACCATGAGGAGATGGATTAATGAAGTCAAATCTGCATACAAACACAATAACAACACAAGACTGCTCTGTAGCACAATCAACACCTTGAATCACCTTAGCATAAGATCACTAGTTTGCAATATCCATTTAGTTTACAAATGAATTCCTAATCATGGTTATATATGCATTCCATCTACAAATTTCATAATTCAAACTTAAGATGTTCGCAACAGACACTTCTAACGGTCACATAACCGACATTCAAATTTGGGACGTACCTAAAATAGCTTAGGACTAGGGTGTGAGCACCCAAGCCCTTGGTACCTATTTTAAGGCAGGGTTAAAGCTCACAATGTCCCTCAAGCCCCATTTGACATGGGTTTCAGGCCATTTTGTCTCAAGAGTTAAATCTAACATGCAAGATAAAAAAAACAAGGAACCTAGGAGCTAAACTTAGGAGGTAAAAGTCTTAGGGGGATATTTTATGACATAATAGCTAGAAAACATGCCTGGGTCTCCCCTTTCACTAGTCAGGGTTGCCCGGGGGTGACCCATGGGCGACCCTCAAAGGAGGACACTTGGGTGAAAGTGCAGGATGGGAGATGGAAGAGGAGGAGAAATCAAGGGGATCTACCTCTGGAAACAAGTCAAATAGGGATCAAAAACTAAATCTCCACTTGCAAAAGTATGATCTCCCACGGGGGAGATCTTGAAATAATAGGGGGAGGTTTTGATTGTTAACCCAAACTAAAAACTGAAAGTTGGAGATGGCTTGAGAGGACCTCTAGAAGGCCCCTAAGGGTGGGAATGGATGAAAAACACTGGGGAAAGGTGGAAAAAAATAACAAATAGATGAATACAAAGCTTAGGGATGAATTCCCAAACACAGGAAACGCAAATCGACAAGTGTCGAAAGCGAAGAAAGAGGTAAAACAACAAAGGGGAAACAACACAAGGAGGAAGAAAACACATGTTACCAAGAGAATTGCTACTGAGAGGATGTTATTTCATGCTTACATGTACATGACAAGGATTGTGAGTCATCATCGGGGTCCTTGTGGAGGTTGTGCATGATTTTAGTGCTTACATATTTACCCCCTTGGGGATAGTAGTCTACATGAAAGGTAAGTACCATTCCCAAACTAGGCCTTACCTGTTGTTGATTTTTCCACAATTGTACCTACAGTAACTAGTATTAGTCTGGCATTTGAATATATCAAAATGAATACTAAAAACTAAAATGACAAACATACCATAGATCATGTGAGTTCGACTAGTTGTTTGCCTTTGTCAGAGAGACCTGTAGGAATGAATGCATGAAAAATGAACACACGAGAGATGCATAAAAGCAACCACTAATCTAAAAATGCATAATGTAAACTAAGCTAAGAGAGACAAAGAGTGAAGAAATTAGTAAGATTCGAGTGAGACGGCGACGAAATCGGTCGTGTGAGCAGTCATTGGATAGATATCGTTGAGTAGATCGCGAAGATGGCCACATCTTCTTCTATCACTGAGAGTCAAGTATGCAAATAGTGGAAAACCCTTCTCTAAACCCTAGGTTACATTTTATGAAAAATCTCTTAAAATTGTCTATTTTTAGTGGTTTTTTCTGTTGCATTGTGTTTGTTTCGTCGTTTAGAGCAGTTTTGGTTTTTTATTTGTTGAAATCAACTGAGTTTTGAGGTTTTTAGAGCATTTTTTAGTTTGAATGGTAGTCAAATAGGATCACCCCTTTTGCTAGTCAGGTCACCCAGGAGAGATTTGGTTGAGCAACAGGATCACCTGGTGGAGATCTGCCTATGCAACAGGATCGTTCGGTGGAGATCTGCCTGTGCATTAAGGTCACCCAAGGGAGATTTGATATGATGAAGAGGGAAACCATAACAGATCAATTCTAACTAAAATTTGATGCTTTCTGACATTTACGTCACTCTATTTCGATCTAATTGAACATTGAATTCGTCTATTTATTGCAATTTTAAAGGTTTATATGCTTTTTGTGAAAATTTTGCAAGTTTATATGATTTTCAGGGATTTTATGAGTTGACGAGATCTAATCCAAAGTTCTTTTTTGATTGGTAGGATATGCAAATTCATTAGAATGCCAATCGCGAGCAGGTGTGTCTCTCAAAGATGTATGCTTTGTTGTTTACCGATGATCTTATTGTCTTGAAGAGGGCAGACTTAGCTATGAATTGCCATGTACCAGTTCTACATCTTGTTTCACATATTTGTTGTGATATCTTGACTTACTAGGATGCTGACAAGAACACATTTAGATTTTTGCATGTTTCAAGAGAGTGGACTATCACTCTCTATGACATGTATTGCATTCTCGGGGTTCCTGTGAGAGGAAACTCACTTGTTCTACCTGCTAGCGAGTCCTTTGAGGACAAGGCATCCTGGGCACAGATCATTGGGGTGAGCTGCCCTGAGAATCAAACTGGTGTTCAACTTACTTCAATACCAAGACTTCGCATTCCTCTCTTGAGGAAGTTCTTGATCGACTTGATCGCTTCGAGGTTGTCTGGAGACAAGGCCTCGACTCGCTTGAGATGGTGATGGGCACCAATTATCTAGGGTATTGAGCAGGGCACAATTTTTTCTTGGGGGTCAAACATCCTTGCTATGGTCTACATAGACTTCTATCGCATTGCATAGCATGAGGCTTTTGCATTCAGCTACTCCTCTCTGATTATGACTTGGATCTTTGAGCATATCAAGTCGTACCAGAAGGAGATTCATTTTCTTGATCGTCGACTACTAAGAGCTGCCCACTACAACAAATCCATGTGATTAGCTCCCTTTTTTGCTTCCACCCATTGTTTTAATGTATTCTTCTCCATTTTTTTTGAAAAAGTCAGCGCTATTTATCAGGATGGCGTTGTTTTTGGTGTTTTTTGCGCTGACTAGAACAAGTCGATGCTAAATTAGGCGCCAATTAGCGCCTAACTTAGTGCCTACTTTAGCACCTATTTTAGCTCCTACTTTAGCGCCTAAATTAGCATCACATTTAACACCTAGTTTAGCACCTGTTTTAGCGCTTGCGTTAATGCCTTATTTAGCGCCTTATGTAGTGCATAAATTTAATGCCTGATGTAGCACCTGTTTTAGCACTTGCGTTAATGCCTTATTTAGCGCCTTATGTAGTGCATAAATTTAACGCCTGATGTAGCACCTGTTTTAGCACCTAATTTATGGTTACTTGGGTTTAGGAGTATTATTTAGGGTTTAGGGTTTTGGGATTAGGGGTTAAGCTTTAGAAGTTTAGGGTTTAGGGTTTAGAGAGAGATAGAGGACCAATAGGGAGATATAGAGGAGACCGAGGGGAGAGATAGGGAGATAGAGAGTGAGGGACATGGCCAGAGACATAGAGAGAGAGAGAGATTGAGAGGTAGAGGGACAAAGGTGATAGGGAGAGAGGGGAGAGATAGGGAGATATAGGTTTAAGGTTTAGGGGCATTATTTAGGGTTTAGGGTTTATTGTTTTGGGGTCAGGGGTTCAAGTTTAGAGGTTTAGGGTTTAGGGTTTATAGAGAGAGGAATGATAGGGAGATAGAGAGTGAGGCACATGCACATGGCCAGGGACATAAGGAGAGAGATTGAGAGATAGAGGGATAGTAGAGATAGGGAGATGGGGGATAGATGGGAGATAGAGGTTTAGAGTTGCTTGGATTTAGGGTTTAGGGGTTTGGGGTTTAGGGTTGCTCAGGTTTGGAGAGAGAGAGAGAGAGAGAGAGAGAGAGAGAGAGAGAGAGAGAGAGAGAGAGAGAGAGAGAGAGAGAGAGAGAGAGAGAGAGAGAGAGAGAGAGAGAGAGAGAGAGAGAGAGAGAGAGAGAGAGAGAGAGAGAGAGAGAGAGAGAGAGAGAGAGAGAGAGAGAGAGAGAGAGAGAGAGAGAGAGAGAGAGATGCTACAGAGAGATAGGGAGAAGGATTGAGAGCCAGTAGAGGGACAATATTAGAGATAGGGAGATATATAGGGGTTTAGGGTTTCTCAGGTTTAGGGGTTAAGGTTTAGGAGCATTATTTAGGGTTTACGGTTTAGGGTTTAGAGGTTTAGGGTTTAGTGTTTAGAGAGAGGACCAATAGCTGGGAGATATAGAGAGTGAGGTACATGGCCAGAGACATAGCTGGAAGAGATTATAGGGATAAATATAGAGAGTGAGGGACATGGCCACAGACACAGGGAGAGAGATTGAGAGGTAGAGGAATGATAGAGCTAGATAGAGAGATAGGGAGATATAGGTTTAGGGTTCCTTGGGTTTAGTGTTTAAGGTTTAGGGGTTTGGGGTGTAGGATTTAGGGGTTTAGGGTTTCTCAAGTTTAGGGTTTATGGGTTAGGCGTTAGGGGTATTATTTAGGGTTTATATATGTTTTAGGGGTTAGGGGTTAGGGTTTACTAGGGTTTAATGGCATTATTTAATGTTTAGAGGTTTAGGGTTTAGGGGCATTATTCAGGGTTTACGGTTGCATGTCAAAAGAAGTCTATCTCTCTCTCTAAATCCCTCAACCCTAAATAATGCCCCTAATCCCTAACCCCTAACCCATAACCCCTAAACCTGAGCAACCCTAAACCTCTATCTCCCTATAATCTCTCCCTTATCTCCCTCTCTCTAGCTATCATCCCTCTACCTCTCAATCTCTCTCCCTGTCTCTCTAGACATCTCACTCACTCTCTATCTCCCTATCTCTCGCTCGACTATGATCTCCTCTATCTCTCCCAATCTATCTCCTCTCTCTCTCGACTCTACATACCTATCTATCTCTCCCTATCTCTTGCCTTTCTCTCTATCTCCTTATCTCTCCCCTCTGTCTCCTTTATCTCTCCCTATGATCTGTCTCCTCTCTATCTCTCTCTACCTGGCTATCTCTCCCTATCTCTCTATCTCTTGCCTCTCTCCCCCTATCATTCCTATATCTTCCTATCAACTCTCCCTTCTATTAATTCTCCCTCTCCCTTATCGATGAAGGAATTAATGAACAAGCATGGAAAACTTATACGACTCTCTCTCTCTCACTTCATCTCTGTCTCTATCTGTCTCCCTTATCAACAAAGCAAATGGAAACAAGAAAATTATTAGGACATGAAAAGAGGGTCGATGAGGATATAAATTGGCAGTCGGATGAAATGGAAACAAGCTAATAAAACTAAAGTTCATTGGATGGGAAGAATGATGAGAGGAGAGGTGGAAAATAATAAATTAGGGAAAAATTGGTGGGATCTAAAGGGAAATTGGAAAGGAAAAGGAAAACTAGGAAAGCTAGGAAAAGAATTTAACTAGCTAGGAGCTGGTAGATAATATATAGGTCAGAGAGAGAGAGAGCTAGAGAACAAAGAGTTGCTTGGGGTTAGTGGTCAGAGTTTAGGGGCATTATTTAGCGTTTCTGAGTTTAGCATTGCTCAAGTTTAGGGTTTAGAGTTTACTAGGGTTTAGGGTTTAGGGTTTAGGGGAATTATTTAGGGTACTTTGGGGTTTATGGTTTAGGGGTTAAGGTTTAGAGGTTTAGGGTTTAATGTTTAGAGAGAGAGGACCAATAGGGAGATATAGAGAGTGAGGGACATGGCTAGAGACATAGGGAGAGATATTGAGAGGTAGAGGAATGATAGAGATAGGGCTAGATAGGGAGATAGGGAGATAGAGGTTTAGGGTTGCTTGGGTTTAGTACTATTTAGGGTTTAGGGATTTGCAGTTTAGGATTTAGGGGTTTAGGGTTTATGGCGGGTCAGGGTCGGGTTAGGGCTTATAAGGGGCATTATTTAGGGTTTATGGTTTAGGAGTTAGGGGTTAGGGTTTAGGGTTATTAGGGGCATTATTCAGGGTTTACAGATCTTCAAGGATCTAGATAGTATGGCTATACACATTGCTACACATGTTGGTGGCTAGTTAGACACTTGGAACATCAACAACCACATGTCATGCTTCCATACACGTGTGCCACCTAATGACATTTGTACTACAAAACATGATCATATAATTGGCATTGTATGCATTTGACACATGGTCATGATGTCCACGTACACCACATTATGCCACAATGATCTACTAGTTGGTAGACCATACAAGTTTGAGTACATTTGTTCTCATCCCATCCATATAAGAAATGCACCATACAATATGTTGGATATTTGTCAACATCTACATGTAGAATAACTGATGTTATTATTGTACAAATGCCTACTTTGTACATTTTGTAGAGTAAAAGCGAGGTATATAGAACAAATTTTCATCTTACCTCTTTGTATATTTCCTTTGTTCATTTTGAATAGAAGTGACATATATGTTAGAACCCTTCTATATTTGAATGTGTTTTGGTTTACATATCTATTTTCCTTTATGTATTATATGATCTTATTAATTAGGTTAATAGATAATATAGGATTGTCCCTCACTAGTTCACCTTGGGAATTAGGTGAAATAACATCTGAGGTTGACTATAAATTAACAACATGGTGAGCATTTTGTTGATTTTCTTGCTTATTTTCACCTTTTTGAAAACTGAATTTTCCTATTGAAATTTTGAAGGATGAGATCGATATTTAAGTGCATTAGACTTAAGAATTTGATAGAGTATCAAAATCATCATTAGGAATTTGATAGTGTATCTTTGTTGACAAAGTTTGAAATCCAATAACATAATCATGATTGCACTCATTAATTTGATCCTTGTTTGATGCTCTGCTATTCCTAATTCAATCTATCTTAATAGTGAAGGAAAAT
This sequence comes from Cunninghamia lanceolata, assembly GCA_027924645.1. Lineage (NCBI taxonomy): Eukaryota > Viridiplantae > Streptophyta > Pinopsida > Cupressales > Cupressaceae > Cunninghamia > Cunninghamia lanceolata. The sequence goes on along the minus strand of BSBN01001465.1, from coordinate 3,005,074 downwards.
AAATACATGGGCAACCCATAGAGAAATTTGTCATCAATTTTGTTCCTCAAAATTGTCTCATGATATGGTGAAGGAAAAAATTACCAAAAATAAATTGTGATCATTATTCATCGACCCAAAAACTAATGCACTGTTAGAAATGTAGACACCTAAATCTTCCCATGGCCTAACATCACACCAGATCTATCCCACATCTCCTCTTACAATGTTAATTAAATAAATCATATTTATTTAATTAACCACTTTGATCATTCCTCCTAATATCAGTTTAATAAGTCATCCTATTTAATTAATAAATCTAACCGTTCTTCTGACATTAATTAAATATTAACCCTTCCTCTAAAGTCTCATCCTTAATTAAATAAATCCACATTTATTTAATTAAATCGATCACCCCCAACATTCCCCCACAACTAAATAAATACATATATATCATGTCCATTGTGAAACAATCTTGACTATTTTTGACTAAATGAGTATTTTTGTTTATTACCGATGTCCCACAGGTTAATTGATTATCTTTTGTGGTTATGCGAGAACAAAAGGAATGAGATATGGCACATACTGCATTTCTGCAGAGCATAAAAGAATAGTTTGCGGCTTGGCGGTAGGAAGCGGTTGATATGAAGAAGCTACCGCTACCCCGTGGATGGTTCATCTGATGCTTGCGGCTTGGTGGTGTTCATCTCACGCTTGGTAGTGTTAGTCTCTTCCCGCAGTCCCGCAGAGGTTTGAAAAGTAACTGGCGGCATTGCGGTAATAACACTTATCGTGTCCTTGCAAGGGTTTCAACTGAGGCCTGCGGTAGAGCAGCAAGAGGAGAATGTAATGGGTTTGTGCCCCGTCCATCCCGCGACAGTCACTCATAACATTTGTGGTTGGGCGGTAAACAGAAGGACATCAGGTAATAATTTCCCGCGGTCCCGCAGGGGTCAATCAAAGCATTTGCAGTCTGGCAGTAAAGGATGAAATAGAAGTGTAGTGGTTGTAAGCCACCGCTATCCTACGACAGTCATTCATAACATTTGCGAGTGGGTGGTAAACAGATGGACATCAGGAAATAATCTCCCGCGGTCCTGCAAGGGTCAATCTAAGCATTTGCAGTCTGGTGGTAAAGGATGAAATAGAAGTGTAGTGGTTGTAAGCCACTGCTATCTCACGATAGTCATTCATAACATTTGTGGGTGGGCGGTAAATAGATGGACATCATGTAATAATCTCCCGCAGTCCCGCAGGGGTCAATCTAAGCATTTGCAGTCTGGCGGTAAAGGATGAAATAAAAGTGTAGTGATTGTAAGCCCCCGCTATCCCGCATCCGGTCTGGCCGAGCCTTGCGGTGATGCGGTAAATGAAATAAATGGCAAGCACATTCAATGTGGGGTTGCGGTTATCGAGAATTGCTGTCAAATCTTGAGAAAGGAATTGAATGATGAGATTTCATGATCTCGTGGCACAAACCAGAGTAATGGTGATATGATGAACTCCTTGGATGAATAAGATTCAGAGATTTCTTGGCATTTGCTCATTTTAGAGAATTCACAACTTGGAGAAGGCACAACTAAGCTCAGTTTGTTTTCTACAAACTGTAATTGACTGGGTAAGTTCATTCCTACACTCTCTAATTAGAAGTTGGTGTATATTTCACTCTATTTTTCAGTTGCTGGTACTGGGGTTTCTTGTAATTACATCTTTTGTTATATAAAATTTCTCTTTTAAAAAAAGGTTGGGGCTAAGCTTTGGTGTTATATAGTAGGGGGGTTGTAGTCTGTTCTATCTCTGCTACTTGCAAAGTTCCCCAATCTGACTATGATGCTGATTGAAGATACAAATCTTGTTCTTATCCATTCTTGGATGGGTTTATTTTTAATTTTAAATACTATTCTTTTATTCCTATGTCTACCTACATTAATTGGCCATGTCAAGTTCATTTGCTCTTTCACTCTATTTTTTAGTTGCCGGTCCAGTAAGTTGAATTTTGAAAAACCCTAGCCTGTTCAAGTCATTAAACATGGTACCCAAGAGGTCTGAGTCTGCCAGTAAAGGTGATGAGCCTGTAGTTCCCAAGAAAAGACCACTTCAACAATCTCTGCTAAAAGTATTGCCTTGGTTCATAGACAAGGGTCCAAAGAAGATGTTCATAGATGCAGCAGAAGGGTGTCGGGATGCTACAATCCCTATCTCCGAGTGGGATTTGTTTTGGTATTTTTATGCAAAAAGGGATGGTGTCACGTCTCATACTTTGCATACTTGATTGAAAGGTTAAAATTTCAATAATTACATTGATTAGTTAAACTGATTCGCTTCGGCTATTTCCTTCGCTTCAGCTATATTGGGACTAACTCATTGATGGTCTTATGAGTTTGACTTTTGTATCCTTGTCGACGACAAGAGCATGGCTCAGGTAGGGGAGTCCTAGCTTCGTGGCAACATCTGACGGGTTTATCTGGGAATCCCATACACTTACGTAGTTTGATTTATCTTGCATTGCATTGCGTGTGTTTTCGACGAGTAATGCTTGCATGTTTAATTCATTGATTATGCTTTGCGTAATTATCGGAAGGATGACGATGCTCTCGTCTGGTCAGAATCATATGAATGTCTTTGATTGTCTTATTTTTCAAACTCGATACCTGTTTATGCAACAAAACGATAAGTTAGAATCTTAATAGATATAAGAAAATATATAAATATTGTTTAAAATTAAAATAAAATACTAACTTTATTCCTATATGGTTCTTATGAAAAGAATTTAGCTTGAGTAATAAGTGAATTTAAAAAAAAAGGAAAATATGTAGACCTAATAAAAGATATTTTATCATTATGATCTTTAGAAGGTATTTTTTTTAATTTGGTATACAATTGTATATTTTATTTAAATAAAAAATAAAATAATTTTTTTTAAAAAAAAACCTAAATCAATAAATATAATTGCTTAGAAACGTAATGCAAATTCTTGTTTTGCATTATATAATATGAAAAGGACTGTTCGGCATGCATACGCATGCAAATTAAGCAAAGAGAGAGTTATTAAAAGGAAAGTTAAATATAAGCGAGCCCTTGCATGAAGGGAGGGGGAGCATCGAATCAGATTTAGGTTAGAAGGTAATTAAAAAGAGAGACGTGGAAGGAAAAATAAGCAGAGGCGAACAAAAGGAGAGGAAGGGAGCCACTATAGAGCAGGATAACAGGAGGAAAAGATAACGAAGAACTTGCAAGAAAAGATTTCAATTTTTCTTTAGATCGGCCTTTTCCATAACAGGTATTCATCTTTTTACAATCTATCTATGCCATGAAAACAATATCTTGTGTAATTAGAGTATTTTCTAAAGCATAGACTCCAGAGAGAAATGTATTCTTCTTTTGGGCATTCATGATACCATGTTAGGGTAACTCGCATTGGCATTTTTGCTTACTCTTGTTAGATCTCTGCTGTGTTCCGGCGTTGCCTCAAAACCAAACTATTATGACACCACCGTAAGCTAAAACAAATCAATCCTTTAAAACCATTACTAAATCGGCAGTAGAAAACCTTGTGTGAAGTTCGTGCCTCATAAGATCTTGTCGTGTTTCGTTGCCATCGTTTGTTTTGTTCTTTTTGCTGTTACACCTAGAAATAAAATTGCTGAGCACTGCCTCAACAGCCCTGCTAGAGGATACACTCCAATCAAGTCGTTAATAAATTGAGAGTGACCCAGCATGGTTAAAGTTTAGCTGCTAAGTATGCCGTGGTCTGGCTTTTAGTATATACTGATCACCGATTTGTAACCAACACACTTAAGCCAACGATCTATGGTATAAAATGAGTCCATCGTTGCTATGGTATAATGTATACCTTAAAATAAAAAGACAATATTAATAATCATGTCATAAACTCATCACCAGGCGATTTGATATTAGACGTCTACAGTTTTAACCAATCCAACATAGATGTAGCAATCATTTTAATGTGCTGACCTCTGATTTTGACGGCGTCCTCTGTAAAATAAAGATTAACCTCAGATCTTGCATCTACGTTGTTTTTTTTGGAGCTGCTGAGTTTTTTTTTTTTTTAATGAGTTGTAACTTTTACGTCGCTGGGTGCTTGGTCTGTAATTAGGCTGTGATTAAGCCGTGTAACTCACCTAGATATGATGAAGAGTCCAGTGAGTGAAAATCCATTAGTCGTCTATGGTTATTAGAGGCAGAAACATGATTTTATGATAGGCAAAACTTCTCCCTAGATGCCTTCTTTTTTTTGTGCAAATAAAATTGCATGTCACCTTATCATTTGTTGGCCCCGATAAATTTTTGTTCTCCTATTGTACAGCATTAACTGGAAATCACCATTGTAACTTCAGATCAACCCTAGTAATACAACTATTCGGCTGAGTCCAATCTTTTTCTTTCTTTTACCTTATAAAGACTGACAGAAATCTGAAACCTCCGTTGAAAGTAGATCGCTTTTAGACTATCGATTGGATTACAAAGAGATAGTGCTTAGAATTTTATTTAATTTCCTTTTTATAAAAATGTGTTCCTTGTAATTCCTAGTTAATTATATGGAACCATGCCTTTAAGGATTGGTTATACTTACAAACAAACTGCCCTGAGTAATAAACAAATCTACGACCTTTGGAATATTGTGAGATGCCTGATAACTATGGGTAGCACCAAAGTAAAATAAATAAAAATTGACTCCTTTGTATACAAGGACTTTATGATATAGATAATTGTTCTAACACTCCTAATGGGATGATAATTGAATCAGAATAAACTATTGTTTTATACTAAAATGAATCATTCTTTTTGTGCTTAAACATAGCTTCGCTCAAATAGAGTTATATTCTTCTCATTGAATTATGTTATGAATTAGAAATAAGTAGATCTCTTAGTTGCCGTCTTAGATAAGTTTTCGTCGAAATGATGAATAATATGCATGGAGTGAGATAAATTACTTTGTTTTCTTTTTCTTTCCTTTTCTCTTCTCTTGTCTTGTCACTTGATTAGATTATTGGAAAGAATTGTCTTCCGGGACGGGTATCGAATGTGGGTTATTAGGGAAGTAAGTTTCTTTTTCAAACTTGCATGTTGTTATTACGGAGTAACGCTTTGGCCAAAGCTAACAGAATGTTGAAATAGACATGCACCATTGAAATAGATGGACTTTTCCTAGCTATACATTGTATATTTTTTTCCTACCACATCCTATTGATGAGATGCTGCATTCATATTAGTGATGCATGTAGATTGATAAGCACATACTAGATTCCACCCTGCATATGTTTCCAGGTTGCTAGGCTCTTCGAGCAGGGTCTGGCATCCTTAAGTTTGAAGGATACCGGGGAAGCGCAAGCTTCGTGGTTGGGCGGAAAAAGCACCTGAACCATGTTCTTGTCCTTCGACGCAGCAGATGGCCGGTTGGTCGATGGCAGTCGAGGACTCCTTGATAGATTTATTTGACATTTGATGATAGTGGTACTTCTTGTATATAATGATTGTAAGGCTTGATGCCATTATTCGACACTTGTAATATTATTTCTACATACTCTGTAAATGACTTCAGATGTATCTTTACATGCATTGTAATTATGGTTGTACTTTTACTTTTGAATCTGAAAACTTACTTGGACTCTTGAATGTTATCTTATATAATTCCTTTGGAACGATGTTTAGAAGTTATTTTACCGTATGTGATTTTACTATCAGTAAATCTTTGTTTTACTCCAGTTTCTTGAGATGTGAATTTTTAGTACTTTACAGATGGCGAGGGACCAGTGGGAAATCCATGGAAATTGGATTTGGCAAAGTTGGTGGTGCCCATTGTATTTGTGGATGTGGAATTGATTAGGGTACTAGGACAATTTTACCATCTTGCCACTAAAACAGTTAAAATGCAAAATGGATTGCCATTGGTGACAGTAGACAAGAATGCAATTGTTGATTGTTTTATGTTGAACAAGCAAGCTCTCACTCAAGTGGATTTGCAGAGATTTGAACGAGATTACACAAGCCTAAGGAAAACACTTAGGAGAGATGAATTGCCAATATATATGAGAAGGGGGCCAACAACAAAAAAAATTGAGATTCCATCAAATGCTATTGAGCCTTTCCCTGTGGAAGAATTTGATGTATATTTCAAGAGAACCTATTTTGCATTGTGCCAAGTCTTGGGAATTGATGCACAAGGAAGAATGCCAACTAGCCTAATGATGATGGCTATGAAAATACAACATCCAGAGGTGAACGCTGAATACGACTTTGCATCTCATATTGAGAAAAAACTGCATGAAGGATTCTTCTATGTGAAGGAGAATAAGCAACCCTTAGATTTCAAATTCTATTCTTTATTGTGTCACTTGCTTCTATATCAGAACAGAGGGAGATGGTCAAGCAAAATGGATCTGAGTATGGTTGATGAGAAAGGACAAAGATTGCCGACCTAGTTTTGGTGTTATAAGTGGGATTCCTATTGCTGGAATAGTAACTACATTGTATTTCATGATTTGTTTGTTGTCAAGACATTGAATTCTCTTGGTATCTGGTTTCCTAGGTTGACTAAGGAAGTTAGGGTAATGCTGAGGCCGCTTGCACACAAACCAGAGTAGAGCCACAACCATAATTTTGTTGATTGGTTTTTTATGTCAGATCATACTATAATTAGAGTGTAAGGTTGCCCCCAGCCACCTCACATATTGCCAAAATTTGTATCAGACAGAATTGTATTCATGGAGTTTATGTGGCAAATGATGTGGATGGAAAAGGAGGTAATGAAAAGATAAAAGAAAGGTAGATTTCTACCCGATGCTACAATTTTTGGTGATTGGTCTATTGGATCTGACACTCTTGAAAATTTGCAAGCCTTTTTAAAGGTGAAATATTCTTTGAAATTGGATATTGAGAGGAATTGTGACCCTGAGGGTCATATGAATCTTGTGAGACAATCAATTCTGACTAAAATGGTTGTATCCCATCAGGTCCTGTTTGATGAGGATGTGATAAGAAATCTTGTCACTATTGATGAGGTATACAGTAGGAAGATAAAATGGGATATCTTGAAAAATATTGAAGATGAAAAGAAAAAGTAGAATCCCCTATTTCTTGGATTCTTTGTTGAAGAAAAAGACCCTTTGAAGAGAATTGATGGAATCATTGATAATTTTGAAAGTATTTATGGTAAATCTAAGAAGCAGTCTCCTAAGGCTACTAAACTTCCAGTGAAAAGGTCTGCAGGGATTGAGATTCATGAGTCTACTCCTGATGTTATGTTAGTGCAAGATCCACAGGTCCCATAATCACCACCAGCAAAGAAGCAGAGGACAGAAGAGGTATCTCCACTTGTCTCCTATGAAATGACTGAAGAGGTGGGGGATACTGATGAGGTGGCTAACATCTTGAGGCACATGGGAGATGAGCAAGAGGTTGATCAGCCATTGGTTGGTCAACCCACTGATGCACATAAGCCTGAGGCTAGGAAGGGTCAGCAAACCCAAGCTAAACCAAATTTGGAGGAGGATGAAAGGATTATAGCATTCATGAGGTTCATAGAAGATGACGACTTCATCAAAACTCTAGAGTTTAAGGATTTTTGGCTGAAAATGAAAATGAAAGAATATAATGAAAAAGTTGCAATAAATAAAATAGGTGCTGATGAAACACAACATGATCAAATCATTACACAAAATTCAAAGAATTGAAAGTAGATGAAATTGATGTAAGTCTAGAGGAGGCAAGACAAATAGTGTTGAAAAGTAATATGCTCATCATCCCTGGCCTTAAATTGAAAAAGGTATTTTTTCTTGACCAAGTTAGAAGTCAGGATGATCCACGACTTGTTTCAGAATTTGATTATGAAGATGGCATAAGTGGATGTGGTTTTAATCCAAAGACAGAGACCCTTGCAATCTAGACTACTCAGAAGAATACAAGCAAACCAAGATTGCTTGATATTTTTCAAGAAATGAGGGGTAGAGCTGTGGTAAAGACTTTACAAGATACATCAACAACAGAAGTAGTTGCTCTCAATGTTCATACTGTTATGTTTACTCATGTTGTTGTGAAGAGGTTAGAACAAAGGCTAACAAATTATGAGCAAACTCAGAAAGTAATGAATGATGAAGTAAACAAATTGTATTTTGAAAATGTGAAATTAAAGAAACAATTGCAAGCTGTGAATTCTTCTCAAGGTCAAGCCATTGTACCCTATTAGCCCCCTATGCCACAAACAACCAGTGATGTCACAATGTCTATTGAAGAATTTAATGCAACAAGATTGAAATTTGAAAAGGAAATTGAAAGTTTGAATAAACAAAATGAAATGACAAAGAATGAGGCAAAGATGAAAGTTTTTCAAATTTTTTAGAAAATTTTGGAGCATAGACTAAAATTGGTTATGGATAAGCTTGGGAGTGTGCATGATTGCCACTCTTCTTTATCTCAGGCCATTGAGCAATTAAAGATAAACTTTTCTATTTTGGATTTGTTGTTTAAAAAATGGCAACCCTATCATCACAATTTGGTTACGATGTGCTTAGTAGTGCAAAGGAATCTTGATGCCCCTACAGCTTTAAAACCCACTGAGAAAATAGTCAAAATGATCATTGATGAATACCAGTATGTGAATGGGGAAATCCAGAAGATGCAAGCAAAGGTTGAATCTTTTACTACGTTCAAGCATAAATTTATTCCTTTCATACTGACAAAAGAAGAGAAAATCAAAAGTTTTGACACATGGAAGATGAAATTCGGCCAAACAATATTCCAAGTTATAGATTTTTTGAAGAAGGATGGAGATGTCAGCATTCTCAGTTTCAACATGATATTGGACCGAGTAATTGTGTTGGATGTTGGGTATGCAAAATTTGTGATGGATGTCAGAGCTTTGCTTAATAAAAGATGGAAAGATCACTAGGAGAACTTGCTTTAGATTCAGGCTTACCAATGGCCTGGTGATTTTACAATATAGAAATGGGAGGAGAAATCTCTTAGAGATGAATCATCAGCAGCACAGGCTGAGGTGCAAAAGAGCAATGAGCCATATGATGGCATTAAATAGCACCAGCACATCTTGAACGCTCTCTTTTTGTCTCTTTATGTTTTCTTCATGTTTTCAAAATGTATTCAAATATATTTGAAAATCTAAATTGGACTTATAAAAAATAAATATTGTAATATCAAGGGTTAGGAATACAAAGAGCCATTTTGAATGTGAAAGGTCTGAAGCTTGTTGCTTCCTTTATAAAAGGAAACCAAGACCTTATGGCTCGGAATCTATCTGAGATTTTGATTTTTTGAAAGAGACATTGCACTACCTGTACTTTGAAGCAAATCAATATAAAAGTTGCTATTCTCTGGTTGTCAAGTTTTGGTTATCACTTGTTTGTTGAATTGAATTGCTAATAATTTATCTGGTTGTCTCCAATTTACTTTTTCTTTGTTATTCAAATCCAAAGAGACCCCTGCATTCACATTACAAAAGAGGATAGGTGATATTTATCAAACTAAAATTATAAAGTAATAAGTTATATCTCAAAAGATGTTTATATTATTTAAAAATGAAGGAAGGATATTCTACTGTAGAACATTTTGACACCTTTAATATGATTTTGAGTCAAATAGGTTCAATAAATGTTAAACTTGATGAGGAAGACAAATGTATCTTCTCACTTTTTTCTTTACCCAAAAATTAGGAGAACAAAATGCTTGTTATAAATGGTAGTGTTGCAAAGGTGACTATGAAATCCTTTATTGTTACAATGCTCAATGGAGATATGAGGAGAAAGTTCAATGATGAAGGTCCTAAGGATGCCTTGCATGTTTCGCAAAGGCCCAAGGACAAAAGTGGATCTAAAGGGGAACTGCATAAATATCAATCCAAGTCAAGAGGAAAATCTAGAATCCCTAGGAAGATAAGAGTAAAGTTTTGGAAATATGGAAAAAGAGGACAAGTGAAGAAGGAATACAAAAAATCAGTTAATCACTACCGCAATCTAATGATCATTATTCTAGTAGAAAATCCTAGTTTTCATTCTTTTTTCATAATGCATTAGTGATGCAGAGGTAGGAGGACCAAAACTATCCTCAATAACATTAATAAATCAAATAACTAATCCAATTGCTTTGGTCAGGTTGAAGAGAACATTAATACATATTTTTCCTCCAATTTTCATGAAGATCCAATGGTAGGAGAGAAAGTTATGACTCTTTTCCCAAAACTACAAACCCTAGGCAGCGTTCAGACCTGCCCTCACAAAAATTGCAATATCTCTCACAAACCTTAATGAAATAATACCAAACCAAAATAATTGTAAACTAGAAACACATATATTTCCATCCATCTATTATATGCATCAATGTGAGGCCGTACCAAGTCGTACTATGCATATTTTCAGACTGTATTTTCAAAAAATTAAACTTTGCAGACCTACCCTCAATAAAAATGCCATAACTTATTCAAATCTTAATGAAATTTGATGCAACAAAAAGAAATAGAAATTAGACTCAATATTATTTCCAACCATATATGGCTTTCCCCTATATATGTCCATACAAAACCATACCAAACGCTGCAACGGGACTGTTGCAGGGAAAATCAGAAAATTACAGTCCATAAAACACTCATATCTTTCACAAAACTAAATCAAAATGCATGGGACAAGAAGAAAATGGAAGGTGGTTGAAGGATCTAACATTTTAAATCCATTAGACATCCATGCAATTCTGTACTGGGCCGTACAATAGCAAAAGACAACAAATTTCTGAAGGAAAATACAGGAAAACAGTGTTTTTTCTCATTCCATGCTCAAATCTTCAACCACCCATGAATTCTTCATGGTTACAAGGCCTTTTAAAGGCATTAAAACATGTCTCTTTAGTTCATAACTGACGTGGAGTGAACCAAGAGCCAAATGACTCTTCACCTTCCAAGTTTGCATCTTTTTTCCAATTTTACATTGACAACCTTTACATGGTTTGAATATTTTGCATTTTTGAAACTCCTAATGAACTAACCACATAAAAATGACTTGATTGACCTCATTACACTATGGAATCATTTAAAATTTAATCAAACTCCTATAGAAGCATCAATTTATGAAGGTGCTCCTGCACCAATTAGTTAATCACACACTTCACATTTGACATCATGCTAAAAAGATCAAATAAGTTTTGTATTTCTTCTCAACTATTTCATTTCTCTATCTTAATTACTTAATATCTCAATATTTTATTCTACTCTCAACTCCTTGTACTTTAAAGTTTAATTAAATCTAGGATTGGACTTAAATCTTCTATTATAGGGTATGATTTATTTCCCTACATTTTTTTGAACTCGCAATTTCCATGCCTATGTTTAGGATAAAAAAAAGATTGATTTTTTATTTTGAGATTTTTGTGGTTTGCATTTGTTGGAAACAACCCAATGCCTTTAATTTTGCATTCCTAAGAAACGTCTATAATCCTTATGTCCCCTTCAACAAAGTACTAGGTCAAACCCTCACCTTGCAAACATGACTACCTCTTTCTCCTACTTCCTATGACGATCACATGTTGCATTCTAATGATGAAGAAGAATATTATGATCATGATGTCTTTATTAAAAATGTTGAAAATGAATAGAAACATGAGATCGTTGATAAATTGAAATATTTGTGCAATCAATTAGCTAATATAGATGATAATATGTCCACTTCATATTTCATTGATGGTCTTATTCAAGTACTTATCACAAGATAACATGGAATAGATAAAATTAAGGATATATATGAAAAATAATTAAAGATAAACAAATTCCTCATGTGGTAGGCACGGTCTTTCTCTTCTGAAAATCATTCCCTTGTATATATTTTTAAAATCCAAATTTGTTTTTCTATTTTAGGAGCAGGGTTTAAAGATTTATAGAAAACATTAATCCAAATCATCTGCCAGATTGGGTTAAGTGAAGTGGATGATTTAATTGACAAAATTACACAAGCTCCTTAATCTATTCTGAAGTCACCAGCAAACTTGAAAGTAAATTGTCATTGGTGAAACAAGGTAACGTCCACTATTTAAGGAACTTGATGAGCTTATCCTTTGACCTATATCACTTAATACTTCCATCACATAAGGATTATCCATTAACAAGTTATGAAGAACATCAATCAATTCATTTAATTAACATTATTGCCAACAATTCATACCAAAGATTGAACAATTTAAGGATATTGCAATAGGTAATTTATCAACAACTGAACAATCCATTTATTTAACATTATTGCCAACAATTTAATCATCCTTTTTTAAACACGGATTGCAAATAATTCTAAAAATTTAGAAGTCTTGGTCATTAACATTATTGTCTGCTACAATGTCATCCAGTGCATCATTGTCAATGTTCATATGTTCTTTCAAGTATTTAATATTATCATCATCCTCATGTTGACCCATCTTCATCATCATTGAAATCTGACTGTAGACCATCTGTATTGTTACCAGATGTATTTGGATCATCATTTTGTATACCATCCATATTGTTGTCTTCCATAACATCATCCAACTCTGGATTGTTGTCTTCTTGTGCTTGAACATAACCATCTTCAACATCATCATGGATGTCAATTTCTTCGATGTTCTCTAATCCCTCTCTCTCATTTTGTTGGCCATAATTGTTTTGCTCAATATCCACTAATGCATTGTCAAATACATGCCTTAATCTTGGATCATAATGTATGACAAATTTCCATTTTGGGTCCAAAATATCTTCATAGAAAAATACTTACACATGAATGACATACATATATTAGACGTATGGTATAACCATTTTATTGATTAATAAACACATGTATATATTCGCAATAAACTATGAATTAATAGATTAATGATCACTATCGCTTCTTATTTGAGTTAAAGAAATACCTGCTCATAATGAATTGGTAGAACATAAGGCTCCTTATCCTCCGGTAGGAAACATGAGGAATCTAGAGAAAACAATCCACTATGGGTATCATGTCTTCGTGTCCTCTCAAATGCTTCATACCATCTACACTTAAAAATACAACATTTAAAAGAGCGGTAATCCAACTCAATAATTTCTTGTATTTTCCCAACATATTGTAGATTCCCTTCAATTATATTCTTATCTTTTGAGCTTGATCGATTGAATTGCTTGAAGTCAACCATGATGCCACAATCGAAGGATCATCTCTTTACATCTACACTTTCTAAATGATAATGTCGACCATATGCCCATATTGCTGGATATTTCCTCACCTGTGAAAGACCATTTATTTCAGTGAAAACAAATATAATGATGAATATTAAAATAGTTAATAGTGTCAAAGCTGTAAGGAAACAACATTTTGTAAAATTCCAACTGTACCTTTCTTTCACATCCTCTAGACATGTTGATTTCATCTTCTGTTATGTTTGAATCTATACCTACATCTTCTATTTGATTTTGAATTTGTTTAATAACCCATTCTAGTGTGCAATCTTTTCCCCATTCCCCGAGTAGATCAGTGGGAAGTGGAGTATTCCTTAGGTTCGATCTCTTAAATTATCTCCTTGCTTCTAACACTTCTTCTCTCTCTTTTTATCATACAGATTCATAAAGTCCATGTGGTACAAAATGAACTTGTCGAGTATAGCACTTTCGTCTACACCTATTACATGTCAACATGTTTATTTCAAACTCCAAATGTCATGCTGTTAATTTGACAAATAAATTACAGAGTAAATTAATGATTGCAAGAAAAAAACCACACTGATCATGAATTTACTTACTAATTTCTACTTGAACACCATTAGATTGTGGTTTTTCTCCATCAATAATATCTGATGCTCATTCTTCATCCCAGAAGCATGGCCCATCTTCAAAATCCTTACCAAGGAATTCACACAAGAAGAAAAATGCTTCATTCAATACATACCCTTCAACCATGCAACCCTCTGGATGTGCCTTTTGTCGGACATATCTTTTTAGAGTTTTCATATACCTCTCAAAGAAAAACATCCACCTCGTTGATACGACACCCGCCAATTCAATGTCATCGACTAGGTGTATAAGTAAATGGACTTGTAGGTCCATGAAACTTGTAGGGAGCTCCTTCTCAAATACACATACAATTTCTGCAATTTCCTTCTTCCATTTTGGCACTTCACATTCGTGGATCTCCTTGGAGGTCACTCACCTAATATAAGAATAGTAAATTAGTATGAACCTTTAGTCAAAAATTAAAATGCAATATAATATATTTGTCTCTCACACATTAACCACATACCTTGTAAATGCTGACAATCGACTTATGACATTCCTTAAGTCAACTGTAAAACAGGAATCCCCCCTAATTGCCAATGGCATGATATGCTATGAAACACATTTATGAAAAGGTCATTAGTAATTTTTTTTCATACAACATAACGATATCAAAATATATTTAGTTCTTAATCAATATTAACAGTAAATGTTAAATGATGATATTTAATACCTTCATAAAATTATGAAAATCATGTGTTTTAAATCATGTGATATGTCCATCAACTATAAAAGCTTTAGCCAATGATGACCCATAGCTAGTAGGTGTCCTTATTAAACGGATGACATTTTTTAGTTGGTCTAGCTCTTTTTTTTTTCAAAATCTATGGAGCTTCTACATATGTTTCATTTTCCCTGTTTGGCCACAAATGTTTTCTATCAGTTTTGGTACGCGAAAGAGCAATATCTCTCCTTGAAGACAAGATGTCCTTCTCTTTGCCTGATATATGTCAAAATATAGAATCTAGGACATTTTTGAAGCAGGGATTTTTTAGTGGTGAATCTTCGCCAATTGGCGAATAGTTCATTTTCGCGAATGAGGAATTGGCGAATACATTACCACCGGCGGGGGGCCAATTCACCCGATTTTTACGAATTTTTGGTCAAATGCGTTTCAATTCACCACCCTATTAATTTTTGAGTCATTTATAGTTAGTATTTTCGCCACGGTATACTACGCGGTTCTAACGGTGATTCACCTAGAATTTCGAAGGCATGTTTTAATTCACCGACTTATTCACCAATATCATTAAATGGTTGACACGCATGAGGATCCAATTTGCCAATATCATTAAACGGTTGGCATGCACAAGGACCAATTTCGCCAGTATAATTAAATGGTTCACATGTATAAGGACCAACTTCGCCAATACCATTATAACTCTATTCTAATTGTAGGGCCATATTCGCCTAGAAAATTACTATATATGTGTTTGATTGAGGTCCATTTCACCTAACATTTATAAGTGTCCTATTAATAGTACGCATGAATCACCATATTATTATAATAGCATTTGAAAATCCCACGTTATTCGCCAAATATGCATTGATATAAATGCATTTGAAACTCTAATTAATCCTTTAAGTTTACACATTTTGTTCAGCTCAGCGCTCGAATCCTTGATTCATTTCGGATCATAGAGAAGTTACCACTACAGGCATTGGCGAGTCACTGAAGGTAAGTGATCATTTCTTTACAAGTTTACTGTGTAATAATATAAGATTCATGTTGATTATTTGTGTCTTTGTTACATATGATATTGATTGAGTAGGAATTAGGACTAGGGAGATATCTTAATCTAGGAGTCTAGGACCCAGGGATCTATATTCTATCATCTATGATTGCATCTTGAACAAAATGACATTATTTCTGTAGCTTTTAATTCATGAGAGATGTCAAGCAAGAAGAAGTTGTCTGAGGGTGGTGAAGGGACTCAAGATGAAGGGAGGTCAAGGCCATCAAAACGGAGAAACAATAACATAAAGTCATACTTTGGCAATGTTGGCAATCCATCGGATGTAGCTACAACATCAGAACCTGTAACATCTATTGACTTGCATCACAATGGCACGGATGAAATTCTAGGGAATACCCAATGTAGCAGGAATGATGACAATGACACCGATGATACTCTAGGGAATACCCAATGTACCGGGATTGATGAGAATGCCACAGATGATGTTCCAGGGAATACCCAATGTATCGAGAATGATGAGAATGTCGTAGATGATGTTCCAAATCCAGGGAATACCCAATGTACCGAGAATGATGAGAATGCCATAGATGATGTTCAAGGGAGTACCCAAGGTAGCCAGAATGATGACAATTCCACAGATGTTGTTCCAAGAACAAATGATAATGAAGCTAATGAAGTTATAGAAATCAATGAAGATGAAGATCCTGCAAGTGCACACAAGGGTAAAAGAAAAGCCAAATAAAAAAATAGGCATGAGTGGGAAATGTCAAAGAATTTTCAAATTGATTGGGTGTCAAAATTCCCATTCATTGAACCAGTGGAGAATAAAAACAAAGATGAACCTCCCACATAATGCAAGTGTAAGATTTGCAATTGGAAATATCATAGGGAGAAGAGGTTGCAGTTAAAACTTGACACCATGGAAAAACATATTGGCAAAGTTTATGAAAAACAAATCATAGATGGACAGGAAAAATTAGTGATAAGATGGAAAATGAAGGAAGAATGTCTTCATGTAAAGAATGCCTTCGAATATGAAGCACATTTGCAAAGAAAGGTAAAGATTCATGCAGGTGGAGGTTCAATTGAAGCTCAATTTAGAAATATGATAGGATAATTACAAATGGCAAAAACTCTTCAGTTGGGTGTTGTTTTTCATATTTTGAGCAGAGGGCATCCTATGACAGACTACCTTGAATATAATAGTTTATTATCTTTTATGGGCGTTCCTAATTTTCCCAACACACACATGTCAATAAACAGTGGATGGTAATGGACAAGTTCTCTTGCTGAGGTGGAAAAATGTGATTTATAGGAAAAAAATAAAAGAGTCAACTTTTATTGCATTATCTCTAGATGAAGTTACAACAACAGATAATACTTCCTGGGTATGTATGCATGTGTATACTATGGAAAATCATGTCCACCAACCTCATCTACTCTTTGTTTATAAAATGAAGGAGAATGCAACATCACAAAATCTATTTGAGATAGTTAAGAAATCTTTGAATGAAATTGGAGGTATGGATGACTATACAATTACGAGAAAGTTGGTGTGTGTAGGGGCGGATGGAGCTTCGGTAATGCAAGGTCATAAGAATGGTCTGTGTGTGAAGCTACAAACTTATATTTCACCATACATGATTGGCATTCACTGCATGGCCCACAAAATGAATTTAGCATTTAAAATTGTGAGCAAGTTTCCTGCAGTATCAAAAGTTGAAGATCTAGTCCATGAGCTCTACTCATCCTTCTATCGAAGTCCCAAAAGGTTTTTGGAATTTCAACATTTTGTTGAGGGAATAACTGCAGAAAATAAGCTTCTTAAGGATGTTGATACCAAATGGATCTCCTTGCTTGAACTAGCTAAAAGGGTTTTTGCAGAATATCAATCCTTGATTGGTTTAATGTACGAACATCGCTTCACAGTTGACAGGGCTCTTGACCTCTTACATAGGTTAAGTGACATAGAGACACTCCTCGTTTTAGCTGGTATTCTTCCCATGCTGGAGGAAATGAACATGCTTGTGAAAAAAGCCCAAGCAAGGACTGTGTATATTTCTAAATATACTAGACTGCGTAGAATGATATGCATGATCCTCAATAATCTATATCTATCAAACCAGTCCTTCATAAGTCCAAAATTTAGCAGCTAGCATTTGATAACAAATGTGACCAATAATGCTAATTTTTTACTATTTAATGGTAGTGGGGAGTTATGTGTCTCTGTAAAGGGATTTGAGATACCAATGTACTATTTAAACAAAGTCAAGCGCACTATCAGAGAAGAACCTATTTCAAGGGAAGCTTTTGATAAGATTGTTAATTTTGTAAGTACCACTTTAAAGAGTATTGTGAGATCTCTTTCCTTGGAGATTAGAGATCTTCCCTCGTGATGAACTGCTTTAAGCCATGTCTATAGTGTATCCTCAATATTGGGTCAACTATGAGCCAATTGATTTTCGCAACAAGATAAAGACCTTAACAAGTCATTTTTGCAAAAGTATGGAATTCAATGGACAAGTAATAGAAGGAATTTTAAATCAAACTAAGCTCAGTGATCAATCAGGTCGATTTACAATTTCAATGAGGGAACATTTTAAACTCATGGAGGCTCCCCACCAACATAGATTGATAACAAAGCTTTGGGCAACCTTAAGTCAAAGCGAATTATTGCCTGATGCATTATCAGAATTTTTCAAACTTGCTGATTTATGTCAAACCATGATATTGGGGTCAGTGGAGGATGAGAGAGTTTTCAGTGCATTGGGGTTCTTGAAATCAAAGATAAGAAATAAACTTGACAAGAATTTGGAAAATTGCTTGAGGATGTATACAACTAGACATGATATCTGGATTTTTCCTTTTGATAGGGCACTCGCAATCTGGAGGTCCTCATGTGAAAGAAGAAGGTTGTGCAACACTTCAAACAATAATAGCATATAGGACAGTGACACGATGAATACCAGTGCCACATGTAGTGGTAGTGCTGATGATGAGACGCTCTTAAGTGGAGATATGGAGATAGAAGAAACTGAAGAACATGATCAGGATGATTCTAGATATCATGGTCGCAGGGAGGATCTGAATGACGAGATGATTTGGCAATTTGAAGAGATTTAGAAGCTACTAGGTATTTATATTGTATTACATGTTCCAAACTCCAAAATGTTGTTGATGGCATTTTATTTCAATTTGTCCATCTGTGATGTACATTTTTTATTTTCGATCAAAAAAATTACCATTTTCATTTATTATTGTGTGATTCTGATAATTTTACAAGCATTCAACTAAATGTGAAGTAATTTTTCTTCTCTATAATCACAGTAGTGTTTCATTTGTTTTCCTTTATTGCATTGTGATGGTTTTTAAAATTCCCAGGCTCTAGCTCTTGTAAACTATACAATAACGCATTGCATTACCATACTTTGATCAGTTCCTAAACCAACTCTACTTAAGAATCCTTGTAATCACTCAGAACACTCAATATCTTCTTAAAGCATTAAATTTACTCTAAGTATAACCATTAAGATAAATATTCAAACACTAAATTTAGGTTCCCCGGTCATAGCGTTTTACCAATTTTAAAATAGCAAACACCAGCAAATTGTTCCACGATGTCCAGCAGAACATCCTGATGGTGCTTCCTTAGGATTTAGGGTTTTTGGTTTGCTTGGTTTCATCTATTTGAATTTTGAATCCCTAAAATTCTAAGTGTTTATGCTTTGTGCTTCCTACACTTTTTCTTCTTTCCCTCTATTAACTATCTGCCGAAGGTTACCAGTCGCTTCAGTCACAACTTAATGTCTTCACACCCGTGAGTTGACCAGCCCCTAATCCTAGCCTTACCTTCTATTGCCCATAAAAATCAAAGCCTTAAGTCTTAGGTTAAAGCTTAATAAAGCACATTTCGTATCTTCACAACACCTTTTTTATGATGTCACACCCCCCATCCCGCGACGATGCGAAATGACTGCCATTTGTCAACCGATATGATAGTGGTCCACGAAAGAACTTTTGATCCAATGGCTGCGCTCCATCGCAGAGGTATCTCTCTGAGGGGAATATTTGTTGCGCTACCCCGAGATGGCGACACGCGGTGCTCCTTTATTAAAGAATTGAAAAGCAAGGCCCCATGTGTCTGATCCAGACAAAAAGGTGATGTGATCTACGAAGAGGGTACAACTAATTTGGCTTATTCTAATTGGTCAAGGTCTTTTCAAACATGGTGACGAAGATTTTCAAATCTAGTCACGTGATCTCAGCTGTTGATTGCAAAACTGAAGGAAAGGATCAACGGCCCCATTTCAAATTTCCTACGAATGAGGCTTTTTTAACTATCCACAGCATGATCTTATTAATGGTCATCACTACCACCATTAATACTGCAAATGGCAAGAAATCCAACATTATAAGGGCATAATTTAAGGCATTGTCTATCATTTTCAAGAGCATAGTTGCATTCCTAGCGAAAGGAGCTTCAAAATGAGCAAGTTGATGTGATTCCAAGCCTCTGTTAGCGTCAAAAACCAGTAAGTGGCTTCTATTCCTCTGTGTCTCATCAATTCAGCTATTCGTTCATTTCAAAGTGTTAAGAAGTAATTTATAGTTGCAGAAGCCCTAAGTTAATTACATAAACATATTTTAGGAGGATGAGTCAGTCTAGTCAACCTTCCACCTCAAAATGTAGTCTAGACGAAGACCTCATGATCCAACATCCTGGGTCATTGAGGAAAGTTGCAACAGGGCTAGGACAAGTAGGAAAAAATAATAAAATCTATGACTTGTGAGCGAATTGTAGAGATGCTAGGATACCTGTATCAGGGTGGAGCCTATTTGAGCATTAGCATAACAGAGAAGACTATAGAGCCCCTATTTGCCATGCCTAGAAGCTTGATTTGGCCAAGTTGATTTGCCCCAATGTCTTTGTCAATCCAAACCTGGTTAGAGCAATTGCAAGTAGATATGACCCCAAAACTAGGTCTGTTCTATCTGGAAATGGTTCTATCATAATTAGATTCACAAAACCCTATATTTCAACTGTGTTCAATTTAGACCCTACTTCCAGTATGCCCATTGACCTGAATGCCTTAAGAGAAAAGTATAAGATTGACAGATATGCCTATAGATCATTCAAAATGGCCAAGCATAGACCAAGGGGAGTTGATGGAGTCCTAGTAAAAATTTCTGACAAAGAACAGGAGCCCTTCCATTGTAATTTGTTCATGGAATATTTTGTCAGAACTTATCATAGTTTATGCCATGTGCTTGGGAGGGATGCAGCTGACAGAATGCTAGTATCCTTGATGATGATGGCAGTTTGCATTCAAGATCTTGGAACTAGACATCCATATGAATATGCGGGTTACTTGGCTGAGAAAATGCACAAGCAGATGGTGACAATAAAAAACAACCTATATATTGTAGGTCCCCATGTGGAATTCACATGGTATTCTTTGATGTGCCACATGATCCTAGTCTCTCTGTCACGCCATTGCCAGTGGCATAAAGATTTACATGTGAGGATGACAGATGAACAAGGCAACATGATGCCAGTGCAAATGTGGACTTGCATGCTTGACATGCATTTTAAGGATGCTAGTTATGTTGTTTTTGAGGAGCATTTGGTAAGGAAGGTCTTAGGTTTCTTAAAACCTGAGGGGGACAAAATACCTAAAGAAGTTAAGGATTTATTGAGACCTTTGGAAAGAGCCCCACACTTGAACATAGAACACAACTGAGGAGATTGGTTTCTGCATGCAAAAACTACTTGCATCAGGATTTATGGTTGTGAGGCTCCACCTTACACTCTGCCTAAGTTTGTGCCAAAGAGGCTTGCCTTCATGGAAATGATAAGGCAGTTAAATGAAGTTGATAAGGAGCATTTCAAAAAGCACAAGAAGGGGTTACTCATCCCTACTTCATTCATGCTTAGTGATTTTATAACAATTGATAAGAATGGATTAGATCAGATTGGCTCCATGCTTCAGTGTTACATGATGGATACGGAGCAAGTGAGAGCATTTGACCCTAAGGGTTTTATTCACAAAACAAGCTTGAAGGTCAGTAGGTTACCCCCACCGAGTCATCTTCGATGAAGATATAGTAAGAAACTTCTAGTCAATGCAGGAGATATATCTTTTGAGAAATAAATGGAATGCAGTCATTGAGGGAGAGAGGATGAAGAGAAATGCCAATCCTGCATACCCTAAGCCTTTTGCTGAAGTGCAAGATCCCATAAAGAGAATTGAAATGATCTTTGCCGAGGTAGATGAACTGATAGCTAGTGCACCTACAGGTGAGGAGAGGCTATCTTACCAACCAAGCATTTCTAGGGGTAAGTATGTAAGAGAAGAAGAATCCCTTGATTCCCCTGCTCCAAAGAGAGCAAAAATCATTGACCTTGAGGCAGAGGTGGAGATAGAAGTTGAGGAACAGATGGAAGAAGCAACAGAAGATCAAATTTAGGAGCCTCCTCATTAGGTGAGTTCCCCATTAAGGATAAGGCCATACTCTTCACCAGATAATAGGTTGACAAGGTTAGCAATTAACAATGAAGTTGATATAGAAGATATAAGAGTACTGGCATGTAACCAATTTATTGCAAATGCTGCATTTGTCAGCACACTTGAATTTAGGTCATTCATGTTGAGGATAAAGAATGAAGAATTTCAAAGGAGAATTGAGGAAGCAAGGAGTGGTGCTGACCCCTCTAAGTATGATACTATTACTCAAAGGGTTTTGAGTGAGGTCAATAAGGATATCAATGCAATAACCCCAAAGGAGGGCAAGGCTCTTGTAGCCAGAAGCAACATCCTACTTCTACCACATTGGACTCTATTAGATGCAATTGCATTTGATACCATAACAAGGGATGACTCTGATATGATAGAGGAACAAGTTAGCAAAGCTTTGCAGGGTGTTGCATTTGACCCAAGGTTTGAAACCTTGGCAATTTGGGCATTGGCCCCTAGTGATAAGAAACCAAAAGTTGGTTTGGAGGAACTAACTGGCAATGTCATAATTAGAAGGGTGTCAGACACCCCTGCCCCTCAAGCTACCAGTCTAAATGTGCAAAACAATAATTAAATTGCAGAAAGACTATAATGAATTGTTGGAGAAATATGCAGTGGCCATGGACAGGTTGAGCAAAAATGAAGAGCAACCACAATTAGAGCCTGGTCCATCTCAGAGTTGCCCTATCATTCAGACTGTAGAGTCACTTCCAGTTCACACACAACCTCTCCTTTTAGAAATCAGAGAATTGAAGGAGGATAACAAAAAATTGAAAGAAGAAAAGAAGAACAAAGTAAAGGACAAGGTCACCAATTTGATCAAAAATAGAGTGACCAAAATCTTGGCCAGAGTGGAGGAGGCCTGGAGGACTTACTCAAAATTAAGGAAAGCCTATGAGAAGCATGAATCTGATAAGCAGAGACTATCAAGTGTGAAATTTAAGTGGCTACCAAGAACTTTAGAGGTCAGAGATTATCTTAGGTGTTCTAGATTTGATGCAAATGAACCTCCTGAGTTGATATTGGTGTCAGATATACTGAAACATTTCGAGGATGTGGCCAGTTTTCAATTGAAATTAGATACACTTTTGAGGGAAAAGATGTAGGCAATAGAAACGATGGACACTAAATGGTTGCCACATATTTTGGAGGCTAAGGGGAAGGATAAGGACCTAGACAAGTGGAAGAGAGAAATAATAGATAATGGTCATCAATTAATTCCCTTTTGTTGTGATGAAGGCGATCCAACCATGCAGGTGCTGAGTTTATCACTTAACAAGCTGCATTTGGTTGAATTTACTTTTGATATATTCTGCAAGAATGTAAAGTCTATTTTGGATGCCAACTATGTCAGTCATAATGGCAAGATCGCAAAGGTTATCTCACTCCCCTGGCCACTTGAAAAGACATACAGTGAATGGAAGGATAGGTATGGGTCGCATGATTGAACAGGCCAACCACCTTTTTCTCCAGCACTAACGAGGCAAATCTTTAGGCAGCTACACATCTCCCAAAGTCCATCTACTCCTTCTCTTTTCTTATCTCAAATGAAATTAATGTTCTCAATGCCATGTTGGTGGTGCTTTGTATCCAGAACCTATTTGAAATGACAATGTAATCAATGTTGAGTACACGTTCTTGGTCTATAAAAGAACTGTGTTAATCATTCTTGTGTGGTTGGAAGATTTTGGAAATTTTGGGAAGTAAATAAGATACAAGTACTACTTTGTAATGTTGTTGGAAGATTGGGGAAGTTTTGAACAGTGAAATATAATACAATTCTGATAGGTTGCCCATATTTCTAGAGTTGTAAGTTTCAGTTTCTTGCATGTTGCATGATTTTTCATGAGCATTTTATCAGTTCTAGATTAAAATATATGAATAATGTTGTAGCGTATTATATTATTAATATACACCATTAGCAAATATTTAATATGAAGTGGGCAATTAAATAATACAGACAATTTCAACACATAAAAGGATTTCAATGTTATATTGATTTTCAAATGAACATTGAAGGTCCGAAGGAAATTAGAATACATTGAAGACTGAAGAATTACATTTACAATGTATATTAACTTGCTCAAAACCAACTCTGCACAATGCTCTGTTGGAACTTGGAAACACATGTTTTTGATTAGATAAGTGGCAAGCCAAGGGTGCTAAACCCATTACAAAGCAACCCCTAGGGTAGTCCAGATAGACAACAAAAATAACGGATGCCAAAAAACCAGAGACAACAGTCCAACAGCCTAGTCATTCTAGTATTGATGTCATTGGAAACACATGTTACTAAATCATTGTATCAACTTTTGTAGAGTGCTCCACTCTTCATTTGATGGAAGTGTAATTTTTCTTAACCCATGGTTACTGAGTTGTAATTGTGATAATATTTTATAACTGATATTGTTACTTGACTTGAATGTATCACTCAAAGTTGCATTCAAGGTTATCAGTGGTAGGATGGAATCCATAAAAATTGCCTCATCAAGATTTTGAGGAAACTGGTCCTTGTCAAAGTTCATTTTATCCTCCATTTTCTTTTTGAAAGCATTCTTTCCAATGTATCGGTATGATGGGTCAAAAGCCACCGACAAACTAAGCTTTTTGAAGTGTTCTACATTTGTTTGTAGTTTCTTTGTCAATAATGCAGCTTGTACCAAAAGTTCACGTGCTTGTTCTAGCTTCGTACATTTTTCAATGATAGTTGAGGCCTTTATTATGGCATCAACACAGTTCTGAATTCCTTTGGATTCCAATTCTTCACCACTAGCTATGTAGATTGATTGCAAAATTTTGTTTGCATCTGACTGTCTTGAAGTTGCCATGTCTCCATTTTCAGAAATGTATTGTTTCAGTGTATTACTACATAATACTAGATCATAAATGAATTCAAACATTTTAGACAAATTATCAATCCTCTTCATTATTTTCTCCCAAATGTTACTTTTAATATAAACCATTGTGTTTCTATATAATTCAGATACTTTGTTTTGGTAGGACTTTATTTCATTCTCTGCATTCTTCAGTTTGTTCTACAAATTTTTAGAGAATTTTCTCTCTCTCTCTCCACATTTTCTTGCCACATATGTCCTGCTTTTTCTGATTGCTCTAGTTTGGTATTGGCTTCAATAAAGGATTGTTCTAATTTTTCTAAATTGGTTGTTTGAATATCATAATTTTTTTTACTTTCACTTAACATTTTCTTCAGTTTATTCACTTCCTCCTCTGTCTGTTTATTCACTTCACTTGTAGATGTAGAGTCGGAGTTTTTTATCCTTTTCTCTAATTCTTTGGTCTTGTTCTCTGCTCCTTTCCTCTTGGCTTTTTCACTTGCTATGTCTGCCTGTAACTTTCCTATAAGAGTCTCCAACCTATTACGTAAATCACAAAGTCAAATGAAAAAGAGCAATATGAATGGAATTAACATCACTAAATATATTTTCCTTTTGTTGTAACTCAATTACTGGAAGATGTGACCTATCTATCTTACAACTCTAATTTGTAGACAATATATTCAACAAGGTTACCAGGAAATTAAAAAAAATCATACCTTTTTTTCTCTCTCTCTCTCTCTCTTGCTTTAGCAATGATGTGTACACCACTTCATTGTTCTTTTTTGATACATTAATTTTGTCAGAATTTTTCATTCCAGAAAAATCCACTTGGATGTTGCTCACCTCATAGTCAGATCGTTACATCTGGTCCTCTGGTTTATCTTGAACTTTGGGCACAATAATCATGTAATCCATTTTTTCATTTTCTGGGTCAAATGTAGTCAATACCGTGGTTGTTGCAGGCTCTGAAGTTGTAGTAGACTCTATCTCTAGCACTTGCTTCTTGTGACTTTTAGATAATTTTGCTTTCTTTTCAAACTCAGCTCTATAATCACAATCTGTGACACTTGACATAACTTTGAATGGCGAAGGAGTAGTTGTAGTTTTGGCGGCATCTCTAATTAATTGTGGCTGAGTATTAGCCATTCTTGTCCCAGTCACACTAACAATAGGAGGGGGGTGCCTTCTAGAAACAACTGCTTTGATGTGGATGTGGAATCAAAACCTTCCATAACCTTCTGCTTCTTAGTCTTCACAAGGCCTTGCTCTTTAAGTTTGTCTATAGTTTCATTTAATATTGTTGATGGCCTCTTCTGAGTTTGTTGTTGCATCTCTTGCTGACCACTACTACTACTAATACATGTACCATCGCCAGATTTGCCACCAGTAGCACTAGAATGTCCACCATCTCTTGCAAGAAAAGAATGAGAAACATGTAGATCAGAAGACCCTTGTGGTACTATTAGTGATTGAATCTCACTCTGAGGATTTAAAGCTAGAACAAATCTAATCTCCTGATCTGTATGTGTATGCCCTTTGGCTTGTTCATCACCTCCAATGCCGAGTAGAAGATCATTAGGTTTTCTAGGGCATACCTCTAGTACTATCCAAATGCCTTCTCCTGTGGGCCCCAAACCACCACCTTCATAACCCAATTTTTGGGCTATAGATGCCCCTTTAGTATATGTTTGTCTTGCGGTCTCACTCATACAAGGTTTGAATACATAGGCATTGAGATCTTTGGGTTGGTTTTCATCCTCATCATCACTTTCAACATTAGTTGCTTGAGCTTCAGAGGGATGCTCTTTATCCCACAATTTGTTGAACTCTTCATCTTCTGAGATGTCTTCGAGATCTGCAGTAGTTTTTGGATCACCGAGATCCTTCCTCATAGACTAAAAGGCAGAAATTTTTGACGGTGTCCGACGTTCCTCTGTACAAGCTTGTTTTAGAGTCTCTAGAATTTTTGTACACTTAGATTTTTCAGTAGCTTTTGTATAGAAATTATTGAATCTCTTGTTTGCCAGTGCATCTCTCTGTGTTTGTGGAATTGGATGCAATCCCATTATTTTTTATGACAATTTTTCAAAAGAAATACCTCTTTGAGCAGCAGTTTCTTCCATGACTTTTCTCACCTCCTCCCAAGAATTCTTGTTTTTCAATATTTCTAGCAGGGGTTTGCTTTCATGTTGAATTTTAGTTGGAGCATTCTTATTGGCCACAAGCCTTCTTTTAATCATGTCACTATGGCACATGAAATTCTACAACTTTTTAAATTTGATGTTGACTCTCACTGGTAGATGAAGTACCAGTCAGCCAATTGTATTTCTTTTCCCAGTTGAATGTAATTTCTACAAGACTCTGGCAATCTAGGCATTGGAGTATTTGTAATGGTTTCATACAATGGAGCCAAAAAGTAGTCCACAAAATTATTATAGTTCTTTTGATTATGATACATTTTTATCTTATGTGTCCAATCCAGTAGTCCAATTTTATCTTGCTGACACTGAATTTGAAGCTTGTTGTCCTGAAACATCCCAACAAACTGCACTAGAAAAAAATAGCACAAGTAGGTTGTGAACCTAAATGTCTTTCTGTTGGCACTGGGAGTGGGAGGTTCACTTTGGCTTCATTTAATCATTAAAAACTGACAATGCATGGATTCTGCAATGTGCTCAAGAAATCTGTATTTAGCAGGTGGCATGAATTGATGGATATTTTATACCATTTCAAGGAGGCTTGCATCCACTTCACTACTATTATCCAATCCAAGGCAAAACACTAGCATGGAAATAGTATCCTGGACCCATGATCTAAAAATATCAATTTTATAAGGAGGCTTATGATTTTGATTGAGTTGGACACCATCCGCTGTTAGAGATTTGATAAATCTTATTTTGTTATTTTCACTAACTGCTTCATAAGTATTAGCAAGTTTTTTTAGGTTTATGAGGATTGCTCTACATTCTTCAGCGGTAAAACCCAACAATTTGCCAAAATGTTCTCCATTAATGGGAAGAATTATTTCCTGGCTATCTTTTTTAACTATTACTTTTTTTTTCATCATAATTTTGGGCATAGACCATGATAAATTCAGGGCAAGGGAAAACCTTAGGTAACATCAAGTGTCCCAATCCAACCACCCACGGTGCAGTCATCCCGTTAATTGGTATTCATTTTTTGGGTCAGGTTGCTTAGCTTGCGGATGTACCTTATTCTCCAATTGAAACCTAAGTACTGAGGTAAACCTTCCAAAAATTATAGGGTCATAAATATCATGGTATTCATTTGTAAACCCTGGGGCTTCAAGCAGTCCGACATAGTCTATTTTTTATTTTTCTTTGGTTTTCCCAATTTTGGGTTTGGTAGTGCTAGTAGACATGCTTGTAAACACTCAACCCTAAACCCCAAGATTGAAAAAATTGAAGTCTCAAGGACAACAGTAACAACAATAGTAATAGTAATAAAGTATATCTGTATTTCACTTACCCGGATAAGATGAATACAAAGACTGGCACTAAGTGAATCTGTGGCATCGCACAATTGATATTAAAATTTCTGGTGCACTGCAATCTCCTTGTCACTTGAGTCCTTGACCCTCTCGCTTCTAATTAGTATCAATTAAAATTGCTAAATGTTAAGTGCCAATTGTGAAGTAAAGCAAGTGAAACATGGTAATTTTTTTTATTAAAGTTCAGTACAAGTATGTAGTTTTAGTTGTACACTTGTACTGAGTACTTCCACTTTAAAGTTCAAACAAAATTTAAGGATGGCATGCAAGTCTGCAGCCTGAATTAATTATTTAATACACATCGAGCAGAGAATTGAAAAATTTAAAACTATTGTATAATCTCAACCGTTGATCTTTGTAAATCTAACAGCTCTTGATTGATTCTAGAGGTTTGAGATCGCAAGTCTTGCGCTTCGGACTTCCGTTTCAGAATTCAACTACACCCGTCCATCTGGCATTGAAACATTTCGCTAGACTCTACAGCTCCTTTAATATTTATATGAAGTCGGGCCCACTTTGATGATATAATAACTAATAGAATAAAATGAACACATTGACATCATTGCATCAATAATAAAGTAGAAATTATATTAATACAAAAAGATTTACACTTGAGTCTTGGGTAATTATAGTAATACAAAAAGATTTACACTCAGGAAATTATATCAATACAAAAACCACTCCAGCAGCCAGCCCAGGCTCCAAAAAATACATAACACCAGAGAGGCTACCATAGTACCATAGAAATCCCTAGCCCCTTGACTGAGCGACTCCTTGAAAACTTGCCACCCTACCACCCCAACATGAAAATCACCAAAAAAAGTGGCCCTGGGAGCCCGACCACTTCTACGCCCACTATGAGTAGAATCCCCCCACACTCACAATGGATGCGCAGTATTCAAGCCATATAGGAGTCTCCTCTGTGTCCATTCCAATTGCCCACCGAAGAAAGTGTCTCCCACAAGCCGCCCAAAACCTGTGCCTTCCCAGTTGTTGCTCATTCATGTTTAGCAGGAATGACTGCCTAGCTACGCCCTCCTATCCCTCTCGCAGCTTCTCCAGGTCTCTCGGCCACAGGATACCGACCCCCAATTCTACATAAATCAACACGTCTACATCATCTAAAAGAATATCTGGAGTGAATACCTCCTATAGAATCATCAGTGCATCCACCTTTGCCTCTCCTAGGTCCAACAAAGAAGCTAGAAAGCGTGAGGAAATGTCTGAATTTACCCTATATCTATCCTCGGAGACCAAGAAGTCTTTACCGAGGACCATCTTCACTACCTCAAGGAAGAATCAGTTTTGCTCTTTACAAATGTTCATCAGTCTGCCATCTCTGATATGGCCTAGAAAGGTGACCTGGAGCTTATTGCAGCGGAGCCTTATGGGAGTCTCCATGCTATATATTGAGCAAGCCAGCTGAATGTTGTTTTGCTAGAGACCTCCAGGATTTAAACAAAGATTGTTAATGACCACACGCCTCAACTAACAGATGCATTTATTCGTTGTCTAGATTTTTTGTAGCATCAATCTTTAGCTCATGTAAGGATCAACCAACAACAAACTTGTTAGAACTATTTAATAAATTAAAAATTAATGCCTGGGAAAAGTATTTTGCAGCCCACCAAATGAAATCGATATCAATATATAAATTTATAATAATATCATATTTTATATAATATAATTATAATTTATTATTATATTATTATTATCGTATATAATATAATATGATTATTATATATTATAATATGTAATATCATATATTATATAATTATTATCATATAATGTAATTATTATTATTATATAGTCAGACTTAGAATAAAATAAAGGGGCTCAAGGCCAGTAACTTAGAGCAAAGGGGCGAGTAACTCGACGACAACCAAGGGGATAAAAGAACAACTTAAGTTGGGGAAACCGGCTACACAGGTCAACGATGAATTAGAAGGATAAACCCTAAACACCTTAGACAAAAACAACCGCAATGTTATTTAATATTGAAAATTTGATTCTTTGAAACATCTATGATCTATATACATTGCAATTTGCCATTGAACTCATGTCAATTTCAAACTGTAATTGCTTCTATATTA
Organism: Cunninghamia lanceolata; assembly: GCA_027924645.1. Classification (NCBI taxonomy): domain Eukaryota; kingdom Viridiplantae; phylum Streptophyta; class Pinopsida; order Cupressales; family Cupressaceae; genus Cunninghamia; species Cunninghamia lanceolata. The sequence continues at coordinate 2,974,653 of BSBN01001465.1, read as the reverse complement.
TTTAGTAAAATTTAACATCACCCTTCAAAAAGATTGGGGAATTACATCGTACATGAACCTCTAACCAACCTCAAAGTTCCAAACAAAACTCCTATCATTTGACCTTCAAACCTTGCTTTGATCCTCCAAAATCTTTTTGGTTCCTCTTTTCGACGACTCGTAATGAATATTTCATTGTAGTCCATAATTATCCTATTAACAGGCAATGGGTCCGTTACAAATTTAATTATGTCCTCATTCACAATGACAGTCAATGATTCACTATAGAACCTTGCTTTATATGTATAAGAAACCACTAGGCGTGGGTAACAATAAGGCCAGTAAAGGATAATTAAATTGATTTTCTCGAGGTCACTGGCAATTGAGTTGCAATACCAATTCCATGGATCAATTCAAATTTCTATTTTCTCATACATGCATGCATGTGTGGGAGATTCAACCCACCACCCAGAATAGAATGCATCATTTGCAAATGTTAAAAGTGTCGATTCTTGAAACGATTTATTCCACTTGACGAATGCTCGTATTTCTTCATTCCGAGACAGGCAAAGCAATAACATCCTGCATAGACACACACAAACAAAATTTTCCATCATCTTCTTACTATTCTACATCTGTGAACTGAGAACTCTATCACACAGTTAAATTCAAAATCATGAATGATCACAAAATAAATACTTGGTAACTTAATTTCTTCGCACAACTGCTATAATGAAAGCCATTACTTTGAACTTTTACAGTCTATTGATTCTTGACCTATCTGAAACTTAGTAATGCAATATAAGGTTGAAACAATAAAGACTATCATATATACATTACATGTACTTCCATGACAAATGGGTAATAAATAACAAGCAACTCCGTTTAAATGCCTCTGCTATACCGTAGAAATTCGTATTGGCTAATCTGTGTGATTTGTCACGACTCAGTACTCACTTGCCATTAATGAACTTAATTGAGCATTGGATAATCTATGTAGTTAAGTACGTTCAATCAAATCAATCGTACCACCACTGACCATTTGATGAACCCTAGAACGAAAGATGAATGGTTGTAGTTCAATTCCGGAAGGTAGATCTCCAACGCTGCGCATTGCTAACAAAACCTCTAGAATCAACTAACAGCCGTTAGATATTATTAGATCAACGGTTGACAAATTGACATATATATAAAATATATAGTATATTTATATTGAGTATTGTGCAAAGGTCAAGGTGGCAGCGCGACAGAGCGCAAGTCCTCGACTGTACAACTACAAATTTGGGAAATTGGGTGTGTCAGTACTTTTGCCCCAAATAGAACTTATGCTGTCAATTTGCTATCATCTGACAATAAAAATCTAACAGAATATTTTCCATTTAATGACATCCATGCAGCGGAAGTGACCTTTATCCTTTCGTAATAAATAAGGAATGTCTAAAAAGCACAATTAGACATTTTTGAGAAGGCAATTTATGTGGCTCAATTATGAATCGTACAACAGTACATGTCACCGAAAATTAATGCAATTTATGGAAACAATTTATTGCGTTTGCAACCCTCGCAGACATGTTATTTTGCATTTTCAATTTTTCACTAGTGTGCTTTGAGTTTGGAGGAGCTCTGGACTGTGTCTTCTATAGGTGTTGAACACAAGCTTTCACAACCAGGTTGGCTAATTTGTGCTCTTTCTTGCCCATTTCTTATAGTGACAAATTTGAATACTTTAAGTCAACTAGGTGGGAATTGGGAAGAACAATTATTTTTCATGAGTCCAAACTATTTGTTTACCCAAATTTTTTTGGAGATTTATTTGGCACCCTTAGCAGTTACAGAAGCTTTTGTTTACTGGTTTCTCAAAGAAGTAAAGATGAAGCTTTTGTTTATTGAGAATGATTTAGCTAAGGTGAAGGATACCAATCTAAGTCATAGATTTCGACTTGGAGGATTTCTGGGCTCAATTAGAGCAAAACCCTAAGTCACCTATAGCCCAGAAAATCCTTACAAGTGGGTTAGCTTGTGCTCAGGGTTTCCCACCTATTGTGCCATGTCCAAACCTGGTTGTTGCATGTGCAAAGAACTATTATCCTAATATTAAGGGGAAATTTCAAGATCATGATGGTTCTTCTTCTATGCATAAAGAATCAAGAACAAGAGAGCAAGGAACCTTCCAGGCTTCCAGAATTCAAAAAACTTCAACTGGTGTGGAGAAACCTCATCACATAATTGGTTCACAATCTGGTAGTAGTGGGGATGGAGAGAAGCCTGAAGATAATAGGAAACTGAAACTAAAAGGTGTATGTGAACAGGATGGTCAACATGCATTTGTGAAACCATGAGCGGAGAAGAAGTTGGATGCCTTACAACAATTGTAGGTAGATCACATGACTTCTGTTGTGTCTCCTTCACTTGGTAATGATTCTTCCATTTATCAATAGATTGCTAATGAGGGTACTTTTATTTTTCATTCCTTGTTTGAGAATCTAGCTTCCCTCGTATCAAATGAAATTCCCATGCAAGATACTCGTAATCAGCCAGAGAGAGTTGTCTTGGGTGCAAGTGAGAGCGGTACAGTTTTGTCTTCCCCTTCCTGGCTAAAGAAAGTTTTTGAGAAAAAGAGGAGATATCCCCCAACAATAGACATAAACGTTGACGCTGTAACTACACCTAAGCCTAAGAAGGCTAAGAGGATGTCTTGGATTGTAATAGATTCTTCTTTAGAGCATAGGATCTTGAGATTACAGACCCCATCGGGGATAAAAATGAAAATGAAGTCACATAAGCGTATTTCAATATGACCAGGATTGACATGGGTCCTCCTACGATGGAAGGTGATTTATATCATTTAAAATTCTCTCAACACATGCTAGCAAAGAGAGTTAAAGCTCAACAACAGGAGAATGCAAAGCTGCAAGCCCAGGTGAATTCTTTGATATCTTTCATTCAATCTACTTTGAATATTACTTCTCAATCCTTTGATGCAACTCCAAGTGTTTCTGTTGATGGAATGGATCCTAGCATGTTGCAACAAATCAAGAGATATCAAACTCTAGGTAAGGCCACTGAGCAATGGGTAGAGCGAGTCACCATTGATGGTTTTTTGTACATCGAGGAGGTCATGAAACTATATCCCCTCCTTTCTAATAAAAAGAAAGGGTTAATTGCAGAGTTACGAAATTTAAAGAGGGAAGACAAAAATCTGCTCACAGACTTTACAGAGTACAAGAAATGATGAAAATTGATACAAATATTCTTGTAGCTGATAAAGTTTTTAATGATCCAAATGAGAATGATTCTGCATCTTGGCTAGATGCACTAGAGTGGAAGAGATTTGTGCTAGGGGATTTTAATGGACAAATAAGAAGAATTTTGGCTCAACATTTCACTACTATGGCTGATCTTAAAAACAATTGTACCATCTTAGATGTAGAGATTTCAGATAAAAATGGAGAGAACTTGCTTGATGTCAAGGAAGTAAAGCAAAATTTTAAGAAGAGGCTTACTGAAGAGCATGTTGCCACAATTAATGGTGAATAACTAGGGAAGCTTGGGCATATAGCATCGTATCTCACAACTTTCAGGCATGGAATTGATGATGTCTATTTGAGAGTAATAGATGCAGAGAGAATGATAGATAAGTGGAAAGTTTGGGAAAAGAACACCTATACACCAAGTTCCAAGACTTTAAAACCCATAATTAGTAGGTTTAGGAGATACAAGGTGAAACTGAGAGCACAAGTGGACTCGACTGCTGCTAGTGAATAGGAGAAGGAAAACAAAGCGACTCAAGAGGAAGACCAAACAACTGCCATGAGATGGCATTTCTTAGTTTTATGTTATTTCTTTAAACATGCTCTGAATTCTCTTATGGCAAAATACTTATTATTATATATTTCAATATTTATATAATTTAGTGTTACTATATATTTATGTTATTTTCAATATATGTATTATGAATGGAAGCTTGAGAAGTTGATTTTTGAAGTCGTAAAGTTTGTGTTATAGTGGATGAATCTGTATTCTTTTTATGTATCCTTTTGAATTTTCTTTTTTAAATAATTATCTATTAATTTTCGTTAATCAAAATCGTTGTTACTTGACACTTGTCTCTATTCCGGAGACTTTATGTAGAAAGATGGGTGTGTCAGAATTGCAGCCCGGAATGGAACTTCAACTGATGCCATTGATTCTGATACTGAATAAACTATAAATTCGCCAAGAAGATTAGACATTATAATATAGCATTTGATATTTTCGCCAATCACACTATGACTTTTCAAAAAATTGCTAGCACAATCGCCAAATATTCTATTTTATATTTTTGAATATCTATATAATTTGCCACCTAATTTATTTTATATTTTTTAATATCTATATAATTCGCCACCCAATTTATTTTACATTTTGGAATACAACTATAATTTGCCACCTAATTTATTATTATTTTTGGAATACAACTATAATTTGCCAAGGAAATTATTATTTAAAAAAAAACTATATACAATTCGTCAACAAAAAAGACAGTGTTGACAAATTTGAAAAAAATTGCCAATGAAATTAATTTTTTTTTTCTCGAAATAGGCATAGATTCGCCAGCATTTTTTTGGCGTCAAGCTAGGATTTGCCAGGATTTTATAGGTTTTTTTAGGGGGGGTTCCTTAAATTTATCCTTGTTTTGAAGACGTGCATAGGATCTAATAGGTGAGATATTAATAGATCCTTCCAATAAGGGAGCTCATAAAATATGGATTTCCTTTTCATTCCTTCTGGCATATTAACTACAACTTGTTCTAGTTCTTCAATTGAATCACCTCGATCAAAAAAATCCTCCCAACCTTTCAATCCAGCATCTTCATACTTCTTAAGCCAATCACTTAGACCCATAATCATGGGAGGGCCTCTATTTTCAACTTTTCCATCAAATTGATTCTTCAAGCGATTTCTAAACTTATGATCTAGTGGTAGAAAAACCATGTTGTTTGTGTAAATAAATTTATGTAGATCTTTAGAATACCACCCTTGAAATTGTTTTGTAGATCTTGGACATGCAAATATCCCCTTTGTTTGAAGCCCTACAATTCAATAAGTAATGTTAATAACATAAAAAAATAGTATAAAACTAAGTATGAAAGTTGGGATGAAATTAAATTATGAGTGTAAATACATAAATATTTTATCTTACCAGAACAAACACCAAGTCATGGGAAATCATGAATAGTCCAACATAGCACACCGTACAACATGAAGGACCTATTTGATGGGGGATGTGATAAATCATACATTCTTATGCTTTTCCATAGCAGTTGCATCTCATCAATAAAAGGCGCAAGATAAAAATCCATGTTTTTAACTTGATGTTTTGTTGGAACAATGAGAGTCAGCATAAGGTGCTCCTTTCTAACACTCATCCATGGGGAATATTGTATACTATCAATCCGACGGGCCAAACACTATAATTTGAGCTCAGGAAAGAGAATGGGCACACTCCATCAATTGCAAGACCAAACCTAATACTACGAGGTTCATCTTTGAATTTTCTTGGCCATTTTTCCTCTATGTGTTTCATTGCTTTGGAGTCGGCCAAAATTCACATGAATGCATCTTTACTCCTATTCTTTGCATGCCAGTCCATCAATTGTGCAAGTGACTTGCAACAAAACATTCGTTGAAGTCTAGGTATAATTGGCATGTGACGTAAAACCTTCTTTAGAACTGTAGGACCTTGTACATCTGTATGATATCTCTTCTCTTTAAATACAGGGCATTCTACCTTGTTTTGATATTCATCTTTGTATAAAATGCAATCATTTTTACATGAATGAATTTGCTTATATTCAATCCCCAACTCAACCAACAACAGATGCGCCTCTCTGCAAGTTGATGGCAACACATTCTCTTTAGGGAATATTTTAGTTTTTAGTGCCCTGTAAGATTGCCAGAGATTAAATCAATTGAATGTTTGACTTATGATGAACATGTTTGATATGTCAATCTATACTAGGACTGTTTATATACAATATATGGTTTTAAAATCCCCTTAAAGAAATATAAACGAAGTTGATGAATGTTTATGAATTATGTACACCAATTGACAATTGCAAAGTAAGAAATAGATTTCAACTCACTTCAGTAGGGTAGTGAATCCTTTGTCTGACCAACCAAATACTAACTTGATTTCTAATAATATTAATGTGCATGCCAGTTTTGAGGTTCTACTTGCACCTGATTTGAACACGGGTGTCTTCGCTGCTTGCTTGATGGAGTCTTTCAGGTTGTCATCATCAACATTACGTTGGTGGTAATTACCCCTGCTATCATCGTTACTGTCAACCATATGATCATTATTGTCATCATTGTTTTCATCCCCAAAGAAATCTATAAGCATTTCATTCAATCCTTCTTCATACACTGCATTTTCACTATCATGATTATCATCATTAAGGCTAGGTGGCATGTCATCAGTGTATGCGGATCTCATCAGCTCTTCAAATTTCTTAGCTGATAGTATTCTCTTCAATAATGCTCTTTTCACCCTGGTATTATTTAAAGGATGGTTTGGATCATCCCGTCCAAATCTTAATAACCCAGTTGGATCTTGGGTATTAGTATGTGTTTCATCAACATCTTCTACCTATCAACAAACACAAGCATTATTTAATGTTTGGCAACAATTGGATAAATCATAAATGTATCAATTTCAAATAAATATAATCAAATATGGCTTAAAAAATAAAAATATTGGTTGTATGAACATATATACATCAATTGAATAATGGAACACTATTTTATAGACTACCTTGTGTATACAATAATTTAAATAAAATACAATTTGGACAACATAGTTTATAAAACATCAGTCCACACTCATTTATTAGTTTTTGGTTTTCTACCCTTAAGAACATCCTTAGGGAGACCTTGTTCTTCCCTCTTCTTTTACGCAGGAGTGCGTTTTAAGAAGGGGTAATCAATCAATAACTCATCCCCAATGGTAAGGTCCATAATAGCCTCAACCATTATCAATTTATCAACCTATCTTTCCATATCTCCATCTTTATAATTTATAACCTCAACAATTGACAATTCGGTCTTACAGTAGGGTCCCTTCCCTTACTAGTATTTATAAATCCTGCAATATTTTTGTGTGTGTATGCACGTCCATCTATATACATAATATGACCTCTATTCATTTCTTTTCCATTTTCCAATTGGAGATGATGTGTATACATATTCAAATTTAGACCATATGCTAACATGCTAGGCTTATATTCTGCTAGCCTTCTCCATTCACCACTGTAATATGATGGACCATAATATGGAATTAATCTCCTAGTGGTTTGTTCTGAATTGTTTCTATGTTTAGATCCCACATGTACATTTTGGACAATAAAGAGGCCTAGATTCACTCCATGAATATTGGAGGATCGTATCATGTAGCTGTATCACCAAAATTGAAACACCTTGTACACTCTAGGTAGTTGTTGATCACTAGGCCAAGCGCAATATAGTCGACAATCAAATGTCTCTTTGTAAATTGATCTCAAACTCAGGGGCAAGTAATCATCTCCATCACATTCATTCTCATAGGGTATGTAGTCCACATTCCCCTTGTCTTTAAGCAAATTATGCATCTTTAAACCGGTTCTTGTTCTGTTGCTTGTTTTCATCAATTCCTCATCTTCCAAGTTGGTATATTGGCACATATTTTTGTTAGATGTATCATCTAATAAATGATCACTGCCCTCTAGGTTGGAAGTCAGTGATCCAGGAAACTTTAAACCAAGAACTTTATCCTGCAAGTATCCATTACGAAAAAAATAGTTATTTAAATAATATAAAATAATGTTTAAATGAAGTATACATGTTATTTATATCAATTTGGAAAATTCCTTACCACAATTCCTATTGGATTTGAATTGATTATAGGAGGCATACTACTGACTGGAAGCTCATCATATATGTAATGTCTTTGTACAATCACTCGTTTGAATTGTTTCTTTCCATGACATATAGAACATCCACAAGCAACAATTTTCTCAAAGTATTCATCCCATGTACTATAGTCCTGACCAATCTCTTGTTTAGTGCAATCTTTTGTTGTGTTTGCAGGATCCATTATCATATCCACTTCCATCCACTATCGTCTACATGATTTAACAGTTTTAGGTCCACGTCCACGTACATATATTTTTTGTTTTCTAGTTGAATGCTCGGGCTCTGCATTTGCTTCAATCTCCCATCTAAAATAATCAACAACATACATTAATTTATGTCAAGATTGGATAATACATTATAAATTTCAATAATACTGTGAAAAAAGATGGACGTATCACAAAATGCCATCAGATCATTTTTTCCTAAAGAAATTGGATTTGAGTACCTGATTTCCTGCTTCATCCATTGTGTCCTCATTTGATATGACATGATCTGTTGCCATGGCCTCGTCTAGCCCCTATAATACACACCATAGTAAATAATGTTTAGTACACCAATTATATCATTTCAACGAATATGCTATCCAACACAAAACCTCACTTTAGTCATATATTTGACATATTGATATCATGTTTTGGCCATCCTAATTTTCAAACTTTTCCCTCGATCATAGAATCACATTTAATCCTCTATGTTGTAGCATTTGTGAATTCATAAACACCTTCCTCCTTTGGTTGAGGTTGCTTTCTCTTCTTACCTCTATTGTATCTGTAGATTCTGTTGTCATATCTATTTCCACCCACTTTCCTCTCTGCAATTTAGTAGTTCTACGTCGTCCACGTTCTCTCTCCATGGCCTCCTCTAGATCCTATAATACACAACAATGACAATAATCACATAATAGCTCTGCACCAAGAGAATATTCTTGAATTTATCTTGTTAATACACTCGCTTTTTATTAAGACGCACTATGAAAAACAAAATAGGACATTGCAACATTTTGCTCTTCAGAAAACGTTTACATGCGGAATCTTGACAACTAGAGCTCAAATCTTATGATTACAAGATGACTACAAATTCACATCAAAAAGACATTTATTTCATATTTGACTCTCCTTTTTATTTTATGGGTCATTTTAAGGCAATCTATATCTCTCCAAGTGGCCATAAAACCCTCAAAACTATCATAGAACCCTCAAAACAGTCTCAAAGAGTCTTTGGCACCAAAATTTTAAATTCTTGATGGAGGGAAGGATAATTTGGATGTTAATTTTGAAATCACGTCGTTAGATCTTTGTTAGGTTAATCCTAGCCATTGTATATTCTTTAATTATAGGGACATTATGTTATATTTCACCATTACCTTTCACTCCAAAATTAATGGTTTCCTTTGAAAAGAAAACCCTCCATTAGCTATCATAACCCCAAACATCTGTTGAAGTGAACTTAAACATTATGTGCAATTGTCATTGCTCATATTAAGCACCTACCTCCCTTCTTAGTGGTCCCACATGTGTGATGTATGCGAATGAGTCATATGGTACATGTGCTACATGTTTAAAGTTTGAATTTTGCTCATATTGTTGGAAAAAGGCCCAAAAAGACCTTTGATTTTTCAGTTTTATACTCTATAACATGCATCTCCTTGATCTTTTCATCAAATCTATGACATGTTGTCTTTGCATTTCAATGAGATCAATTCTTGAAAAATGACAATCCAGAGGTTAAAGAGACAAGTTGATACCTTACCTAAGTTGACATGTTCTTGAAACCTTGTCACTATAAAGAGGAGATATCTAGAGAGTAATGTCACAAGGACATAACCAAGGCATGTACTATCATGAGCCATAGGGACAACTTACTACACCATCCAAAACTCCATTTGAACTAGCTACTATCAATAATTCACATTATTGGGCACTGTCATGAAGAAAACACCATGCATAGGACTACCATAGTCAAAGTGGAGAGGATTGTCTAGTCATTGTATGATTGTCATAATAGCTAAGGGGTTAGTTACCATGCTTCAACCTAAAATAGGTTAAAGAGACATAGAAATGAAAATCACAATAACATAAGCACACTCCATAAGCTGCCAATATAGTCCCAATATCATGTCATCATGATAGTAAGAGAAGAGTTGTTTGGTTTTTTCCAAAGCCATATCACTTGCATAAGGATTGTCACCAACCATCTGTGTAAGGTCGTGAAAGAGTGAGTCATTATTGAGCTAATCATAAGAGAAGCATGAAGTCAAAATGCTATCATGGAAACAAGATATAGTTACTTATTATAAGAACAATCCAAATTTGGTGAGGTTACGTTTTTATCAACTTCCAAGCAAAATACATCATTTTGCACTGATTGGCGCTAAATTAGGCACACTTTGTGCCACCTTTAGTGCCCCAAACAGATTACATTTTGGCTTGACAATCGGCACTAAAGTCGACGTCAACTGCTCCAACTATAGCGCTGACTACTAGATAATTTTTTTTTAAAATTCCCGCCTACACATACCGCAAAACAAAACAAAACAAAACTTTATTGATTTTTGGTGTTCATTTTTTGTTTGGAGATCGAGCGTTTGGGTTGGAGTCCCACCTGAATTATATGTGAAATTTGATAATTATAGGAGAAAAATGCTACGCGAAGAGAGGTGAAAAAAGGGAAAACATGCAAGTAGATGAGAAATTTGATTTAGTTTGCGACACCATAGGTAAGGTTACAATTACAATAAAAAAATTTCGTTCCCAAATATATTTTTGTTCTGATTAAATGGAGAGGATTGTGAAGAAAGGGTTGTGAATATTTTTTTGTTTATAGGGGAATCGTTCAAGTCTCATGTGGTTGCAAAGGAGGAGGGTAAAACTGTAGACATTGCACTATTTCCTCTGCATCCGGGAGCAATGAACACATTTTTCAAACCCCAATGCCCAGGTTTGCTTATCATTACCATCAATACCTTTCTTTGAACACAACTTTCTCGCTTCCTTCCTAAAAAAGTAGTCGAGTGCTTTAAGACAAGTCGATTGTGAGCAAACTAAAATTAGGGCTTTTGAGACGAGAGTGAGCAAACTAAAACAAAGGTTGGTCGAGACAATATGAGGAGATAGGGCTTTTGAGATGAGGGTGAGAAAACTAAAATTAGGTTGGGAACTATAGATTCCCTCCCAAGGCACCAATTGATTCATAGGAAAACAACTTCATGATTTGCTCTACAAAGTAAAGGTCAAAAACCTTGAGGAATACAGAAAAACTGGACGAAAACTTTCATACCTGGTAGTGTGTACTTCATTTTCCTCCACAGACTGAACAAAAATAATTTGCCCTAGGTCACCTCAAAATGTCAAGCAATAGAGGGAAGAGAGCAAAGGGAGCAGACTCTGGCCACAATGAGGTAATTCATTGTCAATTTATAGATTTGTAAATGTTTCCATTGTTTCTTTGATTTTTAGTTTTTATTTTTTTATTTGTAAATTTAAAAGAAGAAATTTATTTTATAGGAACATGAGACTGACAAAGATAAAGAGGCATTGGCTTCCATATTGGGGGTAGAGGCAGTGAACAAATTGGATGGTGTGGACTTGACAATGCTTGCCAGATACATAGAAAAACAATTTGGTAAAGCCCCTGAAACATTACAACCAAATCAACAGTGTCAAAGGGAATCAATTGATTCCCCAACCAGTCATGGATCAAGCAAAAGATCCAAGAGGAAATCAATAAAAATAACCTCTAAGAATGTGGAATAGGGAACAGAGGCTTCCAATGTCCCACCCACTCCTGGGTCACACACTTCTTCGACCACCACACCATGTTTTGCATCTTGCATTGGTACCTATGATACCAAGAGAGAATATGATGTGGTTTCAAGGGACGTCCGAATGACAGATGCTAGAAAAACATTTGTGAATAGGTTGAAGGAATCATGCCTTCAACGATTCGAAGACCATCTACATTTGCCATTCTCAAAGATATCCATGCACCTGCAAAAAGCAGTTATCCAAGACATGGAGACTGAATTTGGCATAGGTTGGTTTGTAAAGAAGATAAAGCTACGAATGTCTCAAAACTGCAAGAGATTTTGGTGCAACCAAAGAAAGAAGATAAAAAAACTCCCTCCCGAGCAAAGGCTCAAAAAAGGCCAATTGATGTAAGTTTGAAAGTATGGAAAGAGCTTGTAAAAGCATATGAGAAGTCTGATGCACAGAGGAAGTCCGGTGAGGAGAGTATGCAAGTATTTGAATTTTCTTATAAGATTATATCAAATTTATTAAATGATTTTTAAATTTTATTTGTGCATAGTTAAATTGAATTAGTATATGTTTCAGGACAAGGCCTCCAAGGCTAGGCTTGACAAACTTCATGCCACGCATCACAGTGGCCAGAAAGGTTTATAGGCCTTGATCTGTACATTTGTAAGTATATTTAATAAGTTAAATGATTTTTTTTTTAATTTCCTAGGAAAAAGTAAATGATTGCATATTAATTAGTTTAACTAGTCCATGTGCCATGTTTTGACAGGAGGAGAAATATGGCCGGCATCGAAGCCAATTTGAAAAGGAAATGTTACAAAGCAAAAAGTGGACCGATTTTGTAATCTGGATGGAGAATGAGGTATCAATAGTTGACTTTCAATAACTTAGGTGGATATTGTTGTGTTAATATGTCAATTTGAATTTCTTGTGTTGAGTTGTTTATTGATGTGTAGGATGAGTTCTAAAGTGCTTCTATATTGGCCCTAGCGCCCTTAAATGTAAGATTTCTCTTAGATGACAAATGATTACTCTTATATCTTTGGGGACCCTTCTTGGTCCATTAGGATCATAATGAGTATACTAGTCTTGTGCTTGCTTACAAAAAGTGGTTGCAATTAACCTAATCTTGTGGTCATTATCCACAACATTTTGTGTGTGCCATACTATCTCATATGCTTAAGTTTAATGGGCTAATAATGAATAGAAAACCCTTGTTTGCCTACCTCCAACTAATGGATTTGTTGGAACCTAAAATTTCCTACCATTTTTTTACAAAAAAAATTAGGTTCCCATGACGAAAAATCTGACTGCAGCACTTAGAAATGCACCTGTACAATATACTTCAATGGCCTACTTTGAAGGGTTATAATTCGAAGCCTATTCATTTTTATGTCAAACCACTTGGTAGGCATACTTATCTATCATATGTGAGTGTACATTCTTGATTTCAGCTTCCCACAATCAGATTGGACAAGGTTTTGCAGTGCCAAGTTAAAGGGTTCTGGTGGTATTTGGTGGTACCCACCTAGGGTTAGGGTTTTAAGTCAAGTCTGCAAGCCTATATTTTTATTCCTTTAAACCCCTTAAGGCCTTAAGTTTTCTTTTCCTTTGGCCTCTTGCACTTTATCTTTTAAAACTGCATTGACTTCCTAAATTAAAGGGCAATTATCTTGAGGTCTTCTTAGAGGGGTGATATGTGACTAGGGTATGAAGACTAGGACTTTGTATATAATCTTAAGCCCTCCTTTTGGATTTGTTGGAAGCCTTCTTCACTAATACATAAGGACTGTCAAGACTACTATGATAGTGCATTAGAGAGGCATGGAAATCACAAAGGAGATAAGTGTTATTAGGCCATCACCCAATGGAGAAGGGATTGTCATAAAGAGCATGACAGTGTTACCTTGTCATAGTCACAAAGGGGATAGTCTTTATCGTAGTAATTAAAGTAACTAAGTTTACATCCACCTTCCTAGGGTCTGCAGAAATGCCTGAAGTTGAATATGCCTATTTTAAATATCTTGCCATGAGTATTTTCCATGTTTTTACAAATGGAGACCTCCCCAATCCTCATCTCAAGTTTCAAATGCACAATGAAATGATGGAGGACAATCATAACTGTCATAATAGTACATTAGCATTTTTTGTCTCAAGGTGGCCCTTGAGACTGCCAAGGGGATGGATATAGAGTTGGGATTATGGTTTTTGTTTAAAAGCCTTGTGTCATTGACCTAATATTTATTTGTGGCAAGGATCCCAATAGTCTAAAGATTACAAATTGTTGTCAAGAAAGGACTGTCATAATTAAGTGTGGTACAATGATACAATTTCATCTTGGTTGAGTATTGTATAAATCTCAAGCTATTTAGAATGCATGGGGTATTAGGGTGTGGTATCACTATATAGGTAACCATCAAGTGATTTCTTCAACCCAATCTTGGCCTATATAGTCTAGTGTGAAGAGCAAGATAGTGTTGTCCAAGAACCTTGTTACGGTCACAAATGAGGGCAGTCTTATCTATTGTAACCATAGTTGGAATCCCTTGTTGTTACCATAACATACGTGACCTAAAACCATGACTCTATGAGTATGAGTTGTTTGAAAGCCAAATTCCACAACCTTTGCCACCATCTTCCCTGCCTGTGTCAAAATGGGAGCTTTGGGATAAGGTATGGACATCCATCAATACATAAAGGATAGAGGAAATTTGTCAGATGTTGTAGTTGCAACTGCCCTGTTAGACATGTATGCAAATTGTGGAAGCATAGACAAGACATGTGAACTATTTGACATAATGCCTCAAAGAAATGTGGTCTCATGGACTGCAATGACTACAGGATATGCGCAAAATGGATTTGTTGAAAAGGCTTCAGAAATTTTAAAGAAAATGCAATTAGCTGGTGTAAAGCCAAATTCCACAACCTTTGCTAGCATCCTCTCTGCCTGTGTCAAAATGGGAGCTTTGGAATAGGGTATGGACATCCATCAATACATAAAGGATAGACAAATTTTGTCAGATGTTGTAGTTGCAACTGCCTTGTTAGACATGTATGCAAAATGTGGAAGCATAGACAAGGCACGTGAACTGTTTGACAGAATGCCTCAAAGAAATGTGGTCTCATGGACTGCAATGACTGTAGGATATGCACAAAATGGATTTGTTGAAAAGGCTTTAGAAATTTGAAAGCAAATGCAATTGGCTGGTGTAAAGCCAAATTCCACAACATTTGCCAACATCATTCCTGCCTGTGTTAAAATGGGAGCTTTGGAATAGGGTATGGACATCCATCAATACATAAAGGATAGAGGAATTTTGTCAGATGTTGTAGTTGCAACTGCCTTGTTGGACATGTATGCAAAATGTGGAAACATAGACAAGGCACGTGAACTGTTTGACAGAATGCCTCAAAGAAATGTGGTCTCATGGACTGCAATGACTGCAGGATATGCACAAAATGGATTTGTTGAAAAGGCTTTAGAAATTTTTAAGCAAGTGCAATTGGCTAGTGTAAAGCCAAATTCCACAACCTTTGCTAGCATCCTCCCTTCCTGTGTCAAATGGGAGCTTTGGAATAGGGTATGGACATCCATCAATACATAAATGATAGAGGAATTTTGTTAGATGTTGTAGTTGCAACTGCCCTATTAGACATGTATGCAAAATGTGGAAATGTAGACAAGGCACGTGAACTGTTTGACAGAATGCCTCAAAGAAATGTGGTCTCATGGACTGCAATGACTGCAGGATATGCACAAAATGGATTTGTTGAAAAGGCTTTAGAAATTTTTAAGCAAGTGCAATTGGCTAGTGTAAAGCCAAATTCCACAACCTTTGCTAGCATCCTCCCTTCCTGTGTCAAATGGGAGCTTTGGAATAGGGTATGGACATCCATCAATACATAAATGATAGAGGAATTTTGTTAGATGTTGTAGTTGCAACTGCCCTATTAGACATGTATGCAAAATGTGGAAATGTAG
Organism: Cunninghamia lanceolata; assembly: GCA_027924645.1. Classification (NCBI taxonomy): domain Eukaryota; kingdom Viridiplantae; phylum Streptophyta; class Pinopsida; order Cupressales; family Cupressaceae; genus Cunninghamia; species Cunninghamia lanceolata. The sequence goes on along the minus strand of BSBN01001465.1, from coordinate 2,959,005 downwards.
ACAAGGCACGTGAACTGTTTGACAGAATGCCTCAAAGAAATGTGGTCTCATGGACTGCAATGACTACAGGATATGCACAAAATGGATTTGTTGAAAAGGCTTCAAAAATTTTAAAGTAAATGCAATTGGCTAGTGTAAAGCCAAATTCCACAACCTTTGCCACAATCCTCCCTACCTATGTCAAAATGGGAGCTTTCAGCCAAGCAATTTGTAGCACTTAAGGTTATCTAATAGAATTTACAGTTGATAGTTAAATTTATAACAACTTTTTTTATGATCTTTACTAACGTTTATTAGAATTGTTGCATGTTTTACATCATTGGAATGACATATTAGCTGTAACTTTTTTGAAATTTTATTATGGTATGTGCACTTTGATATGATGTAATATGATTATGGTTTCATTTCATATGTTGTAATATTAGATATATAATAGAAAAATAAATTATTGCATGAAATAAATAATAACTTTTCATTTTAAATATTTTTTTGCAGAACACGGGTCTTCCAGAAGATCAAGATGATCCTCGTGATAGAGATCTAGATTATGTTGGTTCTGGTATAGATCACATGGCAGAGGATGATGATGATGCAGATACAGAAGACATTGAGGCCGATGACGATGACGATGATGATGTTCATGATGATGATGATCACGATGATGACGATGATCACGATGGTGATGGTGATGATGAGGCAGTTGCTCGTAGTAGCTAGTGACATTCATGATCATATAGACTGCATCATGGATCATTGTTGATATATCATTATGATGCTTCTTTTCATAGTCGCTAGCTATCATATGTATCATTTTCACGTCCTGCAGTACCATATTAATGAGTTGTATCATAAATTTATGTATCATTTTGACTTATATCATTTGGACATGTATCATCTTGACTTGTATCATTTTGAGTTACGTAATTTATCATTTTTACTTATATCATTTGTACATGTATCATTTTGACATGTTATTGATCTACTGGCATATTTGACTTTCACTTGTTTTAGTTATATATGATGATGATCTTATCCGTATTGGCTTGTCAATTTATATATATTGAAAGTGGTCGATGATTTTTGGATGGATATTTATTACGTATGATGATTTTAATTTACTGCTCAGGATGGATGTTTTTAAATTCAATTAAATTATATATATTTGACTAACTTCTTTTAATTATAGATGATGAACATGTTATAATAATTATCTTGTTATTTAATCATATGAGTTAAATAATTAAATTACTTACTCTATAATCATATGAGTTATTTAAGAGGCATGATATATTTAACTAATTAAATTGAAATAAAACATATTAAATTAATAAACGTAAGAAAAACAATAAGCATTTTTAAAAGCAACAAAACACACAAAAATGGAAGCAACAAGCGACGTTATATCGGAAGCAAAATTGGAAGCAAAACTGGAAGAAAAATTGGAAGCAACAGTGGAAGCAAAACTGGAAGCAAAATTGGAAGCAAAACCAAACGCAAAATTGGAAGCCAAACTAGAAGTAAGACCGGAAGCAAAACCAAACGCAAAATTGGAAGCCAAACTAGAAGTAAGACCGGAAGCAAAACCAGAAGCAAAATTGGAAGCGAAACTGGAAGCAAAATTTGAAGTAAAATCGGAAGCAAAATTGGAAGTAAAAGTGGAAGCAAAACTAGAAGCAAAACTAGAAGCAAAATCAGAGCAAACCTGGAAGCACAATTGGAAGCAAAACTAGAAGAAAAATTGGAAGTAAAATTGGAAGCAAACTTGGAAGCAAAACTGGAAGCAAAACTAGAAGCAAAATTGGAAGCAAAACTAGAAGCCAACCTGGAAGCAAAACTGGAAGCAAAATTGGAAGCAACAGTGGAAGCAAAACTAGAAGCAAAATTGGAAGCAAAATCGGAAGCAAAACCAGAAGCAACAGTGGAAGCAAAACCGGAAGCAACAGTGGAAGCAAAACTAGAAGCAAAATTGGAAGTAAAATCGAAAGCAAAATTGGAAGTAAAATTAGAAGCAAACATGGAAGCAAAACCAGAAGCAAAACTGGAAGCAAAATTGGAAGCAAAACTGAAAGCAAAACTGAAAGCAAACTTGGAAGCAACACAAGAAGCAAAACCAGAAGCAAAATCAGAAGCCAAATTAGAAGCAACAAAATCTGGAGCTAAATTTGGCGTTAAACCTAACACTAAACCCGACGTTATAAGCGGCGCTAAGCCCGACGCTAAATCTGGCACAATAGTGAGATGCTATTGGGTGTCGAGTTTGGTGCCAATAGAATTGTACAATTCATGGACTCAAATGCACTAAATTCCAGCGCTATTTTAGGTGCTAATTGCCTGTTCTATTGTAGTGGCCAGATGGGCTTGTGTGGGCCACTTCGATACTTCATTACGTGTTGTGGCCACTCTCACTGATGCATATACGATCACTAACCCTTATATAGATATGGAGGGTGTATGGTCCCATGATAGATAGATCAAAGAGTACTACCTTAGCATATCAGAGGTTTCAAACCATAATCGTCTTGTTGAGGCTCATCACATTGAACACATCTTACAGCAGTTTGGGGAGGACTTTCGAGAGGATTTTCCCCTAGTTCCCACTTGCTACCGATATGTCCAGAAGATGGGTGAGATTAGATATAGGACTGTTGTTTGGACCCCTTTGACTCCTGGGGTTTTTATCACTAAGACCTCTAGGACCCCAACAGGTGGACATAGGGGAGGGAGAGGAGCTCCTTCCCGAGGACTCATTGTCGTGGATGATTCAAATTCTACCAATGAGGACTACGTTCCTGATGAAGTCGACTTATCTGATGAGGGATCAGCAAGGGATGCACATGAGATAGATTCAAATGAGGAGGACATACTCGAGGGTTCCTCTACAGTGCCTAGACCTCCTCATTCTAATGAGGCAGCATGATAACTTGATCCTTCCTGGCAGCTTGGTGACCCTTGTAAGTCTACTTTTGTTTTTCTAATTTTGCACTGTCATTTCTTTACCTTACGCTATGAATCATCACATATTTTATCATTGCTTTGTAGGTAGCGTTGAGGAGTGGAGGGATTTCATTCATGAGGTCAATATTAGTTTGACAAGTCCCTTCACTAACTTGACATGAGAGAGGCTTCTAGTTAATCCTGGTGTACCTCCTAGAGTTGGGCCCCATATCGACATCTTCGCTTCTGCCCACCATGGGTGTCAAGAGAGTGTTGCATTGAGGGCCGAGGTTCTCCTCCTTAGGGGTGTGAACATTGTTCTGTGTGAGATGGCCCACCTTGGGATTCAATGTCCATATTCTATTACTGTAGGTCCTTCACATTCTTGCACTTAGAGTAGTGTTCCTCATTCCGACAAATCTTATGGAGACACTAGTACCACACAAAGGTAAAGGAGCATGAATCCTGATGGTTCTGTTGGAGGGGATCATCATTGAGATTTTTTTTGTACTTGTCTTTGAAACCATGCCCCCTTGCATGGGGAGTTGTACTTTCCTTTGAGATCAGTTTGTCCTAGCTCTTGTACTCTTTATAAAACTCAAACTTATGATTTATCTATAAAAAACTATCTCTTTATGGTTATTTGTTTATCGTATGAGTACTCATCTCTTGTGCACTTTGGAAGTTGTTTAGAACTCTTTGATTATGTTAGACCTTCAACACTAAGAATGCAAGCATGATAATGATGACATGTCCCTTTAGATTTTTTGGAATATATATGAGATGCAGGGGATGATATGCAAATGCAAGAAGACAAGCGATGCTAAAATGAAACTTTTACTTTTATGGAATGCCATGAGTTATGACATTGACTTTATTGCTTTGGAACTCTTTTTCTGATTATGGTATGAATGCTTTATGGAACAAACAATATGACTTCTCTTTAATATGATTTTTAATCCAGGGGATTGCAGGTTATTCTGGTATAAGAGACATATTCAAGTTTGTGAGATAGGGATTTATAACTCAAGTGGGGAGTGGGAGTGAAATGAAGTGCTTCTAAATTTTGGGCTTTGCTAAAGGCTAAACACTGATCCTTATCTAGATAAGACAATCTAACAAGCTTTCTGTTGGCAAGAGACACTGCTTTGCATTGATAAGTGTTGTCATTGATGGCAACTAAGATCATCCCAATCATCTGCATAACACAATTTGTTCATACCAGAAGTCAAATTCAGAATTTGTCTAAGTTTGGGCAGTTAGGAGCAGAACAGTAACAAGGTCCGGTATTTTGGTCTGGATCTCTTCGGTGGAAAGTCATGATTAGTTGTGGATCTAGGGGAGTCATAAGTGTTGTCAAGACAGTCTAAATCCAGAATTTTGTCCTCTGGTGATAAAGGATTCAAAAGATATTAGCCTCTGAGTACAGGGTTCCAGTTTATCAGAGCAGACAGAAGAACAGGCCAACCTTGCAGAAGGTCTTGATTCCGGATGTATGGAAGTTGATTGTTGGACAAATGATGATGATCAGTGATAGTGGCCAACATGAGTGATGATTTTTAAGAGCAAGTTTTGGTCCGCACCTTAAGTTATGCATAGATCCAGCCGACAGAGTAGAGCACTCATAAATGTTCTAAGTGTTGTTGAAGCTGAATGATAGAATGATTGTAGATCATATTGCATATATATATGGATGATGAAATTGGATGATTCTGAGTGTGTGGTGTATGTGAATAAGGCGTGTGTGAGAAGAATGGAAATCCAAAGTGTGAATGAAGGTAGAACAGTAAGAAGAGCAGAGCAAAGATGAAATGTGTAAGATCAGTTTTTTGTACTTAACTGAAACTAAAATTCTTGCATGGGTAGATGCTATTAATCAGTTCAAATCTCTGTCATTCTCTTGTAATATTTCCACAGGCAGTGAGCCTCCATTTGAGCAGTGAGCCTGAATGCATGTGCATTCCCATTTGTAAAAATACTTTTAATAGGGTATTAATATTTGTGGGTTAACCCCCATCGTGGTTTTTCCCTTAACCAGGTTTCCACGTCAAAATCTTGGTGTTGAATGTGTTATTTATGTTTTCTGTTCATATGTTATTAATTGATGCTGAAATGTTTATATCATTAAATTGATAATAAGTGGTAAAGGAAGATTAAAAGTAAAAAGGATTGAAAATCTAAGACAACTGATTCACCCCCCCCCCTCTCAGTTGTTTGGACCTAAACCAACAATTAGTATCAGAGGGAGGTTCCTTTGAAAAGCCTAACAAGCTTGAGGAAAAGATCTTGGAAGAAGTTTCAAATGGGTTCAATAAAAATCAACTTCAGATGGCCCTGGAAGAAATTAGCAATCTGAGAGGTGAACTCAAAGATGCTGATAATACCATTGAAATGTTAAAAGATAAATTAAAGGAATCTCTACAAAAGAAAAAGGAGCCACTTCTGCAGCTATCCAGTTTACCTGAAGAAAATAGCATGAACGAAGCTTTGGAAGAAAAGACAAAGGAATGTGAGAAGCTGTCAAAAGAAGTTGTTCTAAAAATTGAAATGGAATTTAGAATAATGAGGCAAAACATTAAAGAAAGTGAAGATAGGAAGAAAATTGAAGAAGATCTGAATCAAAAACTAAGAGAAAGAACTGAAGATATTACAAATTGGATAGAATAGCTGGACATCTAGAATCTGATCTACAAGAAAGTAGAGACAATGAGAGAGAACTTGAAAGGCAAATTGTCATTCTCAGACATGACCTAGAAGTTGCAAATGAATATAGGGAAGAAGTTCAAGATAAGCTCAACAAAACTAGAAGCACTGCTCGAAGGACACAAAAAGGCTGATGACAAGCATGGTCTTGGATATGAGAAAGGTGAAAGCTCTGGATCCGAACAGAGAAATTTTTAACCTAGGAATGGGAGAAACAGAACTAGAAAACCTCCGGTAAGACAACCCAATGCTCAAAGATATCCATCATTTAATGGAAATTGTTTCAATTGCAATAAATTTGGTCATAGAGCTATTCAGTGCAGAAGTAGAGCAAATCAAAATGGGCCATCCTTCTCCAGTCAATGCTTCAAATGAAAGAGGTAAGGTCATAAATCCAATGAATGTAGAAGTATGATAAAGAATAACTCAAATGGCAATTCTTTCAATGGCTACTGCTTTGCTTGCAATGGATTTGGACACATGGCTAATCAATGCAGATCAAGAGGAAATCAAGTGTGCCTTAACTGCATTAAATCTGGTCTTATTGCAAGATTCTGCAGAAATAGGAACAATGGAAGAAGAGGTCCGGTAAACAGAAAACTGGATGAGCAGAAAGAAGATAGAGGCAAAAGGAAAATTGATGCGAATGAGACTCAGAATGAAACAAACAAGATATGGGTCAAGAAAACATTTATGAATGATAGTAATGGATTCGCATCAGAATCTGACGCTGGAAATTCCTCTGAGAATTGATTTGAGAGCCTTGGCTCAAGGGGAGCAACATTGTAAATCAAATTCCCCTAGCTAGTAGTTGAGTGTTGGTTATGGCACAATAAGAAAAGGTACCTTAAATTGACTCAGAACATTTGGAAGGATTTTTGGAAGAAAGGAAGTGATTATGGCAAATTATAGAGTGTTACATGAAGGACTATTCAAAAATAGAGCAACCGGATGTGCTAGGGCAGAGCATTTATTACAAAGGCAAATTAGGTGATGCGAAGCTTAAAAAGGTCATTCACTCCTCATTTGAAACACTTTGCATCAGGAGAAAACAACAAGAAATAAGTGGATGATCTTAGAGCTGAGAATTCTTAAGATTTGGAAGCGAGAAAAGAATTTCCAAGCAAAAACCCTAATCTACGTAACAACGTATTTTCTGTTTTCTGTGAAATCTCTTGAGTTCTCAATTTCTACAAATGGCTACACCTCTAGTTGTTGATGTAACTAAAAGGCCCCGATAAATATTTAAGAAGCATCCACACAAATCAGTTGAAGTTGAACCATTGGGCACTTTCTCTGAGGTTCCACATGGTGTACTGTATGTTGAGGATATTAGGGTATACATCCATTGTAACATGGATGAATTTGGAAACCTAAAACTCTTGGATTTTCTTAACAACTACTTAATGGATGATAGCTACAAATTGAAACCAGAATACAAAGCCCTAGAAAGCAAACATTTTCTGCAAGTCATTAGGTTTCTGATATTTGATGAAAATGAATGGGTTCGATATATTTTAAGCCGAATACATGATGAATTCATATGGCTATTGAAACCATTCAAGATTACAAAGGATGTTATCAAGATTGTAACCAGATTAAATTCAACCGGTGGATTGCCCATGCTGAAAGCTATGAAAAATCAGATAGTGACTAATGATACCGGTGCTAAGTTTGACAGAAAGGTGATGACTATCAATGATATTATAGAACCGGATGTCAAATTCGCCTCCATGGTGATTGGGTATAAAATTTACCACTCTAGCAGAGAAAACTCTATCTCCGGAATTGCAATATATGTAACCTATCAAATGTTAAAAGAAAATGTTGATTATGATCTTTGTGAACTACTACGAAATCAGTTGATTGACAATTTGAGCAAGATAAAGAAAGATAAGAAAATTTCCTTCAAATATGGTTCCTTGATTGTATGCTTGTTCTTCTATTTTATGAATGAAGTACCTGGAATTCAAGGTGTGCATTAGACAACTGACAGACCAGTAGTATGGCAAATAAGAGATCACCTTCTCAGCCTTGGTGACTCCCAAGCCCAAAAGACTGCCATTTGGGAATACTTCAAAAACTTCCAAAGTTTAATGCAAGCAAGGGAGAGAATCCCTAAAATAATTGTGGAGAAGTATGAAAATTACATATGTTTCATGGTTGACACATATCAGTGCTTGATGGAAGCTGTAGAACCAAGGACAGTTTGGATAATGCCTATGGGTTATGAGGTGGATGAAAGAGTTTTGGATATGTATGCTCAACATCTTTTGAGCACACCTAAAGATACCTCTATGGAAAGGTTTGGAACATACAAGGAACTAAGTCTAAAATTGCATGTGGTGCTTAGACAGCCTGAGACCAAGAGGAAAGTGAAAAGACAAGTTGAAAGGTATGCTGAGAGCATTGACCTAACCAAGGAGGTAGTAAAGCAAAATAGAGAAAGAATTCAAAAGATGAAGAAAAACATTAAGTAGATTGCAGAAGAAAAGGCAGAAAGTGAGCCGGCAGTCGCTCTGGAAATCCCACCAAGCTCCTCAAGGAAGACAAGGAGTTTAGAACTCTTGCTAAGCAGCTCAAGTCCACTTCCACTAAGAAGCCTAAAGCCACTCCATCTGATGATGGAGGGAAAAGAAAGAAAACCAAGGCCACAAGAACCCACAAGAGCACAAAAGATGATGAAGAGACAGAGACAGATGAAGAAGTGAAAGAAATAAGATCCAAGAAAGCCAAAACTTCAAAGACTTCTGAAGACCAGCCTTCCGGAAGCAATAAGGCCAGTAAAAAGCTAGTCACTGGTAAGGTCACTATGACTATTGATGAAATTGTAAAAACAATCACTGTTCATGGAAATTTAAAGCCTGTCAGAGTTTACTATGATAATTTTGATCAAGCAAATAAGAAAATTTTGGAAGATGCCATTATCATATATTTGAATAAATTCAATAGAGCCCTGTTAGAAATTTTACAAGAACTTCCTAAAAGTTTAAGCAGAGTACTGGAAATGAGAAAAGAAGCAGATAAGGCTAAAGATCTAGAACTCAGAGAGTATGTCCTCTCCACACTATGTCCTGTAATGACCAATAAAGAAGCAGATAAAATTCTCAAAGAAGTCAAAGAAAAATTCAAAAGCAAAGTCCAGACAAACAAGCTAATGGTTGGTGAGATTGAGGAAATTGTGAAGGAAACAGAGGAAATTCTGAGAAAGGCTTTTGACAAAGATAAATACTTTATTGTTTCAGAAAAACAAGTTGAAGAAGACAATCCTCCTGCTCCAGAACTAGAAGCTCCTAAAGAAGAAACTAACAAGAGAATTAATGATCAAAGTACTACTCTAGATCATCCAAAATTAATCGATGAGGAGACCAATGATGGATTTGATTCATCAAATCTAAATATTGGAGAAGTTCAAGATGAGGAACAAGTCAATCAGGAGGACATAGAAATGGTAGACAGAATAGTTGATGCAAGGGTAACTCCTCCACCCGATCACTCTAGAAAAGAAGAGGATATTGCTGCCACATAGATCCCTCGAGATCAAGTAGCAAGTGGTGAGCAAACATGAAAGAGTCCCTCTGGAGAAAACACAGAGAAGAGTAAAATAGAGAAAGAGGAAGAAAAAGAAAAGAAGGATAAGGCAGAAGAAGATGGTGCAAATGTTGAAGCACCTAAAGTAGACACTAAGAAATCAGGAGAACAAAAGGATGGTTTTGAATTGGTTGCAAGAGACACTGCAGATGCAGTAAAAGGTCTTCTTGAAAAAGAAATGATTGAACTTGATGAGCCTGAGCTACTCCAAGGCCTAGTCAATCCAGATGCTCTCTCTCCAATTTAATTGATGAAAATAGCATCATTCACCCAAGTAAAGGCTAGAGAAAAGATGTTAAAGTCCCACATGGAGGACAATGAGCTATTGGGGCTTGCAACCGAAATTTTGGAAAAATTAATGCCAACCTATCAAAAGAATCAAAATGATTCCACCTCCGAACATCTAAAAAATCTTGTAAGTTCAGTAAACTCACATTTTGAGTCTTTTGAAAAGTCTGCGGAGGCAAAAGTTCAAAAAGAGTTCCTGAATAAGAAATTTAGTCAAGTTAAGAATTTGATAAGGAGTGATAGGTTGATACTAGGCATTAGCATAAAGAGCATTCAGAATGCCCTAAGTGATGGAGGAGATATATATAAGTTTTTCCTATCATGGTCTAAAGTCAATGAGGATATTGAGAAGAAGATAAAGGAACAAGAACAAAAAATATCAGTTCTATCTCAAATTTTTGATCCTCTAACTGCCTCTCCTATAAGCCAGGAATGTCAGGTTATTAGCCTGATAGATGAAATAAAGGGACTTGAAAAAGAGAAAGGCAATAGTATGAAGAGGATGTGTGAACTCCAGGGATTGATTTCCCCCAAGTTGGAATCCATGCATAATGCCTTATTCAAAGCCCATAATGCACTTCAGACAAGTGATCCTCCAGATTTGGCAAAGGCAGAAGCATATGCATTTTTGTTGAGTGGGCACATCTCTATTTTGGATGGAATGAAGAGTACTTGGGCTTCTAAACTTGTGCAAATAAAAACTAGTTTTGCAAACATTCTCAAGTTCATGTAAATAAGACTTGAGGATTAATTGTACATATGCGACAGTATATACAATTTTTTTGGAGGGTTTTGGCTTGTGGACCCCACCCTTTGCCATTGATGTCAAAGGGGGAGTGAAGGGCAGTGAAAAATGAGGTATTCAGCAAAGGGGGAGCACCAGAATAAGTGAAGTACACGAGTGTACAGACAAAGGGGGAGTTGCACTAGACACTTAGTCATTTTTCACTAAGTGTTGCCATCAATGCCAAAGGGGGAGATTGTTGGCAAGAGACATTGCTTTTCATTGATAGGTGTTGTCATTGATGGCAACTAAGATTATCCCAATCATTCGCATAACATAATTTGTTCATACCGGAAGTCAGATTCAGAATTTGTCTAAGTCTGGGCAGTTAGGAGCAGAGCGGTAACAGGGTCCAGTATTTTGGTCTGGATCTCTTCGGTGGAAAGTCATGATTAGCTATGGATCTAGGGGAGTCATATGCATTGCAAACATAATCTAAATCTAGATTTTTGTCCTCCAGTGATAAAGGATTCAAAAGATATTAGCCTTTGAGTACAGGGCTCTAGTTTGCCAAAGCAGACAAAAGAAGAACAAGCTGACCTTGTAGAAGGTCTTGATTTTGGATGTATGGAAGTTGATTGTTGGACAAATGATGATGATCAGTGATAGTGGCTGACATGAGTGATAATTTTCAAGAGCAAGTTTTGGTCTGCACCTTAAGTTATGCATAGATCCAACCGACAGAACAGAGCACTCATAAATGTTCTAAGTGTTGTTGAAGCCGACTGATAGAATGATTGTAGATCATATTGTGGATATATATAGCTGATGAAATTGGATGATTCTAAGTATGTTGTGTATGCGAATAAGGCGTATGTGAGAAGAACATAAATCCAAAGTGTGAATGAAGGTAGAACAGTAAGAAGAGCAGAGTAGAGATGAAATGTGTAAGACCAGTTTTTTGTACTTAACCGAATCTAAAATTCTTGCATGGGTAGATGCTATTAAGCAGTTCAAATCTCTGTCATTCTCTTGTAATATTTCCACAGGTAGGGAGCCTCCATTTGAGCAGTGAGCTCTGGGCAGTGAGCCTGAATGCATGTGCATTCCCATTTGTAAAAATACTTTTAACATGGTATTAATATTTGTGGGTTAACCCCCACCGTGTTTTTTCCCTTAACCGAGTTTCCACATCAAAATCTTGGTGTTGAATGTGTTATTTATGTTTTATGTTCATATGTTATTGATTGATGCTGAAATGTTTATATGATTAAATTGATTATAAGTGGTAAAGGAAGATTAAAAGTAAAAAGGATTGAAAATGTGTGACAATTGATTCACCCCCCCTCTCTCAGTTGTCCAGACCTAAACCAACACTTTCAACTTTAGACAAATAACAAATTTTATTGAGGTTTGCTAGACTTAGATCATAGATGGCAAGCAAGATAGACCCAGGGTAAAGGAAAAATGGGAAAGAACAAGGGTCCCTAAATAAAAAATTATCTTACTCAGCTAGTCTGTGTGTGTGCTTTGTACCTTTCTCTTTTATTTCTCTAATAGAATGCCACCCTTGAAGCTTTGAGCTTAGACTGATCTCCACCCAAGGGTACAAACATTCAACAATCTTCTCTCTTTCACTCTTTTTTTGTAACTCCCTTTTTTGTTTTTTTCTCTTTTTTGTATTTTTTAGAATGCCTCACTTGATTTTCTCATTTTTTTTTTTTGAATTTTATGAAAATGAATGCTTTTGGAACTTTGGATATGCAATAATTTGATCTCTCGATTCTCACCTTTTCTCAACACTCTTATTTTGATCACTCTTTTTTTTATTCACTCATATTTTAGATTGATTCCTTCAGAGTTTTGATCCTCTTGACATTTTTGGCCAGGGAAGATAAGGGGTTGAGCACCACCAAACATTTTCATATTGCAGTTGGAATTCTCTTCTACTAGGGAAGAATTGGGAAGGTCTACTTACAAGCTTCCTTTGAACACCGTACGTTTGAATATTGACTTTGTTTAGACCTAACATCATGACTCATTAAGACTGTGATCAATGTAAAGCTAAGAGCTAGGTTTTGATTAGAATCACTGGAATGAAGGGACAAAATGGTGATTCTGAAAATAGGGAATCTCAGAACCTACAAGGATCACATATACCTAGGCAACCTTAGACTCCTTATTGAAATGAAAATAATATAAGAGCAAGTCATTCACTATAATTCAAGATGAACAGAATGATAATGAAATGCAAGAAACAAAATTCTTTTTGACATCTTTTATTTTTATATTTTTTTGTATTTTTGGAATGTTTGATTTTTTTCGTGTTTTTATGTTTAATGATTTTTATGATTTTAGACATAGTATTTCTTGAGGTGAAAGGAAATGACTAGTTCACCAAATTCCTCTCCCTCCATTGTGCACAAGAGATAGGCACCATTTTTGATATCTTCTTTAACCATATAGGGACCTTTCTAGTCCTCTGTGAATGTTCTCTTTCGTCTTCTCTTTTTATTTTTCATGCTACCTCTTCTTAGGATGAGTTCTCCTATCCTGAAGGGTTTCATAATATTGTTTGACTCCATCCTTTCTAACTCAATGGTTTCTCTTGGTAATATGAGACAGAGTAAATCCTAGAAAGCTTGTTGATGGGAGGGAGTCCAATACAAGACTCCATCGCACCTTAGCAATTCCATTAGCATATCAAATTGATCTTGTATGTAAATATTTACATCTTGCCTACCTTGAATGTTTTGTAAAAAATAGAATAATTCAAAGGGAGTTTGAGGTTCCCTTTGCTCGAGAGGAACAAAGCTTATACTTGTCCTTCCATTGGGCTCAGGTCTCAAATCCATGGAATATCCAATGTAGCTTCTTGGCAATTCAAAGATGACATGATCATCAGTTTTGACTGACACTCACATTCTCTATTCTTTGTTAAATGTTCCTTCACTTTCTTCATCTTCATCTAGGAGTCTCTCAACCATTTCAATTTGTACTAAGGGTGTTTACCATTCATCAAGCTCATTTGACTATATTGAAGCAGAAGTAGTAGGTTGCACCTGAGGTTGGGAGACTATGAACATCTTCAGGAGAACTCCTATCTCATTGGTTGATTCGTTGTCCATAGAATTTACATCTTCCATTGGTGTCATGGGTCTATAGGAATCTTCCAATGGCGTGAATGGTTCATATGACTCACTTTCTTTTGGTGCCTCAGAGATACATGACTCACTTAGCGGTGACAAAGGAGTGTAACTTTCTATCTCGTCTTATTCAGGATCTGAGAAAGCATGAGGGTATATATTTCTCAAATCTAGGGTAGTTGTTTCAAACATTGGTCATTCAATTCTATGAGGCTTTTCCCATATGCAAGGAAAGAGTTTATAGGTCGGATGCACATTGATCATAAGTATTTCCAAAGGAAATTAGAGAGGTCCATCCTTATCTATCCATTCCATGATTTTTACCGTCTTTTCCTTGGGGATAACCTCTTTTTGTTTTGGCAGTGCCTCATTTTCCAAGGCCTCCATCTCTGCATTATTTATCGTCTTTTCTTGAATTTCTATCCTTTTGATACATATTGATTGTGGAGTAGGACTAGGAATAGAAAGCTTATTTGTAGGAAGTTCATAGTCTATGGGGATGCCTATCTTTTTGTTTGTTGTATTGGATTTTATCATGACAAAGGCTTGGGATCCCCTTTTGTAACATATACCTTCCTAAGATGTAATAATTGAGCCTCCTAGAATAAAGTAGATGGCACAACTTTCATTCGGTGCATCCAGGGTCTTCCAAGAAGCAGATTATATCATGTGTCCTTATCAATGACATAAAATGTGGTTGGGACAATCCTTGGTCCTAAAGTCACAGGGAGTGTGATATTCCCTATCATAGAAGCCTTTAAATTATCACATCCACTTAACGTGTCTTTAGACGCGGTGATGTTGGTGTGCCCATAACCCATTCTTTCTAAGAGGGAAAATGGAACTATGTTCATAGCTGCCCCATCGTCGATTAGCATTCTCTTGATGTAGGTGTCATAAATCCACACTTACAAGTATAGTGTGGGATCTCCTTTCTTTGTTAGTTCTACCTTAAAGGGCATTTGCTTTAAATCAAAGAAGAATCATAGGTCTTTAAGCTCAGAGTTTGGTGGGTTTACGTCAAGATCCACATGATTGATTTGTTCACTAGGTGGAGGTGTGATTTATTCGAGGTATTTTAATCCTATCACTTTTAATAGTGCTGAGCGATGTGAGCGAGAGTTCTTGAGGAGGTCAATGAATGAAATATGTGCGTAAGTTTTCTTTAAATCTTCAATGATCTCATAAGGTCCAATTGATGTTGGTATTGGTTCAATCACCGAGACTATACTTTCATGTATTTATTCTTGCTCCTTTTCAAGCTCTCCTTCCTCTTTTTCATCATGTAATATTTCAACCAATCCCAACATCCTAGCTTCTCCTTTCTGTCCTAATTGCGGTGGGATGTTTGCGTTGTTACCTTAGGCTATGTTGCTTTGATTATCCATTTCCATGTCTTTGTGTGCAGGAAATGGGTCCTGATAGATTCTCATGTTGGCATTCTGTGGAGCTATTGACACTTGAGTTTGCCTTACCCCCGTGTTATCTGGTGTGACTTCTTACGGGTTTAAGAACATCTCTATGAATAGCCATTGTTGGTCTTTTGGCAATCTTGCTATGAATCTGTTATACTCTACAAGATTTCGTGTTGTGCCCCCTAGTCTTATGAAAATAACAGAATTGATTATACTTATAAGGGGGCCTTTCATATCTTTTGTCATTACCATTTTTGTTTTGATTCCAAGATTTTGATAATTGTTCCATGGGTAATACGTGTTGTTTCTAGTACAATCAATTGCATTAACGTTGGGAGGGTAGTAATCTCTTCCATTATATTCATCCCTTACTTTCCTAACTAGGGGTTGATCTGTCACCCCATCTATCATTGTGTTTCTATTATTTTTGAGAATCTTGATAACAGGTGCATTGTTTCCCATATCCTCACTTATCAGTTTTCCATTTGACCCATAAGTCCTTCTACCACTATCAATGGTTGCTTGGTCAATCCTTAAAGCATTTTCCAAGGATTCTTCATAGGACTTGTGAACTTCTTCTCTCATATCCCTATTTAAGGCATGCAAGAAAAGATTGCATAATTCATGATGATCTATGTTTGGAGTGCTTGTCAAAGAATAGAGAACTTGTCTCCATCGAGTGATGAAATGGGCTACTGATTCGTTTGGTTCTTGTTTCATAGTTAAGAATTCTCGGATCACTATCTTCACGAGTTTGTTCATGTCGAAAGCCATGATGAACTCTCCAATTAACTGCCTGAATGAATGTATCGAGGCCTTTGGTAGGTGATAATACCAATCTAGGGCTATTCCTTCTAACATCTTTAGGAAGATTGTTCTCTTATCACAGTTGTGTAAGCTTTAATGTGCGAGTTGGGATCTCCTCCTTTGAACTTTAGGAGATTAGGTAATGGTCTAGGTAACAAAATGCTTCTTATGATTATGTAAAGTGGCTCTTTTAAGTACTCCAAGTATGTGCCTAAAAAGGCACTCTGTGATTGTGGAGTTGACATCACTAGCCCCATTGGTGGGCTTTGATAACCTAATGCTATTGCTTGATTCAATTGGCTTCCTAGCACTGCATGATTGTTTTGAACATGAAGGTGTTCCCATTTGGGAATGTATCATTACTCCCATTTCTTGAGTAGCAGTTGAGGTAAGGGGGATTCTGAGATGCCCCTTGGTCCTGTTCAATTCTGATGTTTTCATGCGATTTATGTCTTCTTTTTCGGGATAGGTTGTTTTGCCTCCAGAGTTTTGATTATTTATACTAGAGTTGTGATGAGGTTTGCAGGTGTAGGACCTCTAGGCACTTCCTTATTTCTAGGGTTTTCCTTGCAAACATTGTCATGATGTTGTGTTTCTTCTCATATATCATTTTATCATTGCTCTTCTCATAGAGCAACTTTCAGGGCTTCTTGAGTATCTTTTGCTTCTTGTAAGTTTCGTTCTAGCCTTCTTACTTCATCATTAGGATCAGTACTTGAGGTGCTTGTGGATGGTTGATCCACACGGTGGACATCCAATATCATCTATATTCTTTTCACTTTGTGAGGTGTCTAGTATTACAGAGTTATCCTCCCATGTAGGATTGTTGAAAGATAGAGAATGCCTTGGTTCCCTTCAGTCTTGTTCATAGTCAGAGTCTTCATAGTCATAGCAGTTTGAGATCAGTGTATTTGGGTTAGGTGGCACATACTTGTTGAAAGATGGAGTTTTTGGTTCCCTAGAGGGAATATTCATTAAGTTAAGTTTGGTTCCATGATTTTCGGGGGTACCATAGACACCACATAATAAATGGAATGAGTGAAGGTGAGGATGAAAAAGGTGGAAGTGGTGAAGAAGGTTACGAAGAAGAAAGTGAGGATGATTGAAAACTTTGAAGTTGAAATGCCAAATGATGATGTGTGAATGGAATCTGAGCAATTTTTTTTGAAATGCAAAACTACTCGTCCTAGTAGGATTTGTAATTTCATGTTAGGTTCACCAAAATATGTACACTCAAAAACATGACTCGGTGGCTTGGGGTGGTCAATCAAGTCAGCTTTGGCTGCACACACAAACCCTTTCTCCTTGCCACGAGGAAAACCTCCACATCACTCTCGCTCTCATGGAAGCATACAGTCGAGAGGAGGCAAGACACAGGAGTGGTCTAACTTGTTGGAGAGTTGTACTTTGTAGAGAGTGGTTGGCTAGTCCTGGGGCCTTTGTTGTGTGTTTTTTTGAATGCAATGTTCTGTGACCGTCGTTGTAAAAATAACTATATGACTCGAAGGGTCACTTGTCACCATTATTCTATTTGGGTTTCTAATGTTCCAACGTTGTGTGAGTTGATTGTTGTTTTTGTTGATGTTTTGTTCAAGTTGATGTCATTTGTACTATTGGATGATTGCTTGTATTTGAAGTTCTCTGAATCTTTCTTGTTGTTGTTGAATTACAAGTTGGTCTTGTTGTTGTCTAGGGTGGATCTCCTATATCTCATCAAGGATTTCCTTCACCCACTCACCTCTAAGTTCAGGGCACATTCATCAACCTAAACAAGAGAGAGATGGTTTAAGCTAACCTTGACTTGACCTAGAGTTTTGACTTCTAGGGTTTGTGTGACCTAAGGTTTGACTTTATTGACTTTGTGTTGACCTTTTGATGAAACCAAGGATTTGTACACTTTCTACGTTACTAATGTTTTTGTTCTTTTTAGTTTTTGTATGCATGCAAGCCTATATGAGTGTGCAAAATATTTTTTTGTGCTTTTTTCTATTTATAGAAATGAAAGTGCTTTTTTCTATTCTATGAATTAGAAAATGAATGCAAACTAGTATGAGATTACCTAGTGCAATTGAATCTATGTTTTTGGTTTATTTTCTGAATAAGTGGAATGATTTACTCTAGGAAAGGGAAATTGCTTTTAATCTATGAACTTTTGAAATGAAAACTACTTTAACAATGCAAATCTACTTAGCCTATCAAGGAAAAGGCAACATGTATTTACTATTCCCAAGAGCAAAGTTTGATTATCTAATTACTATGAAATGAAAAAAAGCATGAAGGAATCTAGAATAAAAGAAGACATGTGAGCCTCCAATACCCTTAGAAATCTTTGTATGACAACCTCTAATCCTCTTGTAGTAGTAGGGTGATCCTCGTGGCAATAATAAGAAAAGAGAAGCAAAAGAAGCTTTTGAAGCTTTGAAATGAGCTCAATGAGATCTTGATGAGCACTGGCTTGTGATGTGAGCAACGTATCAACACAAAATAAGCTTTTAGAAAAGTTAGATGAGATAACAAACAAATGCAAAAGGCTCTAATGTCCCGTGTGAGCATATGGATGTTTGATTTGGAGAGTAATAATCTGCAAGAATTGTGTGCACAAATGAAATTACCTCCCTTTGTGCTTGAGGGTGGGGGTATTTATAGGTTTGAAGAAGGGATGAGAGGTGAAGAAAAACAATATTTAATTCTCCCTTTGATTGAAGTGTTAACTTAGGGGACACAAGAGTGATCTGGGCTAAAATTGGAGTGATTTACCCAGTAATAACTTATCACTCAATAAGAAGTGAAGAAAAAGCATGCATGAGTTGGTAACTAAAGATAAAAAAGAGCTAAATATGCATGCTTGGGTGCATGAAATAGTTAACTCAGTCAACCTTTAGGACAAAATCCATGCAAACAAAAGTAAAAATGGGTGAAAGAAAAGCTATTTTGGGCCAAAAACTCAAGTGAGCTCACGGCTGGAAAACACGACAGGGTCGCCCATGGGTCATCCTTTTCACCAGTCAAGGTCGCTCGGGGACAACCCATGGGCGACCCTTAGAGGAGGACACTTGGGTGAAAATACAGGATGGGAGATGGTAGAGGAGGAGAAGAAATGGGGATTTGCCTCTAGAAACAGGTCAAACATGGGTCAAAAACCAAATCTCCACTTGCAAAAGTAGGATCTCTCGGGGGAGATCTGGAAATAATAGGGGGAGATTTGGATTGGTTAACCCAAACTGAAAACTGAAAGTTGGAGATGGATTGAGAGAACCTCTAGAAGGCCTCTATGGGTGGGAATGGATGAAAAACACTGGGGAAAGGTGAAAAAAAACAAATGGATGAATACAAGGATTAGGGACGAAGTCACAAGCACAGGAAATGCAAATTGAAAAGTGAAGAAAGAGGTAAAACAACAAAGGGGAAACAACACAAGGAGGAAGAAAACACATGTTACCAAGAGAATTGCTACTAAGAAGATGTTATTTCATGCTTACATGTATGTGACAAGGATTGTGAGTCATTGTTGGGGTCCTTGTGGAGGATGTGCATGATTTTAGTGCTTGCAATCACTGGTTAAACTCAATGGGCAACCAAATCTAGTAATTATGTTCTCATAGATGAATTTGGTAGAAATTTTTGTGGTGCAATCCTTAGTTGGTTGTGCTTCAGCCCACTTAGTCAGATATTCTACTCTAGTGATGATGAATCTAGCTTTTGACTGCTTTGCCGGTGGGTCTATAGGTCAAATGAAATCAATGGCCCATTTTTGAAAAGGTAATTGTGCTAGAACTACTCTTAATGGCATTTCATCTCTTGTGATAGGTCTTCCTGTCCTTTGACATATATCACAATTCTTAACATATCTCTTTGCATCCTTAAAAAGTGTAGGCCACCATAACCCAACTAGTTTGACTTTTCTTGTTGTCATGTCTTTGACATTATGTCCTCCTGCTATCCCTTCATGTGCTTCTCTTAGAATTTCTTCTCTTTCATGTTCATATACTACCCTTTCGATGATATCATCCTTTTCCCAGATATGTAGCTCTCCTTCAATCAATGTATATGGAAAAGACTTTTGCATTAGGTTTTGTCTTTCTTGTGCTGACATCTCTGCTGGAGGTTCACCTGTAGCCAATAGGTATGCTATATCTATCAGTTCTTTTGGTACTGCATTCACTCTGAAGAGATTTACGCTAGCTAGTTCATCTTCATGTACCTCTGGATCTTCCCCTGTCTCAATTATGGATAGGTAATCTAGTCCCTGATTGTGCTTTCCTAGTTTCACCATGATTGAGAATTCAAACTCCTAAAACAAGAGTAGTCATTGATAAATTCTTCCTTGAATGATTGGTTTGTTGAGTAGGTATTTCAATGGTTCATGGTTAGTGTAGAATACAAAAGGCATAGACAAGAGGTAATGTCTAAACTTATGTAATGCATATACCATTGCTAGGGTTCTCTTTCAATTGTAGTATAATTATTCTTTACTTTTGACAACTTCCTACTTGTAAATGCTATAGGATAATCCTTAGAACCCCTTGGCTGAGTCAGTAATACTCCTACTGCAATCCCTGTTGCATCAACATGAACATGGAATGTATTGTCCCAATCCAGAAATATGAGTATTGGTGCTTTTGTTATCTTTTGTTTCAATGTGTCAAATGCCTTTTGGTGTTGCTCATTCCAGGTAATAGTTTTGCCCTATTTTTTCTTCAATAGTTCTTCTATAGGTGCTGAGATGGTTGCATAACTCTTGATGAACTTTCAGTGGTCACTGGCATATCCCAGGAATGTTTTGACATCCAATGTAGTTTTTGGTGGTGGTAAGTTTTGAATAATTGTAACTTTGAGGGGATCAACCATCAAACCTTCTTTGCATATTATATGACCTAGTAGTGTTCCAAATGGTACCACAAAAGTATATTTCTCCAAGTTCAGGGAGATTTGTAAGCTTATACATTTATTCATCATCAATCTCAATGTCTGTTTGTGATCCTTTACTAGTCCAAAGACAGTCCAATCATCCAAATAGACTTCTAGGAAATCATGTATAAACTCCTTGAATGCATTTACCATAATTCTAATGAATACCGCAGGTGCATTTTTCAATACAAATGGCATAACAATATACATGAAAGATCTTAGTTTAAAAGTAAATGTTGTTTTAGGTTGATCCTGTTCTCTAATTTTAACCTAGTCGTATCTACAAAATCCATCAGTGAAGGAGTAAATCTCCCTATCTGATGAGGTTGTAGTAGTGTTTGTTAATTCATCATCATTTAATTTTAGCAATCTGGAGGTGTCTGGAGTGATTTGTGATAAGACTCTTTGGTGTGGGGTGGTTTGGTTGGATGGATTGTGGACAAAATTTGGTTCACCTATCTTACTGAAATAAAAGTTCATGCATAAATGAAAATCTATCTATTTTCTTCGAAATGAACACACATACTTTGAAAGAAAACTATTCTAACTGATGGAAAAGAAACACACATGCATTGAAAGAAACTATTCTATTTTCTAGAAAGTAAACACACATGCATCAAATGAAACTATTCTATCTACTGGAAAAGTAAATAAAGGTAAATTGCATCCATTGTTAAACTACAACAATGAGACACTACGAATATAACAGTATTGTTGAATAACAAATCTATTTTTGGTATTTTTAGAATTTATAGGACGAACCTACAAGTAACAATTAACTAACAATCACACAGAAGAGAAACAACACATCATACATGCAACATACAAATATAAACTAATTAGATAGAAGACACAATAGATTTGCACGAAAATAAACTACCGAGAGATCTCCTCCAAAATGGGGAAGCATGCCCTACTTTCCCAGTTGGAGATGATCCTCTTAGCTCAACTAACATTTAGAAGAATTCCCCCTTCATTTGCATTCAACACAGTCCAAAGAATGGACAAAGATACATGCCTGAAAACAAGGAATTTTCCTCCTACTGGAAACACAATCTGACGAACAACTATCTATGAAAAATTGGAACTAACTTAGAGAGATGATTTGATCCTATTTACACATTCAATCTTTATTGAAAGGAAATAGCTATCAGTAATCCTAACTACAACGAACTGGGACTAAAATCAGCTACTTCATTTATTACACTAATGATTCCACTGCAGGTTACTACAAATCAAAGATTTGCATCAGTTTGATCATTTGGTGAACTAGATGAGTTTCCTGGAGTGGCACGGTGCTTGGTGGCAGTGACTTCAGTTGGAACTGATGTCAGTTAACAACTATTTCAGTTAGTCACTTAAATGTAGTGACATGGTGGTGTGACTCTTCACAGCTACTTTAATTGATGCGCAGGTCATGTTTGTGTTGCTGGACTTCTAAATAGCCCTAGGATTGGCTTGTAGTGGTCATCAATGTGAGGGGAGGATGACTCTCTTGGAAGGTAGTCGACATTTGGAGCCGTTCTTGAGTTTAGGTTCTTTCTAGGAAGGGGGCTCTAGAGGGATCTAGAGACCACTAGGAGTTTTACTGCTGCAATCCTTATACAAACATTCACAGCTTGTACCACAATTCATGAGATATGCATTTTGAAAATGTAATTCAAGTAAATAAGTTAAGAGATTTCATCAAAGGAAATGAAAACCAAACATATGCATAATCCATCCAAAAGACAAATATAATTATAATAATATGTAAATATATATGCCATAGTGTTTTGTCAAAGTCTCATAGAACAGGAAATATAATGAAATAAATGAGTCATATTTTTGGCTCATCATTCCCCCCAATTCAGTGTATGCTATGTCCTCATGGTTGTGCCCCATCTGCTTCATCAAGTATATTCTTGCCTTCAATGATTGTACTACAGATATAGTCCTCATCTTTGTATTGAAACAATTGCTTGCCCTTTGGTTGGAATCCATCATTTTCCTGTAACCTGCTAAACCATGTGTTGAATTTGCCTTCTCTCATTGCATTTCCTTAAGGGTGACTGAGGAGAGGAGCTAGCATTAGAATTAATGGTGGCTTGAACCTCATTCCAATCCAATTATGTTGCCTCTACTGAATCAGGGGTATAATTTTTCTTACTTTGTCAGTCATCCACCTGATGTTTGTAGGGGACACAGGTTCCCTTCTCTTGAAAATATTAGGCAAGTCCCCAAATATGTATATGAAGCTTGTGATTGTTGCATTTGGAAGATAACCTACTATTGCAAAGAAATCAGAAATGTAAGAATTTAAATTTCTCACATATTGATCAGTGATGCCCTACCTGTAAACATTTTTTTTTAAGGTATTGGTGAACCATGTGGTCTTGAGGCACTCATGTCTCATTAACAATCCTATGGATCCTGCTACTGCATTATATTCTTCCATCCTTTCCTCCCATAATCTGTTATTCCTGAGCAGGGATAGATAGCTTTGGATTTGGAGTTCTCCCACATATAGATTAAGCATTGAAGTATTGACATGTCCCATAACGTGGCCATGTTGGAAGAATTCACACAAGAGATTTTGTTGGTCTTTTGGATTTTGCATATAACACTCAACAAAATCCTTATCATTATCAAAATGGAATGGAAGATTGCAACTGATCCTTAGTAATTTCAATCTTAAAAATTGTTATTTGAGGAACAAAGCATACACACCTAATGGCGGGTGCTGAGCTAACAGGGTCTCCCTTGTTTCATAGGCTAAAGCCAAATTGTTCTCCATCGCCACCTTCTCTTGTTTAAGGGCCTCAAGATCTCTCCAAAGCTTTATGATCTCACCTCAGAGCTGTCTATTGTCCAGTGTTAGCTATAGATTTTCAGCATAGACATTCAATAAGGTAGGCGCAGGGACTTGCTAAGCAGCCTTTTGCCAAAGTTGAGTTATTTGAATGTCTCTTTGGGCCATTATGGCCTTGTGATTATCGACCTCCTTAAAAAATGAAATTTCTTTTTCTTTTTATTCCTTCTCCAATGCAGCCTTTGCCTTTTGCTTCTCTAGCTCCTCTTCCTTGGCTTTCAATTGTTGAGCCATGGCCTCTAATTGTGCCCTGCATTGCCTCAAATCAAACTCAACTTTTGATAGAGCCAAGGTATGCCAAGTTTCTTGGGCTGTTGTGTCCTCAGAGCTTCCCACAAGGGGTTCTTTTCCT
Source organism: Cunninghamia lanceolata (assembly GCA_027924645.1). Lineage (NCBI taxonomy): Eukaryota > Viridiplantae > Streptophyta > Pinopsida > Cupressales > Cupressaceae > Cunninghamia > Cunninghamia lanceolata. Next base: position 2,935,286 of record BSBN01001465.1, on the reverse strand, counting down.
ATCATGTGGCTGTGTTGCAAGATATCTTCTCTTATTTCTTCTGGGGTGTCTTCTTCACCAGCTTCCTCTAGAGTCTCATCACCATCGCTAGTCTCCTTAGTCCCCTTGTCCACATGAGTTTCTTCTCTCATCTATCTAGCAAGGGATGAATGTTCTCCTGAGATGGCAATAGGGCCTTTCTCTGCTTCTCCTCTGTCCTCTTCATCTGAGTAAATAACTAATGTGTGGGGGTGGCGTATCCTGGCAGGGGTGGAAGCTACATCTTCACCTGCTTGTCTATGATGTTCTGTTCCCCTCTAGAGTTGTCTAAGCCAAACTTCAGGGGATTTGGAGGACACTACAACAGGGTCTCCTGAAATAGAGACAGTGGAAGTGTGACGTTTCATCTTTTTCCTTTTGGGCTATAGGGTAAGAAATTCCTCCCATTTCTGTTAACCATCCTCCTGCTACAAGAAGTGGTGCTTTATGATCAAATATATCAAACCTGGGTGGCTAATCTGTCCTTTGTTCTTCCATTTTGTAATCATGGTGACAAGATTTGAATGTAGGAAAGCAGGCATATTTATCAAATATCGGGGGTCATTGGCCTCATGCCTCAGGTGAGTAATTAATCTCATTCCAAGTTCTAAAATTGTGTCATATTGACCATCACATGTAAAGAACTTCATGATCCACAAAACAACAGTCTTCCATGGGTCCAAAAGATTGGTCCTCTCAATGCCTTTAGTTGCTCCTTTACTCACAACATATCAAGTTAAAGGCTTCGAAGCAACATGAAAATTTTGAACTAACTCCTCATATGATGGACTAATTGCAAACAAATCAACACCTACTGCTGGTATGCTAGAAAGTTGACTAATTACAGTAGGGTTTATTTGTATCCTTACCCCTTTAACTATGGTGAAGGTCTTGTGGAATTATGTGATGAACTTGTTGACCAATTCTGCTTCAAACCTCTCAAACTTCTACAAGAACTCCAACCATCCGGCCTACTGAAAAATTTGTGCACTGGCATCATAAAAAACTACATTCTCTAGCTCAAGTTTCCTTTTGTTGCCCATCTACTCAACTGATTTTGCATGAATTTGCAGAAAAATGTCACAATGGAGCTCTGGTTTTTTTTATTCTGCTTTCTCTCTCTCTGGTTTTTCAAAATAGGAAGGAATGCAAATTTTGAGTTGTCGATGGCAGGTTTGAGCAAGGAAATAACCGCATGCAAGATGGACAGGTTGGCAGTTACCCTGCCCGTCTTTTCAACATTCATGGCACGTACTTCGGAGGTTCAAACCAGAGTGGCCACGTATGAGGTGGAAATTCACAGTCACCACCTTAACTGCTTTTCCATTTGCATCCAGAGCTGACAACAACAACCTAGCTCTCATATATTTTCAAATGTACTTCCCTTATATGGTCATAATTATCAGTCATCATTATTTCTCAAACAAGTACTTGTTTCTTTTTATGGCATTTATTGAAAATGGTGTTATCATTATGACCAAGTACTTGCATCTCATTGCAAGGTACACAAGATTTGTGAATGATCCTGCTGCTGCCACCTGTTTGACTGCCATCATTCATGCAACTGCCTTGGCCGTGTGAAAAACAAGGGCTACATGTGGGACATTTTGGGGAACGCGTGGCATACATACACATATTAAAATAATTACACAAGTTTTGAGGAAGGAATATACCTTGTAAAGCACACATCCCTTTGATTATTTTGCCTTAACTTTTTACTGAATCAATTTTCGCGATGCATACAACATAGTGTCCAATGGTACTTAGAAAGGTATTATCCACCAGTATTCATCTGGAGCAATGCGTAGCCGTCTGGAGCTATTATGAGCTATCAAGAGCTCTCTGTATTCTCTTATCACAAAGACCTGTAGAACTACAAAAAGAAATTTTATTGAAGGAAAAGGGAATTTTAAAGAAAAACCGACATTGTTGGTTTTCAATCTTTCCTCTAGACAAAGCCGCCATTGCTGGTTTTCAACTTTGCCCAATTTTTTTTTGACAGAAAAGGTCACCATTTCTGATTTGCAACCTTGACTAGTTTATTTATTCAAGAATAATCATTTAGAGCATAAATCCCATGGACGAAAGATCCTCCACGGAAAAATGTTCTATCCGAGACTAAATTTCTGCAGAGAATTCTTCTTTAGATGTTGGTTTGTGATGTAATTTCAACCTATGTCCATTGACCAGAAGAACTCTACAATTCCCATCAATGGGAACTAGCTAAACAACCCCATTGCTGAAGGTTTCTTGTATTTCGTAGGGCCCCAACCATCTGGTGTGTAGTTTCCCTTTTAGATCTTGATACTCAAAATCGTACAATAGGGACCAATCTCCTTGTTTGAACTACTTACTGATAATGTGCTTGTCGTGCCATTCTTTTCTCTGTTGTTAGATCAACTCTATGTGCTAAAGTGCCTCCATCTGCATTTCTTCCAACCTATTTAGCTACATTATCCTATTTTGATGTGCTTCAATCAAATCAAAACCAACTTCAAGTGTTGTTCTTAATGTTTCCACCTCATATTCTATAGGTAGCACTGGGTGCTTCCCATAAACTAACTCATATGGTGTAAAGTTAGTTTTGGTCCTCTAGTTGGTGTTATAAGCCCAAACAACTCCTATCATTCTATTGGCCCAATTTGTCCTTTTACTTGAGATGGTTTTTGTGTGGATGTTCTCTAGTTCTCTATTTGTTGCTTCCACTTAACCATTGCTTTGAGGATGATATGGCGAAGATTTTTTGTGATAGACCTGATATCTCTCCAAGAATGCTTTGATCATAGTAGACATGAATTGTGGTCCCTTATAAGAGAAAAGGACTCTAGGGGCCCCAAATATCTGCAAAATGTGCTTGTATAGAAAATCTGCAACCTTCTCCTTTGTTGCTGATAGTGATTTTACTTCAACCTATTTAGTGGCATAGTCCGTACAGACCAAGATGTAGTGGTTTCCTCTAGATGGTGGATCAATCGGTCCCACAAAGTATATTCCTCATTTTTCAAATGTCTCTAAGACCACTTGGGGATGGAGCGACATCTCCATGGTGGGAGTTAGATGTCCCATTCTTTGGCATTGATCACATTGTTTAACATACTACTGAATATCCTTGGTCATTGTTGGCTAGAAATATCCAGCTCCCAAGATTTCGTGTCCCATTCTAATGGCTGAAAAATGTCCACCAGAAGGTCCATCATAACATGCTCAGATTATATCATACACTTTTATTTCCTGTACACACCTTCGCAACACATGGTTAGGACAATTTTTAAATAATAGACCATTTACCCATTTGTATTTGGAGCTCTCTCAAACCAGTCATCTTGTTTCCTTTAAATTGAAATGTTGTGAGCATTTTCTTGAAACCAAATAGTTAGCTAAATCTGCAAACCACGGAGATTGTATAGAAATGGCAAACAAATGTTCATCTGGGGACAGTCAATCTGGATAAGAAGTTAGTAACAACATTATCTTTCCCTAGTTTATCAACAATGGTTATGTTAGCACTCATTTTGACCTGGAGGTTGTTTTTTCATGTTTAGGGGGTTTCTTCCTTTGAACCCTATATCTTCTTGCCCATTTTCCTAAGTGTTGGACCTCCTCGGCATTTTTTAGCTGCAGCATCATATTTTCTTCGAGGAGGAAGTCATCATCATCATGTTTGCTTCGATGGTGGTCAGCATCTCATGTTTTCTGTCGACTTGTTTTTCATCAGGATCATCATATTTCAATATCGGGTGATGTTTGGATATCATCCTGATCCTGCTGATGAGCTACAATGTGCCTTAATTTTCTTGCGGAGGGTGATTTTTCAAATATTCGGTGATCTTCCAATTATCACCCTGCCCTTTTATGATGATGATGTCACCCCGATCTTCCGAGGGGGTCATTTTCTAAGTTGTTCAACCCGGCCTATTTTTTCTTAAGGGTCGTCATCATCATGATCATATTTCGAGTTATTGCCGTGTTGCTTGCGAGGGTCATCATATTGTCTACCTGCATGATCTTTCGCTGGGGTGATATTTTAACATCGGGTGATCTTTGTTAAGATCATCCTGATGATGTTGCTGTAAAGTTCTAAGTGTGACCCGATTTTCATCGTGGTCTTCATATTTTGGACGTCAGGATGATCTTAGTCAATATCATCCTGATGTTGTTGTATCACTTCATGTTCGTTGTTTTATCATCCTGATGATGCTGACGTCATTCTTACGTCAGGGTGATATCCGCTTTTCTGCCTGTCTGCATCATGATATTTCCGAAGGGAGATATCCGCCTGTCGGCTTCGTGCATTATCTAGTGGGGGGTGATCTTTTCAAATATCTGGCATATTCATCTATCACCCCGATCTTATAGTGGAGCTACAGTGCAGTATGATATTTGTGCATCAGGATGATATTTCCAAATATCTGGTTATCTTCCGAATATCATCCTGATGTCGATATGATGATGACGTCATCAAGGTCCGGGGGGGTCATATTTCTAACACTGATCATCTTGTGGAGATCCCCCGATATTTGCAAACATGATGATGACGTCATCCGGATATGAGGAGGTGCGCAGTAGGCAGATATGCTGATGACGTCAGCAGGATATGACGGTGACGTCATCAGGATGTTCATCGGCCAGACTTTTGGTATCAGCTAAGCAGGAGGATCTTCCTCCGATGGATCAGGTTGTGCCGATGAAGGCGATTATCATGCAGGTTATATTGCGATATGATGCTGACGTCAGGGTGATATTTCAAGCGACAGGATATCATGCTGTTGGAGGATGATGATGAAGTCTTATACTAGTGTCGTCAGGAGCAAAAGCACTGACATTATATATGCTCGTGGCCTAGTATATAAAGTGTTGAAAAGGTCGCCGCGGGGTGCATGTGGGATAATTGATATCCTGCATATTTGAAATATCATGACGATGAATCTTGGCGGGAAATGGTTGCGATGCACAGTTTGACGTTTTCCCGAGGCCGCGGGTTGGTGCGCCATTAATGGCGAAGGTTGCAGAGGTATGGACGGATCTGGTACCCGATTGAAGGTGTACAGCAACGGACAGTGGCGCAGGGCTCGAGGTTTCTTCCTGTCTCCTCCCCTACCTGCTGCATTCATGTTTGGGCGCCAATTTGGTAATGCGTTGAGCGCCATTTTTCTGATACTGTGTATCTGGTGGGATTTTTGGTCAACCATGTAATTAATTGCTGTGGTACACTACCTGGTTGTTATAAGCAGGAAGTGTTACTCATTTTTGGTTGTTGAAAGTTGAAGATTTTTGGCTCTGTAATTCAAAACAAGCTGATCTAGTTGCTCTGTACAGCTAAACCTGTGAGTCTATGTATCTCTTGTTGTATGTTTTGGCACGAACCCACTGATTTCATGATTAATCTTATATGAGAAATGCTATCTTAGCATGTGTTTTGTTAATTCTGTCTCCAATATTGCATGTATTCTTCTTCTGAATCTGGATATTTGGGTAATGTTTAGATTCTAGAGCATAGAATTCCTATGTTGAATGTCTGATCTTTTAACTTCTGCTCAAGGGGTAGATTAAACTGTTTTCAGGTTGAACATTGGGAAGGGTATACTGCAGTAGGGATGCCATAAGTAGAGATAACTTAAAACTCTGTATTGGGAGATATCTGTAAGACAGGTATCACATATATCCCCCTGAAATCCAGTTTTAGCTGTTCATGTTGATCATTCACAGGTGTATGTCTACTGACTCCAGGCCCTGGATAGGCACCAATCTTGCTTTGTGTTTGTGTTACAACCATGTCCAGCTTTGCATCCAAACTTAAAATCTAAATCAAAATCCAAAACAACCATTAGGACATTAGAATTAGTTTTAGGATCCTCAGTCCTCTGTCTACAACTGCAAATAGGCCCAAAGCTAGCCCCTTTGCTCTTATCTTTTAGTTTTGGTCTACTTACAGGAGGACTTATCTGCTTTCTGTCAGCATCCCAGCCTTTGTATGCATATCCTCATGGATGTTGAGTAGGGAATACCCCCCTAGGTTTTGCAGAGCCTGAAGAAGAAGAGGAGATAAAATACAGAGTCTATCTCCTACACTGTTGGCCCCTGGCCCAGAGATCCTGTTGATCACTGATGGCTACCTTGTAGGGAAATCTGGGAATAAGCATCCAGTCTAGGAAAAAGTCAATAGAAATTGGCGACTCCGCTGGGGAATTTGTGAAAGAACCCTGGTTTTCAAAAGAAAACAGTTCCTAGTAATAGGTGGCGACTCCGAAATAATCTCCCAACCGGTCAAAGTAAAATTTATATGCAGGGGAGAAGATCCCAACAAAATCCTTTATTTAAAGAGTTACCAGTAACAAGAAGAATGATGTACAGAAAAAAGGGAGCTGTCTCAGTTAGTCATGAGGGTTCCCGCAGAAAAGGTGATGATATGCAAGATAACCCTAGGCCATCAGGACAGCATGTGCCTTACTTTTCAAATGCAGAAGCTGATATTCAAGGTGCATATGAGAGGCAACAGGGTGGTAGCATGAGAATGAGGTTAGAGGTGTTCCAAGAACGCCCATTTCTAGACCCTAGTGAAAGGTTTGAAGAGGCCGAGTCTCTGAGGGATGATGAAGATGATGACCAGAATGGTATGAGACCATCTACCTCCATGCCTAAGGATGAATAGTTAGCTGAAGAAATCAGAAATCTAAGAGCAGAACTAGAATATCTACAAGCCATGAAAATCAGAGATGATATGAAGCAGAAAGTGCAAGCTTTAAGAACTGCCCAAAATGATTCAGTTCCTACCCTAGAGAATGCAAATGTGCAGAGACATCAGCAAAGAAATGAAGTGCAACATCAGCATAATGATGAGAGACAAAATGTGAATGATGCTAGGATACCACTGAACAATGTAAGAAACCAGAATGCAAACAGAAATGTTAATGTTAATCAGTTAAACAGACAGCCCATGCAGTTAGATAGATTCAGGCAGCTGGTGTTTGATGGTATTCCTGGGTATCCTAACCCCATTGACAAGCATCTGAGGCTGCAAGTGCCTAAATTTTCAGGAAACAACACAGTGTCAGGAGAAGATCATCTAAAAGCCTTTCAAAATGTCATGGATAACTTTGAGGTTGAACATGAGGATGTTTTCATGAAGTCATTCATGCAATCCTTAATAGATGAGGCAAGAGAATGGTACAAGAATCTGCCTGACCGAAGTATTTCATCATGGGATGATTTTAAAAGGATGTTCAAGGAGCAATATGGTGACAAAACTGACCCTAGCTTTTTTGTAAATGAGTTCACCAGTATCACTAAAGGGTCAAATGAGCAGGTTGCAGATTTTAATGCAAGATTTACTAAAGTGTTAAACAAATTGCCACATCACATGAGGCCAAATGAACCAATGTGCATAATATTGTATATCAATGCCTTTGATGCAAAAACTGCATATGGATTAAGAGATAAAGGTCCTGCTACTCTCAGGGATGCTTTCAGAATTGCAGTGAATATTGAAAACAACAGGAAAGCATCGGGCAAGACAAATAGAAGGGATGATATAAAAATTCTGCAGAATCCAAACAAGCCTCAGAACACTCAAGGTAATACATCTGCCCCTGAAGATAAGATAGACAAATTGGCAAATGTTGTTAAGGACCTAAGCTATAGATTAGCTAGAAGTGAAAAAGGGATGGGTCCTGATAGGCAAGTTTATCAAAGGCAGGAAAAGAGGCCATCATTGCATGATATGCCTTATAATACCAATTGGCATGATGGTAAGCCTATTTTCCCACGTAACCACACAAATCAGAGGGCTCAACATGTCAAAGAAACTCCTGATCCTCTAAAGAAAGCTATAAATATTGTTGATGATGCTCCATGGTGTATAATTTGCCAGATGCCACATTCACAGTCACAGTGTATGATTGCTCAATCCTTGTATGATAATGCTACATCTTGTAATGAATGCAATGAGCCACATTATGTGCAAGATGATGATGTTAATATGATGTCCATAGGTAATGGATACACTCTTTATGATGCTGATGAGAATACAGATCATCAAATTCAGGCCTGCCAACAGTTCCCATATGATGAAGACAATGAAGATAACTATGTGTATGCTCAGAGCTCACACAATTTTCTGAATAACTTACAACGACCTTCTGATGAGGAAATTAGAGCCTTCATAGCTGCAGCAGTTGCTCAAGTCAAAAGCAACTACAATCTCAGAGGTAAAAATCAAGTAGGCAGCCCACATTAGCCAGAAGATATTTCTGCAGGTCAGCTAGTGCATGGTCATAAAGGAATTGAACCACAAAAAAGGCAGTGGGTAAATAATAAACAGAATTTTAGACATAGAACAGGTCATGAATCTCAAGGACCAGAAAACAAAATCCCTCAGGCTGAAGATCAAAGTAAAGGTTCCCAAGACAAGAATGATGATCAGGGAACTATGAAAGTAAAAGCTAAATCAGCTCAGGATAAAAACAAGATTGTGGAGCAAGCTACAACTGTCATACAAAATTATGCTCCATTTGATATAGCTCAGGTCCTCTCTCAGGTAAAAGTCTCTGTTCCACTTATGGAACTCATGAAAGTGGAAGAGATCAAGAATAGGACAATATCCCTAATTTTAGGGGTGCCCTTTCAAGCTAAACAAAATGTTCAGATCCAGGGTGAAAAACATGTCATGTGTAATGAAGAAGATGAGACTCCTGAAGTCTATTTAGGAGTGACTATGACAAAGTGTCCTTCACAAGTGGAACCATTTTATGTTTCCCTGGTTATAAATGGAAAAATAATTAGAAATTGTATGCTTGACTCTGGAGCATCTACAAATGTCATGCCTTTGGCCATCATGCAACAAGCTGGATTGAAAATTGACAAGGCATGTGGAAAATGTTATGCTATGGATGCCAGAGAGGTACCAGTTATTGGAATCATGAAGGATGTAGATTTCAAACTGGCAGCATTTCCTGAAAAGAGATATAAAATGAATATAACAGTGGTTGACATCAAGCCACAGTATGGTATGTTGTTGTCAAGAAGATGGGCAGCACTAATTGGTGGAAGTATGCAGCTGGACCTGTCATATGCCATGATTCCAATGAATGGCAGGGATGTTAAGCTAATCAGAGAACAAAGATCATCAGAGACAGTGGAAGACCAAGAAGCAGAAGAATAGGTATGCTTTGTAGACACTGACTGTGATAACTTCAAGGTTGTCTCAGATGATACAGAAGATAAAAAGAAAAATGCCTGCATTGAAGAATTGGATCAGCGAGGTTTGTGGACCATGTTTTTTGATGGAGCTTGTGCAAAAGAAGGCTCTGGAGCTGGAGTTATTTTCCTGTCTCCAACTGGTAAGCTCCTCAAATTCTCTTTCTTGCTGAGGTTTGATTGCACAAACAACATTGCAGAATATGAGGCTTTACTCTTAGGCCTAAATATTGCTCTCAAACATGGAATTAAAATGTTAAGAGTATTTGGGGATTCTGAGCTGATTGTATCCCAAATTAGAAATAAGTATGCTTCAAAAAAAAAGATTGAAACAATACAAGCATGCTGTTTGGGATACCATTGAACTATTTGATGCATTTTCAATAGGCTGGGTAGAGAGGTCAAAGAATGTTATGGCTGATTTCTTAGCTAATGTTGCAATAAGGCCAGATGACATCACTCTGTCAGGTGTTACAAATGTAGAAGTTAAAATTAGGCCTGCAGTACCAGAAAATATATGCAGTTGGCAAGTGTTTAATGATGATAGGGATTTGTTGAAATTTTTGCACTGCATAGATGAATATGAGAATCAAGAAATTGATTTCCAAGCTTTTGTAGAGACTATAGATGGAAAAGAAACTCTTGTGGGAAAAGAGATAATTCAATTGAAGACTAATAAAATCCCTAGAGGGTTGGTAGCTTTGGAAAGAGCTTTTGACAGTAGAGATAAATTGGTCACAAGGACATCTCCCACAAATAAGGAAGATTTAGAAGAGATAAATTTGGGGACATCTCAGGCCCCTCAGAAGGTATACATTGGTAAACAGCTCAAACCACACATTAGGAGTATGCTGATTGCATTACTGAAAAGGTATAAACATGTTTTTGCTTGGTCATATGAGGACCTAAAAGCCTATAGGGAAGATTTATTCCAGCATGAGATCCCATTGAAGCCTGGAGCTAAGCCATTTAGACAAAAGCAAAGACCTATTAATCCTACCTTAGCTCCCAAGATGCAAGAAGAACTCAAAAGGCTCAGGGAAGCTGGAATAATTGTGCCAATCAGGCATTCAACTTGGGTGTCTAACCTTGTCCCAGTCAGAAAAAAAATGGTGATATTAGGCTTTGTGTTGACTTCAGGAACTTGAATGTATCCTCTTTAAAGGATAACTATCCACTGCCTAATATGGAAGCTATGTTGCAGAGAGTGACTGGTTGTGAACTCTTATCCATGATGGATGGATTTTCAGGTTATAATCAGGTGAAGGTAAAGGAATCAGAACAGTATAAGACCACCTTTACCACTCCATGGGGAACTTTTGTGTATGTTAGAATGCCCTTCGGACTAACCAATGCAGGTGCTACATTTCAAAGAGCAATGGATGTTGCTTTTGCAGGGCTGATTGATTCAATTCTGGCTGTATATCAGGATGACTTGACTGCTTACTCAAAGAAAGAAGAGCAACATTGTTTGCATCTGGAGCAGATTTTCATAAGAGCACTAGAGTATGGTATTTCTTTAAATCCAAAGAAGTGTGCCTTTGGGGTAGTTGAAGGAAAGCTCCTGGGACATATTGTTTCCAAGGATGGAGTCAGGATAGATCCAGAGAGAGTGGCTGCTATTGACAGAATTCAAATGCCAAAAACTGTAAAAGGAGTTCAGTCCTTCTTTGGATAGATAAATTTTGTTAGGAGATTTGTTCCCAACTTTGCAGAAACCACAAGGAACATTTCCAAGATGATGAAGAAGGATGCAACTGTCCACTGGGAAAGGGAAGCAATAGAATCATTTCAGAGTATCAAAGAGGCAATCAAGATGGCCCCTGTTCTTAAATCTCCTGATTTTTCTAGGCCATTCCAAGTATTTTCATTTGCTTCCTTTCATACTGTTGCTGCATGTTTGCTACAGAAAAACGAAGATGGTTTTGAACAGCCCATCGCTTTCTTCAGTATGTCCTTGCAGGCCTCTGAGTTGAAGTATGATATTATGGAAAAATAGGCATATGCACTAGTCAGAGCCATCAAAAGTTTCATACCATACTTGGTAGGATCATATATAATTGCATATGTACCCCATGCAGCAGTCAAAGACATATTCACTCAGCAGGAGGTGACTGGAAGAAGGTGCAGATGGATAAACAAACTGCAAGAGTTTAACATAGACATACAAGTTACCAAGTTGATAAGAGGACAAGGATTAGCCAAGATGATGGCACAGTCAAACTTGGAAGCATGCCAAGTTAATGCAGTCCAAAATGAGAGTGTAAATGTATCAGGATCTGAATGGTACAAGGATATTATCTACTACTTGCAAAATCTGAATTGTCCTTCCCATTTCAGTGACAGTCAAAAGAGGACTTTAAAGTTACATGCAATCAGGTATGTTATTGTTCAAGGTGAGCTATACTGGAAAAACCCTGATGGTGTGCTGCTGAGATGTGTGGATGAGGATATGGCTAACAATGTTTTGATTGATATGCATAAAGGATTGTGTGGTGGACATTATACTGCCCAAACAACAGCTCATAAAATTCTCAGAGCAGGATATTGGTGGCCCACTCTCTTTTCAGATTCACAAAAGTTAGTGAGGAAGTGTGACCCTTGCCAAAGATTTTTAGGAAAGCTGAAATATGATGGTGCTTTACCCCTCGGAACTGTAACTGTGGATGCTCCATTTCAGCAATGGGGAATTGACTTCATAGGGGAAATTGCAGACAAATCAAGTGGGGGATACAGTTGGATTTTGGTGGCAACTGATTACTTTACCAAATGGATTGAGGCCATTCCAACTAAGAGAGCTACAAGTAAGGTGGTGACAGATTTCATGCTAGAAAATATTATCATCAAGTTTGGAGTACCATTTAAGATAGTCACTGATAATGCTATGTGCTTCAGATCAGGTGAATTTGTTGATTTTTGCAACAGGTATGGGATAAATCTATCATATACATCACCATATCACCCACAAGGGAATGGCCAAGCAGAATCAAGCAATAAAAGCATCATGAAAATTATCAAGAGGATACTGGACAAGAACAAGAGAGCTTGGGACTCAAAATTGAACTTAGCAATATGGGCTGACAGAGTAACAGTGAAAAGGGCTACTGGGACGTCACCTTTTGAGCTAGTATATGGTGCATCAGCCAGATTGCCCATAAACAATCTCTTACCAGTTTACAGATTCATTCAGGAAAATGATGAGGAGATTGAAGACTCCATGACAGAAAGAGTGAACCAGCTGGTTGCATTGGATGAAAACAGAAGGAAAGCCCACCAGATCAATCTCAAAAGACAACAAGATGTGAAATATCAGTTTGACAGGAGAGCTATAAAAAGGAAGTTTCAAGTCAATGATCTGGTGCTCATTTGGAATGCAAAAGTTCAAGAAAAGGGTAAACATGGTAAATTTGAACCCTTATGGATGGGCCCATATCAGATTTGCAGTACTCATGGGGAGGATTCTTATTTCCTCCAGGCCCTAGATGGTGAAGTTCTGGAATTGCCTGTGCATGGCCAATTCCTTAAGTTCTATTTTGCATAAATGACTTGTCGCTGTGCACATTTGTAAAAACATGTATGTAGTGTAAATGTCTTGTGCAGTTCGTGCTTTTTGGTTTTTTGCCTGGTCTGCCCGGGGATCTGGTTCTCACTGCAGGTTTTCACCTGCACGTCCCCATTCGGAGCCAGTGTTAGCACTCATTTTGACCTGGAGGTTGTTTTTTCATGTTTAGGGGGTTTCTTCATTTGAACCCTATATCTTCTTGCCCATTTTCCTAAGTGTTGGACCTCCTCGGCATTTTTCAACTGCAGCATCATATTTTCTTTGAGGAGGAAGTCATCATCATCATGTTTGCTTCGATGGTGGTCAGCATCTCATGTTTTCTGTCGACTTGTTTTTCATCAGGATCATCATATTTCAATATCGGGTGATGTTTGGATATCATCCTGATCCTGCTGATGAGCTACAATGTGCCTTAATTTTCTTGCGGAGGGTGATTTTTCAAATATTCGGTGATCTTCCAATTATCACCCTGCCCTTTTATGATGATGATGTCACCCCGATCTTCCGAGGGGGTCATTTTCTAAGTTGTTCAACCCGGCCTATTTTTTCTTAAGGGTCGTCATCATCATGATCATATTTCGAGTTATCGCCGTGTTGCTTGCGAGGGTCATCATATTGTCTACCTGCATGATCTTTCGCTGGGGTGATATTTTAACATCGGGTGATCTTTGTTAAGATCATCCTGATGATGTTGCTGTAAAGTTCTAAGTGTGACCCGATTTTCATCGTGGTCATCCTATTTTGGACGTCAGGATGATCTTAGTCAATATCATCCTGATGTTGTTGTATCACTTCATGTTCGTTGTTTTATCATCCTGATGATGCTGACGTCATTCTTACGTCAGGGTGATATCTGCTTTTCTACCTGTCTGCATCATGATATTTCCGAAGGGAGATATCCGCCTGTCGGCTTCGTGCATTATCTAGTGGGGGGTGATCTTTTCAAATATCTGGCATATTCATCTATCACCCCGATCTTATAGTGGAGCTACAGTGCAGCATGATATTTGTGCATCAGGATGATATTTCCAAATATCCGGTTATCTTCCGAATATCATCCTGATGTCGATATGATGATGACGTCATCAAGGTCCGGGGGGGGTCATATTTCTAACACTGATCATCTTGTGGAGATCCCCCGATATTTGCAAACATGATGATGACGTCATCCGGATATGAGGAGGTGCGCAGTAGGCAGATATGCTGATGACGTCAGCAGGATATGACGGTGACGTCATCAGGATGTTCATCGGCCAGACTTTTGGTATCGGCTAACCAGGAGGATCTTCCTCCGATGGATCAGGTTGTGCCGATGAAGGCGATTATCATGCAGGTTATATTGCGATATGATGCTGACATCAGGGTGATATTTCAAGCGACAGGATATCATGCTATTGGAGGATGATGATGAAGTCTTATACTAGTGTCGTCAGGAGCAAAAGCACCGACATTATATATGCTCGTGGCCTAGTATATAAAGTGTTGAAAAGGTCGCCGCGGGGTGCATGTGGGATAATTGATATCCTGCATATTTGAAATATCATGACGATGAATCTTGGCGGGAAATGGTTGCGATGCACAGTTTGACGTTTTCCCGAGGCCGCGGGTTGGTGCGCCATTAATGGCGAAGGTTGCAGAGGTATGGACGGATCTGGTACCCGATTGAAGGTGTACATCAATGGACAGTGGCGCAGGGCTCGAGGTTTCTTCCTGTCTCCTCCCCTACCTGCTGCATTCATGTTTGGGCGCCAATCTGGTAATGCGTTGAGCGCCATTTTTCTGATACTGTGTATCTGGCGGGATTTTTGGTCAACCATGTAATTAATTGCTGTGGTACACTACCTGGCTGTTATAAGCAGGAAGTGTTACTCATTTTTGGTTGTTGAAAGTTGAAGATTTTTGGCTCTGTAATTTGCTCTGTACAGCTAAACCTGTGAGTCTATGTATCTCTTGTTGTATGTTTTGGCACGAACCCACTGATTTCATGATTAATCTTATATGAGAAATGCTATCTTAGCATGTGTTTTGTTAATTCTGTCTCCAATATTGCATGTATTCTTCTTCTGAATCTGGATATTTGGGTAATGTTTAGATTCTAGAGCATAGAATTCCTATGTTGAATGTCTGATCTTTTAACTTCTGCTCAAGGGGTAGATTAAACTGTTTTCAGGTTGAACATTGGGAAGGGTATACTGCAGTAGGGATGCCATAAGTAGAGATAACTTAACACTCTGTATTGGGAGATATCTGTAAGACAGGTATCACATATATCCCCCTGAAATCCAGTTTTAGCTGTTCATGTTGATCATTCACAGGTGTATGTCTACTGACTCTAGGCCCTGGATAGGCACCAATCTTGCTTTGTGTTTGTGTTACAACCATGTCCAGCTTTGCATCCAAACTTAAAATCCAAATCAAAATCCAAAACAACCATTAGGACATTAGAATTAGTTTTAGGATCCTCAGTCCTCTGTCTACAACTGCAAATAGGCCCAAAGCTAGCCCCTTTGCTCTTATCTTTTAGTTTTGGTCTACTTACAGGAGGACTTATCTGCTTTCTGTCAGCATCCCAGCCTTTGTATGCATATCCTCATGGATGTTGAGTAGGGAATACCCCCCTAGGTTTTGCAGAGCTTGAAGAAGAAGAGGAGATAAAATACAGAGTCTATCTCCTACACTGTTGGCCCCTGGCCCAGAGATCCTGTTGATCACTGATGGCTACCTTGTAGGGAAATCTGGGAATAAGCATCCAGTCTGGGAAAAAGTCAACAGGTTATATCAAATTCCTGCAATAATAACAACCATCTGATAATTCTACCACCTACTACAACTTTATTCATCAAATATCTTATAGCTGCATGATCAGTATGTATGAAAATTTTGTAGCTTGTGATGTAGCGGTAGAATTTATTGATAGCATAAACTACTGCCAGAAATTCTTTTTCAGTTGTAGTATAATTCTTCTCTGTAGGGTTTAAGTTCTTGCTATTATAATATATTTCATGCATACCTCTAGATTCATTAAGCTATCCTAAAATTGCTCCAATGGCCTGATTGGAAGCATCTGTGTGAATGTGGAATGGCTCACTCTAGTTTGGTCCTTTGATCATCAGAGCTGTCATGAGGGCACTTTAGATGGTCTCGAATGATTCTTGGCATTGTGGGGCCCATTTGAAATTATAATCTTTTTTAAGCAAGGTGAACAAAGGGTCAACTTTTCAACTGAAGTTTTCAATGAACCTTCAATAATACCCAACATGTCCTAGGAAACTTCTCACTTCTATTTGAGTTTGAGAAGGGGGAATTTGAATTATAGTTTCAACCTTTTTGGGATCTACTTTCATTCCCTCATGTGGGATGTGGTAACCTAGTACAAGTCCCTCAATCATCATAAGAAAGCACTTCTCATGATTTAAGGACAACTAATGTTCTTTGCACCTTTCAAGTACCTTGTTCAAGTTGTTCAAGGCTTCATCAAAAGTTTTTCCATGCACTATGAAATTGTCCATATAGACCTCCACACATGTATTGGCTAGATCAACAAAAACTACCAACACAGCTCGTTGAAATATGGCAGGTGCATTACATAATATGAATGACAAAACTTTATAGGCAAATGTCCCCTATGGACATGTGAAATTAGTCTTAAACTAATCCTTTGGAGCTACCTGGATCTAGTTGTAACTGTTGAATCCATCCAGAAAGGAGAAATAGCGACTACTGGCTAGATTATCCAACACTTGGTCGATAAAGGGAAGTGGGAAATAGTCTTTCTTTGTAGCTTTGTTCAATTCCCTATAGTCAATGTAGACTCACCACTTTCCATTTTTCTTTGGTACTATAACCAATGGTGATACCCACTGACTGTTAGAAATGGGGTAGATGAATCCTACCTGCAATAGTTTTTTTATTTCTTCCTTCACTATATCCCTCAAGGATGGATTGATTCTCTGTTGTGGTTGTGTAATAGGACAGACATCTTCAGTGTAGATATGGTATGTACATACACTGGGGTGGATTCCTTTCATGTCTTTGTATTCCCATGCAAAATCTTGGGTATGATTTTGTAGCAGTTTTGTCAAATGAATTTCTTCTACTTCTGTCAACCAACTACTGATAGAGAGTTGTTTGTTGGTTTGGACAGTGATTTTCTTTGTTCCATTATGAACAAAAAGAAGATCTTTGTAGGGACTTAATAGAGTATTTAAAGGACAAAGGTGAGGCACAATTTGGTGGAGAGTTTTTGCTTGTTGATAATTTAAGTGTGAAGCAATCCTTTTAGAATACAGACAGTTAAATGCCTTAAAGGATCCCTTAAAAATGATGAGGTTGTAGTAGTGTTTGTTAATTCATCATCATTTAATTTTATCAATCCGGAGGTGTCTAGAGCGATCTGTGATAAGACTATTTGCCGTGGGGGTTCGGTTGGATGATTTGTGGACAAAATTTGGTTCACCTATCTTGTTGAAATGAAAGTTCATACAAAAATGGAAATCTATCTATTTGCTTGGAAATGAACACACATACTTTGAAGGGAAACTATTCTAACTGCTGGAAAATAAACACACATGCATTGAAAGAAACTATTCTATTTGTTGGAAAGTAAACACGCATGCATCAAATGAAACTATTCTATCTGTTGGAAAAGTAAATAAAGGTAAATTGCATCCATTGTTAAACTACAACAATGAGACACTCTGAATATAACAATGCCGCTGAATAACAAATCTATTTTTGGTATTTTTAGAATTTATAGGACAAACCTGTAGGTAACAATTAACTAAAAATCACACAAAAGAGAAACAACACATCATACATGCAACACACAAATATAAACTAATTATACAGAAGACACAATGGATTTGCATGCAAATAAAATACCAAGAGATCTCCAAAATGGGGAAGCATGCCCTACTTTCCCAGCTGGAGATGATCCTCTTAGCTCAACTAACTTTCAAAAGAATTCCCCCTTCATTTGCATTCAACACAGTCCAAAGAATGGACAAAGATACATGCCTGAAAACAAGGAGTTTTCCTCCTGCTGGAAACACAATCTGATGAACAACTATCTATGAAAACCTGGAACTAACTTAGAGAGACTATTTTCTCCTATTTATACATTCAAGATTTATTGAAAGGAAATAACTATCAGCAATCCTAACTACAACGAACTAGGACTAAAACCAACTACTTCATTTATTACACTAATGATTCCACGGTGGGTTACTACAAATCAAGGATTTGCATCAGTTTGATCGTTTGGCAAACTGGATGAGTTTCCTGGAATGGCGCGGTGCTTGGTGGCAGTGGCTTCAATTGGAACTGATGTTGGTTAACATCTATTTTGGTTAGTCACTTAAATGTAGTGACATGGTGGTGTGACTCTTCACAACTGCTTTAATTGAGGTGCGAGTCATGTTTGCATTGTTGGACTTCTAAATAACCCTAGGATCAACTTGTAATGGTCATCAACTCGAGGGGAGGATGACTCTCTTGGAAGGTAATTAGCATCTGGAGCCATCTAGAGTTCATGTTCTTTCTAGGAAGGGGACTCCAGAGGGATCCAAAGACCACTGGGAGTTTTACTATTGCAATCCTTATACAAACATTCACAACTTGTACCACAATTCATGAGATATGCATTTTGAAAATGTAATTCAAGTAAATAAGTTAAGAGATTTCATCAAAGGAAATAAAACCAAACATATGCATAATCCATCCAAAAGACAAATATAATTATAATATGTAAATATATATGCCATAGTGTTTTGTCAGAGTCTCATAGAACATGTAATATAATGAAATAAATGAGTCATATATTTGGCTCATCACTATTGGTAACTGACTCCATGATTTCCTCTATGAATGGTGTAGGGAAAGGATTATGAATACAAGCTTTATTCAATTCTCTATAGTCTTAGAAGACATGATTTCTCCCATTTTCTTATTTTGTACTACCATTGGACTAATCCACTATGCTTTTTCCACTAGTTTTATGATCCCTGCTTCAAGCATCTTATCAAGTTCTACTTTAAATTTCTTCTTCATGTTTGGATTCAATTTGTATGGTGTTTTCTTGATTAGTTTACTGCCTTCTTTAAGTTAAACTTTCATTATTCTTGCTTCCTCTTCTATTCCCTTCATCTCTGTGAACTTTCTAGGAAACAAATCCTCATACTCAGACATAATCTCTACTACTTGTGCCACTTCCTTCTCATCCCAATAGTCTCCATTATTGGCTAGCTTAGGATCTCCTTTGGCAATGTTCTCTTTTCTTAGCTAGATGAGCTTATTATAGTATTTTTCCTTGATAATTATTGATTCCGCCAGCTTTCTTTCTCCTTGCCCAATCTTTATTTATGGTTCCATGCTCTCTTCATCTTCCTGTTGTGTTGTTTTGTAGCATTTGTCATTCTTTGGGTATGATTCTTTATCCATCCATTCTATGATTTTCCATATGCCTTCGTTTCTTGCCGGTGGTGAGCTTTGCTCTAGTTTTCCTTCTTCTTCTTCCGCATCCTATTGAAAGATGATCTCCTTGATTCTAAGTAGTGTTGTGTAGATGTTCTTGTCTATAATAAAGAATGAGAATGTATGAATGAAGTCCTTTTGCAGTTCTTCCTAATATCTAGTTTTTTCCTTTGTTCTTGATTTATGTACCTTGTATGTGTAATTGGCGATAGTGTCCAATAAAAGAAATGGGTATACAGTATCTCATTATATTCATTCCTTTCTCTCCATACCATTGTACACATGGATAAATGTTCTTGCAATGAAATTTGACTTGAGTATTTGGGTATTATGTCATATTCTCCTTCCTTCGACAAATATTTTGTCCTGATGAGTATTTTGAATACTGGCCATTGATTGATTGTATCTTTGCGTGTTCCACCAATTTGCGGCATTGCATACCAATGTGTGTTTTACCACTTGTAATCTTATGTCTTCATCTAAAAAAACTCTCCATTTGTCCTAGATATTGATGGGTTTAAATATTGGCCTCTTTTACTTTTTTAAAAAATTCTTTCAGACCTTTTGCTCATGAACTTCCAGATACTTTTCAAACATTACCAGCATGATATACTATCTTTTTATATATTCTGCAAACCTTGAACCTATTTTGTTAACATGAAATATGGTGATGATATTTATCAATTGAATGATTTAAATATGAATATGTATGCAATATAGATGAGATTCTATGGTTTAATTATGAAGGTTATTTGTGTGCATATGTTTTCTAGATTAACCCTTGTGTAGAAGCAAGTACATGACATCAAGGAGAGGAGAATTTGTAGCAAGTCATAGAACAACCCGGAATTGAAGGAAGTCTAAGTCAAGCCACCAAAAGTGCAGGAAGCTGGAAGTTGAACATGGATCATTATGGGAAGAATAAATGTAGAAGAAGTAGACTTGTTCCAAGATTCTAATCACAACTTATGTGCTTCTCATATGAGTCGTTGCATAGGAATTCTTATTTGAATAGGATTTTCCTTCCTCTATTCAGTTGGAATTAATAAATCAATCTTAACTCTGTATCCTAATATCTAGGAATGGATTAATGATTTTAGTTAGTTGGTTGTTGGATAAGACTCTCCTATTTTGTATAAGTTAGGGGATGAGTTCAAAGTAAAGTTAGTTGCTCAGTTGTTATTTGTTTTTTTACTGTCAAGAAGATACAACAGTCAGTTGTTTTCTCCAAACATGAATTGTTGAAATGCAATTATTGAATAAAATCTGCAAAGAGGATTTTGTTTGAAGTTTTCTGTGATATGAAATAAATGGAACTATGTGTTATGTGGATACATGAGTATTTGAGTTAGATTTGATTTCCAGCTAAGTGAGTTAGTCCCCTAAGCCAGCCATTCAAGGTATTGATCTCCACTTCATTTACTTTCTTATTTATTCATGCATTCTTGTTAAACTGTTTCCTATTATTTTATAAATGCATTGTGAGATAAGTAGAATACTCTTATTGTTAATTACAAGTAGTTATGGTTCATGAACAAATGTATGATCTATCCATCTTAGTCCTTTGAAGGTTAGTATTAGTTTGCTTATCAATTCGAATGATTTTGAATTAAGTTCTATACTTTTTTGTTATAGCAATCATCTACAACTTAGGCTGTAGGTACATGTAGCCACTAGGTTCTGTAACTACTTCCACTATTTTTGCATTTTTGTGAATTCCAACAAAGTAGAATAATCTAAGTAGGATAGCTTAGGATAATATGAGTCCCTAAGGCACATGTAGTGCAATGCCATCATAAGTTTATGCTCCTTGGTTGATAATTTAATGTGGATGTACAATGTTAAGTGGATTGTTCAGATAGGTTTACCCCTGAAATGTGTTAAGTCTACAACACATTAGTTAGCCTTTACATTTTTGGCACCGTTGTCAAGGATGGTGCTACCTTCATAGGCTCATTTTACATGTTTTCATAGTTTAAATTTTGATTCAAGCATAAGGATTGATAGATTCACTCTTGAAGAAACACCAAAAATCATACTAACATTGTGCAGGACTGATGATATACAAAAGCTAAATCTACTAAATTTGGAGGTAGAGAGACAACTAAGGTAGATTCCTCCCTTCAAACCATTAGGATAGAGAAGATATAGCTGACTATCTCAATGATACAGAAGGAATTGCTGAGGAAGAAGAACTTGTTCTTCCATCTTCATCAACATGTTCTATATCTTCATCAGCTTCTTCCACAAATTCAGAAGGGACCTTTAGAACCATGGCAAATGTAGCAGTGGATGATCCACCAGAACAAGCAACATTTGAGTTTCCTATCACTAATCAAGAGAGGGCTACCGTGATGAAGAATATTCCACCTTCAGCATTAGCCATTTTCTATGGCCTAGTGACAGAGGACCCAAATACATTTTTGTTTGATTTTGATATCCTATGTAGGAGCTATGACTACACCTCAGATGCTCACAAGCTTAAACTCTTTCCTGCCACTCTCAAGAATGCAGTTTTGAGATGGTTTATGGGCCTGGGAAAGATGTCATTCTAGACTGGGATACAATGAAGGAGAAATTCTTAGAGAAATACCAAGATTACTGTCGAGGACATGATAGGAGGAGAGATGTCACAAAAAGAGGATGAGCCACTTAAAGATTATGTTGAAAGATTCCAGTTTGCCTTGAAGAAAAACCCCCAAAACAAATTGTTTGAAGAATCACTTAAGATGGTCTTTCTGAGAGGAGTTAATGATGATTGTATGGATGCCCTAAATCTCATTGGGCAAGGTGATGTCTCTCAATTACCTTTTGAATCAATCTGCAAAATTTTTAGAAATTATTCAAGAACTTTCACCAAGTGACCAAGGGGAGAAAGGACATCCATCACAAACAAGGCAACAAATGGAGTTTCAAGAATAGAAATCAGTAACTTGCTGTCTAACATGAAGGAAGATATTATCAGTCACATGGCTACACAACTGGACACTCTTCATATCAAGAAGAAACAAGAAGAGGCAAAAGCAATGCTTACTGAGTACTGCCCCAGCTATAGGCAAAGGAAGGCCGATTGTAAATGCAAGCGGGTGGCCAGTATCCAACAAGATAAGGTTGAAATGCCAGAATTCCAACCATTTGAAGGAGAGGATGAGCATCTGTTTTACATAGCTCAAAGGAGACCTTGGCAGCAAAGACAAGGTATGCCTCCTGATCCACTTCATTTCAATTGATCCTATCCTGTTGAAAACCAAAAATTTATGCTTGGAATACTCAACCATGGCCTAACAATCAAAATCAATGGCAAAACCCACAATGGCCTACTCCACAACCCAGTTGGAGCCAACAATAGCTAAACTCATGGCCCCAACAAAGCTTCCAAGGCTCCAACTATAACCCTCAATGGCCTACACAGCAGCATCAGTGGTAGCCCCAATGGAATAAGGGCCATTAATGGCAGCAAAATGCAAATTACCAGCAACCTATGCTTCCATCTTCGCCTCAGCAACCAACAATTATGCCTCCATCCACTCCTCAAACTCAACCTCCTAGACATACACAACTCCCTGCCCAACCTGCACCTAACCCTAACAACAAGCCTGCTCAATCGGCTTATACTAACGAGGTGATGCAATACCCCACCTATGGGATAGAGGTGAGTAATGTTCATCTCAGATCAGGGAAGCAACTTGCGGGCCCTTCATCTCCTGAAATTATAGAACTAGAAGATGAAGAACCCATAGTGGAAGCCTCAGATAAACCACCTTTAGAACCTGAATCAAATCAGGAACCTCAAACCACTTCACATCTGAAGCCTCCTTTCCCTGAATGCTTGGCTATCCAGAAGCAACCAACAAAGGCTAAAATTGACCTTCTAGGCCAATTAAAAGATATAAGCATAAATATTCCCTTGATCTAAGCTATGAAAGATATTCCTATCTATACTAAGACTATTAGAGATCTCTGCATAAAGAAACCAGGAAGGAAGAGAATAGACCCCCAGATGGTCCAAGTTTTAGGTAACCTTGCTGACATAATGTTGGGGAATACAATTGTCCCCAAATATACAGATCTAGGTAGTCCAGTGGTGGATGCAAAAAAAAAGGGACTTTAATAAAGAATGCTTTGATAGATTTGGGTGCTACAATTAATGTAATGACAAAGGAGACAATGTAGGTGCTACAGTTAAACAACCTTAGACCTACTCAGACAGTTTTGCAATTAGCTGATAGGTCTACAGTTAAGCCTGAAGGAGTCATTAAGGACTTAGTAATTACATTAGATTCCTGGGAGTACCCTGCTAATTTTATAGTACTCCAACCTAAGGTCAATCTTGTTGGTTATCCTCTTATACTAGGCAGACCATGACTTGCCACTGCAGATGCATTTATAGGTTGCATGTCAAGAGATATGATCATATCTAATGGGACAGTGACCAAGAAACTGGTCTTATATCCACCAGCCCAACCATTCCATGAACTTGAACAGACCATCTGGCCTACCTTGGATGATGAAGACAACTATTCACTACAAACTTTGATGACCATTGAACACAACCCCTTACTAGATATCTAGGATGAAGATGAGTTGATAGCTCACAGTATACAAAATGATCGCAGAAGGCACCCATAGCAACATGACTATTTATCCTACTTACAAGATTCCTTGAGGAGCATAATACCCACTGGTTCCTTAAAAGATTTCTCCCAAATATTTCATGCTCTATTACCCTAGCAATGCTTACTAGTAATACCTAACCTTGATTTGTCCTCTGTATAAGAATTGTCTAAGCAATTAGAAATCAACCCAAGAAAGATGTTGAATGTTAATAATACATTGAATGGTGAGCAACAACAATCCCTACACGCAGTGTTGCAGACACACTCAACAACATTTGCATGGGATTACAGTGATATGAAAGGCATTGATCCTGCTTTATGCATGCACAAAATTTGCATTGATGATGGCCACAGACCTATCAGGTAGCAACAAAGACACATGAACCCTACTCTAAGAGAGATAGTGAAAGCTAAACTTCAAAACCTTTTGGACGTAGGAATTATATACCCCATTTCAGACAATGAATGGGTTTCACCACTAGTAATAGTTCCCAAGAAATGTGGCAAAATGTGAGTTTGTGTTGACTACAGAGAACTAAATGTTGCCACAAGGAAGGATCACTTCCCATTTCTGTTTATTGACCAAGTTCTGGACTCTTTGGCAGGGAAGAAATATTTCTCATTTCTTGATGGCTTCAATGGCTATAACCAAATCAAGATTGCACCTGAGTATCAAGACAAGACAACATTTACTTGCCCTTGGGGGACCTATGCATATTTTGTCTTGCCTTTTGGTTTGTGTAATGCTCTAGACACATTTAAAAGAGCAGTCCTTAGTATTTTCTCTGATTTTGCCCATGACAGCATGGAGATTTACATGTATGACTTCACCACATATGGTGAAACATATGATGAAGCCTTACATAATTTGGAGAAAGTTTTAAAGAGATGCACATAGCACAATCTATCTTTGAGTAATGAAAAATGTTTTATGATGATGACTCAAGGTATTGTCTTGGGACATTTTATCTCAAGTGTAGGAATACAAGTTGATCCAAAGAAGATTGAAATCATATCTACCCTGCCCATTCCACAGAAATAGAAGGATGTAAGGAGCTTCCTTTGGCATGCAGGTTATTACAAGCGGTTCATTCAAGACTTCAACAAAATTGTTGCTCCTTTGTTTACTCTATTGACAAAAGACATTGCCTTTGAATGGACCCCAGACTGTCAGAATTCATTTGAGAAGTTAAAAGTAGCCTTGACACAAGCTCCAGTTCTAAGAGGCCCAAATTGGACATTGTCTGAAACTGACAATGAAGCTCACTCCTTTTGATGATTGTAATTCTGCTTTGACAACTTTAGTAACTTCTTCAAATGTCTTCTCTGCAACTTCCTAACTCACTACTTTCAGCCTTCAAGAAACTTTGCCTTTGGCTCATTGCCTCTAGCAATCAGTAAGGTACACTCTTCACTTCCCTGTTGTCTCAAAAATGTCTTCAAGATGAATTAGGATAGGCCCTATTACTTCTACTCTTTCTCCTTCAATTGCACATCATAATGCATTACATCTCCATATTCCACTTCACACATTCACACTCGCAATCATACTTCACCTAGATCAACTAGGTTTATAATATATACATGATATTACATTGATTATATTACAAGTCGGCTAGAGACAACAAGAATATTACAATTACAAGTTGGTCAAAGATCAAACAACATGAAACATGTAGAGGGAAAGCCCTAACATGAACTCCATGCAACACTAGGAAGAGGAACATGACTTGCAGATTCTAATGCATAGTTAACCTAGTCCTAAACACTCTTCACATCATCATCCTTCAATGAATAACATTTGCACACTTCACACATTTGAAATAGGTCAACCTTAAGAAAGAAACATGAAGCTTGTAGCACAACAATCATTACAACTTGGCGGTACTCATGAATTATTGAAAATTACTTGTGCTTCTTGTTACACATATGGTTCCTAGGGTTGTCATTGATGTCAATATTGTCACTAGGTTGTCATTGATGTCAACACAATCATGATGGTGTGATGGTGTTCATGGTTGGATGTCATGTGCAGAGAAGGTATATTTCATGGTTGGATATCATGTCCCATCCAACAAGAGAAGAGAGAAGATATAGTTCATGATTGGATGTCATGTACAGAGAAGGTATAGTTCGTGGTTGGATGTCATGTCCCATCCAACAAGAGAAGAGAGAAGATATAGTTCATGGTTGGATGTCATGCCTTGATCTGTACAGAGTTGAGTATGAAGTAATAATATTAATATGGGAATTAGAAGCACAAAGATGATCAGATGTGTTGCTGATATTACTGATGGCCTGAAGCATGTATGTTCCAAGTTTCACGATGATTGGATTACCGAAAGAATGTTTTGTTGTTGACAAGTGGAAGATAGTATTATTTTTGTAAGGTG
Source organism: Cunninghamia lanceolata (assembly GCA_027924645.1). Lineage (NCBI taxonomy): Eukaryota > Viridiplantae > Streptophyta > Pinopsida > Cupressales > Cupressaceae > Cunninghamia > Cunninghamia lanceolata. The sequence goes on along the minus strand of BSBN01001465.1, from coordinate 2,909,034 downwards.
TTCTATGTAGGACAATGGAATGCTCTGCCTTCCTCCGCATTTGCACATATGGATATGTGGTTTTGGAACTATGTTTAGGATGCTGTGAAGGTGACAATTCCAAGCTTTTAGATCATTTGTCCTTCCGCTGTGAAAGTTATGCATGATAGAGTATCGACATGTGTTATGGTAGAATAAGCTAGTGTTGAAGGCTTGTTGGAATGCTCTGCATTCCTTTGGAAATGAATGATTTCCCTTGTGGTTTTGAGCACATGCTTATAGATGTGTATTACATGCTTCCTTGCAATTTCAAGTTTATTGGTGGTCCGCACCTTAGTTTTTCAAATGACATAATGTTGTGCAATGTGTTTCAGATGACTTATTGTTCCCAGATTTCATGGTTGAAGATGTGCGGCAGACTTATTTAATGTGTGGAGGCAAAGGAGTGTTTGTAGATTCTTTATGAGTCATGTGGACTCGTCTGGAAGAGTTTAATGAAGATCTTTCTTGTTTCTAGTACCGCACAAGTTTTTTAAGTTGTTGTGGTCATTATGCTTCAAATTTTCATATATTTTGCTTAACGTTGTCCTATTTCCAAATGAGCAGAGTATGCGGAGGTAATTCCTTGATGTTGGAAGTTGTGAAGGATGTTTTGGACCTAGTTAAGCAAGTGTTGAAGTTTGCAAGGCATGGACCTTCTGTTGGTGTAACGTGTGGTTTTGTTTAGGATCTATCATCTACACATTTCATGTTGTATATTGTTTGGTCGACTTGTAAATGTATTTCTCATGTTGTCTCTGACCGACAGGCAATGCTATCAATGTAATATCATGTATAAATAGTGAATCAAATTGAGTTAGGAAAAAGTGTGATTGCAAAGAGATTGATAGAGCTCGCATACAAAATAAGGAACATAATGAATGCATTTTGATGTGCGACTGAAGGAGAAAAGGTAGAAGTTGTTGATGTTGTCTTGATTTGTCTTGAAGACATATTTGTGTCAGTGATCAAGAATAGAGTGTGCCTAACTGATCTGATCATCAGAAGAAAGTGTGAAGAGGCAGAATTGCAATCATCAAAGGTGTGAGTTTAAATTTTAGTTTTTAGATAATAGAAGGATTGTCATACTGTAATCTTTTGTAAGTGCGTTCTCAATTCATGGAGTAGAAGCTTCCTTGGGCATGACCCTAAAACAAAGTCTTCAAGTAGTAGAAGCTTCCTTGGGAATCTATTGTCACGTGAAATTCCAGCCTGCTTGGAGGTTGTCCAAGCATTCCAATGACACAATGGGACTGATCTCAAGGTGTGGGACCTTGTAGTTTAGATCAAACCTCCAGAGAAGGCTAGTTCCTCTTTTTAAGCTTAAAGCTCAAAGAATCAGACCAAATCTAATGCTACTCACAAGGAAAAGGGGGAAGAAAATACTGAAATTAAAAGGGGAGGTGATGAACCAGATTTTTAATATGTTAGTTGGGATTGACATAACACAACAATGATCTCAAATACTAAAAGAAACTCACACAAACTTATAACTTTATCAGAGGCTTGAATAGAAAACTATAACTAATAAAGGGACCGTTTTATCCATAGAATGAGTTACAACATCAAATAAACATAGAGAAAAGTATAAGGGAGGCAAAATATCAATGATTATATTGATCATGAAGGCTAAATAGCCATTACAAAAAGGAGATAACTTGTTATAGAAGAGTAGGCACAAAATAATCATCTACATTCATGGGTGAACAATCAACCAGAGACAGTAAAGGCTCAAAAAATGAGCACAATGTATCACATCCAGTTGGTTTTGTAGGTGCATTACAAGGTCTAAAAATAACAAATAATATGCCCAGAAGAACAGCTAATGACGACAACCTTTTTACATCTTTGATTCATGTATATATAGCATTTTCATCCATTTGTAGTATTGGGCAATACAAATGGTCAACTGACACTACCCAGGTACCCACGCTACATTAAAATATGGCTCAGGGGCCTTACACATCTTAGGACAATGGCCATACTTCTGACAAACCTGCAAACCTACAGAAGAAGATTGCCTGCATGCATGGGTGCCAGGCACATTGAAGAAGGAAGGTTTGAAATTCTTCCTTGGTACCTAAAAATCAATTTTGCATCTTCTTTGTACAATCACATTGAAGGATTTAACTATTTCAACTACCTGATTCTGACTTTTCTACAATATTTGTACTTCAGGTATTAAATCTTCTCTTCAACAATAGAAAATAGGTCCTTCAAGCTTTTACAACACTTCAAAATATTCAAATTTCTTTAAATATTCTAAAGTATTACACTTCGTTGATTTTCTCTTTTTCTAGTTCTCTATTTTGCCTTATTGGCAAAATCCCATTTTCATGAACTAACCCTGTCATGTCTTTTTTCTTTCCTATTTTCCCTATCATCAAAATCTCACATCTCATAACTATCTTTCTTTGGCTTTCTTCTTGTCGGCAACTTCTTCATTTCCAGAACTTTCTTTTCTTCTGTTCTTTTGCCTTATCGACAAAATCTCTATTTTACGAACTTCTCTTCCTTCTTTCTTTAGTCAGTGAAATCTTCCCCTTTAGAAACATTTCTTGTTTCCTTTGTCCTGGCTCTTCTTTATCATCTTATTGGCAATCTCTAAAAACCATGAACTTGTTGGTAGGTTATCTCTCTCTTATTCTCTAGCTGACCACTCTTCATAGCTTTTCACTTTATCAGTGAATCTTGCTTTCTTTGAACCTCTCATGCCTTAGTCAATTTCTCCTTCTTTTTCCTTGACTCCTTAGTCGGCGATTTTCTCCTTTTTAGAACTCGGCCATCTCCTTCCTTATCTTCTTTGCCTTGTCGACAAATCACCTTGTCGATGAACTTTGGAAATTTTGAACTAGTTGTTGGGTTCGCTATTTCGCCAACCTCTCGATGGAGTATTTCCTTGCTTCATTCCTTTCTTAGCAAACTTAAGGTTTGCCAAACCTCAAGTTTGTTCACAAAGGCAAACATTTTCTTTTCTTTTTATTTCTACCTTAGACGCCTGTTGGGACTGGCAAAATTCCATCTAGGTTGCATTCAATTTTGTCAAACCATAGTTCCAAAATCCATCAAAACAGTCCTAACCCCTATGCCATTCATTCCCTAGGTCCAAAATTCACGTGTCTTGCCTGTGCTTAGTCATCTTCTAATGTACATGTCTTTTTTACTCTAACATGTGTTTTGTTTAGGTACCGCACTCCTGCGGGGCCAGGAAACATGCCCTAGGAGTCTCCTGCGGGGATACGGGAACTTGGAACATGGCCACCACAGCACCGCAACGAAGGAGAGCATTACCTATAGGTTGGCGGTAAACAAGACATAGCATATCAAAGACACTGGGGTCCCGCAACATAGACAACATTGAATAATAGACCAGGTGTGGGCTGGCGATGAGGAAAGAATGAACACCAAGCTGTTACCATGGCCTTAAAATATGCATATCATAGTGGATGCGGGCTTGCGGTGAATAATAAAACTAACAGGAAATGTTTACTGTAATCTTGCAAAAGGAATAACATGGCACCAGGAATAATCAGCGAGATGGCGGTAATGGACGGTGAAGTAAAAGTGGCCACCGTGGCCCCGCGACATGGACTTTGTGATGATAAAAGGATATGTGGGTTGGTGTGGAGCAAATAACTTAAAATCTGAGTGCTACCGCGGCCCCTCAGTAGTGAAATATAAACATATTGAAAGTTTGCGAGATAGCGGTAGGTAACAAATGTGATATTTCATGGTTGTCACAGCCCCACAATAGAAAAATAAAGGCTAAATCTTAGCCCGTGGTGTTGCGGTATACATAAAAAATGGAAATATGTGCCTCGTCACCCTACAAAGTTTAGTATTAACTGTAGCGGGAATGCGGTATCATTGGAAATGACTGCATATTTAAGCAAATATTGTCCAACCCTTGGATTTGTTTAGATCGACGACACACATTCAAAGTGACTTGAATACTGAGATTACTGTATCTCTCAGCATGAAATAGATTAGTGGCGAGGTGACCAGCACTAGCACTGATAAAATTTGGAATTTCATTTCATTCTTTTTATTCAAATGAACTCAAAAGTGCTTGGAAGCAAGAAATTCAAAGTCTGGATCGTGCTCTATAGGCTCTTCTTGACCAGGTAAGTGCATTTTTCATTCCTCTGTCAAAGTTGACACACTGTGCATGCAAATTTGCTTTCAAATAGTTCAGTAGATCAAGTAGTCATCCAAAACCCTAGTTCATTAGAATTCCACACAAAGGCACCTAAGAAAACTGAGTCAGTAAGCAAAAAAGGAGAATCTTCTACTCCCAAAGAGAAGAAAAGACCTCTCCAGCAATCTTTGTTGGATGTCTTGCCCAATTTAGTTGACAAGAGCTATAAGAAGATGTTCAAAGATGAGGCACAAGGTTGTCGTGATGCCCTAGTTCCTATCTCAGGCTAGAACCTATTTTGGTACTTTTGTGACAAGAAAAACGTACAGGGGCCTGTTACCAATCCATGGATGCTTGATTTGGCCAAGATGGTTGTACCTAATGTGTTTATAGATGTTGAACTCATCAGAATATTGTCACAACACTACCATGCAACAACAAGGATAGTTAGATTGCCAGATGGATCACCCTTGGTGGTTGTAAACAAAGCTGCAATCATTGATTGTTTCATGCTAAATAAACAGACTCTTGCAAAAGTTGACCTTTAGAAGAGTGAAGAGGAATATGCCAGGCTTAGATAGACATACAGGAGTGACTAACTCCTAATGTACATGAGGAAAGGGGTAAACAACAAGAGAATTCCTGTCCCAACTACTTTTTTGGAGCCATTTTTCAGTGGATGACTTCACTGTATACTTCAAGAAGACCTATTTTACTCTTTGCTAAGTGTTGGGGGAAGATGCCTAGGACAGAATGCCAGTTGGCATGATGATGATGGCTATGAGAATTCAAAATCTAGAAGTGAACATTGAATATGACTTTGCTTCTTTCATTACGAAAGGATTGCATGATGGACTGCTCCAAATAAGAGAGAACAGAGCACCTATGACTTTCAAACATTATTCTTTGTTGTGTCATCTAATTTTGTATCAAAATAGGAGAAGTGGACCAGAAGAATGGACTTGAGCATGGTTGATCAAAGGGGACAGAGACTACCTGTGTAGTGCTGGTGCTACATCTGGGACAACAACTGTAGAAACTATGATTATGTGGTGTTCCATGATGACTTTACAGTCAGGATAATGGCCACACTGGGATACCTTTCACCTATATTGTCTAGAGATATTAGAGAAGTATTGAGGACTCTTGCTTTGAAGCCAAAATAAGGCCACATGCATAATTTTGTTGATTGGTTCTTTCTTCTTGATCATACTGTAATCAGAGTTTATGGGTGTACCCAACCACCTCATGCTTTGCCCAAGTTTGTACCTGCTAGATTAGCATTTCTTGAGTTCATGTGGCAAATGCTTTGGATGTAAAGAGATGTAATGAAAAATAAAAAAAAGGGCACATTCTTGCCAGATTTGATTGTCTTTGTGAATTGTTTGTTGGCTCAGATACCTTGGAAGAGATGCAAGCATATTTGAAAATAAAGTATTCTTTGAAGTCAAAAACAGAGAGGGTATGTGACCTAGAGGGACACATGAATTTTGTGAGGCAAGTCATTATCACTAGGGCTAGGATATCCCATCAAATCAACTTTGATAAGGGTGTGATCAGAAATTGCCTCACTCCTGAGGAGGTGTTTGATAGAAAAAGAAAGTGGGAAATTTTGATGCAGATAGAGAATGATAAGAAGAAGAAAAACCCTAGCTTCTTGAGATTTTTTGTTAAAGAAAATGACCCACTAAAAAGAATAAATCTGATAATTGACAATTTTGAAAGAGTATATAGCAAAGCAGAGAGCCAACCTACAAAGGTTACTAAGCTTCCAGTAAAGAGGTTAGCTGGAGTTGTGATTGTAGATGCTACTCCCGATGCCACGTCAGTACAAGAGCTCTCTTCTCCTGAACAACCTGGAGCTAAAAGACAAAAGGTTGATGATATGCATGGCTTAGTGTCATATGAAATGACTCAAGGAATAGGAGATACAGATGAAGTAGCAAACATTTTGAGACAAATGGGTGAGGGTGAAGAGGTCGATCAGCCCCTTGTTGGCCAGGAGATTGAAGCACACAAACCTGAGGCAAGGATGGATGCATAGGCACAAGGTGAGCCTAAAATGCATGAGGATGAGAGAGTTGTGGCTTCTTTGAGATTCATGAATGATGATGATTTCATCGACACTCTAGAGTTCAAATATTTTTGGTTGAAGATGAAAATGAAAGAATTTGAAGAGAAAGTTGAAATAAATAAAATGGGTGTAGATGAGTCTCAGCATGACTAGATTGTGGCCCAGACATTCAAAGATATTAAGATTGATGAAATAAATGTTAGCCCTCAAGAGACTCGACAAATGGTTCTAAAAAGAAACATGTTGATCATCCCTGGCATGGAATTGAAGAAAATGTTTTTGTTGCTAATCAAGTAAGAAGTCAAGATGATCCTGGTGTAGGAGCACCTACAAAATTGTGTTTTCTTTTGTAATAAGGTCTATTGACCAATGCATTTCATTTTGTATCTAGGTTCGTGTTGTAAGTCCCAAGTGACTTAGGGGACATTTGTCAATTGTAATCGAATCATGCTAAAAATAGCAATAATGCCAAAAATAGGCAGTAGTGTTTCCCAACCGCTTGGAGTCCGTTCGGTACTACTCAAGACGAGTTGATAAATGCCCAGAGGAATGACCAAATGATCATTGAATGTAATCAGATCGAAGTAGTGTGATCGAATGTGATTGTATTGTGCTCAGGAGAAATAAAGAAATTATGTTCTGTCCATTTGATTTCCATTTCTTATAACTGTAAATCGCACAACTATAGATTTCCATTCATTTTGTATTTTCCATTGTTGCCGTATGTCGTCGTGAAGCATTCCACTGGTGAGATTTCTGTCAAAATTAGTGGAATGGCTTTGATGTACCAGTATTCATTTTGTTCTTTGTTTTGTTTTGTGTCGACAGTGTAGGCATTCCAGACTGAGGTGTGTGCACAGTAGGTGCCCTAGCATCTCTATGTGCTAGGCATAGTGAAGAGATCAGACTATGTGAGGGTTGAAAACCCTAACGACGTATCGTTGTGTTGATTCATCGGCACGTTGGCCAAAGGTTGCAAGTGTTCACCGACAAAGCAAGTCACGCCGAAGGAAGTCAGTTACTGATGAAGCAAGCCTCACCAACGACAGACACCATCTAGGTATTTGCAGAAGGATGAGGGACTTGGCCGATGGAGTTAAATCGGTGGCTTAGCTGTTAGTTCGTTGACTGTGAAAAATTTAGGTCATCGGTCTGTGGTATCCGCTGTGCGCTCCCCATCATATTGGTATTAGAGCGTAAAGAAAGATTTGGGCTACAAATCGAATTGAGGATTTGCAAGAGTGTTGGCGTTTGGGTGTTGTCTGTGAATGTTTATGTCAGACAAAGAAAGCGAGACAGAGGCGGAGAGGATGCCTCCCAAAAGTATGTCACAGGACGCCGTTAAGAAGCTGATCGTAGAGATGCTTGCATCTAAGTTGGGAGAGTTCAAGCAGTCCAAAGGCAAAGAGAGGGAAGATGAAAGTGACAGTGATGAAGGCGATGCAGATATTGCCGAAACCAGTAAAAAGATAGAAGAGATACCAGCAGACCAGAGGGCATTTTGAAATGCATTAAAGTTAGTCAATAGGGACACCATAGATGGGTTGCCTATGTATAGTGGAAGTATGGAAGCTGAAGAGGTGATTGGCTAGATTGAGGCATTGAACAATCATTTCAAATATAAAGAAATCCCTAATGATAAGAGGGTTAAGTTGGCAAAGGCAAGATTGCAGGGATCTACTCTTGCATGGTGGAATTATGAACAAGGAGAGAGAGTCAAGGAGGGGAAGAATATGATAACCTCCTGGGAAAGGATGAAGACCAAACTCAAGGCACAGTTCTTACCCCTAGACTATGATGTGCAGATGTATAAGAAATTGCAGAACCTCAGATAGAGAGACCTTGATGTAAATGCATACACACAAGAGTTTCATAAACTCAGTCTCAGGTCAAAGAGACAAGAAGAAGAGTCAAGGAAGGTGGCCAGGTATTTAAATGGCCTAAGGATGAACATCCAAGATGAGATCAACATCTTAGCACTAGACACAGTGAACAAGTGTTTCCAAATGGCCTTAAGGGCTGAAGAGAAGATAAAGAGAAAGAGTGAGCAAAACAATAGAGGTAGAGGTGGACGGAATTTCAGAGGCAGAGGCAATTTTAGAGGAAGAAGTCCTAACCAGAGGCCTAGTGGTGAGTCTAGCCAAGAAGAGCAAGTTGGGGACTCCAATAGCAGAGGAGGCTACTGAGGAAGAAGGACTAATGGAATAGGTGGGACAAATGGATCAGGTAGAGGATCCAAGTTCTCCAATATGAGATGTTATAACTGCAATCAAATAGGGCACCCGGCATACAAGTGTCTAGAGAAGGGCTCAACTTCTCATGGTGGTGAGAAGAGAACCACTTTGATTCAAGAAGATGCAAGGAGTGTGACATCTCCTGAAGTAAATCTAGAATCAGAAACGGGAGAGAATCTGATGATTAAGAGGACGCGATGATCAAGAGGACGCTGCTTAAGGAACCAGTGCAGGATGAACCATCACAAAGAAGGGCTTTGTTTAGAATCAATTGCAAGATCCAAGGTAAGGTTTGTAAAGTCATTATTGACTCTAGTTCTACTGATAACATTATATCTTTGGAAGCAGTGAATAAGTTGAAGTTATGAAAAATACCCCATAGCAGTCCATATAAAGTCAGTTGGTTGAACAAGGGGCAACACGTACTCATCAATGAACAGGCATGGGTAGAATTCAGTATTAAGGGGTATAGAGACAAGATTTTGTGTGACATACTTCCAATGGATGCTTGCCATCTTTTGTTAGGCAGACCATGGTAGTTTGATAGAAAGGCTCATCATGATGGCAAAAAGAATGCTTACTCATTCCAAAAGGATGGTGCGACTTATAGGATATAATCATTGGTAGAAGAGGATCCACAACATGTAGGGTCTAGTGTAATGATGGTAGGAGAAAAAGAATTCATGGATACACTAAAGGAAGGTGATGGAGTAGGTTTTGCTTTAATTGTGAAGCCTAAAGGGGAAAAGAAGGAAAGTGTGAGAGAAGTAGGACCTAAAGAGGTCAGAGATTTGCTTGAGAGTTACAAAGGAGTAATTGCAAAGGATATACCTAATTCCCTACCACCAATAAGAGATATTAGCCATCAGATAGATCTCATACCAAGAGCAGTACTTCCTAATAAGGCAGCATATAAAATGACCCCTCAGCAGAATGAAGAGATAGCAAAATAGATTCAAGAACTCCTAAACAAAGGGCTGATAAAAAAGAGTCTTAGTCCTTGTGCAGTACCTACTATTTTAGCCCCAAAGAAAGATGGGAAATGGAGAGTGTGTACTGATTCTAGGGCAATAAATAGGATAACCATCAGGTATAGGTTTCCTATTCCTAGAATAGAGGATCAAATGGATTGTTTGGGAGGAGCTACGTATTTCTCTAAGATAGACTTGAAGAGTGGGTACCATCAGATAAGGATAAGAGAAGGGGATGAGTGGAAGACAGCCTTCAAAACCAATGAAGGGTTGTATGAGTGGCTTGTGATGCTGTTTGGTCTTTCAAACGCCCCTAGCACCTTTATGAGGCTAATGAATGAGGTGTTGCAAGAATTCATAGGAAAATTTGTGGTAGTCTACCTTGATGATATTTTGGTGTTTAGTAAGAGCAAGGAAGAGCACTTGAAACATTTGGAGATAGTCTTGAAGAGGCTGCAAGATCAGAAGTTACTGATAAAATTGGAAAAGTGTGACTTCATGAAACAAGAATTGGTGTACCTAGGTTTTGTCATCTCTAAGGGTGATTTGCAAATGGATCCTTCCAAGGTAGAAGCTATTTTGAATTGGCCTACACCCAGGATAGCAGGAGAGGTCAGAAGTTTCCATGGTCTGGCCACATTTTACAGGAAATTCATTAAGAACTACAGTGACATCTGTGCACCTATGTTTGAGACCATCAAGGGTGGAGGTAAGATGAAGTTTGTGTGGACAAGAGAAGTAGATAGGAGTTTTGAAAGTCTGAAATAGAAAGTTACTAAATTCCTTGTTTTAGTGTTACCTGATTTCAATAAGGTTTTCATAATTGAATGTGATGCAAGTGGGTTGGCCATAGGAGCAATATTGAGCCAAGAAGGCAGACCAGTAGCCTTCTTTAGTGAAAAGTTAAATGACGCCAAGAGGAAATACTCCTCTTATGATTTAGAGTTGTATGCTATGGTACAAGCTCTGAAAAAATGGAGGCACTACTTGCTTCCTAAGGAATTTATTGTATACACTGACAATCATGCTCTTAGTTTTTTGAATGGATAGGAAAAGCTCAGTCATAGACACATGAAATGGGTGGAAAGTCCTCAAGCATACACCTTCATCATCAAACATAAGAAAGGAATAACCAATAAGGTTGCTAATGCTCTAAGCATAAGGGTGTTGACAGTGCAAGAAGTGCAGCTACAAAGTATGGGTGTTGAGTCACTCAAGGGGTTGTATGAAGAGGACCACGATTTTAAGAAGATTTATAGGGTATGCAGCGAGTTTGACAATGCTTTCCATAGTGACTTTTCAGATTATACATTGCAGGATGGACTTTTGTTTAAGGGAAGTCAACTCTGTATCCCTAAGTGTTCAATGAGGGATAATATTGTGAAGGAAAAACATAGTGGTGGTTTAGGAGGACATTTTGGGCTCAATAAGCCTTAGATCTTGTCAGAAGGTTTTACTTTTGGCCAAGGATGCAATCTGATATCCGAAGGTTTGTTGAGAGTTGTATGATTTGCCAGCGAGCAAAGGGAGTCTCAACCAATGCAGGACTGTACCAACCTTTGCCCATACCAAATAGGCCTTGGGAAAGTTTGAGTATGGATTTTGTGATGGGATTGCCCAAGACAAGGACAGGTTATGACAGTGTGTTTGTTCTGGTAGATAGATTCAACAAAATGGCGCACTTTATTCCTTGTAAGACCACCAATGATGCTAGTTGCATTGCAGGTTTGTTCTTTAAAGAAATTGTCAGAATTCATGGATTACCTTTGAGTATTGTATCTAACAGAGACAGCAAATTTGTGGTACATTTCTGGAGAACCTTGTGGAAAATATTGGGTATAAAATTGTCTTTTAGTTCAGCCTATCATCCTCAGACTGATGGTCAAACTGAGGTTGTGAATAGGTCATTAGGCAATCTACTGAGATGTTTGACAAGAGGACATGGTAGTAGTTGGGATGTGGTACTCCCACAAGCAGAGTATGCCTATAATGATTCTACAAACAGAAGTACAGGTCTAAGACCTTTTGAAGTTGTTTATGGTAGTCATCCTAGAGGAATTTTTGAATTGAGATATGTTCAAGGGATGGACAAAAGGAGTGGACATGTTGATACATTTGCAGAGGCTATGCAAGAGATCCATCAACAAGTTAGAGATACTCTACACCAGAACAGTCAAAAGATCAAAGCTAGAGTGGATCAAAGAAGAAGGGATGTGCAGTACCAAATAGGAGATATGGTCATGGTTCATCTCAAAAAGAACTGACTTCCCAAGGGAAGCCATAGCAAGTTGATGATGAGGAAAATTGGACCGTGTCAGATTCTGGAGAAATATGGTTCTAATGCTTAAACAATTGAACTCCCTGATGATATTGCTATTTCACCTATCTTCAATGTTGTTGATCTGACATTATATAGGAGTCCTGATATAGGAGAAGATGCAGACGATTCTGTCCAAGACAATACAGAGTGGGTGCAACATTTACCACCTAAGGAACCCCTGAAGATGGAGTATATTTTGGATAGCAGGATAGCCAAGAAGACCAGAAATCAGACATGTTTTGAGCACTTAGTCAAATGGAAAGGACTTCCAGACTCAGAGGCCACATGGATGCTGGAAGCAGACATCAAAAAGCAGGGTGGTGATTTGTAGCAGTTAGTCTCTAAGAGGACTTGAGACAACTTTCACCTGGGGAGTATGGTGCAGGAGCACCTACAAAATCATGTTTTCTTTTGTAATAAGGTCTATTGACCAATGCATTTCATTTTGTATCTAGGTTCATGTTGTAAGTCCCAAGTGACTTAAGGGACATTTGTCAATTGTAATAGAATCATGCTAAAAATATCAATAATGCCAAAAATAGGCAGTAGTGTTTCCCAGCTGCTTGGAGTCAGTTCGGTACTACTCAAGACGAGTTGATAAATGCCTAGAGGAATGATCAAATGATCATTGAATGTAATTAGATCGAAGTAGTGTGATCGAATGTGATTGTATTGTGCTCAGGAGAAATAAAGAAATTTTGTTCTATCCATTTGATTTCCATTTCTTATAACTGTAAATCGCGCAACTGTAGATTTCCATTCATTTTGCATTTTCCATTGTTGCCGTATGTCACCGTGAAGCATTCCACTGGTGAGATTTCTGTCCAAATCAGTGGAATGGATTCGATGTACCAGTATTCATTTTGTTCTTTGTTTTGTTTTGTGTCAAAAGTGCAGGCATTCCAGACTGAGGTGTGTGCACAGTAGTGTGCCCTAGCATCTCTATGTGCTAGGCGTAGTGAAGAGATCATACTGTGTGAGGGTCGAAAACCCTAATGGCGTATCACTGTGTTGATTCATCAGCGCATCGGCCAAAGGTTGCAAGTGTTCACCGACAGAGCAAGTTGCGCTGAAGGAAGTCAGTTACTGATGAAGCAAGCCTCACCAACGGTAGACGCCATCGGGGTATTTGTAGAAGGATGAGGGACTTGGCTGATGGAGTTGAATCGGTGGCTCCTCTGTTACTTCGTTGACTGCAAAAAATTTAGGGCATCAGTCTGTGGTATCCGTTGTGCGGTCCCCATCAGATCCAATGATGGTTTCTAAATTTGACTATGAGGATGGTGTGAGTGGTGTTGGATACAACCCAAAAACTGAGACTTTGGATTGTGGGCCACTCAAAGGAGCACAAATAAGCCAATACTACTAGATGTGTTCCAAGAGCTGAGAGGAACAACAATGGTGAAGACACTAAAGCATACGTTAGCTTTGGAGGTAGCTACATTGACTATGCATTCTTCTATGTTTACCCAAGCTGCTATGAGAAACATGCAACTCAAAATGAGTGAGTATGAGAAGAATCAGATTGAAATGAATGATGAGGTAAATAAACTGTACCTGGAAAATGTGAGGCTCAAACAACAACTGAAAGGTATTGGTTCTATTCAGAGAAAGGCAATGGTGCCTTATCAACCCCCTATGCCACAAGAAGCTGGTGATAATACTATTCCTGTTGAGTAACTGAATGCCATGAAGAAAAGTTTTGAAAAAGAGATTGGAAAGTTCAAAGAAACAAATGAGGCCACCAAGCAGGAGACAAAGTTAAAGATTTTTCATATAGTTGAAAAGATTTTGAAATATAGGGTCAAACTAGTGTTAGACAAGATTGAGGATGTACACAGTTGCTATTCTTCTTTGTCTCAAGCACTAGAGCAGATGAATGCCAATGTTCCCATGCTTGACCCTTTGCTAAAGAAATGGAAGCCAGGTCACCACACTCTGATCACTATGTAAAGTATTGCAAAAAAGTCCAGATACCCATGCTGCCCTGAAACCAACAGAAAAAATGGTCAAGATGATCATTAAGGAATTTCAATATGCATCAGGAGAGAGTCAAAAGATAAATACAAGATTGGATTCCTTTGGTACCTTCAAACATCAGTTCATTCCAAGCATCCTTCAAGAAGACAAACAACTCAAGAGTTTGGAGAAATGGTAAGAGGATTGTGATTAGATGGTTTCTCACATTGTTGAGCATTTGCAAAAGGATGAAGAATTGAATGTTCACAATTTCAATTTGATTTTGGATAGAATAATTGCACTAGACATAAGATATATAAAGGTCATCTTAGACAGCAAGGGACTCCTCAATAAAAGATGGAAGGATCATCAGGCAAATGTGCTTCAAATTCAAGAGTACAAGTGACCCAGTGACTATGCAATGTACCAATGGCAACAGAAGTATCTATCTACAGAAGATTGATCAAGTCAGAGATGCAGCAGAGCAATTGAACATCAAGCCGGCATCAACAATCTTTATGTCTTCATCAGTGAACCTTGGGTGTTCTTCTTTTGTCTCTTTATTGTCTTTTATGCTTTTTCAAATGTATTTGAATATTTGGTGGTCTTATTAAGACTTGATAAGAGTAAATATTGTAATATGTCACACTAATGGGTGGGAATATGAAAAGTCATTTTTTGAATATGAAAGGTCTTAACCTTGTTGCTTCCTTCATCCCTATAAGAAGGAAACAAAGACCTTGGGGGGGCTCTTTGGGAATTTGATTTTGGAAAGAGACATTGTAAAGGCCTATTTTCTGAAGCATATCAACGAAAAAGATGTATTTCTCTGGTGCCTGAATTCTGGTTGTCAATTACCTGTTGAATGTTATTGATAGATTTTTATCTGGTTGTCTCCACTTTGTTTTCTCCTTATTATTTAAATTAGCATATCAAGCATATGTCTAGTTTATCAAAACATAATTCATGTTTTGTGTGATTTTTTTAATAGGGTTTCTTCAAGAAAGAATTAAATTCTTTTGAATAGGTCACAGTAATTTGGAGGATTCAATTGGATAAATAAGAAGAACCTGATAAAAGATAATTTTGCATGTTTATGCCAGCCATAAACAAATATTGTGCCAAGTAATTTGAGTTATAACCAAAAGGAAGACACAAATCTATCTACATCTAGACTCTATTGCCCAGTGGAGGAAAAGGCACCGATCAACTCTTTTCCAAAATCATTTCTTGTAAAATATTCTAAAATCCAATTCTGATTTTTTGTTGTAGAAGTAGGAGTAGTTGTTAAATGTAAGTTCGAAAAAATCTATTTTCAAATCATATGCCAATTTGAAGTAGATTAAATTGGATGATTTAATTGACAAAATTGTATAAAATCCATAATCTATTCAATATTCACCAACTAGTTTTGAAGATTTAACATTCAATGGTGAACACAAGGTAATACCCACCTAGGCATAGTAGAGCCTAAAGTGCAAGGAATTCTAATCATTTTGATTGATTCCGTTCGTTGGCCAATTCACTTGTAAAGCCTAATTATAAAGATTGGCATACTTTTAGGGTTTTACATATATTGATTTGGGAACCAACAGATTGGCAACTCCACTGGGGAGTTGCTTATAGCAAGCAAAAAATTTAAATTTCATCCTAGAGCTATGGAAGACTAAAAGGCTATCTCAATATTTTCCTCATTTCTAAAAAGGAGGTGGCGACTCTTGAATCTCCAAGAATTTGAATTGTAGATCAAAGAAATATAGCATCACATCTTTCCAATATGGACAGCATAAGATCTCAACAAAACTTGAACAACAAGAATCAAAAATTTGTAGAAAAGAATAAAGAAGGTTCAAAACCTCTTCCTACTACAAGTGCATCCACTGGTGATGGAGGAGTCTCTACAAATATACCTGTGATTACTGAATCACATGAGAACATTCAAAAAATCCTGGGGCATGTTTTTGGAAAGTCATATAATATATACAACAACCCTTTAGCCGGGGAAGGATTGCACAATAATGAAAGGCTTTCTCCAAGAAGTTCTCACAATCTTCTGGAACATAACAACTTATATAGATTTGTGGTTGACTTTCAACTAGATTTTTAAAAGATGAAAGAGTATGAAGATTGTATGCATGAAGAAGTGAGACAAGAAGAAGCAAGAAGAGAGCATGAGGAGAGGATAGCCCAACAATATGCTAAGAAATCACAGCATGGGACTAAAGAGCAAACACCTATAATGGTAAGATTCACTGATGCCCATGTTGTATCTACATCAAATAAAAGAGAGTTGTCTGATCAAGAGCTAAGACAAGAGGTAGAAGAACTGCAAGCACGAATTGAAAGACAAAGATTGATAAGGCGAAAAGATGAATTGGCTCAAGAACTGCTTCAGTTGAGTATACGGCCTAACTCAAATGTACCACCATATAGGCCTAATCATAATTAGATTGGATATGTGAATTCAAGTGGCTCTTTGACTCCACATGTGTCCCACAATATAGTTGGAATTGCTGGCAATGCAAATAATGTGCCTCATATGTAGCAACATGCTTCTGCATCACAAGTGTTGAACCCAATAAGCATGCCAATGGCC
Organism: Cunninghamia lanceolata; assembly: GCA_027924645.1. Lineage (NCBI taxonomy): Eukaryota > Viridiplantae > Streptophyta > Pinopsida > Cupressales > Cupressaceae > Cunninghamia > Cunninghamia lanceolata. The sequence goes on along the minus strand of BSBN01001465.1, from coordinate 2,892,724 downwards.
TCTCAACCTGTTGACAGTACTTATCCTTTTCCCCCTGGTCAAGGAGGAGTAAGGATTCAAAATCAAGGATATAATCAACATGCAGGGCAACATCAATATCATGCTTCACATCACAATGTGCAGGGTAATATGTATTATCCTAGAGGGGTGCATCAAAATGTGGATGGCAATGTGAATCCTCATGAAGTCATTAACTAGAATATGCATCAAGGTGTGCATTAGTAGTACCAGCAACAAATACCTCAACACTAGCAGTATCAGCCTCATCAAAGGCAGAATCCATTTGCAAGAGGACCAATGAATGTGGTTGGATTCAGATAGCTTGACTTCTTTGGTATCCAAGGATATCCAAATGACATTGACAATAAGGTAAGGAAAGCAATTGCAAAATCTTCTAGCAATAATGCTATCTCAAGAGAAGATCATATAAGAACATTTGAAACTGTCATGGATAATTTTGATGTGCAACATGAAGATGTATATATGAAATTATTCATGCAATCATTGATTGATGATGCAAGAGACTAGTATACAAATTTGCCTGATGCTTCAATTGGATCCTGGCTTGAATTCAAAATAATATTCAAAGAGCAATATGGTGATCATTCTGATCCTAAATTTGCTTTGCATGAATTGACAAATATTCAGAAAAATTATAATGAATTAGTGGCAGATTTCAATACTAGGTTCATGAAGCTGTTCAATAAAATTCCACACCATTTGAAACCAACAGATCCTATGTTCTTGGCTTCTATTTGAATGCTTTTGATCCAAAAACAAGATATGAACTCAGAACAAGAAATCCTCCAGTTCTTGTTGAAACATTCAAAGCTGATTTAAACATAGAAAATAATAGAAAGGCTTGAGGGAAAATTGGTAGAAGAGATGAAGTAAGAATACTACAAAACCCTAAGGCTCATCAAAACAGGCAACCAAAAGAGGAAGACAAGTTGGAGAAGGTTTGTAATGCTATAAAGGATTTATCATATAAGGTGGCAAGAAATGAAATGGGAATATCTTATGATAAGTCTAATTATCACAAGAATGAAAGACCAAGGTTGCAGGATATGCCCTATAGAACTAATTGGAAGGATGGGAAGCCTATGGTTGAATATCAGAAGCAAAATGTCTGCAAAGACACACTTGACCCATTGAAGAGACATGGGGCAAATATGGTAGAAGATACTCCATGGAATGTGCCTTGCAACTTGCCTCATTCTCCTAACTATTGTGTGGTTGTACAATCAATCTAAGAAAATGAGATGCTATGTGATCAGGAGAGAGATGAGCATACTATAAATATGCCGGCAGTCACACCTTATGAGGTAGAAAGAGATTATTCTTCTTTGGAAGAGGATGGATTAGAGTATGATGTAAATCATCAGAGGTATAACAATCATGTTGGCCAGCAAGAAGTATTCTCTGATCAAGAGAATAATGGCATAGGAGATTCTCAGGTCTACTTTGCAAAGTCACAGTCAAATCAAGCTCAATTAAGGAGACGTACTAAAGAGGAAATAAAGACACAGTTGCTTCTATAGCACAAGCTAGAAGCAACTACAATCTCAGAAATAGAACTGTTAATGCTAATCAAGGTACACCTGGGAGTTTGTTCATGAAGAATCAGCTAGCTGATAAGAAAATTGCCCCAGAATCTCAAAAAGATGATGAAAATAGAAATACCCAAAGGGTAACCCAAAAATATGTCCCTAGAGATACAATAAAGGTTGATCAAAATAAAACAAGGAGTGACCCTAAGCAACAAGTAATGGAAGAGAAGAAACTTGCCAAAGTGGAAGTGAGCAGAATAAAACCTCTGATAGGTATGCCCTCTTTTGATATAACTTAGGATTTGTCTCAAATCAAATTATTTGTTCCATTAATAGAAATGATGAAAATTGATGAATATAGAAATAGTGCTATGAAATTAATTTCAAATGTGCAAAATAAGCCTGAAGTTCATGGTAAGGATTAGAATGAATCAGAAAAGAATAAGAAGCAAATGAACAATGTCAAAGGAGAAGCTATGAGGACTCCTAAGATTTACTTGGGGACTACTTTGACAAAGAGTCCATACCAAGTTGACCCTTTTAATACCACATTGTTGATCAATAATAAGTTGGCAAAGAATTGCATGATAGAATCAGGAGTAGCAATAAATATCATGCCTATGGCAGTCATGAAAGAACTTGGTCTATGGGTTGACTCTACATATGGAAAGTGTTATGCCACAGATAATAGGTCAATCCTTGTCATTGGTATCATGCGGGATGTGGAGATAAAGATGGTTTCTTATCCTGAAGCTACATATAGGACTGATATCACTATGGTTGACATTCCACCATATTATGGCATGTTACTATCAGGACAATGGACTACTGCAGTTGGTGGAAATGTTTGGTTGGACCTGTCATAAGCAACCATACTTTTGAATGGAAAAGAGGTCAAATTATACAGGGAACCAAGATCCAAGCAAGTGGTAGAAAGAATTGATCCTAACCAAATGAACTACTTTTGTGATGTGGACTTGGGAAGTTTCAAGATTGAACAATCACAGCCTCACTTACAAAATAGTGATCCAATTGGCAATGTTGTTCAATTGGATAAAAATGGTGTTTGGCAAATGTATTTTGATGGAGCTTGCAGTAAAGAAGGGAATGGAGCTGGTGTAGTCTTCATTGCACCTAATGGTAAAACCTTCAAGTATTCATTCTTGTTATCATTTGAATGCACAAAAAATATAGCTGAATATGAAGCATTACTATTGCGCCTGAATTTTTGCTATCAAAAGTGGAATCAAGTTGTTGACTGTGTATGGAGACTATGAGTTGATTGTATCATAGGTAAGATCTAAATATGCAAGAAAAAATAGAAGGCTCAAGCAATATAAACATGTGGTATGTGAAACAATTGAGCTATTTGATGCATTCTCTATAGAATGGGTAGATAGATCAAAGAATTTGATGGCTGATTTTCTTGCAAATATTGCTTTCAGAAGGGATGATATTACATTGACTAGTGTCTCAGAGATAAAATTTAAAACCAGACCTTACATCCCTAACAATGTATATAGTTGGCAAGTGTTCGATGATGATAAGGATCTGATGAATTTTCTTCAATGTATAGACAAGTATGAGGCTCAAGAGATAGACGTTAATGCTTTTGTTGAAAATGTCAATGGCAAGGACATTGTTTTTGGTTAGGAGGTAGTACAGTTGAAAACAAATAAAATTCCAAAAGGTTTGGTAGCCTTAGAACGTGTTTTTGATGGGGATGATAGATTAGTTGTAAAACAAACATCAGTCCATCAAGATGATCTTGAAGAAGTGAATCTTGGAACTAACAGTGCTCAAAAGAAAGTGTACATAGGCAAGAAGATTAGTCCAAAGGTTAGCGACATGCTTATAAGCCTGCTGAGAAAATACAAACATGTATTTGCATGGTCCTGTGAAGATTTGAAAGCCTATAGAGAAGACCTATTTCATCATGAGATCCCACTAAAGCCGGATGCCAAACCATTCAGGCAAAGACAAAGGCCTATCAATCATGTTCTTGAGCCAAAAATGCAAGAATAATTGATGAAGCTCAGGGATGGTGGTATAATCAAGCCTATTAGGCATTCCTCGTGGGTTTCAAATTTAGTACCAGTCAAAAAGAAGAATGGAGATATAAGGTTGTGTGTAGATTTTTGAAATCTGAATGTCTCATCATTGAAAGATAACTTCCCACTTCCAAATATGGAGGCTATGTTGCAGAGGGTGACAGGGTGTGAACTGCTTTCCATGATGGATGGGTTCTCTGGTTACAATCAATTTAAAGTCAAGGAATCAAAGTAGTACAAAACTACCTTCACTACACCTTGGGGCACATATGTGTATGTTAGGATGCCTTTTAGTATCACAAATGCTAGTGCCACTTTCCAAAGAGCTATGGATTTAACATTTGCAAACCTTATCAATGTTATAATGGTTGTATATCAAGATGATTTGACAGCATACTCAAAGAGAGCAGAGGATCACTACTTACATCTGGAAAAGATATTTATAAAGGCACTAGAATGTGGCATATCACTGAATCCTAAAAAGTGTTAATTTGCTGTCATGGAGGGCAAGTTACTTTGGCATATTGTCTCCAAAGAAGGTGTGAGAATTGATCCAGAGAGGGTCACAACAATTGATAAGATTCCCATCCCCAAGACAGTGAAAGCCATCCAGTCATTTTTTGGGCAAATGAATTTTGTAAGAAGATTTATCTCTAATTTTGCTAAAATTGTGAAGCCCATTGCAAAGATGTTGAAAAAGGGATCAAAGATTGATTAGACATCAAAAGCCATTGATGCATTTGCATCAATCAAAAGAGCAATCAAAGAGGCTCTCGTTCTAAAATCTCCTAATTTTAGTAAGTCTTTCCAGATTTTTTCTTTTTCTTCTTTTCATACTGTTGTTGCTGTCATGTTATAGAAGAATGATGAAGGGCATGAATAGCCAATTTCATTTTTTAGCAAATCACTTCAAGGAGCTGAATTGAAGTATGATGCTACTGAGAATCAAGATTATGTGCTTGTAAAGGTAGTGAAAGTATTTAGACCCCACTTGGTAGGAGCACAAATAACTGCATATGTACCAAATGCCACAGTCAAGGATGTCCTCACACAAACAAAGGTTACAGGAAGGAGGTGTAGACGGATAAATAGAATCCAAGAATTTAATATTAACATCCAAATAACCAAACTTGTAAGAGGAAAAGGCTTAGCAAAATTGATGGTTGAATCTAATTTGGAGGCTGCATAGGTATGTGATGTTGAAGAATAAAAAAGTATGGTGTCCAGCATTGAACATACTCCCTGGTACACAAATATAGTTCACTACCTCAGACACATGAAGTGTCCAGATGGATTGAATGATAATCAGAAAAGAACACTAAAATTACTAGCATCAAGATATGTATACATTGATGGTGATTTATTCTGGAAAAATAAAGATGGTGTTCTACTCTTCTGTTTAGATTAGGGACAGACAAAAAGGGTCCTAAAGGAGATGCATGATGGTGTATGTGGTGGACATTTTTTAGCTAAGACCACTACACATAAGATATTAAGAGCAGACTATTTTTGGCCAACTATTTTTTACTGATGCTCATAGACATGTAAGAAAATGTGAAGCATGCCAAAAAAATTCTAGTAAACTGAAATATCATGGAACTTTGCCTTTAAGGCCTATGCAAATTGATGCACCTTTTCATCAATGGGGTATTGATTTTATAGGAGAGATAGAAGATAAGTCAAGTGGTGGGAATAGATGGATTCTTACTACCACTTACTACTTTACTAAATTGATTGAAGCAGTTCCAACTAAACAAGCTACTAGTAAAGCAGTCATAAATTTCTTGTTAGAAAATATCATCACCAGATTTGGGGTTCCTGTAAGAATTATCATAGACAATGGTATGTGTTTCAAATCTGATGAATTTAAGAAATTTTGTGAGTCTTATGGGATAATCATATCATATGCCTCTCCATATCATCCCCAAGCTAATGGTCAAGCAGAGTCTAGTAACAAGAGCATCATGAAGATAATCAAAGGAATGCTTGATAATAACAAAAGGGCATGGGATTCAAAATTAAAGATGGCATTATGTGTAAATAGAATCACAGTAAAAAAGTCTACTAGCAAATCACCTTTTGAATTGGTTTATGGAGCTCAAGCAAAAATTCTAATGCATAATCTTTTGCCTATCTACAAATTCACATTACAGGAGGATCTAGATGTGCTTGAGCCAATGGAAGAAAGGATGGAGCAATTGGTAGAGCTGGATGAAATCAGAAGTCAAGCACAAAATAAAAATGAAAAAAAGCAAATGCAAATAAAGTATCTGTTTGATAAGAAGGCTAAGGACCAAAAATTTTAGGTTGATGACATGGTTCTTATGTGGAATGCTCGGAGTCAAGATAAAGGGAAGAATGGAAAATTTGAGGCTCTATGGCTGGGACCATTTGTCATCATTGGCAAATGTGATGAAGATTCATATTACTTACAAAACATGGTGGGTGAGAATTAGGAATTGCCAGTGCATGGACAATTTCTGAAACACTTCTTTTCTTAAAGAAGATAATTTCCATGCACAGTAGTTTAGGTTTTTCCCAATTTTGGTTTTCTTTGTTCTATACAGTCTTTTGTGTTTTTGGTCTGCACCCTAGAGAAATGTTCTAGATCCTTGCAATGTCTAAATAGCCATTCATACCCAATTAGAGCCACTGTTAGGACTGGCAAAATTGCATCTAGGTTGCATTCAATTTTGTCAAACCATAGTTCCAAAATCCATCAAAACAATCCTAACCCCTATGCCATTCATTCCCTAGGTCCAAAAATCATGTGTCATGCCCTTGCCTAGTCATCTTCCAATGTACATGTCTATTTATACTCTAACATGTGTTTTGTTTAGGTACCACACTCCCGCAGGGCCAGAAAACATGCCCTAGGAGTCTCCTGTGGGGATGCGAGAACTTGGAACATGGCCACCGCACCATGGCAACGAAGGAGAGCAGTACCTACGAGCTGGCGGTAAACAAGACATAGAATATCAAACACACTGGGGTTCTGTAGCATAGACAACATTGAAGAATAGACTAGGTGCAGGTTGGTGCTGAGCAAAGAATGAACACCAAGCTATTACTGCGGCCTTGCAATATGCATATCATAATGGATGTGGGCTTGTGGTGAATAATAAAACTAATAGCAAATGTTTTATTGTAGTCCCGCAAAAGGAATAACACGACATCGGGACTAACTGGCGAGATGGCAGTAATGGATGGTGAAGTAAAAGTGGCCACCGTGGCCCTACAACATGGACTTTGCGATGATAAAAGGATATGTAGGTTGGCAGGGAGCAAATAACTTAACATTTGAGTGCTACCGTAGCCCCGTGGCAATGAAATATAAACATCTTGAAAGTTTGCATGATAGTGGTAGGTAATAAATGTGATATTTCATGGTTGCCGCAGCCTTGCAAGAGAAAAACAAAGGCTAAATCTTAGCTCCCGGTGTTATGGTATACATAAAAAATAGAAATATGTGCCCTGCCACCCCATAGAGGTCAGTATTTACTGTGGTGAGATTGCAGTATCAATGGAAATGACTACATATTTAAGCAAATCTTGTCAAGCTTTTCTAACCCTTGGATCTATTCAGATCGACGACACACATTCAAAGCTACTTGAATACTGAGATTGTTATATCTCTTGACATTAAATAGATTAATGGTGAGGTGACCAATGCCAGCACTGATAAAATTTGGAAATTCATTTTATTCTTTTCATTCAAATGAACTCATAAGCGCTTGGAAGTAAGAAATTCAAAGTCTGGATTGTGCTCTACAGGTTCTTCTTGATTGGGTAAGTGCTTTTTTTCATTCCTCTGTCAGAGTTGACACACTGTACATGTAAATTTGCTTTCAAATAGTTTAGTAGATTAAGCAGTCACCCAAAACCCTAGTTCATTGTAATTCCACATAATGGCACCTAAGAAAACTGGGTCAATAAGCGAAAAAGGAGAATCTTCTACTCTCAAAGAGAAGAAAAGACCTCTCCAACAATCTCTATTGGATGTCTTGTCCAATTCAGTTGAGAAGGGTTATAAGAAGATGTTCAAAGATGAGGCACAAGGTTGTCGTGATGCCCTAGTTCCTATCTCAGGCTAGAACCTATTTTGGTACTTCTGTGACAAGAAAGACGCACATGGGCCTATTGCCAATCCATGGATGCTTGATTTGGCCAAGATAGTTGTTCCTAATGTGTTTGTGGATGTTGAACTGGTCATAATATTATCATAGCACTACCATGCAACAACAAGCATAGTTAGATTTCCAAATGGATCACCCTTGGTGGTTGTAAATAGAGCTGCAATCATTGATTGTTTCATGCTAAATAAGCAGGCTCTTACAAAAGTTGACCTTCAGAAGAGTGAAGAGGAAAATGCCAGGCTCAGAAAGACATACAGGAGTGATGAACTCTCACATGAGGAAAGGGGAAAACAACAAGAGAATTCTTGTCCCAAGTACTTCTGTGGAGCCATTTTTAGTGGATGACTTCACTGTGTACTTCAAGAAGACCTATTTTGCTCTTTTCCAAGTGTTGGGGGAAGATTCTCAAGATAGAATGCTAGTTGGCATGATGATGATGGCTATGAGAATCCAAAATCTAGAAGTGAACATTGAATATGACTTTGTCTCTTTCATTGAGAAAGGATTGCATGATGGACTACTCCAAATAAGGGAGAATAGAGCACCTATAACTTTCAAACATTATTCTTTGCTGTGTCATCTAATTTTGTATCAAAATAGGAGAAAGTGGACCAGAAGAATGGAGTTAAGCATGGTTGATCAAAGGGGACAGAGACTACCTGTGCAGTGTTGGTGCTACATCTGGGACAACAACTATAGAAATTGTGATTATATGGTGTTCCATGATGACTTTACAGTCAGGATAATAGCCACATTGGGATACCTTTCACCTAGATTATCCAGAGATATTAGAGAAGTATTGAGGCCTCTTGCTTTGAATCCAGAATAAGGCCACATGCATAATTTTGTTGATTGGTTCTTTTTTTCTGATCATATTGTAATAAGAGTTTATGGATGTACCCAACCACCTCATGCTTTGCCCAAGTTTGTACCTGTTAGATTAGAATTTCTTGAGTTAATGTAGCAAATGCTTTGGATGGAAAGAGATGTAATGAAAAATTAAAAAAAGGCACATTCTTGCCAGATTTGACTATCTTTGGTGAATTGTCTGTTGGCTCAGATACCTTGGAAGAGTTGCAAGCATATTTGAAAACATAAGTATTCTTTGAAGTCAAAAACAAAGAGGGTCTATGACCCAGAGGGACACATGAATTTTGTGAGGCAAGTCATTCTCACCAAAGCTGGGATATCCCATCAAATCAACTTTGATGAGGATGTGATCAGAAATTGCCTCACTCCTGGGGTGTATGATAGAAAAAAAAAAGTGGGAAATTTTGATGGGGATAGAGAATGATAAGAAGAAGAGAAACCCTAGCTTCTTGGGATTTTTTGTTGAAGAAAATGACCCACTAAATAGAATAAATCTGATAATTGACAATTTTGAAATAATATATTGCAAAGCAGAGAGCTAGCCTACAAAGGTTGCTAAGATCCTAGTAAAGAGGTCAGCTGGAGTTTTGATTGTAGAACCTGCTCCTGATATCATGTCAGTACAAGATCCCTCTTCTCTTGAACAATCTGGAGCCAAAAGACAAAAGGTTGATGATATGCCTATCTTAGTGCCATATGAAATGATTGAAGGAATAGGAGATAGATATGAAGTGGTAAACATTTTGAGACAAATGGGTGAGGGTGAAGAGGTTGATCAACCCCTTATTAGCTAGGAGATTGAAGCACACAAACTTGAGGCAAGGATGGATGCGCAGGCACAAGGTGAGCTTGAAATGCATGAGGATGAGAAAGTTGTGGCTTCTTTGAGATTCATGGATGATGATGATTTCATCAACACTCCAGAGTTCAAAGATTTTTGGTTGAAGATGAAAATGAAAGAATTTGAAGAGAAAGTTGAAATAAATAAAATGGGTGCAGATGAGTCTTAGCATGACCAGATTGTGGCCTAGACATTCAAAGATATTAATATTAATGAAATAAATGTTAGCCCTCATGAAGCTCAACAAATGGTTGTGAAAAGCAACATGTTGATCATTCCTAGTATGGAATTGAAGAAAATGTTTTTTTTGGATCAAGTAAGAAGTCAGGATGATCCAATGATGGTTTCTAAATTTGACTATGAGGATGGTGTGAGTGGTGTTGGATACAACCCAAAAACTGAGACTTTGGCATTGTGGGCCACTCAAAAGAGAACAAATAAGCCAAGACTGCTAGAAGTGTTCCAAGAGCTGAGAGGAACAACAATGGTGAAGACACTAAAGGATCCATCAGCTTTGGAGGTAGCTACATTGACTATGCATTCTTCTATGTTCACCCAGGCTATTGTGAGAAACATGCAACTCAAAATGAGTGAGTATGAGAAGAATCAGATTGAAATGAATGATGAGGTAAATAAATTATACCTAGAAAATGTGAGGCTCAAACAAGAACTAAAAGGTATTGGTTCTTTTTAGAGCAAGGCAATGGTGCCTTATCAACCCCCTGTGCCACAAGAAGCTGATGATAATATTGTTCCTCTTGAGCAATTGAATCCCAAGATGCAAAGTTTGAAAAAGAGATTGGAAAGTTGAAAGAAACAAATGAGGCCACCAAGAAGGAGACCAAGTCAGATTTTTGATAGAGTTGGAATTTTTTTGAAATATAGGGTCAAACTGGTGTTAGACAAGATTGAGGATGTACACAGTTGCTGTTCTTGTTTGTCTCAAGCACTAGAGCAGATGAATGCCAATGTTCCCATATTTGACCCTTTGCTAAAGAAATGGTAGCTAGTTCACCACACTCTAATCACTCTGTGCAAAGTATTACAAAGAAATCCAGATGCCCCTATTGCCCTAAAGCCAACAGAAAAAATGGTCAAGATGATCATTGAGGAATTTCAATATGCATCAGGAGAGAGTCAAAAGATAAATACAAGATTGGATTCCTTTGGTACCTTCAAACATCAATTCATTCCAAGCATCCTTCAGGAAGACAAACAACTCAAGAGTTTGGAGAAATGGAAAGAGGAATGTGATTAGATGGTCTCTCAAATTGTGGAGCATTTGCAAAAGGATGAAGAATTGAACGTTCACAATTTCAATTTGATTTTGGATAGAATAATTGCACTGGACACAGGATATGTAAAGTTCATCTCAGACAGCAAGGGACTCCTCAAAAAAAGATGGAAGGATCATTAGGCAAATGTGCTTCAAATTCAAGAGTACAAGTGACCTAGTGACTATGCAATGTACCAATAGGAACAAAAGTATCTATCTACAGAAGATTGATCAAGTTAGAGATGCAGCAGAGAAATTGAACATCAGGCCAGCATCAGTAGTCTTTATGTCTTCATCAGTGAACCTTGGGTGTTCTTCTTTTGTCTCTTTATTGTCTTTTATGCTTTTTCAAATGTATTTGAATATTTGGCAGTCTTATTAAGACTTGCTAAGAGTAAATATTGTAATATGTCACACCAATGAGTGGGATTATGAAAAGTCATTTTTTGAATGTGAAAGGTTTTAAGCTTGTTGCTTCCTTCATCCCTATAAGAAGGAAACCAAGACCTTGGGGGGGCTCTATGGGAATTTGATTTTGAAAGGAGACATTGTAAAGGCCTGTTTTCTGAAGCATATCAATGAAAAAGATGTATTTCTCTAGTGCCTGAATTCTGGTTGTCAATTACTTGTTGAATGTTATTGATAGATTTTTATCTGGTTGTCTCCACTTTGTTTTCTCCTTATTATTTAAATTAGCATGTCAAGCATATGTGTAGTTTATCGAAACACAATTCATGTTTTGTGTGATTTGTTTAATAGGATTTCTTCAAGAAAGAATTAAATTCCTTTGAACAGGTCATAGTAATTTGGAGGATTCAATTAGATAAATAAGAAGAACCTGATAAAAGATAATTTTGCATGTTTATGCCAGCCATAAACAAATATTGTGCCAAGTAATTTGAGTTATAACCAGAAGGAAGACACAAATCTATTTGCATCTAGACTCTATTTCCCAGTGGAGGAAAAGGCACTGATCAATTCTTTTCCAAAATAATCCTTGTAAAATATTCTAAAATCCAATTTTGATTTTCTATTGTAGGAGTAGGAGTAGTTGTTAAATGTAAGTTTGAAAAAATCTATTTTCAAATCATATGCCAATTTGAAGTAGATTAAATTGGATGATTTAATTGACAAAATTATATAAAATCCATAATCTGCTTAATATTCACCAACTAGTTTTGAAGATTTAAAATTTAGTAGTGAACACAAGGTAATACCCACCTAGGCATAGCAAAGCCAAAAGTGCAGGGAATTCTAATCATTTTGATTGATTCCATTCATTGGCCAATTCAATTGTAAAGCCTAATTATAAAATTTAGCATACTTTTTGGGTTTTACATCTATTGATTTAGGAACCAGCACCCCCTACCCGCCTCCCCCTTTACTTAGTCGATTTGAGAAAATGGCAAAGATCGGGCCTCGGGCCTTCATCCTTCCACCTTCCAAAAGGAAGAGGAAGAAGAAGAACCCTAATCTCTACAGCTGAGTAACAATTAAAAAGATTCGGTAGAGTTCAGACTTTAGAACTTCTGCATTTTGGTTGCTGAAAAGGAGGAAGAAGAAATCCTTGAAGTCCAATATCAGGCACACTTAGAACTTTATACTTGTCCAGCTTCAGTGAGCAGACCTCCAGCCTTCCACCTATTGAAAGGAAGAGCACAAGAGAGAGAGAGAGCTCTCAACCTTTGAAGACAAACACTTGACTATTTGCAGAGGAACAAAGTGGAGCACAAAGTTGGCAAATATGGCATGACGAAGAGGGGAAGCCTAAACTCTGAAATGGAAACACAAGGAAAACTTATTATTTTTGGGACTTAGTCAATTTGGGTGGTTTTCTCTTGCATCCCAAATGGGAAAAACACTAAGATTTCATGGATCCTTAGGCTATTTGGCCAGAAGGCAAAATAGAATAACATTTTGGTGACTATGCAAGGGTGTTTTTCTGCTAAAAACAAGGATCCAATTGCCTTATACAATCCATTTGGCATAGGGTCAAAAGAATGCAACCACATGACCAAACAGAGCTGAAAATGCCTCCAGAAAACACAAAAACACATAAGGCAAATAATCTCCTAATGAGAATGATGCCTATGAAAAAGCACTTAGAGGAAGGGAAACCTAAAAAAAAACAAATCTACTCTAAATATTTACAAAATCCCAAAACCAAACTCAAAAGTATGGTTTGAGATGAATCCCATTCACTGGGATTAAAAGTGCTTCACCAGTCAACTTGGAGAGTTGAAAGGCATTAGCTTGCTTACAACCAGTGACGATGTAATGGCCACTCCATAAGGCATCAAATTTGGAATGCCTCCCAGCCTTAGCTCTGTCTTCATCCCATTTCAGCACAAAATCTCCCTCTTGGAAGACTCTATTAATGAATTTTCTATCAAAGGTCCTCTTGACCTGATCTTGGTGGGCTTCAAGGGTTTTCATAGTAGCATCCATCTTTTCTTCGAGCTCCATCAACTCAGCAAACCTGACTGTCATGGCATCATTTTCTAGCAGCTCCAATTGTTGGGTCAGCTCAAGGGAAGGCAACTCTAATGACAATGGAATTCTTATTTTCTTTCCATATACTAGCATGAAAGGTGAATTGCCAATGGCCCTCTTAGGGGTAATTTTATCAGCCCAGAGAGTTTTCTTCAACATGGCATGCTAAGTTCTTTGATTATCATCCACTGTTCTTTTAATGATCCTGATCAAGTTTTTATTTGTGGGCTCAACCAAGTCATTCCCTTGAGGATAGTAATTAGATGATGTCTTCAAATAAATCCCATATTTCAGTGCCCATTCATTGATTTTTGTGTCTACAAAGGCCTTGGTGTTGTCAGAAACAATGGTGAATGGAACACCAAACCTCATAACTATCCCCTCAAGGAAAGCCAAAATGGAGGCCTCTATAGCATCCTTCAATGCAACCACCTCTGTCCACTTGGTGAAATAATCTACATGGCTGCTAAAATCCATTTGTGGCCATCACTAGAAGGTGGATTAATCATCCCAATGAAGTCCAAACCCCATTGGGGAAATGACTGATCAATCTAAATTGGATGAAGGGGAAGAGCAGCCATCCTTTATTTCCCTACAAAGAATGCACATTCCTTACAGTCTCTTACCCATCTATCAGCATCTTTGAATAAATTGGGCCAATAATAACTAGCCCTCATGACCTTGACAATAGTTGTTCTTGGAGAATAATGGCCACCTGTAGGGCCATTATGAAATTCTTCTAATACTTTGGAAGTCTGATCTTCTATAATGTATCTAAGAACTCCATTGATGTCTTTTCTAAACAAGACACCATCAACAAGGATATAAGGGATGGATTGGAGCCAAAAATATCTTCTTTTAGCCTGATCCAATCCATCTAGGCATCTGTCATACTGTAGGAATATAGCCATGTCATGATACTAGTTGCCTGAGGCATGGGAATCAGCATGCTACACTTGTTCCAAGACACACACATTACCATTTCTATCTCTGAAGTTTGCAGCCATCTACTCACATAGACCCTTGCCATGTACTAGCTTGGTGATGTTGATGTTGACATCATATTCCATTACCTTTGTGATCCACCAAGCCCTCTTCTCATTGATATCCCTGCTTAAAAGAAATTCTTTAATGCCAAGGTGATTCACCATCAGTTGTATCTGTTGATGATGATTATTAGTCATAACAACATGCATAAAAGTTTACACAACAAACCTTTACTATCTTGAAAAGTACGATCAACTTAGGATAAATTGATAACTCCAAGTCTCTATGGATCAGGTCTTGATCATCTGGTGTTACTCAGAGGTTGATGTGATATGCTATTTCTCATTCAAGAGGTCTTACACTGCTTTGCTACAATGAACTGATGTTTGTACATCTATTTTGCACCTGATTCTTGTAAATCTCTTCACATACAGAGTTAATCTTGCTATGCTCTACAGATAATGATGATTTTTTGATAATTTTGATCAATTCTTCTAATCATTAACTGTAATTTGGTTATTCTCACTTTTGCACTATAAATCTGCTCAAATAATGTGCTTATTAGTTGATATTTGTATGTTTTATGTTGTTATTTATGGTTCTTTACATGATATTTTCAATATTACATGCATTAAGCTCAAAATATTGTACTAATGTTCGATTCTCTTTGGGATATCTGCATATTTGTGTATTTTGCTTGTGATTATCAGTATATTTGTAATTGTGAAGGTGATTGTAATAAAATTAAAGAAAATTGAAAGAATACTTTCTAAATTTAATGAAGCTTTAGCTATTGATTCACATACATTCTAGATACTTTCATGAAAAGAAGAAATCAAACCATAATTTCACCAGGATGTTCCAAAACTAGGTATGGTTGATGCTAACTTCAAAGGAACAAAGAATGAAAACAACATATGCAGACTGATAAGCACTCTAAGGGACGTAGCTAATCAATACATATATCCAGAATTCATCCACTCATTGCTCAAGATTAACGATTATTTGTAATCAAAACAACTTCTCTTTCATTAGGTATGCACAAGACATGTACATTCACAATGAGCCTTGAAATTAGTCCTGAGAACTTCAACAATCTAAATTCAATTGAGTTTCTAATAATAATACAAAATGCACTCCATCCTGTTTTATAGAATAAAGAGAGGAGGCGGTTACAAAATGATCAACGATCAAGATTTGTCAATCCAAATCCACGGTCAATATCTTCCCTTTGACTAGGTCAACACTTGTAGAGGTGGCACAAGTTGCCAGCTGGCAACCATCTGGTAAAGTTCTATCATTTCTTTTGTCCTTATGCATATGACTCTGTCATCATGCATCTCTACTTACTCTTCATCTTCTTCTTCTTCATCATTGTTTGCATTCTCTTCATCATCATCTTCATCATCAGGATCAGCTTCACTCCTTATGTGTACTTTGATTACCCCTCTGATGGATTCATATATCTGTACTATTCTCTTAATTTCTCCTCCATCCTAAACTCTGGCCTTTGTTACAACATGTTTTTGAGAATGAAACTTGGCCTACAAAGAAGTCCATTTGCTCCTTCTATTGTTCAGGGTCTTGTTATATGTTTCAACCCTAGCCTTCATTCTCATGGCCTTATTGATCACCTCTTCTTTCAGATGATGTAGAGGGTCATGTGTTGCCTCCCCAAAATTATTGTGGAAAGCTTGGATTGCAAAATTAGCATCCTGGCTTTCTATCTTTCCTCCTATATTACCCTCTAAAGCTTCCAAGATACTTATCTCATCTACCATTAGGTGGTGCAGCTTCACACTGATATCCCTGAGCTTACCATTACATTTCTTCAGGATATCATTCTCAAACTTTGTATCTTCATACCATAAGCTCACCAACTATGCAATATTATTATCTAATACTTTATTATCCATGAAACCTTCGTGTCTATCCTCCTCATCTCAGACATGGCATCTAACTACTTTTCCAACTTGAAAGATCTCCTCCCAACCTCATTTTGTAGCTTATCCACCTTAGTCTTCAGTGTACTAAGTAAATCCCAATTTGAGAGGGATGCTTTTATTACTTTCTCTTCATCAGTAATAAAAAGAATAAACCAATTATCCATTACATGGGCCTTGTGCTTCATGATATCTAATCCTGTTATCTCATCCTGAGATATGATAGTTAGTGGAGTAGCTGTGTTAGTTGGCATATGGTTGGGGTCAATCAACCCTTTAATGATTGAATTTAACTGAGTAATGTGCTCTTTGTGTTTCCTGTTCTTATCCTTTTCTCTTTTCACTTTCTGTGTTAAGGAATCAATAATATCTTTGCCTTCTTGACCTTCCTGATCTTCATTGGCAAAACCTAAATCAATACTTGTTATTTGAAACTCATCAAGGCTTATTTTTCCCTTTTCTCTATCAGCCATTGGTAAGGCTACCTAGGCTATCCTCCTACCTGTGGTAGGATCTCTCCTTATCACAAATGCAGGCCTTGCCTTTCTTTTAGGCTTTAACATGCTTGCAAAAAACAATGTGGATACATCAAATTCGGGGACCTCTTCAACTTGCTGCAGGTTTATCTCTTGTTGTAGCCAGTATGGGACATCACCTTTGGCCCCTTTTTGGTCATTTTTCTCATTATGCACATCTGGTGATTCCATGTCCTGTTCCATCCTTAGAGGGGATGTCTCCTTCCTTGTTTCTTCCTCATGCACTTTCTCATGAGGGATCTCTTCCTTAGGACCTCCTGTTGAGGGATTTCCTGCTGAGGGGGTTGTTCTTGTGATGCATCTTTATTTTGTTCTTGATTATCCTGTGGCATTTCATCCTCATGAGGATCTTGAACCTTTTGATTTTGTTCATCTTGTTGCAACTGACCTCCATGGGGAGACTGTGCATTTTGGTCTGCTTTATCCAAGGGATCACCCTTGGTCATATTCTCTTGTTCTTTTGGTTGTTCATCATCTCTGGAAAAACTCTGTTCCTCACCTTTTGAGGTGTCTATTTCTCTTTGTTCTTGAGTCTTCCCAAGCTCCTTTTCACTTGTTCTTTCTCCATGTGCAGGATCACTATCCTGATTATCCTTATTAGCATGTGTAGACACTAAAATTTGTCCATGTCTTGACCACCCCCTAATCGACAGACCTTGTAATGTTTTGCCCTAGGTCCTAGGACATCCCACTCTTATTCCAACTTAATCACCTTTCCAATCAACTAAATAAATCCCATTTGTTTAGTTAATAATACCCTTCACATGTCTCATATAATTCAAACTAAAAATTTGAATTATTCCCTCACCTCTCACCGCATTGCAACATGTGTCACATGTTGCATCTTCCACTTAACCCCTTCACATGCACAACTAATTCAAATACAATATTTGAATTAGATTCCCTTTTATTCTCCATCGCACACTTGTCATGTGACTACAATCCCTCGTTGAGAGGGAAACCCTAATCCAACCCTAATCAATCTAGACCATCCATATCATCCAACATAACTTGCAATCTTGTCCATCCATTCAAATTGACCTTTTTCTATAAAGGAAGGCTTTCACAAGTCATTTTCAATCATGTTTTGTCCTTGCATTCTGTTATGCTGCCAAAATTGTGAACAACCAAGATCCTCCCATAATCGACCCTTTGAAATCTGCATGCCTATGCACGATTAAGAAGAACCATGGAGGTCAATCAATGCTAGTATGATTCTGGTTTGCATTTCGATTGTTTGTTGTGCATTTTCATACTAGTTTTGTGCTTCATGGTGCTTGATAGGGTTTAGTTAGTTTGTTGTTTTCAACTCTAAATTTGATTTTTCCCTATCTACATTGGTGAACCTGATGTGAATCTAATGATTTTTGGCAATTTTTGAAAGTTGACTTTTGTAGGTTGCTCCCAGACCTGAAACATACCTCAAGGTTGTGTTCAGGGGGCCTGAGAGACAAAAAATGACAAAATACTCTATATTTTGCCAAAAAAAATTGAATTTTTTTTAGTTTTGATGTTGTGCAAGGGCATACAGTACAGATCTGTACAACTCTTGCGTAGGGGTCTGTGATTGGTCCTTGGTTCTTGTCATTTTCTTGTGGCTAACATCATTCTTCTGGTCAAATATTTGTGTGAATGCTTTGCAGGTGTATGGGTTGTTAATGTAAAGTTTCTGGTTGCAGATTTAAAGCTTTGTTATAGGTTTAAATAAAATCTTAGGCGCAGTTTGAAACCCTAGGAGTCGCTAGTTGTCACTGTCCATTTCCCCACCTACTCGCTGCTCCGTGTGGCTTGGTCGCCACCATTTTTGGCTCAGTCACCTCCCATTCTAAGCGCATAGTCAATATCCCCCATCGACACTAAACACCACTACCGCCACTGGCTAGGGCAAAAACCCTAACTCCACCTTGTGCTTTCCACCGCTTGGTTTTATCTCCTCATTGCCACTCTGTTTGCTTAAGTCGACACCATAGAAACTCCTTGTTGCCACTATTTCCATCCATGTTGTGGTCACAGTTTTAAAGCCTGAAATTGCATTCCTGCCTACGATAGCTTTTAGATGCATTTCCTCTGCCCATGTTCTTCGTCGCCACCCTACTGTGGCTTTGTCGCCACTGATGCCACTCGACCTAAGCAACTTCCTACCATCAATAAACCCTTTGTCAACCTTTGTCACCTCCCTTCACCATTTCCTGCCGTCTCTCTTTGTCGCCACCAGACAGTGGCCAAAACCCTACCGCCCTGCATAAAACCCTAAACCACCAATCATAGTTGTCTATCGGGCCTTAATCCCCAGCATACAGCGGTCTCTTATTGGGCTTTAAGCCCCCACTTATAAGGTAAGCCCTCAATCTAATCCTTAAATCCATGGTCCTCCATCTTCCATATCAGGCATTTGTTGGGCTTTAAGCCCTAGCGCTAGGGGTTGGTACAGTCATATCTATGACCAGGGGCTGGCAATGGTCCAACCCCACTTTCTTTTTTGCATTCTATTCGCCCTTGGTCATATGGATGACCAGGGGCCAATCTGGACTTGACTGCCCAAACTTAACTGACTGACACATAACCATGCATGTGACTATTTGGGCTCTGACCACTAGTGGTTAAACCCTTAACAACCAGAGTTGCCCTTTTGACCTTGAAGCCCTAAAGGAGGTAGATTTTTCTTTTCTTCATAACTTGGGCATATGGAGGTGAAATTTTGCAAATGAGGACTCATCGGAAAGCTGGCAGGACGAGCTACGCAGTGGTGAAGAAATTTTTAGGTGACTATACCATTTTTATGCTTTATTTTTGGTCAAAGTCAAACTTACATGCAATCTTCAAATCCTCATAACTTTCACATTTTTTTATCCAATTTTAGTGAATTTTTTTTTTAAGTGCTTAGAATTTCACAAAATTTTTGTTTATGATAGTCATTTTTCTGTATTAGGCCATCTTCATTAGATTTTTATCAGATTGCTTATTTTTCCATAACGGTCCTCTTGGCTAGTTTACTTGCTTCTTTCTTGTTTTGGTGACTTCCAAGTGATAATACAAGGCTGGGAGAACATTTCTATCAGCATACACAGTAGATTGGATAGCAAATTAATCAGGTTTACATATTCCAATATTTCATTTCTTAATCAATCTTGCTTGTCTCACGTTTCGATTTGGCTCCTAAAACGAACATTTGTCTTCATCACATATCAAAATTGGGCATAAAATGAACCAATGTCTTCATTCACATTTTGATTTGGGCATACAAAGAACCAGTGTTTGAACTATTTGGTGAATTTGATAGCGATTAGGGGTGTGTATGCTCATCTCATGTGCTTCGTGTGATCTTGAGAATCAAAAACACCTCTTATCCATTCATATTCACACCTCACATTTCAATTCCTTAAGGGCAATTTACAAGTGCGAGTGCGAGTGAAGTGTGTGTGTGTGTGTGTGTGTGTGTGTGTGTGTGTGTGTGTGTGTGTGTGTGTGTGTGTGTATGCTCTCTCCTCGCACCGCAAGGCAATCTTGGAGATCAAAAACACCTCACTTGATTCACTTTTGTTTACCCTTTTTTAGGAGGCCTACTAGGGGATTTCATCACCCCTAGGGACGACCTTAACCACATGTTCTAGAGGGGTATATCAAAGGGGGGAGAGTGAAAGTTGTACCTCAATCTAGCCACATAGTCATTGGGATAGCCTTGGGGCCCCGGGTGATTCCAGACACAAGGTGAAGTGGCATTCGCTTACGCTTATGCCATATCCCTTCAATGAGCTAGTGTTCACAGATTTGGGCCCCGCATACCTCGTGTATATTGGGGACACCCCTAGTTAACCCTTGTGTAGCCTAGCTTAAGACTTGTCAGCCATACCCCACTTGACTAATTATAGGGCTTGTTGATGTGTCTTCCATGTGTGCTTGTTTAATCATCATCACACTCTTCAATTTCAAAATTTAAAATTGCTTATGTGTCTTGCGCGAGTGAATCATGTTTGTACATGTGTGCCCATTTGTTTGAACATTGCCACAACAAGCTCTAAACACCAAACACATAAGACAAGTCATCCTACACATTATTCCAACACATTCAAATCCAATCACATTCATCCTAATCACCCATTCTTAGCCACTTCATTCCTAATCATATCCAAGTCACCATAATTCAAACCCTAATCATTCCAAACAACCTTCTTTTTAATCAACCCCTAATCATCCTAGTCATCATCCTAATCAATCCAATTCATACAATCTTGCCATTCCAAATCACATCCAAGTCGTCGTAATTCAATCCTAATCATATCCTTCTTACTCTACATCATCAAATCATCATATTCTATCCAAATCATTATCCAATCAACATCAGTTCTAATCATTACACAGCATCCAAACAACATCAACCCTAAACATTCCTCATTATTCCTAATCATATCTACATCATTCAACCTTCATCATCCTAATCACTCATTCCAAATCATCTCCACATCATCATCCATTCATTTCAAGTCAAATTCATTCTAATCATTCCTAACCACATTCTAATTCTATCTTCATCATTCAACCTTCATTCTAATTATTATCCTAATCATCATTTCACATTTCCAATAAATTTCCTCCTAATCATTCCTAATCTCCAATCACTTCATTTCACTTCATTCCACATCAACCTAGTCCTAATCAATACTTGTCAAAATGGCAAACAAGCCCAATCAAAATCATAAGCCCAAAATCATGGTCCAAGTGGGGGTACCCTTCTAATTCAAACAATGAGACAAAACCAAAGCCCAAAATCATCATTCAAGGAGGCTCCCTCCCTAGTCCTACTCATGAGACAAATATAAGACCTAAACTTGTACTTCAAGGGGCCCCTCCTAGTTCTAATGATCATAAGAGCCTTGTAAATAATGTATCATACCTTGAGGGACAAGATAACATGCCAAGATTTAGACACATGTGTGACACCATGCCGACATTTGAAAACAAGGTCTTAGCACCCCAACTCCAAAACATCATCCAATCATTGCACCAAATTCCCCAACTTTTCGACCAACAAACCATACAACCCTTACAAGATACCCTTCAACCATTTCAACAAAGTCAATCACCTCACATACAACAACTCCTAGCCCAAATCCAACACATCTTAGCCACACACAAATCCCAAACCAAAAAAACACAACTTCAAATTCCACTTCAATCTTATGTGTCAACCCCTTCCACTTCATACCAACCTAATCCATCCATATGCCAAGTCAATACCACATCATCTAATCCAACTTCTTCCCATGTCAATGCTACACCAACCAATCAATCCACATCACAACAAGCACATGTGAGCATAAGTCAACCTTTGCACCAAGGTCAAATGTCTTTGGGTCCTAATGCCTCCATTGACAAGAAGAACACTAGTCTAGGTCATGCACCTTATAAGTATATCATACCTTTATCCAATCAAAAGCCTATCCAAAAGCCACCATATCCTAGTCCTGAGCCAATGGTCTCTACACCTTCCAACCCATTAAACACTTCATTACCCTTACCATCCTCTCATCCACTTGCCAATACATCAACTCCACGCCCTAAGTTCAAACATTAGAAAAGTAAACATGTGGAGTTGCCCAAACCCACCAACCCATTCAATTCATTTTCTCCTCCATCCAATCAAAATCAAAACCCTAAGATAACACCTTCCACCCCTCCACCTACTAAGGATGTGACCCAAGGGCTACAATCTAAGAATCAAACATTCCATGTCATCCAACACATTTTCTTGAACATACAAAAGAGTCCTCAAATACCATGCCAAGTCCTTCAATTCATTCATGTGATTCACAACCCCTTGAGCCAATTCAAGAGCCTCCTCCCATGAGTCCAAGTCAACCTCCATTATGCCCTCATGTTGTTGACCATCAAGAGCCTTCCACTTCTATTCCAAGTCAAGAGGTATGTCAACAACACAATTCTAATCATGAAGAAACATCTAACCCTCATTCTAGTCAAGATCAAATCGTTTTCCTTAAACCTATCCATAACATATACCTTTTCTATGATCAAGACATTATATATGACAAAGAACATATTCATGAGCAACTTGATCCCATTCATGAACAAGACACCAAAGACCTACATGCTTAATCTCATGAAATTCTTGTTGACCTACTTAAGCATTCACCCTGTTTCATGGCCTTCCTACAAAGTGAAGAAACTCCACCAATCCATGATCCAACCACTGCCACTTGTCATGATGAAACATGTGCCTCTCAAGAAAACATAGAAGATCAAACAATTAACTTGGATCCTAATGAACATAATAAAGATCCTAATGATCCTTCCCCATCATCTGCTATCAATCCCATTTCAAATCCCCCATCACATCCACTTGGCCTATCCAATTTCATTCATGAGTGTTCTTCATTAGGACAACAACAACCATTATCCACCACATCACCTTCTCCATCCAATAATGAGCTTGTGTCTAGTGCCCCAACTACACCAAGTCCCATAGTCAATCGCATGCTCCAAAACATGAATTACCAAGGCAAAGGCTTAGGCCTTCATGAACAAGGAATTTTGGAGCCTATACATGTCAAAGTCCCACCTCCACGCTCATATGGCCTTGGCTACACACCCCAAGGTCAACAATCTAAAGATGTTGGTACTTCATCCATTCCTCCTAAGTCCACCACTCTCCATCACACGTCACATCATGTTCCTAAGACATATGTAGCCATTCCACCTCCCTCATCCTATAAATGTCAAAAGCATGTGATCATACACCTTCCGCCATCAACTTTGCCTCCACTTCTTCCAACTCCTAATTTCTGCCCATACACTTTGCCACCATCCAACATTCCTCGTCATGACCAACAAATGCACACATCATGTAAACAAAAAGCTCCCACTCACTCCACCCACCACATAGGATTAAAAAAAAACATTTGAATGCCTCCTTTAAAAAAGACAAACATCCTAAGGGTCCTAATACCTTAGGAAATCAATCCAAAAATTCAAAGCAAGGTACATTAAAAAATCCATCCAAACCCATACCTCCAAAAGCAAAGTCCAAATACAAAATGGTATGGATCCCTAAACAAAAATCAATCAAGTCAAATGAGGCATCCACCTCTAAAAAATCCCAACCATCCTCTTCCATCCATCCCACTCAAAAATATCAAATTTCTCAAACCCACAAGTCAAACAAAAGTCAGAAACATACTAAGTCCATGTGGGTACCCAAACGCTTAAATCATCCATCTCCTAAACGAACATATCCATTGCTTCCTACACCTCCATCCAATCACAAGCTTCCATGTTTAACACGGTGTGTGTGACCGTTGGTCATGATTCCTTTTCACACCTCCATCACCCCATCATTCAATCATTACCCTACATATCTACCTTATCACCTCCCTATGGTCCATGCTTTGGCATAAACATTTCATCCATCTTTACATAAATCCCACATAATCCACATCAAAATCCACTTTCGTTCCTCACATAATCCACATCATAATCCATTATTGTTCCCTCCATAATTAACTATCTACCTTATCCATCTCACTTTCATGCCATCACTTACCAACATCAATGAGCATAACGACATTTGACATGGTCAATGCGACATACCTTTGGGACTATCACCTTCATGGCACTAGATACATGAGTCCTTCTCGTCCATATCCCCCTACCTAATTCAAAAAATCAAAAAGTTAATCTTCTATGCCACTTACACTTGGGGGCACATTATCTCATCCGCCTATCATTTTCCACCTTACCATCCTTAATTCTATACTCGCATGCCTATCATATGGTATCCATTCCATCCTCCCTTCCTCTTTTGATCTTGATAAAGATTGGGGGCACAATGTTGACAAATGTTTTGGATGTCTCTTGACATACCTTATCCCTTCCAAATAATTCATCTCATCATCCAAGTCATAAATTTTGTCCTGTCAAAACTTAAGCATTCCTCCAAACCAAGCAAATCCTTCACAATCCTATCATCATCCCATCATCCTAACCTTTGTCATGAAAAATCCTAAGTGTTCCACCTCGAATGGGGAATGTTATTCTTATGCGACATAGCCTTTGGAGATCACATCCTTGTCCTCTCACACATAAATTCATCCATTCACTATTGCTTAGCCATTTATCCATTCACCCAATCCCATTCGTTATACTTACACCTAGACTTGGTTTCTCCTTGTCATTGCTATCTAGCAAAAAGGCTACCCAAATTGTCATCCAATGCCACCTCACAATATTTCCAAAAAACCAAAAAAATCAAATATTCCACAAACTCCAAAAAAAAAATCAAAACATTCCAAAAAAACACAAAAAAATAAAATATTCCCGAAAACCAAAAAAATCAAATATTCCACAAACTCCAAAAAAAATCAAAACATTTCAAAAAACAAAAAAAATCAAAACATTTGCCGATAAGGGCATGGTTCGGTGGTTAAGTCGCTCAGTTGTAGTGGCGGCCACCAGAGTTCAAACCCCCGCTAGGCCAACGAGCTCGCAGGTTTGAAGTGTTCTTGCTAGGGGATGAGGTCCCCCGTGCTGTGGCCTCACTGGTTCATTGCTCCGGGCAAAAGCATTCGCGTGGAGCTGGAGGGCGTGTCGCACCAGCATCGCAGGTCACGTCAAAACGTTTACCAGGTGCATTATCATTTTAAAAAAAATCAAAACATTCAAAAAACCAAAAAAAATAAAACATTTCAAAAAAATCAAAACATTCAAAAAACCCCAAAAAATTAAAACATG
Organism: Cunninghamia lanceolata; assembly: GCA_027924645.1. Lineage (NCBI taxonomy): Eukaryota > Viridiplantae > Streptophyta > Pinopsida > Cupressales > Cupressaceae > Cunninghamia > Cunninghamia lanceolata. Next base: position 2,867,299 of record BSBN01001465.1, on the reverse strand, counting down.
TCAAAAATCCAAAAACATCTAAATAATCTCAAAATCCCAAAAACATCAAAAATACCAAAAAAATCAAATATCTACCAAAATCCAAGCAATAAAATCTATCCAATTCATCTATTCCACTCAATTCTTCCAAAATATCAAATCAAGTCATCCATAAAATCAAGTCACATTATTCAATTCATCCAATCAAATTCAATCATTCCTCATCAATCCCATTCAAATCTAATCAATTGCATCTTACCATTCCTAATCACATCATTAAATCATCATCTAATCCATTCCAAATCATTACACATCCTCATTCATAATCTAATCAACTTCTTCCTAATCATTCTCCTAATCATCCTAGTCATCATCCCAATCCATCTGATTCATCTTCATCTCATCACTACATATCATCATATTCATTCCTAATCCAATTGATCACATTCTAACCATCTCCTAACCATTCAATCTAATCCAATCAATTTCATTCCAATCACAATACACCACAACTGCAGGGAAACCTTCGAGTATCTACTCTCCCTATCAAATCTGCTTGTAGCTATGTCAAAGAATACTCAACTTCATTCCACTACATATTCAACTTCATTTCACTACATATTCAATTTCATTCAGCCCTTGACATCAATAGAGGCTCCCAAACATAGTTTTCCTAAGGTTGAAACATAGGGAGAAACTGTCAAAGCTTAACTATACCACAAGTAAAAATCTGTGGACCAAAAGACCTTGACATCTTTTTCACATCAATCACAACTTGGGCTTAATACTCCATGGCTGGTTTAAGTCCATCCTTCCAAGTGAATTATGAAATTCATGGGTTCACTTTCATCAATCTTTTCTTCCACTTGGGCTTAACACTCCAAGGCTAGTTTAAGTCCATTCTTCTAAGTGAATTATGAAACTCATGGGTTCACTTTCATCAATCATTTCTCTTCCACACCTCAAGGTCTCGATAAATCCAATTTGCACTTTGAAAGGTCATTAGTAGATGAGAGTACCCTCTTGGAGCTAGACTTTTTGAAGACTAATATCATTAGCCTCTATCATAGTATGGGCCTCATCACCTTGCATTGACATCTCCATAGCCTCCTACACTTCATGAGTCTTGTAGAGACACGGTTGCAAAATGAAGAGACAAAGGAGAAGATCCTCTTAGTCATCCCTCATTCCAAAAATTCTAAACATCTCATCCAACTCACCATCCTTATCAATCACAAAAATTCACTTCTTCAAATCAAGTCAATCAATTCATTTCTTCCAATCATTCAATCAATTCATTCATCAAAACAATCCTTCACATCAATTCAAATCAATCATTTCAATCCACTTATCCAATCAATTCACTTCATCCAATCAATACTTCACATCATCGAAATCATTCCAATAAACCAATCAAATGCAAGTCATGACAATCCATACCAATCAAGCTAATTAATCAACTCAAATTATCCAATCACATTCAATGGTCTTGATCCTAATCTTGACATAAACCAAATCAATTAATCAATCAATCAATCAAAACTTGGTGTTGCTCGTATGACCAACAACACTAGTGTCAATCAATCAATTGTATTAGACAAGATGTTGCATTGTAGAAACCAGAGCAGGTGTCTTATACGACATGTTTCACTCCTGAAACCAGACATCATCATTATCATCAATCAATCACACAATCATTGGTTTACAGCTTGACAGGGGCAATACCTTGTTTGTTTTTGAATCATTTGTGCATGCTTACTTGCTTGCTTGTGTGTGTTATCATTTTTTCTTGCATTTGTTTCAAACCAGAATCCAACCCAGCTAATATTCATACCTTGTATCTAGACAAGGTTGTATTATGCTGGGGCACAAGACACATTGTCACCCCGGTCCTTATACCTGGGTGCATAATGTCTAGTGCTATATCAAAGACCATGGTTGCTCACCTTCATTTGTAGCATAACACATCCTTCCCTTTCTTTTATCCATTCCCTAACCAATCCCTTTCATTTCGAGAGCCTACCCATGTTTGTCCAACCCGCCTATCCCCTCGAGGGGGCATCATCATCCCTTTTCCTCATCATTTTCCTTAGCTTCTTTGAAATGATGTTACTCGGCATAGATCTTATCATCTCGAACATCATCTCAAAGAGGGGCAAAATGTAGACACTAAAATTTGTCCATGTCTTGACCATCCCCTAGTCGACATGACCTTGTAATGTTTTGCCCTAGGTTCTAGGACATCCTACTCTTATTCCATCTTAATCACCTTTCCAATCAACTAAATAAATCCCATTTGTTTAGTTAATAATACCCCTTCACATGTCTCATATAATTCAAACTAAAAATTTGAATTATTCCCTCACCTCTCACCACATTGCAACATGTGTCACCTGTTGCATATTCCACTTAACCCCTTCACATGCACAACTAATTCGAATAAAATATTTGAATTAGATTCCCTTTTATTCTCCATCGCACACTTGTCATGTGTCTACAATCCCTCTTTGAGAGGGAAACCCTAATCCAACCCTAATCAATCTAGATCATCCATATCATCCAACATAACTTGCAATCTTGTCCATCCATTTGAATTGACCTTTTTCTATAAAGGAAGGCTTTCACAAGCTATTTTCAATCATGTTGTGTCCTTGCATACTGTTATGTTTCCAAAATTGTGAACAACCAACATCCCATAATCGACCCTTCGAAATCTACATGCCTATGCACAATTAAGAAGAGCCACAGAGGTCAATCAATGCTAGTGTGATTCTAGTTTGCATTTCGATTGTTTGTTTTGCATTTTCATACTAGTTTTGTGCTTCATGGTCCTTGATAGGGTTTAGTTAGTTTGTTATTTTCAACTCTAAATCTAATTTTTCCCTATCTACAGCATGTGTCTCTTCATTTTGATTGTTGCTCTTGTCAGGTATCTCCTGATCACCTTCCTTTTGAACATTAGTTTCTATTTTTTCTTGTTCTAAAGGTGCATCAATACCTTTATCCTAGCTCTCATCAACCTGATATGCTAAGTCTATTATAGCAAGGCTGGTGACCTATTCTACCAGATTTGTTAAACTTATTTGCTGGGCCACTTCCTCAAGGTCATCTTGTTCCATTTCTTTTGTTTCAACCTCCTCTTGATGGGTTACTTTTTTAACTATAGGGGTACCATGAGGAGTCATCTTTGTATTGGCCACTAGAGCCTCCATGTTTTGTGTAGAAACATTGTTGACTACCTCATCATCTAACAATTCAACTATGTCATCAAGTGGAAAAGGTGGATCTCTCTCAGCATCATGCATTTGTTCCCTGAACTCTTTTGCTTTCTTAGTTTTAAACTGCATAATGTCCGGGATGGGGACTTCATGCTGAAGGTTCTTTATAATGCCTTGACCACTTGCACCCCTCAATAAAATGGGATTGATATCCACTGTCCCTCTCATTGCAGTTTTTTGCTTCTTCTGGTGTGGTGTCTGCTGTACCTTCTTTCTTTTCTTCTTAATGAACAAATCATCATCTAATGGCTCCTCATCTAGCAGTTCCTCTTCCTCTATAATCACAGGAGCAGGCTTTGTGACCTTTTGTTTGGCAGGAGTATGGGGTTATGCGGCTGCTGATGTGGATGCCACATCCCCTTTTGGTTGAGATCTTCTAATGATCACTCCTTTTACAAGCGATGGCTTCTTGTTCTTACCTTGTTGCTTATCTTCTTCAGTTGGCTACCTTTCTCGGTTGGTTTGCGTCTTTGCATTAAGGAAATCATCATATTCTTCTTCAGACAATTCTTGTCTCTTCTTCTTATTGTCTATAGTTAGGGCAAAACCCTTCTTCTTTAGTTTAGTAACCTCCTTATTTGCCCAACTTTGGGTCAGTTCAATCACTTTATGCATTATTTGATCTAATGAAGTTACTTTAGGCTCAGTTAAATCAAGAGCTGATATGGTTTCATTGCACACTTTCTTGTCCTCATAATCACTGGACATGATCTTTCCATCATACTTATGCAACTGAGTGGGCAATAATATACAGTCAAAGGTGTGAATTTGATTCAAGGTAAGCCTTTGATAAGTCCTTCTTCTGAATTATGCTTCATCATCACAATCAGCCCAATAGTCCTCCAGATGCTTTTGATGTACCTACTTCCCCAGTAACGTCTGCATCCTGCCATATGGGTCATATGACCTAGCTAGTGAAAATGGCTGCAGGTGCATTAATTTCAATCCTCCGATCACATCTCTGACACTTTCCCTGTCTTGACACAAATACCAGCCAATCATGACTGGAAATGTCACAGGTGGAATCTTCCCTTTTCCAATATATGCTTCCACTGAAGGTAAGATCTGTCTAATGAATTCCATCAGGATAACTTGATCTATTGGGTATCTAGGTAGCATATAGGGTTGCCCTTCAAAGCCTTCAAATCTCATATATGAGAATGTAGGGAACTGGATAAACCAAGTCTGACACTTGTATATAGATGCTTGAGCTTTCATGCTCAATCTCTTGGTCCTATCTTCTTCCATTGTCCTTTCCAAATGCATGAAGAAAGAATCATTTACTAGTTTGTAGTGTTGAAGATATTGGGTTTTCTACAGCTGTGGGTAGTGTCCCCAATTATTCACATCACCAGGGTTATTACCAACCCTGCCTACCATTTGTAGCCCATTGAATGTCCCCCCTAAAGGTGCAGGCATACACCACATATGAAGTCATATGAAACATGCATGCCATACGTCTAGTTTTCAAAGTTTTTAGCATTTTGCCTTCCCATCATTCTGCTTAACATGACCATCATGTACTGATATTCTTCAGCAAAAACATATTTAAATAGGTATACTGGCAATTTAGTAGAGGCGTTGTATGTACTGCACTTAGATCTCCATTGATAAATGACCTTCTTGGCCTCTTTCTGATTACTTTGGTATTCTTTTTCCAACTGGCTCAGGCTCAGCCTAACTACATTAGATCTGGTAGGTAGATTGAAGGCAGAAGTGATGCCTTTAACTGAGAAATCTACATATACCCTACTGTGCTTCTCCACTTTTCTGGTTTCAGGGCTATAATTGCGAGCACATTCAACTACTAGCTCAGAAGCATCTATAGCATAAGGGAATCCACCAGCATTCCACATCCCCGAGGTGCATATGCTCTGCAGCAGAGGGTTTCCAGTTCCCCTATCTATTTTCCTCGTCCATGCATCAAGATCAGTGTTCCCTTGATGTGTATCATTTATCATTCCATACCTGAACCCTACCCCTTTTGGTTGTAAGAACATGGGCTTTAAGAAATCCATATCGGACCTATTCCTTCTGATTGCCATTAGCTCCTATGATAAAATCATGCATATCTCACCCTAATTGTGTTGTAGTAGGGTTAATGAATCGCATACATTCCACGGTGATGATTCTATCATTCTAATTCTTCTCATGCAATCATCATGCTAATTGACTCAGTGAAACCATTTTTACATACCTTACGATTTACCATAAACGACAAAAAGGAGGGTTTCTAATTACATATCTGATAACCACTTTTCCCTTTTTACTGTATATGTGATGACGGTGTGAGTGTGGCTGCGTTGCATTTTCCTTCCTCCATTCCATTCATATGTCAGCCCATTTCATTTGCAGGTAGCAGTGATGTGCTAATCTTCAGAGCTCTGTAATTTTCATTTAACTTATGGTAAATGTAAAATGAACCCTATAATTCACTTTTAGCCGATCAATACGACAAATTACGGCACACTTAGTGTCTTTCATTTGAGTCCATTGATCAATAGGTGATGCTCGTGGATGCTGCCAAGTGTTGGGCTTATATTTGAAATTGGAGGGCGCTACCTACCATTGGGTTCACATTTAATGCGGAGGGTGATCTCTGCAAAGATCATGAAAATATGACCCTCTGAAATATGCATCAGACAAATGAAGGTGATATGGTCTTAAGTGTAGTCAGTCTTTGACCAATAACTGATATTGAAGATTTATGCATTTGCTAATGATCAAGGTAGTATACCGTATTACTATGATCTGGGGAGGTGCCACGTGGCATCGTTGGATTGGCTACTGATAGACTAGGTATCTCAGGTCATCCAAGTTAATATGAGGGATATTGACAATATTACGGTCTTTTAGCACTAGGAAATATCAACCTCATTCGAGAATGTAAGGGTGACGTCATCTCTTTATAAGCCTTTAGAATTACTTGGGGAAAATGACGTCATCGTCATATTTGTTAAAGTTGGGGATATCTCAGAATGTGACCTTTTTGGGTTGGATCGTGATGACATCATCATGATATCGTGTCTTCTTTGTTATCGGGTTATGGTGACATCATTGTCATATTGAGAAATATGATGGATGTTTGGAAATGTGACCCTACGAGGGTCGGGTGTATTGATGACATCATCATCAGGGTGATCTGTTCTATACGTCGGAACTGGATGACATTAGGGTCATGTTTGCGAAGGGTGATATTTTGTAAGATGACGAATGTTCAAAAATATGACCCTCCAAAATATGCCTGGAGTTTTGACAGGTACATACCCTTGTACCTAAGTTTGACGTTTACATATTAGGGATATGAAGACATCGGGGGATCTTCGTATGTTAGGGTCATCTAAGGAATGTGACTAATATTTGGGAATGTGACCCTATGTGAAACATCCTGTTTGATTGGACTTTGACTTAGCATAACATTTTATCCGTGACGAATATCAGGGTGATCCAAAATGCAAATATGCATAAAATTTTGAACTCTTTAAGATTATGGGGTTTATGACATTAAATTCTAACTTTGACAACTGACCCATTTTGTGATGCACATGCATATGCAAGGGTGATATACTCAACCTAACCTTTTGCTAAACCACCCAAAGCAAGAAAACAAGCACAAGCAAAAGCAAAAAAAAAGTTGGGTCCCTGTTTTGCTAAGGCAAAATGGGGCATGTTGTGCAACCACACAACAACTTGCCACCAAAGAAAACAACCAAATTCAAATGATTCAAGTGATGAGGTCACATTAAAACATAACAATCTAACTTTCTCTAAGTATAAGTATCATGACCTTTCTGAATGATATCAGGTTCATCAGTGCAACAATGCTGATAAGGGATCAAGTGTGTGCATATGACTAATAATCCTCATCTTGAAAGTTAGTTGAAAACACAAGTAACTGGTGTTAAGCTACATGTTTTGGGTTCATCCCTCATAGCCAACCGGGATAAAGCCTTGTTGCCAGCAGACGTCCATAGCCCCGACAAGGTTATCTTTACAACCCCCCTAAGTAGATCCTCACTGCCAGCATGCATCTATAGCCCCGGTAGAGTTACTTAGATGGCCTAATTTTTATCCTTTTGGATTTTCAATATTCATCTTTTTTCTTTATATATGCAAATTCATAAGATATCATCATGTAAGTTTAGTGTGCAAGGTATGATCACTTGCTGCTTTAGGTTGGGGATTGTAATGGTAGCAAGGGTGACCCTTTGGATTTTTCACTTAACACCTATACTAATGTGTTTAACAAACCCAAGGTTGTTAGGTGAGTCATCGTGACAATCTCCTTGGTCAAGAAAGGAATCACTTATGAAAAGGATAGCATAGACCTAATCAAGGATACTTCTTAGGGTGAGTCACAACCTATGTAGAAATCTGTTCTCATCACTTGAATCCTAACAATTTTGTTGGTTTCTTAGAGTGGAAAGATGCATCATCCTGACTAATCAGAACAAAGACTCAATAGCAAAACAAACAAGCAAGCACACAAAGCAAAACTATACAAACAACTATACAACATGTACATTATGATACAAATGACTTACATTACCCTTTTTTATGCTTGGAAGTAATGTTTGAGGAACTGTCCATTAACCGGTAATGGGACATCCTCACCTGTTAGGGTCTTAAGTCTATAGGTACTATCTCCTAGGATCTCTGAGATTTGGAAAGGACCTATCCATAGTTTGTTGAATTTTCCATGGTCACCTTTCTTCTCATGTGCTTTATCCCATGTCAAGACTAAATCCAAAATCCTAAATGCCTTCACTCTGGCTCTTTTATCAAACCAATATTTGACAACAACCTGATGTTTGGCAAATTGATCAATTGCCCTATCTCTTTTCTCTTCTAAGTGCATGAGATGAAGTAATCTGACCTCTTGCTTGTTATCTATCCCTAGATACTCTTGTGCAAATTGTAAAGTGGGGATCTTTAAGTTGATAGGTAGGATAGGATCCACCCCATACACCAATTGGTAGGGTGAGTTTCCCAAAGCAACCTTCATCCTAGTTCTGTCTACCCACAGGGCATATTTTAGTAGGGTGTTCCACTCTCTAGTATTTTTCTCTATTAGTTTCTTTATGATGTTCAATAAGTTTTTATTGGTTGACTTTGCTAAGCCATTCCCTTGGGGATAATAATTAGAGGAGAATTTCAAAACAATCCCATGATCGAAAGCCCAACTTGATAACTTTAATGATGCAAAGACAGGTCCATTATCATATATCAAAGCATAAGGAACTCCGTACCTGGTCACTATGTTGCTCTCCAAGAACTTGATTACATCTTTTGAATTACACATCTTACTGCTGACCACTTCAATTCATCTGGTACAATAATTAGTAATGGTCAAGACATACCTATGGCCTGAACTTGATGGAGAATTGATGGGTCCTATGAAATCCATGCCCCATTGAGCAAATGGACACATCTCCATCACTGGCTGCAATGGTTGTGTAACATATCTCTCTCGGCTAGCAACAACTTGACAAGTATGGCAACACTTAATATGCTCAGCAGTGTCCTTAAAAATGGTAGGCCAGTAATATCCTGCTCTTAGGATGGCGTGTGCAGTGGCTAGATGGGATCCATGTGCAGTTCCAAACTTGTCATGCAACTTAGCCAATACTTTGTTATCTTCTTGTCTATCCAAACATCTGAGATATATTCCTTCATAGTTTCTTTTGAAAAGGACTCCTCCTTTGATCATATATTTATGTGATCTTATCTTCAAAGCTCTTCTCTATGAAGCTTACATTTTTAGTGGGCATCTTCCAGTGATCAAGATATGCCTGATGTCAGAATACCATTCCTTACCCTCTTTGGTATCTATTACATACTGCTGACTCATGATATTGGGATCAATTTCTGATATCATCTTTCTTAAGTCTTGTCACCTTACCAGATTCATAGGTGTTATATCCATATCATACTCTTGGAGTATAGTTGTCCATTTGGCTCTCTTTTCACTAGGTTCACTTTGCATCAAGAGCATCTTCACTACTGCAACTGGTACTACAATAATTATCTTTCTTCTCAAGATATAGTGTCTAAATTTCTTAACTGCTCTGACTAAAGCAAGAGCTTGTCTCTCAACATCCATGTATCTAAGCTCTGTATCCTTGAATGGGCAACTCATGAAAGCTATAGGTTTCTCTTCTTTGGCTCCATTTCTTTGTGTTAGTACTACTGCACTTGTATGTTCTGAAGCAAATGAATAAATATAGAAATCTCTGGTGTAATTTGGATTGATCAGAACAGGAGCACCTAATATGGCCTTTTTGAGGTCCTCAAATGCTACCCTTGCTTCAAGAGTCCATTTGATTTTAGCATCCTTCTTGAGCATTGCATTAAGTGGCCTGACAATCTCAACAAATCTAGTGATGAACTTCCTAACAAAGTTTATCTTACCAAAGTAAGATTTAAGCTCTTTCTTACTTCGAGGTAATTGAAGCTTCATGATAGATTCTACCCTAGCAGGGTCAATGGTGATTCCATTTTTTGTTATCAAATGACCTAGCAATTTGCCTGTGGTCACTCTAAAGATGCATTTCTTTGGATTCAAGGAGATATCATATTGTTCACACTTCTTGAGCACTCTCTTGAGGTCTTCTATGTGATCACCTCTTTTCTTGGAAAAGATGGTCAGGTCATCCATATAAATGACTATGCATTTACCAATTAAGCCTCTAAAAGCTATATCCATTGCATGTTGAAAGGTAGCTCCAACATTTATCAATCCAAAAGGCATGCATCTGTAGGCAAATATTCCCCACTTTGTGGTGAATGCAGTTTTCAATCTATCTATTTTATCTACCATCACCTAGTTATACCCTGAGAAACCATCCAACAATGACATCATTTGGGCACCATTTACTATCTGTAAGACCTCATCTAGTGAAGGTAAAGGATAGTTATCCTTCTCAGAAGCTCTGTTCAATTTCCTGGAGTCTACACATAGGCAGATATCACCATTTTTCTTTCTTACAGGGACCAACTTGGCTGCCCATGTTGAATGCCTCATAGGAAATATAATTCTAGTATCAAGTAATTTCTTAACTTCTTCAAAGATAATGGGCTCAAACAAAGCATTAACAGGTCTCTGCTTTTGTCTAAAGGGCTTGACATCTAGCTTTAATGGTATAGTGTGAGTGATGATGGAAGTATCATAAGTCTTCAACTCATCATAAGTTCAGGCGATAACATGGATATAATCATCCAATGCTTGAGTTATCCCTGCCATTTCTTCTTCAGTACAAACTTTACCAATCGAGATATTCTTTACTTCTTCATTTTGTCCTATATTGACTGGTAAGTAATCTCCTCCATCAGTCTTTGGGAGGTCTTTCTATTTCATCATGTTGGGTAGATCAAAAGCATTTTCTAATTCTATCATACCCTTGGGAATCCTATTGGTTGGCAACTCTATGATTTATTGTTCTTCCTAGACATGATCTTCTACATTCCTTTCATCTATGATCTAGGTATCAAATATATCTCTATTTGAAATGAAGTCTAAAATGTGATGATCATCATCAAATACGTAGAGATTGGTAATATTATCTGGTGTGGAAGGCACTGATACCAATTCAACTGAGAACCTTTTCATACCAGAAATGGATAGTGGATCCAAGGTGCTAGCAGCCTACACCAAGGCATCTGCTCTGTGATTCACTAATTCTGAGTCTCCATAGACATGCAGAATCTTCACTCTTTTCTTCAAAGCAAACAGTAATCCATGGATTAGTGCTTCACACTCTGTCACATTATTGGTGCATGGGAACTGTAATCTATATGCTGCTAGGTAGGACTTTCCTGTTGGATCAATAAGGTCTATCTCTACTTTAGCTCCTTGCTTTGATTTTGATCCATCAAACCTGAGGATCCATGGTTTATCTTCAGTTAAAAGCTTATCAGGGCCTTCTCTTTTCTTTTTGGCTCTGGCAGCTGCACTGCCTGATATTCATTTTAACTTTTGTGACTCATTATTTTTCATTTTTATTTTCTCTAACTGATGTGAAGTTGATACATCCTTACTCTCTTTATTTGTAATACCATGAACATCAGCATCTATTTGTACTTTGATATCTTTCTTTTCATCTTTAAGCATGCTTTTGCTATCAAATAACTGATCCTTTGAGTAAAGCATCTTCTGGTTCTTCAATATATGCAAGCATAACAAGAAAGTAGTCTCTGAATGTGGTGCTTCATGCAACCTACACCAACCTTCAATTAGAGCATTATGTGGAGGAGTATTCTACAACATCATCCTCTGAATCTATTTTGATAAAAATTCCTCAAACTTGGTTAAATTACTCCCTTTATCTTCAATAGACACTTCATAATTAGATTCAATCAAACAATCAGTCCCTGGGGTGATGCTATCCTCTTTGGGACTACTCTCATCATACATCAGGATTTCTCTCGAACAGCTAACATGACCTTCATCTTGGCATGCATCCTCTTCTGAATCTGTAGATGATAGACAAGAATCAATATCATTACACTCATCTGTATTAATTACTTCGATTGAAGATAATCTTTTCTCATTACATGCCCATTCTAACTCCATCATATCTAGGCAACCTTCGCAAATTTTTTCAAAATGTGCCTCATCATGCAACTTGCACCATCCCTCAATTAGGATGTCTTCATTAGATATGTTCAGCATTTGACAACATTGCATTTCTCTTAACAAGTGCAATTCAAAATTCCTAAAATGATCTACACTTCATCACTAGCACTAGAACTGTGATCAAACTCTATAATCACCCTGTCATCTTGATGATCATCTCTATGTACATGAATATCGTACAAGAGAATTTCCTCTATCAACTGTTTGGGGTCTGATGGTGTAAACTCCTGGTTCAACATCCACATACATTATCTCATTTGTGTTATTATATTCAGTGATCATGTGCTTCATTCGAGGTTCAACATCTATCCTAATTTGATTAGGGATCCCTTTCCAAGGTAGCCACATGTGGCTAAAGTCTGTGGACATATATCCATTAACCATTTTTTACCAATCCCTGCTAAGCAACATTCCATATGTATCAGGTATATTTACCACCTGGATATCAATGTAATATTGAATCCTGGGATCTGATACTAGTTGCATGTGAATCTAAGTTAACTCCCCCACAACACTTACTTCAGTCTTGTCTAATTGTGTCACCTTCTTGAGTGACTTAGCAGGATGCAACCCTAAGGCATTACAAATGGATAGCAAAATTACATTGGTAGATGCACTTGAATCCACTAAGCAATTATGTAGGTTCTTACCAAACATCCTTAAGGAAAGGAGAAATGGAGGTGACTCGGTCTTATCCCTATAAAGGGTCATGTGTGAAGTTTCAGCTACTTGAACAGTAGCTGGGACCTTATGTTTGATAGTGCTTTCTTTAGTTGCATGATCTTTACTCAAAATCTGACTTGGATTAAGGGGATGATTGTCTTCTTCTGGCAGAGGGTCATCTAAGGATCTCATGAAAGATTTCTTAATAGCTAGGGTTTTAAGTAGTTCTAATAATGATAAGCTAATTTTGACTCTTCTCATCTCCTCTACTAAATAAGTGACCAACTTATCAGATTCAGGAGGCTGGTTACTAACTTTTAACACTGCATTTTGTGGTGCAAAGTACTGGGCATTAACCTTTGGAAGACCAGGGTTATTACTTGCCTTTGGATCAGGAGGAGTGTTGAAATTGTTAGGAGGAAAAGACATGGTCAAAGGACCAGAAGGTCTATTTGGATTATTTCTGAGGTTGTAATTGTGTCTACCCTGATACTGCTACTGGTAGGCATGAACTTCTTTAGGTTCCACTGCTGGTTCATTTTCATCTTCGAAAGGAAAGATATAATTTGTTTCAAAGGCCAAGGCGGACTCCTCACATGCTAAAGTATAATTCTCATGAGCTAAGGGTACCTGATGCTGAGGGTGATTGACAAAACTTTCCAAGACAAGGGCAGAGTCATATTCATAAGGGACAATTTCATTTCCTTCAATGAGGGGAGGATTTCCAGTGGTGTTAGACACTTCAACCTGAAAGATACTGGCTGCTATCCTAAACTGAGGGCAATCCAACTCAGCATGTGCATTGGTGTTATGTATCCTACACTAGTTTGTAAGAGTTGTTTCTTCCAAGTTCACCCTAGTGGTCTACTTAGGTTCACTAGGAGGCTAGTTATCTAAGGGTGATGGCAATGAACCATTATTTGGCCTAGTATTCCATACTCTAGGTTTCTTAGGTGCATTATTGTTATTGCCATTGTTATTGATATAACTCCTATCATTGTTGTATCCTCTAACAAGATATCCAGATCTATCATTATTATATCCTCTATTTTGATTTGACTCGGAATAGAAATTCTGCTCAAGTGTGTGATTTCAGTTGTCAGCTTTCTCAGTTGTGCTAATATCTCTTTGATTTCTTCCTTCTCCTCTTGAGCTTTAGCTATTACATTCTCTATTTGAGGTTTGAAAAAGGAAGAACCATTATTGTTATTATGTCCTACATCTTGGGGTGCTTGTGTATGTCCTGGATATTGCACTATCTGACCATTTCCATTTGGAGGTGGCATGATGCTAAGGGGAGGTACTTGTAGTGGACCTGGCATTGAAGCTAGAGGCATCATGACTCCACTAGTCTGCTGCTGAGCAGGGTATGTAGGATAGGTTGGATGTGTAGGATAAGTAGGAATAGCAATGTTAGGGGTTGGAGCAGGGACAAGCTATTGATCAACTTTTATCGCTTCCTCAAAAGCTCCTGTCAGAGTTATGACATTAGGATGTGTTCTCCTTATGAACATAAAAGTCAGGGGATCTAGGGCTGAATAGTATATATTTCTAGCTACCTCATCACCTACATTATATGGAGCTACCATCTTGGAAAGCATCTTTTGGAATCTAGCATTGAAGTTGGAAATAGGTTCCCCTTCAAATCTCTTAATTGTGGCAAAGAGATGATAATTCATTGAAGGATCTATAGGTACTTTGAATCTGTCCTTGAAGGATTTCTCTAGGGCATCCCATAAGCCAATAGAAGCTTCAACAAAACTAATATACCAGTTGTATGCTTCCTCTCCCAAGGAGTATGGAAACAATCGGCATACAACATCTTGATGCTCAATCCTTGCTCTACAACAAGCTTCTTTGAATGTCCAGATATGATCATCCGCATCTTGATATGGATGATATTTAGGATAGATCTTGTCAAGATTCTTAGGTAAAGCATGGTAGGTAGTGAAAGTCAAAGGTGACTCTGCAGTAAACAACAACATTGTGACTGGTGCTTGATGTAGTGGAGGTGTAATAGGTGATCCTGTAGGTGTCTGCAACACAGCAGGAGATATTGGAGGTGTCAAAGTATGTCTTGGTGAAGATACTGATGCAGCTGAGTTAGGAGTATGGTGAATATCTATGGTTCTAGGTCTAAGTCCACGGATAGGCAATTTTTACAAGAATCTACTGGATCTGGACTTGGTGTTAGGCCTGTGAGCCAGGATTCTAATAGTTTATGACAAACTTATGGAAATTTGATTGGATCTTTGCAAAGATCACAAGGAATAACCTTGCAGAGTGGATATTTATGACCAAAACCCTGGAATGACTGGATATTTATGCAATATTTGCATGACATTTGCAAATATGAGTAAAGATAGGACTTCTAAACTCAGAAATCAGGATATTTAACTACACAATCAAGCCACTGCGGGAAATTTGTAGAACACTTAAATGACAATTCAACTTTCAAGGTTTTCAACAATCTGACTGCAAAGTCTAAAATATTTATGCATTATTCTAAGATATTTATGATAAACAAACTCAAAACAACATGATACAGGGAAATCTTTACACAAACATTCAAAGCATAGGCAATTCAAATAAAATTTATGAAAATTACCTTCTACTAACATAGGAATTATGTGTATCTGACCAATTCACTTAGCAAGAGAGAAAGGAAGGCCCTCCTTCTAGCACCAATTTATGTTGATGATGATTATTAGTCATAACAAAATGCATAAAAGTTTACACAACAAACCTTTACTATCTTGAAAAGTACGATCAACTTAGGATAAATTGATGACTCCAAGTCTCCGTGGATCAGGTCTTGATCATCTGACATTACTCAGAGGTTGATGTGATATGTTGTTTCTCATTCAAAGGGTCTTACACTGCTCTGCTACAATGAACTGATGTCCACACATCTATTCTGCACCTGATTCCTGTAAATCTCTTCACAAACAGAGTTAATCTTGCTATGCTCTACAGATAATGATGATTTTCTGATAATTTTGATCAATTCTTCTGATCATTAACCGTAATTTTGTTATTCTCACTTTTGCACTATAAATCTACTCAAATAATGTGATTATTAGTTGATATTTGCATGTTTTATGTTGTTATTTATGGTTCTTTGCATGATATTTTCAATATTACATGCATTAAGCTCAAAATATGCTACTGATGTTCGATTCTCTTTGAGATATCTACATATTTGTGTATTTTTCTTATGATTATTAGTGTATTTGCAATTGTGAAGGTGATTGTAATGAAATTAAAGAAAATTGAAAGAATGCTTTCTAAATTTAATGAACCTTTAGCTATTGATTCACATACATTCCAGATACTTTCATGAAAAGAAGAAATCAAACTGTAATTTCACCAGGATGTTCCACAGCTAGGTATGGTTGATGCTAACTTCAAAGGAACAAAGAATGAAAACAACACATGCAGACTGATAAGCACTCCAAGGGATGTAGCTAATCAATGCATAGATCCAGAATTCATCCACTGATTACTCAAGATTTATGATTATTTGTAATCAAAATAGCTTCTCTTTCATTAGGTATGCAAAAGACATGTACATTCACAATGAGCCTTGAAACTAGTCCTGAGAACTTCAGCAATCTAACTTCAATTAAGTTTCTAATAATAATACAAAGTGCACTCCATCCCCTTTTATAGAATAAAGAGAGGAGGTGGTTACAAAATGATCAAGGATCAAGATTTGTCAATCCAAATCCACAGTCAATATCTTCTCTTTGACTAGGTCAACACTTGTAGACGTGGCGTAAGTTGCCAGTTGGCAACCATCTAGTAAAGTTCTATCATTTCTTTTGTCCTTATGCATATGACTCTATCATCATGCATCTCTACTTACTCTTCATCTTCTTCTTCTTCTTCTTCCTCATTTGCATTCTCTTCATCATCATCCTCATCATCATCTTCATCATCAGGATCGGGTTCACTCCTTATGTGTACTTTGATTACCCCTCTGATGGATTCATATATGTACTATTCTCTGAATTTCTCCTCCATCCTATACTCTGGCCTTCATTATAGCATGCTTTTGAAAATGAAACTGGACCTGCAAAGCAGTCCATTTGCTCCTTCTATTGTTTAGGGTCTCATTCTATGTTTCAACCCTAGCCTTCATTCTCATGGCCTTATTGATCACCTCTTCTTTCAGATGATGCAAAGGGTCATGTGTTGCCTACCCAAAATTATTGTGGAAAGCTTGGATTGCAAAATTAGCATCCTGGTTTTCTATCTTCCCTCCTATATTACCATCTAAAGCTTCCAAAATACTTATCTCATCTACCATTAGGTGGTGCAGCTTCACACTGATATCCTTGAGCTTACCATTACATTTCTTCAAGATATCATTCTCAAAATTTGTATCTCCATACCATAAGCTCACCAACTGTGCAGTATTATTATCTAATACTTTATTATCCATGAGAACCTTCATGTCTATCCTCCTCATCTCATACATGGCATCTAACTGCTTTTCCAACTTGAAAGATCTCCTCCCAACCTCATTTTGTAGCTTATCCACCTTAGTCTTCAGTGTACTAAGTAAATCCCAATTTGAGAGGGATGTTTTATTACTTTCTCTGCATCATCAATAAAAAGAATAAACCAGTTATCCATTATATGGGCCTTGTGCTTCATGATATCTAAGCCTATTATCTCATCCTAAGATATGATTGTTAGTGGAGTAGCTATGTTAGCTGGCATATGGTTGGGGTCAATCAACCCTTTAATGAATGAATGTAACTGAGCAATGTGCTCTTTATGTTTCTTGTTCTTATCTTTTTCTCTTTTCACCTTCTGTGTTAAGGAATCAATATCTTTGCCTTCTTGACCTTCCTGATCTTCATTGGCAAAACCTAAATCAATACTTGTTATTTGAAACTCATCAAAGCTTATTTTTCCCTTTTCTTTATCAGCCATTGGTAAGGCTACCTGGGCTATCCTCCTACCTATGGTAGGATCTCTCCTTATCACAGATGTAGGCCTTGCCTTTCTTTTAGGCTTCATCATGCTTGTAGAAAACAATGTGGATACATCAAATTCGAGGACCTCTTCAACCTGTAGCAGGTTTATCTCTTGTTGCAACCAGTATGGGACATCACCTTTGGCTCCTTGTTGGCCATTTTGCTCATCATGTACATCTTGTGATTCCATGTTCTGTTCCATCCTCAGAGGGGATGTCTCCTTCCTTGGTTCTTCCTCATGCACTTTCTTGTGAGGGATATCTTTCTGGGGACCCCCTGTTGAGGTATTTCCTGTCGAGGGGGTTGTTCTTGTGATGCATCTTTATTTTGTTCTTGATTATCCTGTGGGGTTTCATCCTCATGAGGATCTTGAACCTTTTGATTTTATTCATCTTGTTGCAACTGACCTCCATGGGGAGACTGTGCATTTTGGTCTACTTTATCCAAGGGATCACCTTGATCACCCTTGGTCACATTCTCTTGTTCTTTTGGTTGTTCATCATCTCGGGGCAGACTCTATTACTCACCTTTTGAGGTGTCTATTTCTCTTTGTTTGTGAGTCTTCCTAAGCTCCTTTTCACTTTTTCTTTCTCCATGTGCAAGATCACTATCTTGATTATCCTTATTAGCATGTGTCTCTTCATTCTGATTGTTGGTCTTGTCAGGTATCTCCTGATCACCCTCCTTCTGAACATTAGTTTCTATTTTTTCTTGTTCGGGAGGTGCATCAATACCTTTATCCTGACTCTCATCAGCCTGATATGCTAAGTCTATTACAATAGGGCTGGTGATCTGTTTTACCAGATTTGTTAAACCTATCTACTGGGCCACTTCCTTAGGGTCATCTTGTTCCATTTCTTCTATTTCAACCTCCTCTTGATGGGTTACTTTTTTAACTATACGGGTACCATGAGGAGTCATCTTTGTATTGGCCACTAGAGCCTCCATCCTTTGTATAGAAACATTGTTGACTACCTCATCATTTGACAATTCAACTGTGTCATCAAGTGGAAAAGGTGGATCTCTCCTAGCACCATGCATTTGTTCCCTAAGCTCTTCTGCTTTCTTAGTTTTAAACTGTATAATGTCTAGGATGGGGACTTCATGCTGAAGGTTCTTTATAATGCCTTGACCACCTACACCCCTCAATAAAATGGGATTGATATCCACTGTCCCTCTCATTCCACTCAATTCTTCCAAAACATCAAATCAAGTCATCCATAAGATCAAGTCACATCATTCAATTCATCCAATCAAATTTAATCATTCCTCATCAATCCCATTCAAATCCAATCAATTTCATCTTACCATTCCTAATCACATCATTCAATCATCATCTAATCCATTCCAAATCATTACACATCCTCATTCATAATCTAATCAACTTCTTCCTAATCATTCTCCTAATCATCCTAGTCATCATCCCAATCCATTTGACTCATCTTCATCTCATCACTACACGTCATATATTCATTCCTAATCCAATTTATCGCATTCTAATCATCTCCTAACCATTCATTCTAATCCAATCAATTTCATCCCAATCACAATACACCACAACCGCAGGGAAACCTTCGAGTATCTACTCTCCCTATCAAATCTACTTGTAGCTGTGTCAAAGCATACTCAAATTCATTCCACTACATATTCAACTTCATTCAGCCCTTGACATCAATAGAGGCTCCCAAACATAGTCTTCCTAAGGTTGAAACATAGGGAGAAACTGTCAAAGCTTGACTATATCACAAGTACAAATCTTTGGACCAAAAGACCTTGACATCTTTTTCACATCAATCACAACTTGGGCTTAATACTCCATGGCTAGTTTAAGTCCATCCTTCCAAGTGAATTTTGAAATTCATGGGTTCACTTTCATCAATCATTTCCTCCACTTGGGCTTAACACTCCAAGGCTAGTTTAAGTCCATTCTTCCAAGTGAATTCTGAAACTCATGGGTTCACTTTCATCAATCATTTCTCTTCCACACCTCAAGGTCTCGATAAATCTAATTTGCACTTTGAAAGGTCATTAGTAGGTGAGAGTACCCTCTTGGAGCTAGACTTTTTGAGGACTAATATCATTAGCCTCTATCATAGTATGGGCCTCATCACCTTGCATTGACATCTCCATAGCCTCCTACACTTCATGAGTCTTGTAGAGACACGGTTGCAAAATGAAAAGACAAAGGAGAAGATCCTCTTAATTATCCCTCATTCCAAAAATTCTAAACATCTCATCCAACTCACCATCCTTATCAATCACAAAAATTCACTTCTTCAAATCAAGTCAATCAATTCATTTCTTCCAATCATTCAATCAATTCATTCATCAAAATAATCCTTCACATCAATTCAAATCAATCATTTCAATCCACTTATCCAATCAATTCACTTCATCCAATCGATACTTAACATCATCCAAATCATTCCAATAAACCAATCAAATGCAAGTCATATCAATCCATACCAATCAAGCTAATCAATCAAGTCAAATTATCCAATCACATTCAATGGTCTTGATCCTAATCTTGACATAAACCAAATCAATCAATCAATCAATCAAAACTTGGTGTTGCTCGTATGACCAACAACACTAGTGTCAATCAATCAATTGTGTTAGATAGGATGTTGCATTGTTGAAACCAGAGCAGGCATCTTATACAACATGTTTCACTCCTGAAACCAGACATCATCATTATCATCAATCAATCACACAATCATTGGTTTACAGCTTGACAGGGGCAATACCTTGTTTGTTTTTGAATAATTTGTGCATGCTTGCTTGTGTGTGTTATCATTTTTTCTTGCATTTGTTTCAAACCCAAATCCAACCCAGCTAATAATCATACCTTATATCTAGACAAGGTTGTATTACACTGGGGCACGAGACACATTGTCACCTTGGTCCTTATACCTGGGTGCATAACGTCTAGTGCTATATCAAAGACCATGGTTGCTCACCTTCATTTGCAGCATAACACATCCTTCCCTTTCTTTTATCCATTCCCCAACCAATCCCTTTCATTTCGAGAGCCTACCCATGTTTGTCCAACCCGCCTATCCTCTCGAGGGGGCATCATCATCCCTTTTCATCATCCTTTTCCTTAGCTTATTTGAAATGATGTTACTCAACATAGATCTTATCATCTCGAACATCATCTCAAAGAGGGGCAAAATGTAGACACTAAAATTTGTCCATGTCTTGACCATCCCCTAGTCGACATGACCTTGTAATGTTTTGCCCTAGGTCCTAGGACATCCCACTCTTATTCCATCTTAATCACCTTTCCAATCAACTAAATAAATCCCATTTGTTTAGTTAATAATACCCCTTCACATGTCTCATATAATTCAAACTAAAAATTTGAATTATTCCCTCACCTCTCACCACATTGCAACATGTGTCACAGTTTGCATCTTCTACTTAACCCCTTCACATGCACAACTAATTCAAATAAAATATTTGAATTAGATTCCCTTTTATTCTCCATCACACACTTGTCATGTGTCTACAATTCCTCTTTGAGAGGGAAACCCTAATCCAACCCTAATCAATCTCGACCGTCCATATCATCCAACATAACTTGCAATCTTGTCCATCCATTCAAATTGACCTTTTTCTATAAAGGAAGGCTTTCACAAGATATTTTCAATCATGTTGTGTCCTTGCATACTGTTATGTTTCCAAAATTGTGAACAACCAACATCCTCCCATAATCGACCCTTCGAAATCTACATGCCTATACACAATTAAGAAGAGCCACGGAGGTCAATCAATGCTAGTGTGATTCTAGTTTGCATTTCGATTGTTTGTTTTGTATTTTCATACTAGTTTTGTGCTTCATGGTGTTTGATACGATTTAGTTAGTTTTCTATTTTCAACTCTAAATCTAATTTTTCCTTATCTACAGCATGCGTCTCTTCATTCTGATTGTTGCTCTTGTCAGGTATCTTCTGATCACCCTCCTTCTGAACATTATTTTCTATTTTTTCTTGTTCGAAAGGTGCATCAATACCTTTATCCTGGCTCTCATCAACCTGATATGCTAAGTATATTATAGCAAGGCTGGTGACCTGTTCTACCAGATTTGTTAAACCTATTTGCTGGGCCACTTCCTTAGGGTCATCTTGTTCCATTTCTTTTGTTTCAACCTCCTCTTGATGGGTTACTTTTTAACTATAGGGGTACCATGAGGAGTCATCTTTGTATTGGCCACTAGAGCCTCCATCATTTGTGTAGAAACATTGTTGACTACCTCATCATTGAACAATTCAACTATGTCATCAAGTGGAAAAGGTGGATCTCTCTCAGCATCATGCATTTGTTCCCTGAGCTCTTTTGCTTTCTCAGTTTTAAACTGTATAATGTACGGGATGGGGACTTCATGCTGAAGGTTCTTTATAATGCCTTGACCACCTGCACCCCTTAATAAAATGGGATTGATATCCACTGTCCCTCTCATTGTAGTTTTTTGTTTCTTCTGTGGTGGTGTCTGATGTACCTTCTTTCTTTTCTTTGTAATCAACAAATCATCATCCAATGGCTCCTCATCCAACGGTTCCTCTTCCTCTATAATCACAGGAGCAGGCTTTGTGACCTTCTTCTTTTGTTTGGTAGGAGTATGGGGCGATGCAGCTACTGATGTGGATGCCACATCCCCTTTTGGTTGAGATCTTCTAATGATCACTCCTCCTTTTACAAGGGTTGGCTTCTTGTTCTTACCTTGCTACTTGTCTTCTTCAACTGGTTGCCTTTCTCCATTGGTTTGCCTCTTTGAATTAAGGAAATCATCATATTCTTCTTCAGACAATTCTTGTCTCTTCTTCTTATTATTTATAGTTAGGGCAACACCCTTCTTCTTTAGTTTAGTAACCTCATTATTTACCCAGCTTTGGGTCAGTTCAATCACTTTCGACATTATTTGATCTAATGATGTTTCTTCAGGCTAAGTTAAATCAGGAGCTGATATGGTTTCATTGTATACTTTCTTGTCCTCATACTCACTGGACATGATCTTTCCATCATCCTTATGCAACTGAGTGGGCACTGATATATAGTCAAAGGTGTGAATTTGATTCAAGGTAAGCCTTTGATAAGTCCTTCTTCTGACTTCCGCTTTGTCATCATAGTCAGTCCAATAGTCCTCTAGATGCTTTTGATGTACCTGCTTCCCCAATAATGTCTGCATCTTGCCATATGGGTCATATGACTTAGCTAGTGAAAATTGTTGCAGGTGCATTAATTTCATTCCTCTGATCACAGCTCTGATACTTTCCCTATCGAGACATAAATACCAACCAATCATGATTGGAAATGTCATAGGTGGAATCTTCCCTTTTCCAATATATGCTTCCACTGAAGGTAAGATCTATCTGATGAATTCCATCAGGATAACCTGATATATTGGGTATCTAGGCAACATATAGGGTTGCCCTTCAAAGCCTTCAATTCTCATATATGAGAATGTAGGGAATTGGATAAACCAAGTCCCACACTTGTATATAAATGTTTGAGCTTCCATGCTCAATCTCTTGGTCCTATCTTCTTCCATTATCCTTACCAAATGCATGGAGAAAGAATCATTTACTAGTTTGTAGTGTTGGAGATATTGGCTTTTGTGCAGCTGTGGGTAGTGTCCCCAAATATTAACATCACTAGGGTTATTGCCAACCCTACCTACCATTTGTAGCCCATTGAATGTCCCCCTAAAGGCATAGGAATACACCACATATGAAGTCATGTGAAACATGCATGTCGTTCCACCCAGTCTCCTCATGCCTTCATCTAAACTATCACTTATAATCTTTGCCCACAAGGGCTTGTCTTCTAAGTATTCTACCATTCAGATTATTCCATACATCCAGTTTTCAAAGTTTCCAGCATTTTGCCTCCCTGTCATTCTGCTTAACATGACCATCATGTACTGATATTCTTCAGCAAAATCAAACTTAAATAGGTATACTGGCAATTTAGCAAAGGCCTTATATGTACCGCACTTAGATCTCCACTAATACATGACCCTCCTAGCCTCTTTTTGATTACTTTGGTATTCTTTTTCCAACCAGCTCAGGCTCAGCCTAACTACATTAGATCCGGTAGGTAGATTGAAGGCAGAAGTGATGCCCTATTGTGCTTCTCCACTTTTCTGGTTTCAGGGTTATAATTGTGAGCACATTCAACTACTAGCTCAAGAGCATCCATAGCATAAGGGAATCCACCAGCATTCCACATCCCCGAGGTGCATATGCTCTGCAGTAGAGGGTTTCTGGTTCCCCTATCTATTTTCCTCATCTATGCATCAAGATCAGTGTTCCCTTGGTGTGTATCATTTATCATTCCATACCTGAACCCTACCCCTTCTGGTTGTAAGAACATGGGCTTTAAGAACTTCGTATCGGACCTATTCCTTCTGATTTCCATTAGCTCCTATGATAAAATCATGCATATCTTAGCCTAATTGTGTTGTATGTAGCAAGGTTAATGAATCTCATACATTCCATGGCAATGATTCTATCATTCTAATTCTTGTCATGTAATCATCATGCTAATTGACTCAGTGAAACCATTTTTACATACCTTATGATTTACCATAAATGACAAAAAGGAGGGTTTCTAATTACATACCTGATAACCACTTTTCCCTTTTTACTGTATATGTGATGACGGTGCGAGTGCGGCTGCGTTACATTTTCCTTCCTTTGTTCCGTTCAGACATCAGCCCATTCCGTTTGCAGGTAGCGATGATGTGCTAATCTTCAAAGCTCTGTAATTTTCATTTAACTTATGATAAATGTAAAATGAACCCTATAATTCACTTTTAACCGATCAATATGAAAAATTAGGGTGCGCTTAGTGTCTTTCATTTGAGTCCATCGATCAACAGGTGATGCTCGTGGATGCTTCCAAGTGTCGGGCTTATATTTGAAATTGGAGGGCGCTACCTACCATTGGGATCACATTTAATGTAGAGGGTGATCTCTGTGAAGATCATGAAAATATGACCCCCCGAAATATGCATCAGACAAATGAAGGTGACATGGTCTTAAGTGTAGTCGGCCTTTGACCAATAACCGAGATCAAAGCTTTATGCATTTGCTAATGATCGGGGTAGTATACCGTATTACTATGATCCGGGGAGGTGCCACATGGCATCGTTGGATTGGCTACTGATAGACTAGGTATCTCGGGTCATCCAAGTTAATATGAGGGATATTGACAATATCCGGTCTTTTAGCACTAGGAAATATCACCCTCATTAGAGAATGTAAGGGTGATGTCATCACTTTATAAGCCTTTATAATTACTCGAGTAAAATGACGTCATCATCATATTTGTTAAAGTCAGGGATATCTCAAAATGTGACCTTTTTGGGTTGGATCGTGATGACATCATCATGATATCGTGTCTTCTTTGTTATCGGGTTATGGTGACATCATCGTCATATTGAGAAATATGATGGATGTTTGGAAATGTGACCCTGCGAAGGTCGGGTGTATTGATGACATCATCATCAGGGTGATCTCTTCTATACATTGGAACTGGATGACGTCAGGATCATGTTTGCAAAGGGTGATATTTTGTAAGATGATGGATGTTTGAAAATATGACCCTCTGAAATATGCCTGGAGTTTTGACGGGTACATACCCTCGTACCTAAGTTTGACGTTCACGTATCGAGGATATGAAGACATCAGGTGATCTTTGTATGTTAGGGTCATCTAAGGAATATGATTGATATTTGGGAATGTGACCCTATGTGAAACATCCTGTTTGACTAGACTTTGACTTAGCATAACTTTTTATCGATGACGAATAACAAGGTGATCCAAAAGGCAAATATGCATAAAATTTTGAACTCTTTAAGATTATGGAGTTTATGACATTAAATTCTAACTTTGACAACTGACCCCTTTTGTGATGCACATTCATGTGCAAGGGTGATAGACTCAACCTGACCTTTTGCCAAACTACCCAAAGCAAGAAAACAAGCACACGCAGGAGCAAAAAAAAGTTAGATCCCTATTTTGCCAAGGCAAAATAGGGCGTGTTGTGCAACCACACAACAATATCTTGTTGTTTGAAAGCATATGCCTAAACTTTTTGAGTGCTTTTACCACAACAAACACTTGTTCAACAAAATCATACCTCAATTCATATTATTTGAGCTTGGCTGAAGAAAGCAACTAGTTGTTCTAATTTCTCTTCATTCTATTGTGTTAGAACTATTGATATGCCCTCTTTGCCCCTAAAGGCATAAAGGATAAAATCCTTTCCATAGCTCAGATTTATTAGCATGGGATCCTGTGTTATGGCCTAGTTGATAGCTTCAAAACTGTCTCTGCCTTCTTTTGACCATGTGAAGGCAATGCTTTTCTTGAGCATGACAATGAGAGGTTTTTCTATTGAAGCAAAATTTGGTATGAACCTCCTCACAAAATTAATCTTTCCCAGAAAGCTTTGCAAGCCCTTCTTTTGACTGGGAAGGGGAAGAGCTATAATGGTGCTTGTTCTTTCTGGATCAATGGCTAATCCTTCTTTTGAGACTATATGTCCCAGCAATCTACCCTCTGGGACAGCAAATGCGCACTTCTTTGGATTTAATGATATGCCATATTCATTGCATCTTTCAAAGACTTTTCTCAAATGATCCAAGTGGTCAGCTGCATGCTTGGAATACATAGTCAAATCATCAAGATACACTAAAATAATATCATTGATTAGGTCGTTAAAGGCTGTAGACACCCAAATTTGTCCACGTCTAGCAACACATTGTTAAATCATTATCCATTAAGCCAATTAATTAAATAAATTTTATTTATTTAATTAATTCCACATCATATCCCAATCACATCCTATCCTCATCCCAATTAATTAAATAAATTTTATTTATTTAATTAATTTCCACATCATATTTTATCCCATCCCATTCATTTATCCTAATAATTAAATAAATTTTATTTATTTAATTAATATCCAACTCATATCCCAACTAATTCAAATATTTTATTTGAATTAAACACTCATCTTTTATCACATTCCAACACTTGTCTAGTCAATCATGTGTTGTTATACAACTTTCATTCATATCCTTCACATGCACAACTAATGGGACCTAAATTTAGTATCTTTCAATCCTAGCCATTCACATAGCCTCTGAATCTCCACCGTCGATTGACCTTGGTTGAGTCCTATATAAACACCCTCTCATCCCATATGAGACATCCAGCAATCATATAGCACCTACATTATCATCCTGAGCATCTGAGCATTCATTTAAGCTTTTATCATTCATCATGGCAGCTTTCAGCTTTGCAATTGTTCATTGTTGAAGAAGCAGTCCACATCTCTTAAACAAGGAATCGCACGGTCTAGGTGATGTTATGCTTGAATTGCATTATGCTTTGATTTCATCTAGATTAGATTCTTTGATGATGGTAGGGTTAGGGTTTCATGACTTTGTCTGATCTTCTAAACCTGACTTTTCACCTATCACAAAGGCCAAATCCATTTCTCTTTGGAAGGTTACCCCAGCATTAGTCAACCCAAATGGCATTTTCTAATAAGCCAAAGTACCCCACTCGGTGGTAAAGGTTGTCTTGTACTGATTTGATTCTTTTACAAGGATCTGGTTATAGTCTGAGTATCCATCTAGGAATGAAAACCTTTCAGCCCCTACTACCATTTGTAAGATCTACTCCATGGAAGGGAGTGGATAGTGGTCTTTAAGGGAGGCCTTATTTAGGTCTCTAAAGTCCACACATAATCTGATTTCCCCATTTTTCTTCCTAACTAGAACTAGATTAGCCACCCAAGAGGAATGTTTGATTGGATAAATGATTTCAGCCTCTATGAGTTTGGATAGCTCTCTTCTCAGTAATGGCTCTATTTTGGGATTGACTGGCCTTTGTTTCTAGCAGACAGGTTTTACATTAGGGTCTAGATCAATGGTATGTTGGATTAAACTAGGATCAAAGCATTTTAGATCCCTATAATCCTAAGCAATCAAATCATCAAATTCATTACAAAGTTCAATAAAACCTTGTCTTTCAGCTTGATTACATACGTTGCCATGTTTTAGAAATCTGCCCTATGCAATTTCGACCTCTTCGTAGTCTTATTTTTTGACTGTCATTTTCATTTTCTCTTTCTTAGGTTGATCGTCAGCACTAAAAATATTTTCCAAGGTGACTAATCCCCTGGGAAACTTATT
This sequence comes from Cunninghamia lanceolata, assembly GCA_027924645.1. Taxonomy (NCBI): domain Eukaryota; kingdom Viridiplantae; phylum Streptophyta; class Pinopsida; order Cupressales; family Cupressaceae; genus Cunninghamia; species Cunninghamia lanceolata. Next base: position 2,839,546 of record BSBN01001465.1, on the reverse strand, counting down.
GGTCTTTAGCTGGATCACCTGGTCACCATATTGCTCTTGCAATATTAACTGATTCTTGGCAACATACTCTGCCTCATCTAGCAAAAAATAAATACAATCTGCTGGTCATTCTCAAATACTTGTTAGCTCACCACATTGTCAAGCACAATAGGCCTTACAACAATATTTACGTACTGATCAAAATTTTGTTTGACATTATGGGGAATGTCAAACTAGGTACCAACCGAAGCCAGCCTATCAGCATCTTTGTTTCTCTATCTAGGCACTACCTGAATATTAAAGGCATCAAAGTCTTCAATTAAATCCCAGACTCTGTGCTTATATGACTTAAGCAATTCATTCTTTGAAGCACTATGTGATCTAATTTGGTGGACAACAAGCTCACTGTCACCAAATACCTGTAAAAATTTTATTCCTCTTTTGTGCCAGTTGTATACCCTGAATTAACGCTTCATATTCAGCCACATTATTAGTACAACTGAACTGTAATCTAAAAGCAAAGAAATAACTTTGTTTTTGGGGTGATATCAACACAACCCCAATACCTGCTCCATTTTTACTTCTGGAGCCATCAAAAAACATCTACCATATCCCTTCCGGATTTGACTTTGCTTTTTCATGACTAGGAATAATGGTGTCCTCACCATGGATACAATAAGTACCCAACCCTGTGTCTTCTATATGTTCAGAAGTGTCAAACTGAAAATAGTTTTCCCACTCATCAAGCAATATATCAAGTATCTCCTCCATTGGTGTTGCAGTCTCATGCATACTATTGTCATCCTCTTCCAACTCATGGATTGTACAATTCATATTCAAAGGAGTGGGTGTATAGGGCTCTATGTGGTCATTAGCAATGGGTTCAACCTTAATGGTCACCTTAGTGCCATATCTTGTTCTAAATAACATGTGGGACCAATCAAAAGATAGGTACCCACCCATTTTAGCAGTGAAATCCCTAGATAGGCATATGCCAAAGTATGTAGGGAGGTCAATAACTGAGATATCTTGTGAAACAAAGCAGCCAGGGCATGCATGCAGGGTGAGCTTTAAATCCTTAATAAAACATATTGTCTTAACAACAGTGACATCTAATTGCAATACCCCCTTGTTCATAGGCTCATATTCAATGCCTAACTTATTAGCTATATTTTAAGGCATGAAAGAGGTACCCGCCCCAGAATCTATCATACAATTATGCAACAATTTGTCACAAATGATTAGGGAAACATAGAATGAAGGGGGCTTACTAATTTTGCTTGCGTTTGTTCCCTCTTTTTCTTGTTGGCATAGGCTTGCTGGAGCAATGGCCTTTTCTTTTGTTGCCTCTACGACAGGCTGATTGAAGATCGTCAAAGCTTCCTACAACAAATCCCTCTGTGATGGGATCAACAGAGCATTCCACATAGTGACACTCAGGTTGGTCTTCTTCATTTGATCAACTATGTTGAATGGAACCTGACCAACCTTCTGTGATATTTTAGTAATAGCAGAGTTGACCTTTGCTTGTTGGGTGGCTTGGGAGTGCGTTGTTGGCACTGAATTTACTCACCCAACATATGATCTACCTAGGCATAAGGTGTTTCCTTTGTTGTGCCCTTGCTTGCATTTGTTGGGGATGCGTGAGATGTGGATGTATGAGGAGTGGGGATGTAAGCAATTGTAGGGACTATTGCATCCTCAGTGGCCCTCCTCTTGGCCCTCATATTGAAAGTGATTAGGCATGTGCCCTGATTGATACCACATAAGTCATCCTGTGTCCAATTCATCAAGGTAGAATTATTTTACATTTGTTCATGCCCTCCCGCCATCTCTTGACTAGGATTGACTTGTTGTTCTGAATTTATCAATTGGCTTTGCACTATCAAAGCCTAACTGAATTGTCCACTTTGGCATAAATTCTGATCATGTGGCTGATTGCATGGATAACACCACTAGTTATCCTAAGCCAAATTGTTCTGTATGAGCACCAAAGGTCCATATGTGCTTGCAACATTGGGGTGGACAGCATTCAGTGGCCTGATATAACTAGGTTGATTTTGCCTCTACACATTCCCCTGATATGGCGGTCTGTTCTGCTAATAATTATGATTGAATAAATGATATGGCCTACTAGGTTGTGCATTTTGTCTTCTTTCCAACATTAATTCATTGCTCAACATTCTTATCATAGCATCCTTATCCTCTGATTACTCAATTGAAGGTGTAATTAGAGTAGTAGCAAGGCTGACTGTCATAGGAATTGGAGCCACAACAGGTTGAATAATAGGGGCCTCTAGAAATAAAGGTACTGGTGGCCTTGGAGCAGTCTTCCCAGCTTGAATCAAATAGTTTTCTACTCTTATGGTCATGTCATATGTGTCTGGTAACACATCTCCACCCACAGACTGAATCATGAAAACAATGTCAAGATTCAAAGATCTCAAATAATAAATGAATGCAGTATTTGGGCAGGGTTTCACCAATAATGGGATCTTGTCCCATGTCTTCTAGAATCTATAGTTGAACTCCATCATATATTCATGGGGGGCTCACTTGATTGTAGCTAGTTGCTCCATCAATGACAGGTGGTCACTCTTGTCCTCTAAATGTTGACACAATCTTGTCCCCAAGTCATCCCAGTTGTCAATGGAATTAGCTTAGAAGCCTCTATACCACTGAAGTGCCTTTCCTTTAAAGGAAGAAGCTAGAAGTCTCACAACCACATTGTTAGTAGTGATATTATGGACAGAGCATACACTAGAAATGTCTTGGATATGCTCAGCAGGGGTGGTAGAGTTTTCGCCAGTAAAATATGGGATAGCCTTTAAGGCTAAGGTAGGGATATCATCATAGTGGGCTAGGTCCAAAGGGCTACCCCCATTGAATGCAACAAAAGGAAGGCTCCTTTCCATATTATGGATATTCAGGTTAATTTTGGGTATGGATAAGGTCCTTCTTGAATATTAAAATCTAACTTTGAATCTAGTTGGAGGGGGAGTAGACTGGGCTCTTGAAGGAGATGGAACTACTCTCCTATTTCCCTCATAGGGGACCTAAATAGTCTACTTCTTCTTCTTGATTCAGTAAATGATAGCTCAATGAATTGAGAATTACCTATAGAAGAAGACTGGGTCTGCACTCCATGCATGAAATGTTGAGTTGATATGGATACTGGACCAGCAGAGTTGCTAGGTATTTGTTGAATGCTTCCATAGTAGAAAATCAACTAAGAAAAACACCAAAATTTCTCAGTCCAACTCTTACTCAGAGTAGAGAGTCCCATCGGGCGTGCCAGAAACTATTGTCACGAGAAATTGCACTCTGCTTGGAGGTTGTCCAAACATTCCAATGACACAATGGGACTAATCTCAAGGTGTGGGAGCTTACAATTGATATCAGACCTCTAGAGAAGGCTGGTTCCTCTTTCTAATCTTAAGGCTCAAAGAATTAGACTAAATCTAATGCTACTCATAGGAAAAAGGGGGAAGAAAATAATGAAATTAAAAGGGGAGGTGATGCACTAGATTTTTAATATGTTAGCTAGGACTGACATAAAACAAAAATGACCTCAAATACTTAAAGAAACTCACACAGACTTATATCTTTATTGGAGGCTCATATAGAAGACTGTAACTAATAGAGGGACCATTTTATCCACAGAATGAGTTACAACTTCAAATAAACACAAAGAAAAAGTATAAGGGAGGTAAAATATCAGTGATTATATTGATCATGAAGGCTCAATAGCCATTACAAATGGGAGATAACCTGTTACAAAAGAGTAGACACAAAATAATCATCTACATTCATGGGTGAATAATCAACCAAAGGTAGCAAAGGCTCAGAAAATGAGCACAATGTATCACATCCAGTTGGTTATGTAGGTGCATTACAAAGTCTAAAAATAACAAATAATCTACCCAACATAACAACCTAGAAGAACAACTAATGACAATAACGTTTTTACATCTTTGATTCATGTATATATAGCATTTTCATCCATCTGCAACATTGGGCACTAAAAATGGTCAACTAACACTACCCAGGTTCCCACACTGCATTAAAATTTGGCTTAGGGGGCCTGCACATCTTAGGACAGTGGCCATACTTTTGATAGGCCTGCAAACCTGCAAAAGAAGATTGCTTGCACGCATGGGTACCACGCGCATTGAAGAAGGAAGGTCTGAAATTCTTCCTTGGTACTTGCAAATCCATTTTGCAACTTCTTTGTACAATCACATTGAAGGATTTAACTTTTTCAACTACTTGATTCTAACTTTTCTACAATATTTGTACTTCAGGTATTAAATCCTCTCTGCAACAACATAAAATAGGTCCTTCAAGATTTTACAACACTTCAAAATATTCAAATTTCTTTAAATATTCTAAAGTATTACACTTCATTGATTTTCTCTTTTTCTAGTTCTCTATTTTGCCTTATCGGTAAAATCCCATTTTCATGAACTAAGCCTATTGTGTCTTTTGTCTTTCCTATTTGCCCTATCGAAAAAATCTCGCTTCTCAAAACTATCTTTGTTTGGCTCTCTTCTTGTCAGTGACTTCTCCATTTGCAGAACTTTCTTTGCTTATGTTCTTTTGCCTTATTGACAAAATCTCCATTTCCCAAACTTGGCTTACTTCTTCCTTTAGTCGGTGAAATCTTTCCCTTTCAAACCATTTCTTGTTTCCTTTGTCCTGGCTCTTCTTTATCGTCTTATTAGCGAACTCTAAAAATCATGAACTTGTTGGCAAGTTCTCTCTTTCTCTGATTCTTTGACTGGCCGCTCTTCATAGCTTTTTGCTTTATCAATGAATCTTGTTTTCTTTGAACCTCCTGTGCCTTAGCTGATTTCTCCTTCTTTTTCCTTGGCTCCTTAATCGACGATTTTCTCCTTTTTAGAACTCTGCCATCTCCTTCCTTATCTTCTTTGCCTTGTCAAAAGATCACCCTATTGGCAAACTTTAGAAATTTTGAACTAGTTGTTGGGTTTGCTATTTTTTTGACCTCCCAACGGAGTGTTTCCTTGCTTCATTCCTTTGTCAATGAATTCGTTGATCGGTGAACTTGTTGATCAAAAAAATTATAGTTTGCCAAACCTCAAGTTTGTCGACAAAGGCAAACATTTACTTTTCTTTTTATCTCTACCTTAGCTGCCTACCCGCCTCCCCCTTTACGTAGTCAATTTGAGAAAATGGCAGAGATCAAGCCTTGGGCCTTCATCCTTCCACCTTCAAAAAGGAAGAGGAAGAAGAAAAACCCCAACCTCCATGGTTGAGTAACAGTTGAAAAGATTCGGTGTAGTTTAGACTTCGGACCTTCCGCCTTTTAGCTACCGAAAAGGAGGAAGAAGAAACCCCAGAAGTCTGTCATTTGGCACACTTAGAACTTTATACTTGTCAGGCTTTGAAGAGCGGACCTCTAGCCTTCCACCTGTTGAAGGGAAGAGCACAGGATAGAGAGCTCCTGATCTTTGAAGATTGAAACACTTGACAATTTGCAGAGGATCAAAGTGGACCTCGAAGCTGGGAAATACAACATGACAAAGAGGGGAAGCCCGAACTCTGAAACTCTGAAAACACTGGAAACACAAGGAAAACTTAGGATTTTTGGGACTTAGTCAATTTGAGTGGTTTTCTCTTGCATCCAAAAATGGGAAAACACTAGGATTTCATGGATCCTTAGGCTATTTTTCTAGAAGGCAAAATAGGATAGCATGACCCAAAATCAAAGTTATCAGGGAGGAGTAGCTTCCTTGGGTGTAACCCTAAAACAAAGTTATTATTATTGAGCTTCATATATTGTGAGTTAATCCTCACTATGGTTTTTCCCTTCTAGGATTTTCCATGTATATTTGGTGTTATGTGTTGATGTGCATTGTGTTAATCTTTCATACTTATGTTGATGTTGTAATGCTTACATTTTAATCTGCTCCAAAGAAGTTAACATTTATTTAGATACTAATTCACCCCCCCTCTTAGGATCCTTGTGTGTCCAACACTTCTTCCAAAAGAGTTGGAATGACCCATACAACATCTCCAAACACTCCTTGAACTTTGCAGCAAAGACTTTGCGGCGCACACCTTCAACATACCTCGGTTGGCTAGGCAAAAGCATAACTTAGCAACACCTTCATTCTAAAACACAGTTTGTTCTAGAGAAACCAGAAAACATCTTGTGGAGTAACAAGAAACATTACAAGATCCTCAAGATTATTCTTCACCAACCAATTTATCACTTCATACAGCAACAAGTTGGCGCAAGCCAACTGACACTGAAACAAGCCACCAGACAATACAGTCTTGCAATCTGTCACTTATAACTTTCTCTGCGGAGGAAAAAATGATGTGAAACTTTGAATGTAGTACCTTCACAATCCACTGAACTTAATTTCTAAACTGCATGACCATATCTTCAAATGCGAAGGAATGTGGAGCAATCTCCCAAATAGTCTTCAAGGTAATTTCCTACAGCAAATACCTTCACCAACATCCAGAGACTAGAGCCTCGTTGTAGCAACACATACTTCCTTAGGAATAATAGGAGAGAGCATACAACATGCTATAGACCATCAACACCATCTCCCAATCATCATCATTACTTTATATCCTCATCTTATTGCTTCTAATTCTCATCTTAATGCTTATAATTCCCATCTTAATATGTCATCATGATACCATCTCTGCTCAATACAACTTTGACATTAACTAAGGCATGACATCCAACCATGAACATCAACAATCATCACAGTTAGCACACCATCAACATAAGCATCAATGACATCCCAAACTGAGTGTTGACATCAATGACAACCACAACAGTAACAATAACAACCTTAGGTAACTATTATCACTTAGGATTGCACCCCGTTTGGAGACTTCCAACATTCTAATGACACAATGGGAATGATCTCAAGGTGTGGGACCTTGCAATTTTGAGATCATATCTCTAGAGAAGGTTGGTTCCTCTTTCTAAGCTTATGACTTAGAGAAATTAACTAACTCTAATGCTAAACTTGCCAAGGGAAAAGGGTAGAAGGAATACAAAAAGGAAAAGGTGATGCACCAGAGTTATGAGGTGTATTAGCTGAACTAAATTAAAACAACAATGATCTCAACCCTAACAGGAACTCACATAGGCTTGCAACCTTGACAGAGGCTTTGAATACAAGACCATAACCTATGAAGGAGTCATTTTACTCACAAAATAGATCATAATTTCAAGTGAAACACAGAGACAAAGTAAAGGAGAGGTGAAATATCAAAGATATATTTACCATGAAGGTCAAATGACCATTACAAAGAGTAAATAACCTGTTACAGAGCAATAGACACAAAATAATCACATACATTCATAGTTGAACGATGAACCAGAGACATCAAAGGCTCAAGAATGAGCACAATACATCAAATTTGGTCGTCCTGTAAGTGCATTACAAGGTCTAGAAGTAACAGAGGAATTTGCCCAGCATAATAGCTTAGGAAAACAACTAACAACAACTCTTTTACATCTTTGAAACATGCATATATAGCTTTTACAATCGCACTGTAGCAGCCATGACATGGAAGATAAGAAGTCAACAAGAAAGGACGTCGACCATGTTGCATTAACTCAAACTGGCATCCTTTGAAATGTGCCCTAGCTCATATCTACAAAATCTATTGTGAAAGGAAGTTTGCCCATGTCGTGGCTACAAGAAATTTAATGCAGATGAGGAACAGTGGCATGGGGAGGCGGGAAATCCATCTACCACACGAAATCAAGCCCTGAAGATGCATTAATGGTGACCAGGAGGGTCGTTGAACAGTCTTGTCATGCTTTGCACAATGAAAAATGGCCCCAGAAGGCAAAAAGGTTGAGATCCAACATATCAGACTTCGGAGCTCAAGCCTTTCACCTTATCGCTTTCACACTTTAGAAGAGGAAGGAGAGAAACCCCAACTCTGCTAGTATATACCTTGGAATACTGAAATCGATGGAGATCAGACTTCAGGCCTTCACCTTCACAAAGAAAGGAGAAGAGAAGAAGTCCAAGCCTCGCAAGAATTTGGACTTAGCTACATTTTGAAAGTTTCAGTAGAGTTCAGGTCTCGAGCCCTCCACCTTTCTGATGACATCACTGCCACGTGGCCATCAGGAGTTGGGGTTTAGGATTTTTGCGTTCAGCCTTCCAAAAGGAAAGGAAGAGGGAAGGGGAAAAGGCCAAACCCCAACGCAAAAACACTTAGCCACTTTTACAAAGGAAAGGGTCAGAGTTCAACCCTCGGGCCTTTCGGCCATCTCCTTCCAAAGAAAGGAAGGGAGAAGATGGAAGGTTTGAACTCTAACCTCCCAAAAACATTGAATACTTAGGTGACTTTGGAGGCGAAGGAGCGGAGTTCGGAGATGATAAGGATGGAACACTGAAGATTAGAACTCCGAACTCTAAAACTCTGACAACATTGAAAACACAAGGTTAACTCAGAATTTTTGGGACTTAGTCAATTTGGGTAGTTTTGCCTTGCATTCTAGAGGGTGAAAACAATAGGATTTCATGGATCCTAGACTATTTGGCCAAGGGGACAAAATAGGATAACATTTTTGCAGTCATCAGTGTGTTAATCAGGGTGCTGGTCTAATAGCCCCCAACCTCCCCATGCCACTATTCCTCATCTACATTGAATTTCTTATACCCACGGCATGGGCAGACTTCCTTTCACGGCAGATTTTATGAATATGAGCTAGGGCACGTTTCAAAGGATGCCAGTTTGAGTTAATGCAGCATGATTGATGTCCCTTCCTATTGACTTCTTATCTTCCACACCTTGGTTGCTACAATGTGATTGTAAAAACTATATATGCATGTTTCAAAGATGGAAAAGGGTTGTTGTTAGTTGTTTTCCTAGGCTGTTATGCTTGGCAAATTCCTCTGTTACTTCCAAACCTTGTAATGCACTTACAAAATGGCCAAATTTGATGTATTGTGCTCATTCTTGAGCCTTTGATGTCTCTGGTTCATCGTTTAACTATGAATGTATGTGATTATTTTGTGTCTATTTCTCTGTAACAGGTTATTTACTCTTTGTAATAGTTATTTGACCTTCATGATCAATATATCTTTGATATTTCACCTCTCCTGTACTTTGTCTCTGTGTTTCACTTGAAACTGTATGCTCCTTCATAGGTTATAGACTTCTATTCAAAGCCTCTGTCAAAATTGCAAGCCTGTGTGAGTTCTTGTTAGGGTTGAGATCATTGTTGTGGTAATTTAGTTCAGCTAATACACCTCATAACTCTGGTACATCACCTTTTTCTTTCTATATTCCTTCTACCCTTTTCCCCTAGCAAGTTTAGCATTAGGGTTAGTTAATTTCTCTAAGCCATAAGCTTAGAAAGAGGAACCAGCCTTCTCTAGAGGTCTGATCTCAAAATTGCAAGTTCCCACACCTTGAGAGCATTCCCATTGTGTTATTAGAATGCTTGGAAGTCTCCAAGCATGGTGCAATTCTAAGTGATAATAGTTTCTGGCACGCCTGGTGGGACCCTCTACTCTGAGTAAGAGTTGGACTGAGAATTTGGTGCCATTCTTGGTTCATTTGCTACTGTGAAAGTGTTCAATAAGTACCTGGTGACTCTGTTGATCTAGTTGCTACTTAAGAATTCAACATTTCATGCCTAGAGTGTAGACAAGGTCTTCTTCTAGAGGTAATTTCCAATTTATTGAACTCTCATTTACTGAAAGAAGAAGAAGAACTAGACTGTCTAGATCCCCTATGAGGGAAAGTAGGAGTAGTAGTTCATCCCATTCAAGACCTCGGTCTGCTCCCCCTCTAGTTAATTTCCAAGTTAGGTTTCAGTATTCAAGAAGAACCATACACATACCCATAATTAACCTGAATACCCCTAACATGAAAAGAAACCTTCCATTTGTTGCATTCCATGGGGATAGTCCCTTAGACCTAGTGCAATATGATGATATCCCCACTTCAACTGTAAAGGCCATCCCATTTTTCACTAGTGAGAACTCCACTAACCCTTCTGAACACATTCAAGACATTGCCAGTGTTTGTCCTGTCCACCTGTCACTAATGGAGCAACTATCCACAATCAAGAGAGCCCCCCATGAATATATGGTGGACTTTAATTATATCAAAAGACATGGGACAGAATACCATTATTGGTAAAGCCCTCCCTGAATACAACATTTATTTACTATTTGAAATCCTTGAATCCTAACATTGTTGTCATGATTCAATCCATGGGAGGGACAATTCTACTAGATGCATATGACACAACAATAAGGGCAGAAAATTTCCTAATTCAAGTAGGGAAGATTTCTCCAAGGCCATCAATGCCTTTATTTCTAGAGGCCCCTATTATTCAGCCTGTTGTGGCTTCAATTCCTACGATGGTCACCCCTGCAGCTTCTTCATCGACGTCCTCAAATGAATTGCATGAGGTCAAGACTCTATTGCAAAGCTTTAGTAATGAGTTGGTGGCACTAAAGAGGCAGAATGCACAACCCAACAGGCCATATCATCCCTCTAACCAACCATATCAACCATACAATCAGACATATCAGCAAAATAGACCTCCATACTAAGGTAACATGCAAAGGCAAGGGCACCCTAGTTATATCAGACCATTAAATATTGTTCACCCTAATGCTTCTAGCACCTCTAGACCCCTTGTACCCATATAGAACAATTTGGCCCAAGACAGTGACTGGTGTTATCCTTGCAATCAGCCACATGACCAAAATTTGTGCCAAAGTGGATAGTTTAGTCATGCTTTGACAGTGCAAGAACAACCAACAAATTCAGAATAACAAGTCAACATCAATTAGGGAATGGTTGGAGGCCAAGAACAAATGCAAAATAATGTTACCTTGATGATTTGGACCCCTGATGACTATTGTGGTGTTAATCAGGGTGTTGGTCCAATAGCATTCAATACAAGGGCAAAGAGAAGAGGTACCAAAGACACATCAATGCCCGTAGTTGTTCATACACCTATACCTAGTGTGTCTCTAGTAGTTGCAGCAAAAGAGAAAGTTCCCGAGGCTCTTTTAAGGTAGGCAGATCAAACTGTTGGCATGGCAAATTTAGTACCAATTGTGCAACTCCAATCCAATCAATAGCCAAAAAATGATCCAACTATCATAAAACATCACAAAATGGCAGTCAAATACCCTTTAGCATAGTGGATCAAATGAAGAAGACAAATCTAAGTTTCACTGTGTGGAATGCATTATTAATCTAGCTCAAAGAGATTTACTTTAGGAAGCCCTAACAAGCTTCAGTCAGCCTAATGTGGAGTTGGCAAGAGAAAAGACAACTACCCCAACAAACCTATGCCAACCCAAAGAGGAGGAAACAAGCACAAGCAAAACTAGTAAGCCCCATCCATTTTATGTTTCCTTAATCATAGGTGATAAATTATTGCATAATTGTATGATAGATTTTGGAGCGGGTACCTCTGTCATGCCTAAAAATATTGTTGATAGCTTGGGTATAAAGTATGACCCTGTGAATAAGGGGTTAGTGCGATTAGATGGTACTGCTATCAAGACAATAGTTGTTATTAAAGGTTTGGAACTCACTTTGCATGCATGCCCTGGCTGCTCTATTTCACCTATCTAGGGACTTCACTTCCAAAATAGGTGGGTATTTGTCTATTGATTGGTCCCACATGTTGTTTAGAACTAGATATGGTACCAAAGTGACCATTAGGGTTGAGGCTATTGCAAATGATCACATAGAACCCTATTATCCTAACCCAAACAACATGAACTACACAATCCATGAGTTGGAGGAGGATAATAATAGTAGGTATGAGGCTGCAACACCTGTGGAGGAGATCCTTGACATATTACTTGATGAGTGGGCAAACTATTTCCAATTTCACACCCTATTCATATAGAGGAAACAAGGTTGGGTACTTATTGTATCCATGAAGAGGATGCCACCATCCCTAATCCTGAAAAGGCAACATCAGATCCAAGTGGGATATGGTAGATGTATTTTGATGGCTCCAGAAGCAAAAATGGAGCAGGTGTTAGGGTTGTATTGATTTCACCCCAAAAGGATAATTATTTCTCTTCATTCAGATTGCAATTTAGTTGTACTAACAATGTAGCTGAATATGAAGCCTTGATTTAGGGCATATAGCTAGCACAAAAAAGAGGAATAAAAAGTTTACAAGCATTTGGTGATAGTGAACTCGTTGTTCACCAAATCAAGTCACAAAGTGCCTTAAGGAATGACTTGTTGAAGTCATATAAACACAGGGTTTGGGACCTAATTGAATACTTTGATGCCTTCAATATCCAGGTTGTTCCTAGGTAGAGAAACAAAGATGCTGATAGACTAGCCACAGTTGGTGCATAGTTTGACATTCCTCAGAATATCAAACAAAACTTGAATTAGCATGTGAGAGTTATTGTTAGGCTTGATGTGCCTGATAATATTATAAGTTGACAAGTATTTGAAGATGACCAACAAATTATGAATTTTTTGCAAGATGAGGCAGAGCTTGCTGCTAAAAATCAGTCAGTGTTGCAAGAGCAATATGAGACCAGGTGATCCAGCTAATGACCAATAAGTTACCCAGAGGATTGATCACTTTAGAGAGCATATTTGGTGCTGATGATCAGCCTAAGAAAGAGAAAATGAACATGACGGTCAAAAAAGAGGACTATGAAGAAGTGAAGATTGCACAAGGTAGATTTCTAAAACATGGCAAGGTATGTATTCAAGCTGAGAGGCAAGGTTTCATTGAACTCTGTAATGGATTTGATGATTTAATAGCCTAGGATTATAAGGATCTGAAATGCTTTGACCTTGGATTAATCCAACATACCATTGATTTAGACCCTAATGCAAAGCCTGTCTACCAAAAGCAAAGGTTAGTCAACCCCAAAATTGAGCCATTAATGAAAAAAGAGCTATCTGAGCTTATAGAAGCTAAAATCATTTATCCCATCAAACATTCCTCTTGGGTGGCTAACTTAGTTCTAGTTAGGAAGAAAAATGGGGAAATCAGATTGTGTGTGGACTTTAGAGACTTGAATAGGGCCTCTCTTAAAGACCACTATCCACTCCTTTCTATGGTATAGATCCTACAAATAGTAGCAGGAGCTGAAAGGTTTTTACTCCTAGATGGCTACTCAGGCTACAATCAGATTCTTGTAAAAGAATTAGACTAGTATAAAACAACCTTTACCACTAAGTGGGGTACCTTGTCTTACCAAAGGATGCCTTTTGGGTTGACCAATACTGGGGAAACCTTTCAAAGAGCAATGGATTTGGCCTTCAAAGGCCTTATCAATGATATTATTTTAGTGTATCTTGATGATTTGATTGTGTATTCCAAGCATGCAGCTGACCACTTGGGTCATTTGAGAAAAGTCTTCAAGAGATGCAGGGAATATGGCATATCATTGAATCCAAAAAAGTGTGTATTTGTTGTCCCATAAGGCAAACTGCTAGGACATGTGGTTTCCAAGGATGGGTTGGCCATTGATCCCAAAAGAACAAGTGCCATTTTAGCTCTTCCTCTTCCCAGTCACAAGAAAGGTCTGCAGAGATTTTTGGGAAAGATCAACTTTTTGAGGAGCTTCATACCTATTTTTTCTTCAATAGCAAAACCCCTCACAGCTATGCTTAAGAAAAAGGTTGCCTTCACATTGGTCAAAGAAAGGCAGGGATAGTTTTGAAGCTGTCAAGTAGGCCATTGCACAAGCTCCTACACTAATAAACCCTAATTATGATAAGGATTTCATCCTTTATGTTTTTAGAGGCAAAGAAGGTATATCAATTGTCTTGACACAACAGAATGAAAAAAATCTGGAGCAACCTATCACCTTCTTCAACCAGCCACTCAAAGATTATGAATAGAGGTATGATTTTGGAGAAATAGGTATTTTTGTAGTGAAAGCCCTAAAACAATTTAGGCATATGCTTTCAAATAGCAAAATATAGTTGATGGTGAACCACCCTGGTGTGAAAGAGTTCCTCTTGAGCAGAGATGTCAATGAAAAAAGGGCTGGGTGGATCACCAAAGTAATGGAGTATGATGTCAAGATCAACATTACCAAGCCAATGCATGACAAGGGCTTGTGTGAATAGATGGATACAGATCTGGAAATCAAAAGCAATGTTGTATGTGTCCAAGGGAAGGCACAACCAGCTGACCCCCACACTCCAACTGATTGGTATCATGACATGGTTACATTTCTATGGTCAGGAAGATGCCCAGATGACTTAGATTAGGACACAAGAAGGTACTTCAGGTTCCAATCCGTTCCTTATGTTCTTGTTGATGGTGTCTTATTTAGAATAGACATCAATGGAGCTCTTCTTAGGTGTATCACTCAGGACCAAGCCTCTAGGGTCTTAGAAGAATTTCATAATGGTCCTATTGGTGGCCATTAATATCTAAGGACAACTACAATTAAGATCATGACAGCTGGTTACTACTAGCCCAGTTAATTCAGTGATGCACATAGATGGATAAGGAAATGCAAAGAATGTGCATTGTTTGTTGGAAAGTAGAGGTTGGCAGCTTTTCCTCTTCATCTAATTCAAATAGATCATCCTTTTTCTCAATGGGGTTTAGACTTCATTGGAGTAATCAATCCACCTTCTAGTGCTGTCCATAAGTGGATTCTAACAACCACTGATTACTTTACCAAGTGGGCAAAAGAAGTTGCATTGAGGGATGCCACAGAGGCATCCATTGTAGACTTCCTTGAGGGTATAGCTACAAGCTTTGGTGTGCCATCCACCATTATTTCTGATAATGCCAAGGCCTTTGTAGGGACAAAATTTAATGAATGGGCATTGAACTATGGGGTTTACTTGAAGACCTCATCCAATTACTATCCTCAGGGAAATGGCTTGGCTAAGTCCACCAATAAAAATGAAGATGGTGGAAGATATCCAGAGAACTTGTCACTCTAGGTTAAAGACTACTCTTTGGGCTAACAGAATCACTCCCAAAAGAGCCATAGGTAATTCCCCTTTCATGCTTGTTTATGGAAGGGAAGCAAGGGTTCCATTGTCATTGGAATTGCCTTCTCTTGAGTTGGCACGGTAGCTGGAACTAATAGAAAATAATGCCATGACAATTAGACTTGCAAAGTTGATGGAACTTGAAGAGAAGAGGGATACTGCTATGAAGACCGTTGAAGCCCACCAAGATCAGGTCAAGAGGACCTTTGATAGAAAATTCACTGGAAAAATATTTAGTGAGAGAGATATAGTGTTGAAATGGGATGCAGATAGGGCCAAAGCTAGAAGACATTCAAAGTTTGATGCCATGTGGAGTGGCCCTTACATTATTACCAGTTGCAAGCAGGCCAATGCATTTCAACTTTCCAAGCTGAATGGAGAGGTTCAGCCCATCTCGATCAATGGGATTCATCTCAAGCCTTTCTTTTAGCATGGTTGTGAGACCTTGTAAATAGGTTAGATGTTTGCTTTCAATAAGTTCCCTTGTACTCTATTGCATTCTCATTAGGAGAATGCATGCTTGGTTTGTTTGTTTTGTTCCCAGAGGCATGCTCAGTTTATATTGACAAACCCTGTTCTTATTGTTGGCCCTTTGACTTTGTGCCCAATGGCTTTGATAAGGCCTTTGGATCCTAGTGTTTAGGCAAGCAAACACCCCTACAAAGTCACAAAATGTTATCCTATTTTTCCCCCCTTGGCCAAATAGTCTAGGATCCATGAAATCCTATTGTTTTCACCCTCTAGAATGCAAAGAAAAACTACTCAAATTGACTAAGTCCCAAAAATCTTGAGTTAACCTTCTTTTTTCAGTGTTGTCAGAGTTTCAAAGTTTAGAGTTCTGATCTTTAATGTTCCATCCTTATCGTCTCCAAACTTCGCTCCTTTGCCTCCAAAGTCGCCTAAGTATTCAATGTTTTTCAAAGGTTAGAGTTCGGACCTTCCCTCTTCTCCCTTCCTTTATTTGGAAGGAGATGTCTAGAAGGCCTGAGGGTTGAGCTCTAACCCTTTTATTTGTAAAAGTGGCTAAGTGTTTTTGCGTCAGAGTTCAGCCTTTTCCCCTTCCCTCTTCCTTTCCTTTTGGAAGGCAGAAGGCAAACAACCTGAACCTTGACTCTCGATGGCCACATGGTGGTGATGTCATCATAAAGATGGCGGGCCTGAGGCCTAAAATCTGTTGAAACTTTCAAAATGTAGCTAAGTCTAAATTCTTGTAGGGCTCAGACTTCTTCTCTTCTCCTTTCTCTACGAAGGTGAAGGCCAGAAGGCTTGAAGTCCAAACTCCTTCGATTTTAGTATTCCAAGGTATACACTAGCGAAGTCAGGGTTTCTTTCCTTCCTCTTCCAGAGTGTGAAAGTGATAAGGTGAAAGGCCTGAGATTTGAAGTCTGATAGGTTTGAGCTGGACTGTTTTACCTTTTGGGGCCATTTTTCACTGTGCAAAGTGTGACATGACTGTTTAGCGACCCTCCTAGTCACCATTAATACATCTTTAGGGCCTAATTTTGTGTGGCAGATAGATTTCTTGCCTCCCCATGCCACTATTCCTCATCTTCATTAAATTTCTTATACCCACAACATGGGCAAACTTCCTTTCATAGCGGATTTCATGGATATGAGTTAGGGCATGTTTCAAAGGACACCAGTTTGAGTTAATGCAACATGGTCGATGTCCCTTCCTGTTGTCTTCTTATCTTCCACACCGTGGCTGCTACAGTGCGATTGTAAAAGCTATATATGCATGTTTCAAAGATGTAAAAGGGTTTTTGTTAGTTGTTTTCCTAGGCTGTTATACTGGGCAAATTCCTTTGTTACTTCCAGACCTTGTAATGCACTTATAGAACAACCAGATTTGATGTATTGTGATCATTCTTGAGCCTTTGATGTCTCTGGTTCATCATTCAACTATAAATGTATATGATTATTTTGTGTCTATTGCTCTATAATGGGTTATTTGCTCTTTTTAATGGTCATTTGATCTTCATGATCAATTTATCTATGATATTTCACCTCTCCTGTACTTTGTCTCTGTGTTTCACTTGAAATTGTGATCTATTTTGTGAGTAAAACAACTCCTTCATAGGTTATGGTCTTCTATTCGAAGCCTCTGTCAAGGTTTCAAGCCTGTGTGAGTTCCTATTAGGGTTGAGATCATTGTTGTGTTAATTCAATTCAGCTAATACACCTCATAACTCTAGTGCATCACCTTTTCCTTTTTGTATTCCTTCTACCCTTTTCCCCTGGCAAGTTTAGCATTAGAGTTAGTTAATTTCTCTAAGATGTAATCTTAGAAAGAGGAACCAGACTTCTCTGGAGGTCTGATCTCAAAATTGCAAGGTCCTAGACCTTGAGATCATTCCCATTGTGTCATTAGAATGCTTGGAAGTCTCCAAGAAGGGTGCAATTCTAAGTGATAACAGTAACATATGTGCAACAATCTCCCCTTTGGCATTGATGGAAACACACACCTGCTCATTCTCCCCTTTTGACAACAAGGACAAAGGGCAAAAACTTCTCCCCCTTAGGGCACAAACTCTCCTTTTCAACCTTCTACCCCTTTGAATTACTCCTTCTTGAAGTAACTAATAGGCTCCCCTATTAGCAACAACCAATACATATGACCCCTGAGAGGTAGCCACCATCAGTCTAGGAAAAATATATAGCATGAATTACTCCCCCTGGACAGATGCACCAACTATGTATCTAGCATGAAGGAGGGGAAATTACCCCTAACTTTTGTTGGAGATACTCAAAGGTATCATTTGCAAGAGCCTTTGTGAAAATATATGCAATCCGATCCTTTGTTGGAACATATTCCAACTTCACTTCTCTATCTAAAAATCTTCTCTCTCAAAAAGTGATACCTGATTGATATATGCTTGGTTCTAGAATGCATCATTAGATTTTTGGAAATATTGATAGCACTAGTATTATCACACAAAATAGGAATAGGCTCATCATATTGTATCTTGATATCCTTTAATGCTTGCTTCATCCATAACAGTTGTGTACAACAAGATGTTGCAGCAATATGCTCTGCCTCTGTAGTTGATAAAGATATTGAATCTTGTTTCTTACTATGCCATAAAACCAATATGCTTCCTAAAAAGAAAGCATCGCCACTTGTACTTCTATCATCAACACAACCACCCCAATCAGCATTAGTGTAAGCACTCAGATCAAAGTCATTACCTCTTGGATAGCATAAGACATGATCCGAAGTTCCCTTCAAATATCTGAATATTCTTTTTACTACCTTCTCATGAGTTTTCTTAGGATTAGCTTGAAATCTGGCAACCAAACATACTACATGCATGATATCAGGTCTAGAAGTAGTCAAGTACAATAATCCTCAAATCATAGATCTATAAAGAGTCTGATCAACCTTAGGTGACTCATCAACCTTGCTCAAATGACAACTAGTAACCATAGGAGTACTTACTAGTTTGGAATCCTCCATACCAAATTTCTTCAACATCTCTCTAACATACTTAGCCTGAGAAACAAAGATACCATCATCTAGATAAACAATTTGAAGCCCAAGGAAGAAAGACATCTCACCAATCATAGACATCTCAAACTCTTTTTACATCTCTTCTTCAAACCTCTTACACATATCATCATCTCCACCAAAGATGATGTCATTAACATATATAGCAACTATCAAAATCTTGTCTCCTTCTTCCTCAATGTAAAGATTAATATCTATAGTACCTTTCTTGAAGCCTTGCTAAAGTAAGTACTTATCCAATTGATCATACCAAGATTTAGGAGCTTCCTTTAGTCCATACAAATCTTTCTTGAGTCTGCACACCATGTCCAGATCTTCTGATAGCTGGAAACCATCCAGTTTCTCAATGTAGACCAATTCCTCTAAATCACCATTTAAGAATGTTGACTTGACATCCATCTGATAGACCTTGAAGTTCTTGTGAATAGTAAAGGCAAGAAACATCATGATTGCCTCTATTCTGGCTACTGGAGTAAAAGTCTCCTCATAATCAATACCTTCAACTTGTGAATAACTCTTACACACCAATCTTGCTTTGTTCCTCACAACTTCACCATCTTCATTCAATTTGTTTCGGAACACCCACTTTGTTCCTATAACATTCTTATTAGTTGGTCTAGGAACCAGTTCCCATGTCTGATTATTTTCTATTTGATTCAATTCTTCTTCCATTGCCTTCAACCATCCTTCATCTTTGCTAGCATCAACAAAGGTTTTGGGCTCTATCTTTGACAGTAAACATAGATTCACTTGCCCACTTTCTTTTGCAATCTTTCTCCTGGTTTGCACACCTTCATTCTTATCCCCAATGATCTGATCTACTAAATGATTCCTCTTAATATACTTTCCTGGAGTTTTAGGGATCTACTTTGATTCTTGTACCTTCTCTTCTTTCTCCTCTTCTTCTATTTCTTCAATGCAAGGAGGTATATCAAATTCACAATCCTCAAGTACTTCTTGTGAGATATGATACAAATCTTCATCTACTTTAACATTTGTGCTTTCAATCATTCTTCCCAATCTCTTGTTGTAGCATCTATAGGCCTTGCTTCTGGTTGAGTAACCAAGAAATATCCCTTCATCACACCTTGGATCAAACTTTCCAAGGTCTTCTTCATCTCTCTTGATGTAGCATTTGCTGCCAAAGATCTTGAAGTGTCTGATAGTGGGAGGTCTTCTATACCATAGCTCATAAGGGGTCTTAGTGCTATTGACCCTCAATTGTACTCTATTAAGCAGGTAGACAATAGTGTGAATTGCTTCCTTCCAATACATATCAGATAGATCTACCTCTTTCAACATTTCCCATGCCATCTCTTGCATAGTCATATTCTTCCTCTCCACTACCCCATTCTGCTGAGGGCTCCTAGGAGTAGACATATGTCTCCTAATACCATGATCTTCACAAAACTTTTCAAATTCATTTGAAGTAAACTCACCTCCTCTATCAAATCTTAATCATTTGATTTTTGCATCCATTTCATTCTCAACTATTGCTTTGAAAATTTTAAACTTATCAAAGGCTTCTGATTTTTCTCTTAAAAAAGTAACCCAAGTCATTCTAGAGTAATCATCAATAAGCAACATGAAGTACATCTCACCTTGTTGACTTTTTTATCTTGGAGGGCCACATAGGTCAGTGTGAATCAGCTCCAGAGGCATTGTAGAAGAATACTTCTTGCTCTTGAAATTTGTCTTTGTCTACTTTCCCATTTGACATTCCTTGCATAATGTGTTTGTAGGCTTGGTTATCTTATGCATATCTCTCACCACATGAGTAGAGATGATCTTTACCATATTGTCAAAGTTGATGTGTCCCATTCATTTGTACCACAACCAACACTCACCAGATTGAGCCAATAAATAGGTTCTTCCATTTACCTCCTTTAGATGATAGATATCTCCATATGTCTTAATACCTTCTACAACTACTCTTCCGGACCTTGATTTCCTGATCTCACATCCTTTGGCATGAAAAGTAAGATTGTATCCTTTACTGCACATCTAACTAACACTGAGGAGATTGTACTTTAGCCCTTTGATATAGAGGACATCCTCAATCTTGTTCTTTCTATCAATAGTTATAGCACCCTTTCCACAAATTTGTGCTAACTCATCACCACCAAACTTAATAGCTCCACCATTCCACTTCTTAAGGCTGATAAACTTCTCCTTGTCACTAGTCATGTGGTTAGAGAAAACACTATCAATTACCCAAGCATTTGCTTCCTTCTTTGCATGAAAGGCAGTCTACACAACCATTGATTTTTCATTATCTTGGCCAGCTTGCAAGGTATCAGACTTTTTACAATTCCCAATATCACTTCTTTTGTCATCAACATTCAAGGCCATGAAAAGTGTTTCATCATTTGAATCATCATGATCCTCATCTTCTGAAGAGAAATTGTTCTCCATGGAGTAAAGACCCTTTTTGAACTTCTCTCTCTTGTTATTACACCTTGATTCTTTAAAAAGACATTTAGAAAAAATGACCAACTTTCCCACAATTGAAGCATTTGAAAGGTAACTTACCTTTGTATTTGTCGGTGCCCTTCTTTAATATTCTTACAAAGCTTGCCTCTACCTCATCAAGATCATCATCTTGATCAGTTGTTTCATCTTTTGCCTTCATACTGACTTTGAATGTTGCTTCCTTCTTTGGAGCTCGTTTATCAAATTCTCTCATTTCAAAGGTTGTGAGAGAACTAAAAAATTGATCTAATGTATAGTGATCCAAGTCCTAAGTCTCCTCAATAGTAGATACCTTATGACTGTAAGATTTAGTGAGAGATCTCAACACCTTCTTCACAATCTCATCTTCTTTCACTGTTCCACCAAGCATTCTAATGCCATTAACTATTTCATCCACTTGGAGCATATAACTGGCAATGTCTTCATCTTCTGCCATCCTCAGGGTCTCAAATTTGCTCTTGAAGATTTGCATCTTGGTCTGCTTCACTTTACTATCTCCTACATAAATGCTGCTAAGTTTTACCCAGACATCCTTAGTAGATTTGTAACCCATTACCTTTAGAAGTTTTGAATCAGCTAGCCCACTCATGATAGCACTCTTTGCCTTGCAATTTTTATCATAGAACATAATCTCATATGTATCTGTAGGATCAGCAACAAGAGTAGTGTAACCATTCTTACAAATTACCAAACACCAAACCCTAGAGAAGATAGATAGCTTTCCATCCTTAACTTCTAAAAGGTGTAATTTGTTCCATCATTCATAGGTGCCTTGTGGGATCCATTATGAGCCATCCCAGACCTTCCTCAAGTAGTTAATCTCCTTTTGAGGAACTTGGCTCTGATACCAATTGTTGAACACACCTGGATACTGAGAGGGGGGTGAATCAGTATCCAAACAAATCTCAAACCCTCTAGAGCAAATTAAAACTTAAACTTTACAACATTAACAGAAACATAATACACAACACCACATAACACAAGATGTATTGTGGAAAACCCCAAAGGGGAAAAACCATGATGAGGATTAACTCACAATATATGAAGCTCACTGCTATAAAAATTACAACTTTATTTTAGGGCTACAACCCAAGGAAGATACTACTCCCTGTAGACTTTGGTTTAGGGCTTCAACCCAAGGAAGCAACTACTCCATGAATAAAGGTTTTAGGGTCACTCCCAAGGAAGCTACAACTCCATATAGACTTTGTTTTAGGGCTACAACACAAGGAAACAACTATTCCTTAAACTGAGAACAAATTCAAAAATGATTACATCATGATAGTCCTTCTACTGTTTGAAACTAACAATGAAGCTCGCTCCTTTTGATGACTGCAATTCTAATTTGACAACTTTAGCAACTTCTTCAAATGTCTTCTTTATAGCTTACTGACTCACTACTTCCATCCTTCAAGAAATTTTACCTTTGGCTCACTGCCTCCAGCAATCAATTAGGCACACTCTTCACTTCCCTTTTGTCTCAAAAATGTCTTCACAAGCCCTATTATTTCTGCCCTTTCTCCCTTAGTCGCACATCATAATGCATTACATATCCATATTCCACTTCATACATTCACACCCTCAATCATACTTCACCTAGATCAACTAGGTTTATAATATATACATGATATTACATTTATTACATTACAAGTTGGCTAGAGACAACAAGAATATTACAATTACAAGTCGGCCAAAGATCAAACAACATGAAACCTGTAGAGGGCAAGCCCTAACATGAACTCCACATAGAACTAGAAAGAGGAACATGACTTGTGGATTCCAAAAAATGCTTAACCTAGTCCTAAACACTCTTCACAGCATCATCCTTCAATGAATAACATCTGCATGCTTCACACATTTGAAATAGGTCAACCTTAAGCAAGAAAAATGAAGCTTGTAGCACAATAGTCATTACAACTTGACAGTACTCGTGAATTATTAAATATTACTTATGCTTGTTCTAAATGAGTCGGCATGACCCATACAACATCTCCAAACACTCCTTAAACTCTGCACAACAAAGACTTTGTGGCACACACCTTCAACATACCTCAATCAGCCAGGCAAAAGCATAACCTAGAAACACCTTCATTCTGGACCACAGCCTATTCCAGAGAAACCTAAAACATCTTGCAAAGCAATAGGAAATATCACAAGATCCTTAGGATCACTCTTCACCAGCCAATTTATCACTTCATACAGAAACAAGTTGGTACAAGCCAACTGACATTGAAACAAGCCACATGACAATACAGTCTTGCACTCTATCACTTACAACTTTCTCTACAGAGGAACAAATGATGTGAAACTTTGAATGTAGTACCTTCACAATCCACTTAACTTAACTTTTGAACAGCATGACCATATCTTCAAATGCAGAGGAATGCAGAGGAATCTCCTAAATAGTCTTCAAGGCAATTTCCTGCAGCATAAACCTTCACCAACATCCAGAGACCAGAGCCTCCTTGTAGCAACAAATACTTCCTTAGGAACAACAGGAGAAAGAATACGACATGCTATAAACCATCAGCACCATCTCCTAATCATCAGCATTACTTTTAATCCTCATCTTAATGCTTCTAATTCCCATCTTAATATGTCATCATGATACCATCTCTACTCAATATAACTTTGGCATTAATTAAGGCATGACTTCCAACCATGAACATTAGTAATCATCAGAGTTAGCACACCATCAACATAAGCATCAATGACAACCCAAACTAAGTGTCCAAACTGAGTTTTAACATCAATGACAACCACAACAGTAACAATAACAACCTTTGGTAACATATGTGCAACACTATTAACACATCTAACAACCTGTGACTGATATGTCATTACAACACAAGAAAGCCTCACCAAACACCTTGGATTTGCAAAATTCACTCCTAAAACTCCTCCTAATCATCCTAAGGTGAAGTACAATACTAGGATATAAATCCTAAGAAGTAAGCTATCTAAAGGCCCCATGACCATACCCAACCATCGACAGAAGAAATTAAGGCTCCAAAAGGTGCAAAGAAGTATTTTCTTCCTCATAGTAAAGTTTGAGATTTAAAATGACTAGGAAACACACTATAGGATGGGTAGATTAATCTATAAATATTGACCTACATTGCAATTCATAGTTTATATGATGCTTTCTATAGTAAGCTAGAAATCCTAATGTATTGGATAATTATCAAGGAATTACACTTGCATGGTTTAGCTTTAGAGCTTGACACATGCTAGTTGATTCTAGCCTCCCTTACCTGCTATACAAGGAAACCTCATTGTGTGTTTCTATAAGTGCATGTTTGTAACAGTGATTGATCAATGAACTTAATAATAAGCAAGCTATTCTTTAACAGTTGATGTTTATCTTTGTTTATCCTTTACTATTATGAATGCATGTTTCTTTCTATTGATTATTGCAAGGCTGGCTATTAACCTCTTCTCAAGTAGTTAAGATAGTTTCCTATCTAGTGTGATCCTTTTTTTTTTGCTTCATTTACTTTCTACAATCTTTAACCCTTTTCACCCCCTAGTACAACAACTTTAGCTTAGCTTCTAAGGATAGATAAGGAGTTGGCCTTTCAATCCTAGAGATTGGCTTGCATGTATTCCTTGTCCTACATACCTTACCATTGTTGGAATTTCATGCATGATACATTTGACCCTTAAGGGAAGAGCCTTAAAAAATATTCCACCTGAAATGACCAACATCTTCTATCACACTCGATGAAACCTTGATATTAGTGGAAACTTGCCAACATTTTTTGGTGACCATGGTTATACTATATTCTACAAGCTTGCACATACGTTTCAACTTGATTCCACAAAAATTGAACCCACCTTTTAGCTAGTTCCTATAGAATTCTTAGCTTACAAGTTTTGGTATTTTATTTGGAGACTCTACCCCATTCAATCCAAAAAATCCTATGACCCCTAGAATCGCCACAAGGTCTGCAACTAGAGCTAATCATCATATTCTTGTGTAGGCCCTTGTGTTCATTCTAAGAAGACCTTGAACCACCCCACGGTCATAAGTACAAATTCCTCAAGGAATACCTATCATGGTTGCACCACAACCCCCTAGAGCACATCTTTCCTAGAATACTAGAGAACCTTTGATACCTCCAACACCACCTATAATATGGGGGGCCATCTCATATGCTACTCTAAGATCTCTTCCTTACTTCATAGGAGAGAACCATGTTATACCAATGGAACATTGATAATTTTGTGAACCATTACACTATTCACAATATTGAGAAGAAAATATTGTACTAAGATTGCTTGCTACCTCATTCAAAGGAAAAGCTCTAGAATGGTATCGGTCACTCCCATGTCCATTGTCTATTGGGACCGATTATGTTAAATCTTTCTCAACAGATTCAAGGAAAAAGGTAATCCTTCATCATTGTCAAAGCAGCTAGCAATTATCAAAAGAGTGCCTATGGAGATGCTTGATGAATTCAACACTAGATTTCAAAGAACATGGTAGTGTATCCTAGTTAAAGTCTATCCACCATCAAGTATGGCCTATCTCTATTATGTAAAGACTATTGATTATGAGATAGCAATGGTGATGAAGAATAGAGGAGAAAATAGTCTTTTGAATGCATATGAGATTTTTATAGCTACATAGAATGACCTAATATATAATGGAAGGCTTTCCCCTCACCCTCCTATGCCATTCTTCCCTAATATAAGGTTGTCGTACTAGCCTACACTTAGCAGCCTATGCCTCTTCCACTCATGAATCCTATTCCTACCAAGCATCAATTAGAATATCACTTTGTTGAACCATCAACCAATTTAGAGTTGTATTAAATGAGAAAATTGAGCCAAACCATGTGAAATGAAGTCACTTCTCTAACCAACAAAATGCACAAAGGCCATCTTATGCGAATAACCAGTGAATGTCAAATCTATAATACAACTAACAACTAAATCAAGGATACATCCCATTTCATAACAACCAACATTACTAGAAAAAACCTACATACCAACCAAATAGGCCCTCCACACAGAAAAACTAGCTAGTACTAGTAGAGCCACTACTACACTAGATTCCTCACAATCCCAATAGAGAGATGGAGATAACCTAGGATAATTATGCCCAAGAAAACACCATCAAGTGCTATCATTGCTCCACATCTCATATTCCTACTATATGTCACACTAATTCCCATTCCTAGGATGCCTTCTATGAAGAATAAATCTTGATGACCAATCATAATGAAAAACAATTTGCTGAACAAAGCTACCTGGAGCAAATTGGTAGCTAAGAGCAAATATTAGTAACCTGGGAGGACTCTAAATCATATGCTCAACCTAAACCCACTATAGCCTCACAAGGTCCATAACCCAAATTTGACTACCAAAAAAGAGCGAGAAGAAAAGCAAAATAAGAACAAGCTTCCCCAAGGATTGTGCCACATATTGTGCAAAAGGAGAAGGGGGTGCTAGTGTTTAGTGTGCCAACTACATCCACTTCAAGGACCGCAATGATTGTTGGGACCAAATCGAATGAATTAGGGACAATTAAAGCCACTGAACCAATAGCTTCTATCATCCTACAAATAATGAGAAAAAATAATTCCCTTGCTATAGAAAATCCAAATGTGCATTGGGTGCCTAATGTTACAAGATCAAGACAAGCTACAAGTTTATTTAACATACTAGATTAGCTCAAGAAATCAACAGTTAATGTGGTTCTCTAAGAAGTTTTCTCTATATCAAAACATATGAAAATGATGTAAGAATCTCTCAAGAGGTACAAGGCCTCAACCAATAAAAGAGTGCAACCTACGGATATAATAGAGGTCATCCTACCACCACCTACTATCTTAAAGATTATAGGAGCTAAGGTAAGTAAAGTCAAACCAAAACCTTTCTACTTGGTGTTGATCTACAAGGACAAATTGATACATAATTGTATGGTATACTCTTTTTCTAGTACCTTAGTGATGCCTAGAAAGGTTTTACAAGCCTTAAGTTTGACCTATGAGGCCACAAACAAGGGAATTGTCTAGCTATATGGTACCCCTATCAACTCTATATAGGAGTGGTTAAAATTTTACCTTTGTCTTTATACACTTGCCCCAATGTTGAATTCCTATAGGACATATCAAGTATAGAGGTACCCACCACATTCAACATCTATTTGTCTATAGATTTCACAACTAAATTTAAAGGATACTTTTCCCTAGACTACAACCACATGTTCCTAACCCTGAGATACAAAACCAGAATGAGAGTCCCCTCTAAGCCACTCAACATGCATCACATTAAGAACAAACTTACTAGACATAGTGATCCAAGCCAATCATTTGTGCTTGAAGATAATACATCCTCTCTGTTGGATTCAGGATAGACAACTAAGAGGGGGGGTGAATCAGTTGTCCAAAAATTTCTTCCAATTAATCACTTAAATCCTCTTTGTAATTCAGCAACATAATAATAAATCAATCATGGAAACATAATGCATTAAATCAAGAGCAGAGACACATTAACACATAAGACACCAAGATTCTGATGTGGAAAACCTAGTTAAGGGAAAAACCATGGGGTGACTAACCCGAGATTGTATTCTCTGCTAAAAGAATAAGAAGAACCAAATGGCACATGCCAATTAGGGCTCACTGCCCGAGCACACTGCTCACAAGAGGCACACTACCTACAGGAGACACACTGTCTACAGAATAATAGATATTACATACTTGAACTAAAGAATAGCATCTTCACCATGCCTGAGTTAGTTCCATTTAAGCCCAATACTTCTGCTCTACCTTTTGCTCTGCTCCTCTCTACCACATACTCCTCACCACAAGATTCGCTTTAAAATGACTTCACAACATCTTATTTATACAAGACATTTGACTTAGGAATAATCATCCAAGTCGGCATACATTACAGAGCAAATACATAAATACAACATGACTTATTACAAAAAGACTTCATGCGGATCAACACGTTGCCGGCCACACAGATCTAAGACTTCAATCTTCCTTTAGGAACACACCAATCTTCACATAATATCTTCAAGATCATCCGTAGGATGTGTAACTCATCCGGTCAGCCAAACTTAGGAAGAACATGATCATCCAGAAGTAATTCTTCAGTTATGAGCTTAAACTTTAATGCGGATCACCAACACGAACTGAACACAATCCAAAGATCTCCACAAGCTTGCCTGAATCACCAAGAACATCCACACTACTTCTAATTATTGAAATTTTTCTCTTCTTCATCCAGAACCTCAAGAACATAGTCTGTCATCACTGTCATATTGGAATAGATGCATGTGGACCTCTAGACCACAAACCAATTGAGTTGTTAATTCACATTGACATCCTAAACACTCCACCAAATCCACAGAACAAGATATTTCATTTCTAGATCTCACTGGACCTATATGTGTCACTCTGTCACCTCTGAACATCTGTCAGAACCTATTTTTCTCAAGTGGCTATGACTTTTTTAGATCTTCATGCGGACCTCTCAATTCTTTACTGGCTCATCTTAAGACACATATCAACAAACCCTTTGATGCACATCCTATGATTTGCATCTTAGCTGGGATTTTCACCTCACTATCTTCACTTGTTCTTCTCTGTTCCTGATAGGACTAATTTTCTCAATATCCTTAGCATACAATTCATCCAATCCTTATCATTAATGCAACAGGAGTATGTTGACATCAATGACAACACTAGCTAGGCCCATACTTGCAACAATCTCCCCCTTTGTCATTGATGGCAACATATGATGTGAAAAATTGTTTTAACCATCAAGACAAGGACTTCTCTTTACTGACATGCTCCCCCTTTGATCAACAACTACTTGTTTTTCACATGTCTTCTCTCCCCCTTTGACATCAATGGCAAAGGGCACATACTTGCGTCATACCAGCTGCTCCCCCTGAGTAGCAGCTTCCCATTATCAATCCGGACCACAAGATATGACTATGAGATCCACCGGACAGACGCACATCAATGCACCTTAATTCATAACTAGAGGGGTAATAACCCCTAACTTCTCCTTGAGATACTCAAAAGAGTCCTTAGGCAGAGGTTTAGTAAAATGTCTGCAATCTGATCCTTGGAAGGCACAAACTCCAGTCTGACTTCATTCTTGTTCACTTGCTCTCTCAAAAAGTGAAACTTGATAGATATATGTTTAGTCTTTGAATGCAACACTAGATTTTTTGATATGTTTATTGCACTTGAATTATCATAGAAGATTGTGATAGGTTCCTCATACTCCACTCTGATATCTCTTAGCATTTGCTTCATCCACACTACTTGAGTACAACTACCTGTTGCTGCAATATATTCTGCTTCTGCAGTGGACAGAGATATTGCCTCTTGTTTCTTGCTCAGCCAAGAAACCAATCTCTTCCCCAAAAAGAATGCTCCACCACTAGTACTCTTCCGGTCATCCACATCTCCTACCCAATCCACATCTGTATATGCATGAAGAGATAAATCATGATCTCTAGGATACCACAAGCCATACTCAACTATCCCTTTTAGATATCTAAAAATCCTCTTGATTGCCATGACATGAGATTCTCTAGGATCAGTTTGGAATCTAGCAACAAGACCAACAACATTCATAATGTCAGGTCTAGTTTGAGTGAGATACAATAATCCTCCAATCATTAACCTATACTTTTTCTAATCAACCTTAGGAGAGTCATCATCTTTGCTCAATTTACATCCGGTTGCCATGGGAGTATTCATTGGTTTTGAGTCCTCCATCCCAAATTTCTTCAACAATTCTTTCACATATTTGTTCTGTGAAATGAAGATTCCTTTCTTTGTTTGAGTGATTTGCAGACCCAAAAAGAAATTCATTTCCCCAAACATGGACATCTCAAATTCACTTTTCATTTGATTTGCAAAAGTTTTGCACATACTATCTCTTCCTCCAAAAATGATATCATCAACAAACACTTCAACAATCAAGATATTTTCATGATCAATTTTGAAGTACAAGTTACTGTCAACAGTACCTTTGTTGAAACCAATCTTCAAAAGATGCTTATCCAGTCTTTCATACTAGGCTCTTGGGGCTTGTTTAAGTCCATATAGTGATTTTTTCAAGTTGCAGACCATATCACCATGATCAGACAATTGAAATCCATCTGGTTGCTCAATGTAAACTTCTTCCAAGTCACCATTCAGGAAGGCATACTTGACATCCATCTGATACATTTTAAAATTCTTGAAGGCAACAAAGGCAAGAAATAATCTGACTACTGCAATTCTTGCCACTGGTGCAAAAGTTTTTTCAAAATCAACTCCTACTTGGGAGTAACCCTTGCAGACCAATCTGGCTTTGTTTCTGACAACTTCACCATCTTCATTCAATTTATTCTAAAAGACTCATTTGGTTCCAATCACATTCTTGTTTTTAGGTCTAGGAACAGATCCCAAGTGTGATTTTTCTCAATTTACATCAACTCTTCCTCCATTGCTTTAGTCCAGTTTTCATCACTGCATGCTTCATTCACTGTCTTAGGTTCAATCTTTGAAATCAGATAATACTCTTCTAAATCTTGAGCAATCCTTCTTCTTGTTTGAACACCTTTGCTTTTATCACCTATGATTTAGTCGTCAGAGTGATTTAGTTTTACATAACTGGGAATTTTGGGACTTTCTTGCACCTCTATTTCTTGCACAGGTTCATTCAAACTTATCTCTTCTTCCTAATTCACCGGATCAGTTTGAATCTGAATTTCAGAAGGGGCTTGGACTCCTTGGATCAAAACATCATTCTAATCATCTTCATCATATTCATAAAACCTTGAGGGTTTTCTAATACATTCATCAACCTTCACATTTGTACTTTCTATAATCTTTCTCAATCTCTTGTTATAACACCAGTATGCTTTGCTTTGAGTAGAATAACCCAAGAATATTCCTTCATCACTTCTAGCATCAAATTTGCCTAGATCTTCATCTCTTTTAATGTAACATTTTCTACCAAAGACTCTGAAATATTTCATAGTGGGAGTGATGCCAAACCAGAGTTCATAAGGAGTCTTACTAGTATTGCTTCTAATTTGTACTTGATTAAGAGTGGACTGCAGTGCTTACAACTTCTCTCCAGTAGATCTAAGGAACATTTGCTTCCATCATCATGGTTCTAGATGCCTCCTGGATGGTTTGGTTCTTTCTCTCCACTACTCCATTCTGCTGTGGTGTCCTTGGAGAAGACAACTGTCTTTTTATCCCATGTTTCTCACAGAATTCTATGAACTCACCGAATGTGAATTCTCCACCTTTGTCAAACCTTAGACATTTTATGTTCAATCCGGTTTCATTTTCTACCATAGCCTTGAATATTTTGAATTTCTCAAGGGCCTCAGATTTCTCTTTTAGAAAGGTTACCCACATCATCCGAGAGTGATCATCAATTAATAACATGAAGTATCTATCACCTTGCACACTCCTGATTCTTACCAAACCACATAGATCAGTATGAACAAAGTCCAATAATCTGGTAGAAGACTATTCTTTACTTTTGAATGAGACTCTGCTTTGCTTACCCAACTGACATTCTTTGCAAAAACTGTTAGTAGGTTTCACCAGCCTTGGAAGATCTCTTACAGCCTGAGTGTTGCTTATCTTGATGATATTATCAAAATTTACATGACACATTTTCCTATGCCATAACCAACTTTGATCAATTTAAACAAATAAACAACTTTTGCCAGTACCAACCAAGTGGAAGATATTACCTTTTGTTTGAGTACCGGATGCAATCTCTGTTTCAGAGCTTTCAAAGATCTTGCATTTTCCATTTTTGAATCAGAGATCATCGCCTTTGTCCACCAACTGTCCAACATTGAGAAGATTGTGCTTTAGACCTTCAACATACAGTACATTACTGGTTTTGTTCTTTCCATCAAAAGAAATAGTTCCTCTACCTCTGATTCTGCCAACAAAATTATCACCAAATTTTACCACTCCTCCTTCATACCTTTCCAAATCTATGAACTTATTTTTGTCACCTGTCATATGGTGGGAGCATCCACTGTCAATGACCCAATCATCCTTTTCTTCAACTTGGGTAGCCAGAGCTCTTTCTACAGTTTTATGATTGACAAATTCAGAGGGCATTAGATCTTCTTCCTTGATGGCAATAAACACCCAGTCACTTCTGGATTTGTTTCCTGTCTCTGATTCATCATCTGTTGCTCCTTCATCATCATCATCTTCATGAACATAGTAACATTTCTTTTGGAATCTAGATCTGTTAGGATTTGGCCTTGAAAATCTTTCCAGACACCTTGAGGCAAAATGACCAATCTTATTGCAGTTAAAACATTTAAAAGGTAATTTCTCTTCATACTTACTGGATCCTCTTGGCAGTCTTTTTGCAATAAGGGGGCCTTCAAGTTGAGCAGTTTCTGCTTCATCTTCTTCCAAATCTCTTCTTGCTTTTTCATACCATGATAGTTTCTTTGAAGAGTTCTCTCCCAGATCAAACTTTTATTTACCTTTTACAGAGGCACTAGCTTTGAATGTAGATTCAATCTTGGGGGGTGCATCTCCAAACTCAGATAATTCAAATGCAGCTAATTTACCAGCCAATTGATCTCTTGTGATACTTGAAAAGGATCTGAATTCTTCAATAGCAGCAACCTTGTATTTGTAAGAATCAGGAAGGGATATGAGAACTTTGGCAACAATCTCATCTTCATCCAAGATTCCACCAGCACATCTAATGCCACAAACAAGCTCATTTACTCTTGGCATAAATGTAGTGATATTTTTATCTTCTCTCATCTTCATATTTTTGAATTTTCCTTTCAGACTCTGTAGCTTGGCACATTTAACATACTTGTCTCCTTCATGTAGAAGTTCCAGTTTTTGCCAAATCTCATATGCAATTTTTAGATCAACAACATTTGTCAGCTTTGAGTCAGATAAGGCACTTAGAAGAGCTTCTTTAGTCCGCAGATTATTTTTAGCATCTCTGATTTCATCTATGGTACTCGGACCATTTTGCGGAGGAACATACTTCTTTGAAGCCATGATCCAATACTGCATCCCCATATATTGCAAGTGACATTCCATGCAACTTTTCCAAAGAGTGAAATTGGTTCCATCAAACCTCAGACTATCCTTCTTGTAGGACGACATCCTAGATCTCGTCAAGCGGTTAAGCTCTTTTAGAGGAACTTAGCTCTGATACCAATTGTTGGATTCAGGATAGACAACTGAGAGGGGGGGTGAATCAGTTGTCTAAAACTTTCTTCCAATTAATCACTTAAATCCTCTTTGTATGCATAATAATAAATCAATCATGGAAATATAATGCAATAAATCAAGAGCAGAGACACATTAACACATAAGACACCAAGATTTTGACGTGGAAAACCCAGTTAAGGGAAAAACCACGGGGTGACTAAACCAAGATTGTATTCTCTATTAAAAGAATAAGAAGAACCAAATGGCACATGCCAATTAGGGCTCACTGCCCGAGCACACTGCTCACAAGAGGCACACTACCTACAGAAGACACAGTGTCTACAGAATAATAGATATTACATACTTGAACTAAAGAATAGCATCTTCACCATGCCTGAGTCAGTTCCATTTAAGCCCAATACTTCTGCTCTACCTTTTGCTCTGCTCCTCTCTACCACATACTCCTCACCACAAGATTCGCTTTAAAATGACTTCATAACATCTTATTTATACAAGACATTTGACTTAGGAATAATCATTCAAGTCGGCATACATTATAGAGCAAATACATAAATACAAAATTGACTTATTACAAAAAGACTTCACACAGATCAACACGCTGTCGGCCACACAGATCTGAGACTTCAATCTTCCTTTAGGAACACACCAATCTTCACAGAATATCTTCAAGATCATCCTCAGGATGTGTAACTCATCTGGTCGGCCAAACTTAGGAAGAACACCATCATCCGAAAGTAATTCTTCAATTACAAGCTTAAACTTTAATGCGGATCACCAACACGAACTTAACACAATCCAAAGATCTCCACAAGCTTGCCTGAATCACCAAGAACATCCACACTACTTCTGATTATTGAAATCTTTCTCTTCTTCATCCAGAACCTCAAGAACATAGTCTGTCATCATTGTCATATTGGAATAGATGCTTGCGGACCTCCAGACCATGAACCAATTGAGTTGTTAATTCGCACTGACATCCTAAACACTCCACCAAATCCACAGAACAAGATATTTTATTTCCGGATCTCACCGGACCTATATGTGTCATTCTGTCACCTCTGAACATCTGTCAGAACCTATTTTTCTCAAGTGGCTATGACTTCTTTAGATCTTCATGTGGACCTCTTAGTTCTTTACTGGCTCATCTTAAGACACATATCAACAAACCCTTTGATGCACATCCTCTGATTTGCATCTTAGGTAGGATTTTCACCTCACTGTCTTCACTTGTTCTTCTCTATTCCTGATAGGACTAATTTTCTCAATATCCTCAACATACAACTCATCCAATCCTTATCATTAATGCAACAGGAGTATGTTGACATCAATGACAACACCGGTTAGGCCCATACTTGCAACACTCTCTTGAGCACCATTATGAGATATATAGTGCTAATTTGAGGTCATAAATGAAGAACATGACACATGGTGGTCATTTTCAAACATCACTAAGGATGAGATTCATCAATCATTTAAGGAAATTGGTCTAGGTACATACATAATTCATGAAGAGGATCTACCAATCCTAGATGTTGTAAAGAAACAAGAGTATGATGTTGAGGTGTGGAGGTTATTCTTTGATGATGCCAATTATAGAATAGGTAATGGTGTTGGCATCCAACTCTAGTTCAATTGCACCTATAATATGTAGAATATGAGGTGTTGGTCCAAGGATTGTTGTTTGTAGAGAAAAAGGGCATCAAAATGCTCCAGATGTATGGTGACTTAGAACTCATGGTCAAACAAGTCAAATCTCTATGCACAACCAAGAACTCTCTTATGAAATCATACAAATACTACATATGGGACCTCATGGAATCCTTTGATGCAATCAATATTCAAGTGGTGCCTAGAAGAGGAAATGTTGAAGCAGATAGAATGGCCCTCATTGGCTCCCAATTTGAGCTCGCTAAAGATATACTATGAAACAAGGATGGAATCAAGCTAGTATTTAGACCTGTGATGCCTAACAATCAATCTCATTGGATGGTCTTTCAAAATAACTAGGAAATTGTAGACTTCCTCTAGAATTCTTATGAGTTTTTAGAAGAGATCATCCCAAAGATAGAGGAGGCCTATGGAGATAAAATCATCCAGTTGAAAATTAATAGGTTTCCCAGAGGCACGGTTACCTTGGAAGGCATAATTAATCCTAATGACTCTTGTAGAGAGAAAAGAAATAATTTTCCAACAAAAAGGACTATAGAGATGTTGAGATTTCTCCCAAAAGAGTTGTTAAGTTGGCTAAGGTCTACACATAAGACAAGAGAGAACGCCTAATTAACCTATGTAACAAATATGACTAGGTCATGGCCTGGGACTATGAAGGCTTAAGAGGCTATGATAAGGAAGTGATACAACACACAATAGAGACCTAGCCTGAAATCAAGCCAGTTATACGAAAGTAGAGGCCGATGAATCTAATGATTGAGACACTCATGAATCAAGTGATTTCCAAGATGGTGAGTTTAAAAATCATCTACCCTATCAAGAATTCAATATGGATCTCCAATATGGTCCTAATAAGGAAGAAGAACATAGAAATTAGATTATGTGTTGATTTTAGGACTTGAATAAAGCATCCCTTAAAGATCATTACCCAATGCCTTCTATGGAAAAAATTTTGCACATGGTGGTTGGTTCAAACTAATTCTCCATGTTAGATGGATTCTTTGGCTTCAATAATTTATTGGTTAAATAAGAAGATCATCACAAGATGAAATCTACGAAAAAATGGGACACATATGCTTATTATAAGATGCCTTTTAGTCTATCCAATGTTGGAGCTACATTTCAAAGGGAAATGGGCATTGCCTTCAAGGACCTTATCATGAGATCATCCTAATTTATGTAGATGATCTTGATGTCAGGGAAAAACATTCTAAAACTTGCAAATAGTACAATGCATGCCCTAACAACCCAATGGAGTACTAAATAACCTAAGATCAAATAAATGCAAACATAAAACAAGAAACCCTAGACTACTAGTGTCAATCCTCCATTGTTTCTCCCAGATTTTACAGCACTTTGCTCTAAGACTTGCAAACCTACAAACACAATGATGAGCTCAAGAGTATGATAATGGCAAAACTAGAGAGAGGATTCTCAAATTATGCAAGTGGGAAGTGAGAAATGAGGTTGAGAGAGTGATTTTATAGAGGAGAATGTTTGAATGGAGGGTTGTGATTCAATGTTGACTTTAGAGACAAATGAAGGGTGGAGATTGATTAGGGTTCCCAACCACTAGAGGACAAAGAACAATTTTTTATTTGAAGAAATGGTGAGGTGTAATGTGATTTTAAATTAAATAAATTGTGTACATTTATTTAATTTACTTGAGAAGGGGGATAATGTGATAGGATTTAATTAAATAAGTAGAACCTATTTAATTAGGGCAAGACCTATAATTTAAATAAATAGGTATTATTTAAATTAATAGGATAAAGTGGACATTGGAATAGTGAATAATTAAATAATTAATCAATTATTTAATTATAGAAGAAATCAAAAGAAAATAGCTTAGCTAATTAAATAAATAAAATTTATTTAATTAGAAGCATAAAGGGAAGAGTAAATTAATTAAATAATTAAAAATTATTTAATTAATAATAGAATGTGAAATTGAGATGAATTATGTGTAAAAATGACATTCATAGGTTCATGACATTTTTAAGTGTCTATAGATCTAACTATCTTTTCCAAGAACAAGGAAGATCACTTCAATAATCTAGAGAAGATATTTCAGAAATATCAGCAATTTAGAATCTATCTTAACCCTAGGAAGTGCATGTTTGGAGTGGTTTCCAAGGATGGTATTAATATAGACTAGAGATAATTGAAGTAATAATGGGGATTTCACTTCCTTAATGCAAAAAAGATCTATAATCTTTCCTAGGAAAGATTAATTTTGTGAGAAAGTTTATAGCTGACTTTGCAAGTATTGGCTAGCCGATTAGTTTCATGTTAAGAAAGGGTCAATAGTTCAAGAGGACAAATGATGGATGCTAGGATATTGAGCTCATCAAGTAGTTAATTGCCACCACCCTAATGCTAATAAACCTTGACTTCTTCAAAGACTTCATAATGTATATCTACGTAGGAAAGGCTAGTATTGCTATAGTGCTCACTCAAAAAACTAGGAAGGGAAATACTGAGGAGCACTCTATTACCTTCTTTAGTTAGAATTTAAAAGAACAAAGGAGAGATAGACCTTTATTGAAAGACATACCTATGTCCTCATGAAAGTGTTGGTGCTCGAAGTTGCCCCTTAAATCCCTAAAGTTGATCAGTTCTTGAGTGCTAGGGGTGTCAAACTCAAGACAAAGAATGCAAACTTATGTTTAGGAAGAGGTAACTAAGGCCAACATTCACAAGTTGGGTAATACCTTCTTTTGGATCTAATAAACTAAGGGTGGTTTCCCTAAGGTGTATGAGAAAAAGAACTGACAATAATATGGAACTAAACCCTAAGTCAAACCATACCGAGTGCACAGGGAACTCTAATTTTATGTCACTAAGTAGCATGTATGTTGCTTTGAGGAAAATAGGGTTATTACACCTTTATATAGTAGATAAGAAACCATGTAGAGTTTAAAAGATTTCTTACAAAGCCCCTAATGTAGTAGCACATCTAGACATGGATGCAGGTAAAACAAACACACAGAAAAGATAAAACTTTTTATGGTTTTTTGTTGTGATTGAGTGTGTTGAAGGAAAAGGGAGGTTGAACATGAAGCAGATCGATGCCTATTCCAACTAGGGCAGCAGAGTCTAGATAAACAGTCAAAGTGGACATCACTGGTAATAAAGTTTTGCTACCTAAGCAAGGTAACAACAACTATAGTTGATAATTTGATGCATAAGCAAGGCTCTACACAGCAAATGAACAACTTGAAGATTGCATAAGCTAATTCACAAGAATTATTTAATAATCCATGAACATTTCATAAATTTCACGCATTGATATGAAAGGGTACCTCACAAAAGCATTTGCAAAGGTTTTTTACAACATACAAAAGTTAACCAATCATGGGCAATGTTCGAATAAGCAAATGTGATTAGGGTATGTTTCCAAAATACCAAAAATCCACAAAACATTCATGGAAACACCTGGAATGAGGTTCAAAATGCAACTTCAATTCATTATTTGGATATTACACTATCCATTCCTTTCCTTTGAAAGAGAATCTTGAATATTTACAATACATATGCTCTAAACTGTTAACTAGAATGAACCCAGGTGGTTTCACACAAAATTTACAATTTTTCAACTCTGCTCCGCAACCAAAAGTTTTTTCCTCCCCTTTTGCAAATGAATGCCCAATCACTTATATACTCTATTCCAAACTAGAAGACGTTTATTTGCTTCCTACTCAACCTCTCTTTTCCTTCAACACACTCAATCACAAAAAACAACCATAAAAGCTTTACCTTTTATGTGTGCTTGCTTTACTTGCATCCATGCCTAGATGTGTTACTGCATTAGAGGCTTTGTAAGCAATCTTTTAAACTCTACATGGTTGCATATCTACTATATGAAGGTGTAATAATCTTGTTTTCCTCAAACCGGCATACAAGTTGTTTAGTGATATAAAATTGGAGTTCCCTATGCACTGCATATGGTTTTACTCGAGGTCTAGTTCTATAGTATTGTCAGTTCATTTTCTCATACACCTTAGGGAATACCCCTTGGTTTAGCAGAGCCAAAAGAAGAAAAAGGTATTACCAACCTTATGAATGTTGGCCTTAGTTTCCTCTTCCTGAACATAAGTTTGGATTCTTTGTCTTGAGTTTGACATCCCTAGCACTCAAGAACTGGTCACCTTTAGGGATTTGAGGGATCTCAACTTCGAGCACCAACAAAACTGGTGCCGCTGCCAAGGATTGGAATTTTGGGGAAATGGGAGGAAAAGGAAAAGGGACAAAGGGAAAGGGGGTCTAGGCTAGGAAAAAGTTTTGGTCTAAGATGGGAGAAAAGAAAATGAAGTGAGAATGGGAAGTTAAAGTTTTAG
The DNA here is from genome assembly GCA_027924645.1 of Cunninghamia lanceolata. Classification (NCBI taxonomy): domain Eukaryota; kingdom Viridiplantae; phylum Streptophyta; class Pinopsida; order Cupressales; family Cupressaceae; genus Cunninghamia; species Cunninghamia lanceolata. The sequence goes on along the minus strand of BSBN01001465.1, from coordinate 2,800,367 downwards.
AGAAACGGGGAACCGAGGAACCCAACGCAAGGTGCAAATGTTCCATCGAAACCTGAAATCTTGAAGGGAAAATGAAAGAAAACACAAAGGGATGCAAGAGTGTGGGGTTTTAGGGAATCAAGGGAAATTGAAACTTTGGAACAAAGTTGCAAGGTTTTGAGAAAACCCAAAAACCTATAAAGGAATGAAATCAACAAACAGAAGCCCAACACATAGAAATTTTTCACAGATCAATGGAGGCCATGTTGACGTCATTAGAATCGATCTTGAAGCCAAAAGAGCTCACCACTAGTGATCAGGATTCAAGAGGAACCACAGCCATGATAAACATGGGACAAAAAGGGTCAAGTCGAGAAAATGTTCCAGCTCAGACCTTCGCCAGTTCTTGCATAATCAGAAAACCCACAGAGGCCAAAAATGGCTAAGGAAATGGAAAAATTGGAATTTTTTTTGGGATTTTTAGCATTACCAAGACTCGACTAAGGCATGAGGAGGGACCAAAATGATAATGGGGCACAAGACTTATGATTTTTTACAAATTTATGAGGTAGGTGCCAACAAAAAAACATTGAATAAATTTAGGCCTATACTATCAACAAACAAGGTGAAAACAATGGTGATACATTCAAGAATCAAATAATTTATTCTAGGAAGAGACATATATGAAAAAATGGCTAACTAGATTACAAGGATCCTAGAATATGACGTAGATGTAAGGCCCACAAAGTTGATCAAAGGAAAAGCACTATGCCAACACTTGGTAGAAGATGTCATGAATCCTAAGGACTTGTAGGAAGAAGAACAATACAAGGTAAAAGAATGTTATGTAATATTTGAAGAGCAATTCCAATCTGGTTGGATTAAAGATATGATCTATTAACTAGAAATAAGGCAATACCCCAAGGAATTGAGCCCCAGACATAGAAGAGCATACAGGCTTCAGGTTATTGTATGCAAACTAATTAAAGGTGTCATGTTTTGACAAAAAAATTATGGAGTGTCACTTAGATGTATAGAGAACTTGACAAGGGATTGCTATCTTGGAAGAGTTCTATCATGGGAAATCAACCAATCACTATTCTACCCAAACCACTAACATTAAAATCATGTCGACAAGCTACTATTGGCCACAACTATTCATGGACACACATAGGTGGGTGTGTGACTACTAGAATTGTTATTTATACACTAGAAATAAAAAGAAGGTGTCCCTTTCCCACAAGCCCATATCTACAAATCAACCATTTTCTATGTAGGGCCTTAATTTCATTGAAGCAATCAATTAGAATAATAGATTATTTCACAAGATGGACTGAAGCCAAAGTACTAATGAATGTAAAAGAGGTTGTAGTTATTGATTTCCTTTAGGATATATTTCTAAGGTTCAGTACTCTTGATACCATTATCACTGACAATGCCAACACATTCATGGGGACCATGCTCACATAGTTTTCTCATCAGCATATGATATACCTCAAAGCATCCTTGAATTACTACCCATAAGGAAATGGGTTGGTAGAATCCATGAATAAGAACCAATGAGAATAATCACCAAAATAGGGCTAGAATTCAAGTGGTAGTGGCATATACACTTGAGATAAGATCTATGAGTTGATCTAATAACTCCCAAGTGAGCAACAAGGATGTATCCTAATAGTCTAGTCTACATAAAGGAGGCCCAACTACCAATCTCCATAGAGTTTCCATTGTTGAGCATGATCCATCAATTAGAAATTGATGACAATGGATCCCTAATAAACATAATGGTCAAACTACTCCAACTTGAAGAGCAAGGAACCATTACACAAGAACAAATTACCAAACACTAAGGCATAATGAATAAGTGGTTCGACAAGTGGGCCACAATGCAAAATTTTAGGGAAGGAGACTTTATGCTCAAGTGGGATGAGAATAAAGAAAAGCTTGGACATCATGATAAAGTGGAATCCCTATAGAGTGGGCCATATATCATTACTGGTTGCAAGCAGACCAACATGTTCAAGCTCTCAATTCTTAGAAAAACCATATTGCCAATCTTGGTCAACAAGATTCATCTCAATTCATACCAGTAAATGTATTCTTCCTTTTGTAAAATATTCCCTGTATCATATGATTTCCCATTATATATTTTCTTTTCCTAGCATATTTTTTCTTCTAAAATTTTGTCCCTATACATAGATCTTCCCACATCCCTTTTGTCCTTCAAACTATTATGATCATGAGCTAGCAATGAAAATCCTTATGTCACCTCTCCTCTTTGTACAAATCCTCATGTGAAGGTCTGAACAAATACAAAACTTTATTTCCAACAATGGATGAGTCTAAAACTCAACCTCTTACTAGAGAAAGAGTGTGAACCATTAATCTCACCATGACGACTTTGATCTAATGGTATTTCTAACTCAATAAAATACATTTTTCAAGTTGTGCATAAAGCCCCACCAACCATCCATTTTTTGAGATCTTTTAATCACAATTGTCCATCCAAAAATAACTACCTTTTTATTGCGAAGAGAGATATGACTTAGTGTAATCCATTGATCCATCCACGCTATATTGATATAACAGCTCTTGCTAGTTTCTAAAATTGCACCCACACAACAAAGCCAAAATCTTTGCACATCGTCAAATCAAGCTATCCCATCAAATCTCAACTATCCATTACAAAAGAGGGAAACTTATAGTCATATTTCAAAAGGTCACATCAAATTGGTACATGATGACATCACATAGTTGGGTATTCAGTGACTCTTTTTCTATGCCAACTATCTTCCATGTCATCAACTCTAGCCGATAGTAGGGCGACATTTTGAAATTTAAGAAATTGACACAATCCAACTACTTTCATGGTGTAATTAATGACCACTCATGTCATCACAGCTAGGTAATTCAATTTCAAAAGCGCTATAAATGGGGGTGCTATGGATAGTTAAACTATTTGGCATCCTATATATTTGAATACACCAAGGGCTCTTATGAACCAATGTTCACCAAAAAAGAGCCAATATGTTCTAGCTTAAAGACTAAGCAATTGATAGTGAGCCCAAAATTGCAATTCCAAGTAGTAGTTTAAAGTAGATCCCATCATGAATGGAAGTAAATGAAAGAATGAAGTTGATGCAATGGTTAAGAAAGTAGAGAAGAAAAAGTAGGAGAAGATCACCATCTTGGATTTTCCTTCAAAGAAGGGTAAGTTCCTCCCTGAGCTTGACTTACCTGTAGCATCACAAATTGTATACCCTTGCAATTTCACACTATGTTTGGTGAGCATTTTGGAGCTTGCATCTCTTTGTACATTTTAGGCTCATGTTTGCTTCATTTTAGCCTCTTTTTCTTAATGTTATCAAATTTTGTTCTAATGCTTTGTGATTTTCTTAGTCCAAAGACACTTCATAAGATTCTAAGGTAGATCCACTTGGATGCTAGTGCTTAGCGCAGATGTCCGTGCATCGTGTTGGCACCTCACGAATGTGAAACAATTAGTGAACTATTTCTAGAATACATTGAGTATCTCTTGGGGCGTAAGAGATTCTTGTAATGCTTTTTTGGCCTCAAACAACTCTTTCCTCTTTGAATGTCGACTCATCTTTCTCTGTCAATCTCTCATAATCTAATTTTTGTAAAACTTGAACTCTCTCTCTCATTCTCTTCTACAACTTTTAGAAAAATCTTATGAACACTCTTTGGCATTCGTCTCTATAGCAACTATTGAGGATTCTTATAATCTCTTGAATTGCAGAGTCATCTTTGCTAGCTCTTGGAGATCTTTTCTTACAACTTGATCATTTAAGGAATCTCTCTTTTGTTGGGGTTTTGAAGTTGTTTGTGACCAGATTTAATCCCTCAAGGAGTTGTAGCCTCCTTTGTCGGGTAAGTTGGTAATATTATTTACATTGGTAAATATTGTTTTGCATTCATTTATACATGTTTTAGTTTATTTACTTTGTAATCTTTTAGGGTGTAGACCATCATTCATTCTCCTTTGTGCATGCTCTAGGGTATTCTTCCTCATAGACTAGGGAATTTGCTGCTAGCTTTTATTTCATTGTCACTAGTGCTTGGTTCTTAGTCACACTTAATGAATAGGTGCACGCACTTCTTTTCATATTCCATATCTTTATCCTTGTTGCTCGTGGAGGTAAAAAAAACAATGCAGGGGCTTGACTTAGGCAAGCTTCTTAGCATCCCAACCATTTTCTCTATTTTAGCAGCAGGTTCTTTAAGGAGCAACATTCAAACGCACGTGTCACAAATGCATGTTCGTTAACTCAACATAATCAATACCAAAACACATCCAATAATCACATAATAATTTTTTTTAAAAAATGCACAATCAAAATCATTACATAATGATAAAATTAATTAAAAAAATATTCTAATTCCACAATCATATACAATAATGAATAATTTTGCATTCATAGAGTACTTATTACAAGATTGCATCTTCATCCTGGTGTCATTTACAATTTTACAGATAATAATAATACATAACCATATGATATACAAATGATATTTCTGAATAACCAAGTCTTCGGCAATCTTCAACTGCAAGAGGGAGAACATCACCCGAGTACTTTTCCTCCAACCATAGACCAGCAGTCCCCGCACACCTTCCACCAGGAAGTGGCCCTACCCTTCACGAGAGTAGTGGATTAGGGGAATCAACAAGATCCATTATGCTATCTAAGAACTAGTGTTGTGTCTACATTATAAACAATCATTCATACGACTCTACAATCCTTCTCGCTAAGTATGACACAATCCGACTGATTTGCAAATAAAAAAACATTGGGGTGATCCCACAATAGTGGGTTACAATTGCATTGAGGAAGGAAAATTGCCTGGCCTAAAAAAAAAACAAATGAACAGGTTCGTTCGAACACCCTCATTCAAACAAACCCCATGTAAGCTCAATACAAGGGGGGTTCGATTGAACAAGGTTCAATCAAACCCCCCTGTATTGATTTTTAACCACAGGGTTTGATCGAACCCCCTTGGATGTATTTTTAAACTTTTTTTATAGGGTTCAAATGAATGATGGTTTAAACGAACCCCCATTCGTTCTAATGGGTCATGGGGGGTTCATTCGAACCCCCATTCATTCAAACCCCCTTATTTTGCCCTTGCCCCTCTGCCACTGCAATTTTATGTAGATTTTTGGGTTTCGAGCTCAAGCTAAGGATCAAAATGGAACCAACTTGACAAACCCATCTAGAGGATTATAGTCCTCGAAATGAGCTTTCTATCAAGTATAAATTTAATATATTGTGGTTTTATTATATTTTTTTAAGTTTAATTAAACATAGGGTTTTCACCGAAAATCAAGCTCTCTATTCTGCACATGTAAAAAAATAGTATATTACCAAAAAAAATTATGAAAAATATCTATCCTCTTGGTATTCATGTCCTTGATCCAACAAAAAAACAAATTGAATTCCGATACATACAAAAAAAGTTATGTTTTACACAGTACACCTACGTCTAAATTGTAATTGGTTTGACTTCAAAAGTTAATTAAAATAAAAATATTCAATAAAACATTATGAAACCAAATGCATCCTCTAGATATCGTAGTTAAAAATCTAAATTCGAAAAAAATAAAATTTTATCCTTTATAGAATAAAAAGTTATGTTTTACACAGTACACTTCACTCTTTAAAAATGGTGTTTACTGTTAGAAACTAGTTATTGAAGGAGATGGAAAAAGAAATATAATTTGATTTCAAAAAATTTGAAAAAAAAATATTTAGAATCTACAGATAAAATGCGACAAATCATTAGTTTACATCATCTTCAAATTCCTCACGGTTTAGCAACTATAGGTGTCGGAAAGTGAAGATTTTTTTTCAAAATGTTCATTTCAATGTCAACTTTGGCCAAAAAGTGTAGCCCACTATTGTGGGATCACCCATTGTGAACTGACAAATGCAAGCAATGATTTTGCATTACTTCGGCCAAATTTTTTATGATTCAATATATACATTCCATAACGGAGATGCAGGTCATAAGTTCACCAACCTATATCTCAAACTGGTTTTCAACATTCATTTTAACACATAAGACATATTTTCAAGTATAATATTCAAATACAAAATAGATAACATCTAACATTAGTTTATCTATCCTAAACTTGGCTAAGTGTCTTAGAGAAATAGTTCCAACTATAATCTCAATTAGTCAAGTATAACGTAGAAATCTAGTTGTTTCAAACATATAATAATGATACCATTGTTGCATTCTTGCATTCTCAGCACTCTTTCACTCTGATAGTCCTATCATGGTGTTTTTAACTTTAGAGATTTCAAAGTCCTTGATTTAGGAAACTTCTTCCTTATAATATCATAGATCTAAAAATTATTTTTCACATAAACAAGATAATCATTAAAGTTGTTTAAACCTCTAATAATAGTGAATCACGGTGATAATACTTCTTTGCAGTCCTCATTTCTAAGTTAATCAAACTTAGGCAAGTATTATCTACCATACTACTTAGTAAGAAGTAAACATGTTTCACAATGTCCTTGTTTCCAATGGAACTATTTAGTTCCCAACTTCATTATATGAAAATATATAATTTCATAAACAATCAAGCACATAAAATAGTTCGGTCTTATTTTATTTCATGACTTGATAGTTGTTCATGAGTCAATGACATTATAATTCAAATAATATATACAACATCTCAAGCTAAAAATACTTAGTCACAATTTCAACTGTAAAGATATATTTCAATTTAGATAGGAATCAAGAATTCCTTTTTTCTGCCTCCTGAGCACTTCTGAATTTAATCCTTATAAAATTCTATTCCAAGAGGAATTACAATATATTTATATATGTATACATGGATTTAACCTTTATACATATATAAATATACCGATGTAAATTACAAATAAAACAATAATGTCAAAGAATACAAGGTCTTACATTCTCGACAAAGTCTATCAATCAATTCCTGATTCTAAACAATGTAACAAAGAGTAACCTCGGGTTTAATACCCTAATGTAAGATGACAAAGATTGATAACTATAATAAAATAAGTGAGAGCTATAGTTTCCTTTCATATCCTAAATATATCAGCAAGAATGATCTACTCAAGGAAAATCTAGTGTCTTCGTTGATACTCTTCTATAATATAATCAATAAGATCAATGTTAGCACAATCACAGGAATTTAATTCAATAAGGACTGTGATATCTATGACTATCCTCTATTTACATTAGTAAGACGATAAGGATCATAAAATAATCAACCTTGAAAAAATAATGCCTAGTACTTGAATATTACCATAATCTGTTTTCCAAAACTTTGACATGATATAGATATGCAAAAAACTTGCCCAAAGATATGTACTATCTGAAGCCCTCAATATCAACCTCTATTTTTTTCTTTAGAAATCGAAGAGAAGACACCTAATCTATTTATTTTAGCCTTGTGATGCTTTCAACATTTGCATCTATGTTAAAAAATACTCTCAATCTTCACATACATTTGGTTCTCAATATATATAAGGGTTTTTGTTGAACAAAGACATCAACTGCCAAGTGGACTCAAACTACAGAATATTAAATTATTCCTTGTTGTTCCTTTAACACATTCCTGAATGGGATTCCAAATGATGTAACAATCAAACAACTAAAATAATAAAACCATTCACTAATCATATTGGGCACAATCCTGAAAGGAATTTTTGAATGATTAATACAGAATAACTATAATAAACAAGTCATCCACTATTCATATTGAACACAATCACGAATGGGATTTTTGAATGATTAAAATAGAATAACTATACAGACCAGTTAGGGTTGAATACAAACCAATGGTAAACTTACTCTGACCTTTAGGGTCTATCTTAGTAACTAGAAGCTCAGTATATAAACTTAACCGAGTTAAACAAAATCATACATTAATCTATGGAAAACCCAATTTATGAGTGAGAGCAGAGACTAACTCTTCTCTGTAAAAATCTGTTTATTTCCTTTCATAAGTAAAATAACCTCTTTTGAAAATATAACATATAATGCAAAAGAAGACTCATGAAGATTTAAATACAAAGATCATAAATATGAAAAACTGAAACATACCGATGTTTCTAGAAAAACCCCTCTTCCAAAGTTGCAGAATTCTACTTCTTTTCTGTCGACGTCCTCCTTCCAAGTTCACCTCTTTTCCCTTATTTCACCACTCATTCTTTTCCTTGATTCCTTCCTGAGCTCTCTCAACTAAACTCTAAATTCCCCATGAAATTGTTTTCCATTGCGCCCGTCACTTCTTTAAACTAAAGTCATGAGTTTTTTTTAATGAAACGATGGAGTATAACTCTATCAAGGTTTTAGTACTTCTCACAGTTAATGCATTAAATGCATACATACTGATCATTAACTCCACTTGGTGGAGCTTAATTCGAGCTCAACAAAATAAAATTCAAATATTTTAAATATAAAGATACAAATATATATATATATATATATATATATATATATATATATATATATATATATATATATTCACAGACTTAAATAAAACTAAATTTTGATTTAACAATAAAATGAACTTCTTCAAATAAACTTTTGAATCACTTGCATAAAGAATAATAACGTAAACCTTAAATGATTCAGTAACCAAATATAAGAAAAATAATGCAGCAAAAGACAATGTCAACCAAATCGACAAAGAGTCGATCAAGATAAGGAGTCAACATTGAATTCATTTTGCCAGCTCGATAGAACAAAAACAAACACCTTGTCAAACCAGTCACATTGTTACAAAGCAAAGAAAACTATCATTGCGACATAAGAAAATTATTCAAACACATACAAAATGACACAATACTTGTGTGTGTGTGTGTGTGTTCCTATAGGCATATTGTCTCTTCCATTCACCATAATCCACTTCTCTCTCCGGTGATACTCTCCCTCTTTACCCTGAAGGGATAGAATTATTTTCCTGCATCCACCTCATTTAAAATCATAGTAGTTAGTCCATTAACCACAATAGTATAACATGAAATAATTATTTCTACAACAATAATTAATAAGATAAACCATTATCTTCATTAGAAATCATGTTCATTTCTACATAGTATGAATAAAACAAATTCATCTGATCATATATAATCTCTAATCATAACTTAATAATCATAGTTCAAAAATGCACATCAAAGAATTTAACTGATAATTAGTCAAAATAACATGATTAAAATTATGCAAAATTTGGGGTGTGACAGCACGAAGGTTTTGTTAGTGTTTCTCCCTATTACTTTACCAATATTTCATTTTGTTACATTCTAGCAAATACATTTCACATTATTTTCTTTATCTATGTCACCTGGATATCACTAGGTTGTTTTCTTGCCTATACTTGTGTTGTGTAGGTCCTAAAGAATCATAATATTTAAACTCTTTTTATTTTTTTGGATTTCAAGACACCAGTGCTTAGTGTAGATGTCCCTGTGGCATGTTATGGTCCAAGTTCCTCTATCCTCCTTTTCATTTTTGTATCTAGTTTTCTCAAATTTTATCTGTAGCATTGTATTATCAACATTCTATTAGTTTTCCTTTATTCCTTTAAATATTTAGTGTAATTCATTTCATTTATGTTAGTACAAAAAGTGTTTCTATAGACACAAGTTTATTTGAAACATTAGATAACAAAAACTAGGCAAAACCTGAGTGTAACGATAGTGAAAAATGCCCTTGATTGACACGTTTGATTGAGGAGTAGTTTTTCCTTTGATACATTTTGGTGAACCCACCACTCTTACACTTTTAAATATATTCTTAAACACGCCTTATTTCATTACATTGTACTGTGTGTTGTAAAGCTATAAAATTGGTTTATGAGCTTTACAACCCAGTCTTCTAATTCACAATATATTGTTCAGCGAAGTTTACGTCATCTCTATATGGCTCAATCTGGTGCCCTTAAAACTCCAATTCATTCATCTCTAGATTTTGTAAACCTCTCTTCTGAACAAGATATTACAAATATTACTTCTCCTTCTTCTTCCAAAATTATTCCAATGACTTATTTCCATGATGCAGAAGTAGCTTCCAATCATGAGGAAGCCCTTGGTTATGTCCCACTAGAGAAAATTCATGAGTTAGATCACCATTTGGCCGATTTCCAAGATTTTCTATGTCACGAGGAATTACCTAGTTCTTATGTCCCTTTATTCGATGCTCTTCACATTATGTTAACTATCCATCGTAAAGGTCTTGAATTCCTACATGGCATCACCCATATAGTGCACAGTGACACACCACCATTGGAAAATTATATTGCAGAACCTCAAGACTCTCACTCAAACATAATAGGTAGTCATCTTTTTATTCCTCTGCCTACTTCATGGATTCATATTTTTACATCTTCACAAATGGCTACCAGTGCTCCATAGCATGGTAGTGCAGATACTAGTTTTTCTGGAGGTACAATGAACCCCATAAATCAATATGGGTTTGCTCCACCCTTGAGGCCCTTACAGTTTACTTTTCCTACTAGTTCCCTCAGAGTCTCCCATCCACTCTCACTTCCCCTTACTCCTGCTTCTATTTTTGTGCCCACACACACCACTGATCTGTTATTAATCAACTTCTGCAAAATGTTGGTTCCCTTCAACAACAACTTGCTTTACTTTCCACTTCATCCCCACAACCACTTGTCCCTACTTCCGCATCTCCTAAAAATAATTTGGTGCAACTATCACCTTTTCATCCTCTCAACACCCGCAAGCTAATTCTACCTTCTTATGACCCGAAGGCCTTCTTTCAATTCCATAGAATCCTTGGACATGATACTAAATGATGCATGCATCTAAAGTACATTGTGCAAGACCTCATTGACCAAAATGTCATCCAGGTCTCTGGTGCGAATGATAGAGGAAACAAATTAGCTGCCCTGTCAAACCAACATTTGTAGATCTACACCAATCCTATGTCACTTCACTCCTCTAATTTTGTTGACCTTGCTTCTTCCCCTATGGTGCTAGGTTCAACTTCTAACATTCCCTTCTTCTTCTTAAGCTAAGATGGTGGGCATGGTGGATGGTCACTCTCACCCTGCTCGAGAGCGTCCCATTCCTAAGCCCACCATTTCATTCTCTCCTTCCAAATCTCCTGCAAATAGATATGAGGGTCCTCTCTACATTACCATCGAGGTTAATGGGAAACCTGTCAAAGGTGTCCTGATTGACCCTGACTACTTGGTAAATGTTCTGACAAAGGATTTTCTATATATTCATGAATTGTACAATGATGTATATGAGAAACCAACTGTCTTTATATGATGTCATGATGGGATGTCCCACCCTACTCTAGGTTCGATAACCCTAGGTGTCTAGGTGGGACCCAAAAACTTGGACATTCCCTTCTCCATTATTTACACCTTAGATCGTTTTCATTTGAGGTTGGTAGTTCTTAAGAGTGGTCCCCTTGGTAGTTCACTGGTGCCTAAAGTTTCCCCATGATGGAATTATGCATATGATCTGCCACAACAAATTTACACCTCTCGCCATGTGTGGAAACTTTTCCTTGGACCACTTCTGGCAAGCCCCAATTGAGTCGCTTCATCCACGCAATGACTTCTTATTTATTTCATACCAGAAGGTCAAGGCCACTCAGATAGCATAGTTTTCTACTAGTCCTTCCTCCTCATCTTCTACAGTTGCATCCCCTTTGGTGTCTGTGTCTTTGAAGGTTTCTCATGTTCCTTCCACTTCCCCCTTAGCAGTTCAAGGAAAGCAACCCATATAGAGTACACCTCCCCAATCCCACGCTCCTGGCTTGTATTTTATGGTTCCACCTCTGGCTTCCTATTCGAGGCCTCAAGGTCCACCTGTGGTACAACCTCATGTGCTGCACATTTCTGGGACCTCTCAGGTTACTTTTGTTCCTTCTGTCTCCTTAGCAATATGAGGAAAGCAACCAATGTTGAGTACTCCTCCCCTTCCTCCTATGGTTCCTTGACCTTTAGTGGTTGCTCTTGTTCCTTCTGCCCCTTTGGTGGCACAAGGAAAGCAACCCATGTTATGAGATCCTTCCCCTTACCCCATGGTTTCCCAACCTTTTCTAGTTCTATATGTTCATCCTCCAATCCTTGAGGAAGGGGATGAAATGAAACCCATGTTGGAAGACCCCTCAGCTTCGTTAGTTAAGGCTTTTTCTCACACTAGGAGAAATTAACTTACAAGAGATCGCAAGTGTCATCGCCATGTTGTGGCCTGAGTATGTGTTGCTGATGAGAAACCTTCCTCTGTGCATCCTTCTTGTTGGCAAGATAAATGGGGCTAGTACAGTCTGGAGATCTGTACCCCAATACTTCTTGAGTAGTCTATTTATACCCTGGAGGACACAGTAATAGAACTAAGCATATATGGTAGGAATCAATAAATCACACATGACATACAATACCATATTAACAAAAGAAAATACTCATACATCCATAGTACACATAATTCCCTTGTAACTTCTTTTATATATATATATATATATATATATATATATATTCTATCTATTGTAGTAGATAAAAAAGGGCAGGTCTAGCCTCTGCTCTGGTATTATCTTATATTACATTATGATATATTATATTCTCTCTTACTTTCCTATCTATTACATATGGTGTATATATACATGTGTTTCTTTGAAGTGACATGACCCTTACTAGCACCTCATGTCTCCACCCGGTATCGTGGTCCTCTTTTGATACTTTGCAGTATGCTCTGTTCCTGCCCTTGACCTGCTAACATCATCCCCCCTTTAAAATCATGTCTTGTCCTTAAGACATGTAGCTCAATTGGGAAGTATATTCTGATATTCTATCTTAAGTCTGGCCAATGTGGCGGCCCAATGTGCCTATGCCTGAAGGAGTGTGCCTATCTAGGCTTGGATTTGTGCCAATGTGAGCTTTGCCTCTTGGAGAGTGGTTGGGATGGTGATGTTGTTAGTTATCTTCTTTTCTTCTTTTGAAATCAACTGGAGGAATCTTAATTCATTATCTACCATCTCCCTTAACTATTGTACTTGTTCCTTGATCAGCTCTCTTTAGGTGTGGAGTTGTTGTAGCTGGATGTGGAGGTGCCCGATGTTGTCCCTTATTGCTCTGATCGGGTCCTGTAGAGGGTCATAGCTTATTTGTGTTATCTGATCCTCTGTCTGTGTGATCTAGTTTCATAGACTTTTTGTTGTATTAGGCCACTATAAGCAAAAATGGTATATCATTCTGTCAACCTTGATGTTATCTTCAATTTGTCTGATTTGAAGCTCCAGTTGTGTTTGTACGGTAGCACATCTCTTAATGAACTATTGAGTGTTCTGCTTTGTTAGTTCAACCTGGGCCTCTTTCCTTATTTTATCTATTTGGGATGTGATGTCTGTTTGTAAACTAGTCACCAATTATTGTAGTTGTTGTAGTAAAGGGAGGGACCGATCCCTAGCAAAATGAGGAATAGCCTTCTGGAGCGTCCCAATGGCCTCCTACAACTATTCTATTTGTTGTACATGTTCTTGAAGGAGCTCTTCTCTAGTAGTGGTGTGAAAAATGTCCCCTAATTGTAGCTTTTGAATGGCCATTATGCAAGACAGATTCACCTGGGAGTCCACCAATGGTACTTAGATCAATTTGGGGAATGGTATCGATTGGATTTGTTGTTGTTGATCCAGGAAGTTCTTGATGGTAGAGATAGTATCCGAGTGGGTGGGCACTTCTCCTGATTCATCATTCTTCCCTTCTATATCCTCTCCAAAACCCCTTGTATTCTCTTCCAATTTTTATGTCTGCTCTTTTTCAGTTTTTGGGAGGTCAATATTGTCTGGATTGGACACTGTTTCTTGCTCTGGACCTTTGGTCATCTCCTCATAGAGCTTTCGAGTGGTCTCTTCAGTCTCCTTCTGGTGAGCTTCTATGTCCTCCAGATCATCTATCATAAGTCTATCCACTTGATGTTTCGTTCGAAGCTCTTGCACATGTGCTTGCACCACGGCTTGTTTATGCTCCTCTGTGATATTGGAGCTTAAGGCTGATATGGCTTGCTCCTTTATTTCTTCATCCTGGGCCAAGGATTTATCTCTTTTTGCCCTTATTATTGTTGCAATCTCCTCTGAAAATTATTTCATTGCTTCTTTTAGGCCTTTATTCAGGTAGTTTACATACTGGGCCAAGCTTTGAATTATTTTATCTGTATTCCCCTCATCATACTCATTATATCTTTGTAGGATTTGTGGTAACATCCCATGGTCAAAAATTGCATTGAATGTTTTGAGCACATCTATTGGTTCACGTGAGGGTACTGGGGATTGTTGTTCTAGGGTTTTCTCCTGTGGGCTTTCCTTTTGTTGCTCTGGTTTGAGTGGAGGGGTACCTAGAGTCTTCTGCATTCATTTATTTTTCTGTGGGGGTTGTTGGACCTTTTCCTCTCCTTCTGAGATCTCTTCGATCTCTACTTCCTTTGTCTACCCTTTTGGCCATTGCACCTTCTATTTTTGCCTTGGCTGGCGGGTTCTTTTTGGGGCTTGTGGTGGTTTCCCCGATTGAGAGGTTGTCGATGCTGATGTTGCAAGTCCTTCTGAGGTTCCTGTTGTGGCAAACTGTGACCTCGTAGCCCTTGTGTTAGAAGGTTTAGATTATGTCAGAGTGGCCATTGTTGGTTTCATTCCCTCTTCCAATTTGGCCCCTTGCTTCTGGGCTTTATTTTTCTTCTTCTCCATGTCCTCCTGAATCTCTTGTTCCATCTTCTGGTCCATCACTTCCTGGTAGGTCCCAAACCTTTCTGCTTTTGGATCCTTTGGCTTCCAAAGTAAGGTTACCGCATATGCATCTATTTCTTGACAAGTGACTTCATTTGGTAGTATCGAAACCCATACTGTGTGGGGTTCAACCGCCTCCATATATGTGAAATATTTGTCTACTAGGAATGTTATGGTTTTTTCATATTTATGTGTTGATAAATAGGGGACCCTGTCCCTTGCTTGCATTTGTTCTTGGAAGTTTTTGAAAAAACCCCAATATGTCGCTTGTCGAGCATTGAAATTCACATACTAATGAGTGGTATTTGATTTGAGTTGCTATAGTCTGGTGGAGGTGCTAGACTTTACCCTTGAAGTTGGGTAGTTCATTCAAGAAATAAAACATTGAACAAATGAGTAATGTCCCATATCAGAAGTGGTACTTGGAAGTCTTGATCTTGTGCAGGTTCTCCAACAGTTTTTCCTGCATCATCTCACACATATGAAAATATTTTCCCTCAACCACCGTTTGGTATGCTATGTGGATGGTGGTGGCGGTGGCGGAGTCCTCCTGATTGGCATAATAAATTTTGCATGCTATGCCCATTGTGGCATACTAGACTCTAGGGTTGGTAATTGTTTTGAGACTTAGGCTCCTACCGTTAAACTAGCCCTAGTTAATTTCTCCACCTTGCTATTTTTTATGACCTTTTTGGCCGAAATCCCTCCTACCATTCTCAACTTGGTGACAGCGTGGATGGCTTCCTTTGTGATTCTATGTGGCTTGTCTAGGTACATAAAATCATCATGTACATGACTTAGAACAATTCAAACCCACTCTTCTTCATTGCAAAAGTTTAGGTAATCCTTCCATACATACAGACTCTTCCGGCCAATCCCTATGTACTCTGGCTTATAGGTTTTGTCATCATTCTCTAGTAATTGGTGGTGGAAGTTTTCTAATTTGGTGTGATTGATTTCTACAATGGGCTCGTGGATGTATTTCCTAACATCCTCAAGGTAGACCATGTTGTGTGGTATTGATGAGAATTCCCCCTCTTTTTCAGTGACCATTGCTTTGAATGGAATCCATTTGAATGATGGTCTGGGTTTCTTCGAGATGTGAATGATTGTGGGAGCGGCCATTTTGGTGCAGGGAGGATGCTACAAAGGGCTTTTTACTTGAAGGATTTCTCACTTTCTCAGCGAATACTTAGCAGCTCGCAATCGCTTTTGTGAGGAATGGAGTGGAGGCTTAGGTTTTTATAGAATTTTAGGTAGTGGGGTGTGAGCTGTAGCACCTTGGGGTGGTAGCTAGGTATTTAATGCTTTGTACGGTTCATAGATTTTCTGAGTCATTCAGAGATTTTTTAGTGGCAAATCTTCACCAATTGACGAATAGTTCATATCTGTGAATTGGGAATTGGCAAATACATTCCCACCGACGGGGGCCAATTTACCCCTTTTTTTGGATTTTTAGTCCAATGCGTTTCAATTCGCCACCCTATTAGTTTTTGAGTCATTTATAGTTAGTATTTTCGCCACGGTATTCTACGCGGTTCTAATGGTGCTTTGCCTGGAATTTTAGAGGCATGTTTTAATTCACCCACATATTCGCCAATACCATTAAATGGTTGACATGCATGAGGACCAATTTCGCCAATATCATTAAACCGTGGACATGCACGAGGACCAATTTTGCCAGTATCATTAAATGGTTCACATGTATGAGGACCAATTTTGCCAATACCATTATAACTCCATGCTAATCTGAGGGCCATATTCACCTACAAAATTACAACATATGTGTTTGATCAAGGTCCATTTTGCTTAACATTTATAAGTGTCCTATTAATAGTACATGAGATTTGCCAAATTATTATACTACCATTTGAAAATCCCACAGTATTCACCAAATATGCATTGATATAAATGCATTTGAAACTCTAATTAATCCTTTACATATTTTGTTCAACTCTGGCTCTTGAATCCTCGATTCATTTTAGATCATAAAGAAGTTACAGCTATAGGCATTGGTGACTCATTGAAAGGTAAGTGATAATTTCTTTACTGTGTAATAATATAAGATTCATGTTGATTATTTATGTCTTTGTTTGGTTTCATTGTTACAGATGATGTTGATTGAGTAGGAGTTAGGAGTCTAGGACTAGAGAGATATCTTAATCTAGGACCCAAGGATCTATATTTCTATCATCTATGATTCCTTCTTGAACAAATTGACATTTTTCTGTAGCTTTTAATTCGTGAGAGATGTCGAGCAAGAAGAAGTTGTCTGGGGGTGGTGAAGGGAGGTCAAGGTCATCAAAACAAAGAAACATAAAGTCATACTTTGGCAATGTTGGCGGTCCATTTGATGGAGCTACAACATTAGAACCTGTACCATCTATTGACTTGGATCACAATGCCACGGATGATATAAATATTCCAAGGAATACCCAAGGTAGCAGGAATGATGGCAATGCCACAGATGATGTTCCAGGGAATACCCAATGTACTGGGAATGATGAGAATTCAACATATGATGTTCGAGGGAATACCCAAGGTAGCGAGAATGATGACAATACCACAGATGATGTTCCAAGGAATACCCAAGGTAGCATGAATGATAATATGAATAAATCAAACTCAACAAATGAAAATAATGTTATAGAAATCAATGAAGATGAAGATCCTGCAAGTGCACGTAAGGGGAAAAGAAAAGCCAAATCAAAAAAGGGGCATGAGTGGGAAATGTCAAGGAGTTTTCAGATTGATTGGGTGTCAAAATTCCCATTCATTAAATCAGTGGAGAATGTAAACAAAGATGAACCTCCCACAGAATGCAAGTGTAAGATTTGCAGTTGGAAATATCATAGGGACAAGCGGTTACAGCTGAAACTCGACACCATATAAAAACATATTGGCAAAGTTTATGAAAAACAAATCATAGATGGATAGGAAAAATCAATGATAAGATGGAAAATGAAGGAAGAATGTATTCATGTAAAGAATTCCCTCGAATGATGCGCATATGCAAAGAAAGGAAAAGATTCATGTAGGTGGAGGTTCAATTGAAGATCAATTTGCAAAGATGATGGGAAAAGCACAAATGGCAAAAACTGCTCAGTTGGGTGTTGTTTTTCATATTTTGACCAGAGGGCATCCTATGATAGACTACCCAAGAATATAATAGTTTATTATATTTTATGGGCATTCCTAATTTTCCTAACACACATTGGTCAATATACAATGGATGGGAATGGGCAAGTTGTCTTGCTGAGGTGGAAAAACATGATTTATAGGAAAAAATAAAAGAGTCAACTTTAATTGCATCAACTTTAATTGCATTATCTCTAGATGAAGTTACAACAATAGATAATACTTCTTGAGTATGTATGCATGTGTATACTATGGCAAATCATGTCCGCCAACCTCATCTACTCTCTATTTATAAAATGAAGGAGAATGCAACATCACAAAATCTATTTGAGATAGTTAAGAAATCTTTGATTGAAATTAGAGGTATGGATGACTGCACAATTGCCAAAAAGTTGGTGTGTGTAGGGGTGGATGGAGCTTCAGTAATGCAAGGTCATAGGAATGGTCTGTGTGTAAAGTTACAAATTTCTATTTCACCATACATGATTGGCATTCACTACATGGCCCATAGAATGAATTTAGCATTTAAAAATGGTGAGCAAGTTTCCTACAGTATCAAAAGTTAAAGATCTAGTCCCCGAGCTCTACTCATACTTCTGTCGAAGTCCCAAACAGTGTTTGGAATTTCAACATTTTGCTGATGGAGTAACTACGGGAAACAAGCTTCTTAAGGATGTTGATACTAGATGGATCTCCTTGCATGAACTAGTGAAAAGAGTTTTAGCAGAATATCAATCCT
Source organism: Cunninghamia lanceolata (assembly GCA_027924645.1). NCBI lineage: Eukaryota > Viridiplantae > Streptophyta > Pinopsida > Cupressales > Cupressaceae > Cunninghamia > Cunninghamia lanceolata. Next base: position 2,781,751 of record BSBN01001465.1, on the reverse strand, counting down.
TGATTGGTGTAATGTATGACCATCACTTCACAGTTGACAGGGCTCCTGACCTCTTACATAGGTTAAGTGACATAGAGACACTCCTCGTTTTAGCTGGTATTATTCCCATGCCAGAGGAAATGAACATGCTTGTGAAAAAAGCTCAAGAAAGAACTATGTATAATTTTAAATATACCAAACTGCGTTGAATGATATGCATGACCCTCGATAAGCTATATCTATTAGAGAAGTCCTTCATAAGTCCAAAATTTAGTAGCTAGCACTTGATAACAAATGTGACCAATCCTGCTAATTTTTTATAGTTTAATGATAGCAAGGAGTTATGTGTCTCTATAAAGGGATTTGAGATACCAATGCACTATTTTAACAAGGTCAAGCGCACTATCAGAGAAGAACCTGTTTCAAGGGAAGCTTTTGACAAGATTGTTAATTCTGTAAGTACTAATTTAAAGATTATTACTAGATGTCTTTCCGCGGAGATTAGAGATTGATTCCCTCATGATGAACTACTCAAAGCCATGTATATAGTGTATCCTCAATATTGGGTCAAATGTGAGCCAATTGATTATCACAAGGAGATAAAGACCTTAATAGATCATTTTTGCAAAAGTACAAAAATCGATGGACAACAAATAGAAGGAATTTTAAATCTAACTAAGCTTAGTGAGCAATCAGATTGATTTGCAACTTCAATGAGGGAACAATTTAAACTCATGGAGGCTCCCCACCAAGAGGGATCGATAACAAAGCTTTGGGCAACCTTAAGTCAAAGTGAAATATTGTGTGATGCATTATCAGACTTTTTCAAACTTGTTGATTTATGTCAAACCATGATATTGGAGTCGGTGGAGGATGAGAGAGTTTTCAGTGCATTGGGGTTCTTGAAATCAAAGATAGGAAATAAACTTGACAAGAATTTGGAAAACTACTTGAGATTATATACAACTAGACATGATATCTAGAGTTTTCCTTTTGATAGGGCACTCGCAATCTAGAGGTCCTTATGTGAAAGAAGAGGGTTGTACAACACTTCAAACAATAATAGCACAAATGATAGTGACACAATGAATACCAGAACCACATTTAGTGGTAGTGGTGTTGATGAGACACTCTTAAGTGGAGATATGGAGATAGAAGAAAATGAAGAACATGATCAAGATAACATTGGATATCATGGTCAGAGGGAGGAGAATCAGGATGAAGAGATGATTTGGCAATTTGAAGGGATTTAGAAGTTACTAGGTATTTATAATATATTTCATGTTCCAAACTCCAAAATGTTGTTGATGGCATTTTATTTGTGATGTACATTCTTCATTTTTGATATAAAAAATTAATATTTTCATATTATTATTGTGTGGTACTAATAAGTTTTACAAGCATTCAACTAAATGGCAAATGCAAAGTAATTTTTCTCTCTATAACCACAGTAGTGTTTCATTTGTTTTCCTTTATTGCATTGCATAGTAATCAACAACAGTATCATATTAAATAATACAGATAATTTAAACAATGAACTCATAAATGGATTTTAGTGTTATATTGATTTTCAAATGAAGGTCCAAAGGAATACATTGAAGTATTACATTTACAATGTACAATAACTTGCTCAAAACCAACTTTGCATAATGCTCTATTGGAAACACATATTACTAAATCATTTTATCACCTTTTGTAGAGTGCTCCACTCTTCATTTGATGGAAGTGTAATTTTTCTTAACCCATTGTGAGCGAGTTGTAAGAGTGTTATCATTCTATAATTCAAACTTTTACTTGACTTGAATGTTTCACTAAAAGTTCCATTAAAGGTTATCAGTGGTGTGATAGAATCCAAAAAGTTTGCCTCATCAAGATTTTGAAGAAACTGGTCCTTATCCAACTTCATTTTATCCTCTATATTCTTTTTGAAAGAAGCCTTTCTAATGTATCGGCATGATGGGTCAAAAGCCACCGGAAAACCAAGCTTTCTCAAGTATTCTTCCTTTGATTGCATCCTCTTTATCAATACTACAGCTTGTTCCAAAAGATCTCGTGCTTGTTCCAACTTCGTACATTTTTCAATGATAGATGAGGCCTTTATTGTGGCATCAATACAGTTCTGAATTCCTTTCAATTCCAATTCTTCACCACTAGCATTGTAGACTGATTCCAAAATTTTGTTTGCATCTGACTGTTTTGAAGTTGCCATGTGTCCATTTTCAGCAATGTATTGTTTGAGTGTATTATTACATAATAGTAGATCTGCAATGAATTCAAACATTTTAGACAAATCATCAATCCTCTTCATAATTTTCTCCCACATATTATGTTTTATATAAACCATTATGTTTCTATAAAATTTAGATACTTTCTTTTGGGAAGATTTTATTTCATTTTCTGCATTCTTTTGTTTTATCTACAAATTTTTAGAGTTTTTTCTCTCTTTCTCCACATTTTCTTCCCACAGATGTGTTGCTTCTTATGTTTCCTACAGTTTGTCATTGGCTTCATTCAAGGATTGTTCTAATTTCTTTGAATTGGCTTTTTCAATATCATAATTCTTTTTACTTTCACTTAACATTTTCTTTAGTTTATTCACTTCCACCTCTATCTATTTATTCACTTCACTTGTAGATGTAGAGTCAGAGTTTTTTATCATTTTCTCTAATTCTTTGGTCTTGCTCTCTATTGCTTTCCTCTTGGCTTTTTCATTTGCTATGTCTTCCTGTAACTTTTGTATGTGAGTCTCCAACATGTTACGTAAATCACAAAGTCAAATGAAAATGAGCAATTTGAATGAAATTAACATCACTAAATATATTTTTCTTCTGTTGTAACTCAATTACTAGAACCTGTGACCTGTCTATATTACAACTCTGATTTTTAGACAAAATATTCAACAAGGTTACCAGGAAATTAAAAAACAACCATACATTTTTTTTCTCTCTTGCTTTAGCAATGATGTGTACACCACTTCGTTGTTCCTTTTTGATAAATTAATTTTGTCAGAATTTTTCATTCTAGAAAAATCCACTTGGATGGTGCTCACCTCATAGTCAAAGCATTGCATCCGGTCCTCTAGTTTATCTTGAACTTTTGGTACAATAATCATGCAATCCATTTTTTTGAATTCCAGGTCAAATGTAGTCAATACCCTGGTTGTTGCAGGCTCTGAAGTTGCAGTAGTCTCTATCTCTAGCACTTGCTTCTTGTGTGTTTTAGATATTTTGGCTTTCTTTTCAAACTCAGCTTTGCAATCAGAATCTGTGACACTTGACATAACTTTGAATGGCAAAGGAGTAGTTGTAGTGTTGGTGGCATCTCTAATTAATTGAGGGTGAGGATTAGCCATCCCTGTCCCAGTCACACTAACGATAGGAGGGGGGTGCCTTCTAGAAACAATTGCTTTGATGTGAATGCGGTATTAAAACCTGTCATAATCTTTTGCTTCTTAGTCTTCACAAGGCCTTGTTCTCTAAGTTTGTCTATAATATCATCTAATGTTATTGTTGGCCTCTTGTGAGTTTGTTGTTGCAGCTCTTGTTGACCACTACTACTACTATTACCTGTACCATCGCCAGATTTGCCACCAATATCACTAGAATGTCCACCATCTCCTACAAGAAAAGAATGAGAAACATGTAGATCAGAAGACCCTTGTGGTATTGTTAGTGATTGAATCTCACTCTGAGGATTTAACGCTGGAATAAATCTAATCTTTTGATTTGTATGTGTATGCCCTTTGGCTTGTTCATCACCTCCAATGTCGAGTCAAAGATCATTAGGTATTCTAGGGTATACCTCTGGTACCATCTGAATGCCTTGTCTAGTGGGCCCCAAACCACCACCTTCTTAACCTAATTTTTGGGCTATTGATGCCCCTGTAGTATATGTTTCTCTTGTGGTCTCACTCATACGAGGTTTGAATGCATAGGCACTAAGATATGTGGGTTGTTCTTCATCCTCATCATCACTTTCAGCATTAGTTACTTTAGTGACAATCTGAGTGGGATGCTCTATATCCCACAATTTGTGAACTCTTCATCTTTTGAGACTTCTTTGAGATCTGTAGTAGCTTTTGAATCACTGAGATCCTTCCTCATAGACCAAAAGGCACTAATTTTTTAGTGTGACCACCGTTCCTCTATACAAGCAATTCTTAGAGTCTCTAGATTTTTTGTATACATAGATTTTTTAGCATCTTTTGTATAGAAATTGTTGTATCTATTGTTTGCCAGTGCTACCTCTGCATCTCTCTGTGTTTATGGAATTGGATGCAATCCCATTATTTCTGATGACAATTTTTCAAAAGAAATACCTCTTTGAGTAGTAGTTTCTTCCACAACTTTTCTAACCTCATCCCAAGAATTCTTATTTCTCAACATTTCTAGCAGGGGTTTACTTTCATGTTGAATTCTAGATGGAGCATTCTTATTGGCCACAAGCCTTGTTTTAATTACATCACATGGGTCATACTGCCAATGAGAGTCAACATCAAATTTAAAAAGTTGTAAAATTTTATGTGCCACAGTGTATGCTTTTCTCTCGAATGTGAACCCTCCACATGAAAAAGGTAAGGAAGGAAATATGCTCTTCTTTTGCTAAGTAACAAAGTACAGTTGATCTATACTCTCCATCTGTCCTATGTATTCCAATGCAAAAATCCTCTCTGTCACATGTATTGGAAGTTTGCGAGGCTTTACTCCTGATCCATAAAATCTTAGGAACGTATATTCCTCCATGAAGTACCAGTCAGCCAATTATATTTCTTTTCCTAGTTGAATGCAATTTCTACAAGACTTGGGCAATCTAGGCATTGGACTATTTCTAATGGATTAATACAATGGATCCAAAAAGTAGTCCACAAAATGATTGTAGTTCTTTTGATTATGATACATCTTTATCTTATGGGTCCAATCCAATAGTCCATTTTCATCTTGTTGAATTTGAAGCTTGTTGTCCTTAAACATCCCAACAAACTGCACTAGAAAAAAATAGCACAAGTAGGTTGTGAACCTAAATGTCTTTCTATTGGAACTATGAGTGGGAGCATCACTTTGAATTCATTTAATCATTAAAAACTGATCATGCATGGATCTTGAAATGTGCTCAAGAAATTTGTATTTAACAGGTGGATTGCATTGATGGATATTGTATACCATTTCAAGGAGGCTTGCATCCACTTGGCTATTATTATCCAATCCAAGGCAAAACACTAGTATGGAAATAGCATCCTGAACCCATGGTTTAAAATTTTCAATTTTATAAGGAGGCTTATGATTCTGATTGAGTAGGGCAACATCCAATGTTAGAGATTTGATAAAAAAAAAATTTATCATTTTCACTAACTGCTTCATAAGTACTAGCAATTTTTTCTAGGTTTATGTGGACTTTTCCACATTCTTTAGTGGTAAAACCCAACAATTTGCCAAAATATTCTCTATTAATGGGAAGCATTAGTTCCTAGCTATGTTTTATAACTATTGCTTTTCTATTTTCATCATAATTCTGGGCACAGAGCATGATAAATTCAGGGCAAGGGAAAACCTCGAGGAACATCAGGCATCCCAATCCAACCACCCATGGTGCAGTCATCCTGTTATGTGGTATTGGTTTTTTTGGGTCAGGTTGCACTTGACGTACATTATTTTCCAATGAAAATCTAAGTGTTGAGGTAAACCTTCCAAAGATTACAGGGTCATAAATATCATGGTATTCATCTGTAAACCTTGGGGTTTTAAGCAGTCCGACATAGTCTATTTTATCTCTTTTCTTGGTATACCCAATTTTTGGTCTGGTAGTGCTGGTAGACATGCTTGTAAACACTCAACCCTAAACCCCAGTCCCCAAGATTGAAAAAACTAAAGTTTCAAGGAGAATAGTAATAGCAATAATAATAGGAATGAAGTATTTATGTATTTCACTTACCCGAAAAAGATGAATACAAAGACTGGCACTGAGTGAGTCTGTGGCATCGCACAATCGATATTAAAATTTTAGGTGCACTCAACATTGCAATCTCCTTAAGTCCTTGACCCTCTCGCTTCCATATAGTATCAATTAAAATTGCTAAATGCTAAGTGCCAACTGTGAAGTAAAGCGAGTGAAACGTGTTACATTCTTTTATTAAAGTTATAAATTTTATTTTATTCATGAGGAAGTTAATTTTTTAAAAGTTATTATATTCCATTCTATTATTCACTTTCAGTACAAGTGTAGTTGTAGTTGTACTACTACTGAGTATTCCCACTTCAAACAAAATTTAAGGATGGCATGCAAGTCTACAACCTGAATTAATAAATTAATAAATTAATAATTTACTACTTATATAGCACGTATGTCAAGCAGTGGAATTGAAAACTATTGTATAATCTCAATCGTTGAACTTTGTAAATCTAACAGCTCTTGATTGATTCTGGAGGTTTGAGTTCGTAAGTCTAACGCTCCGGACTTTCATTCCAGAATTCAACTATAGCCGTTCATCTGGCATCGAAACATTCATCGATAGGTGAAACATGGCGCTAAAGTCTAAAGCTCCCTTTATATGAAGTTGGGCGCACTTTGATAATATAATAGGTTAAATATATTATATAATAATTATAATTAATATTATATAAAATATTATAATATAGGTTAGATATATTATATAATAATTATAATTAATATTATATAAAATATTATAATATAGGTTAGATATATTATTATAATATATTATATAATAATTAAAATTATATATTATATTATATATATAATAATTATTCATCTAATGATCTTTCTAAATCAAATTGCTCTAGATTGATTTCAGAGGTATGAGTTCGCAAGTCCAGCGCTCTGGACATTTCGTTTCAGAATTCAACTACAGTCGTCCAACGATATATAATATATTGGATAATTATTAGATATATAATTATATATGTTATTATTATATATAATTATATTAGATATATTATTATAATATATTATATAATATATAATACCGACGGTGGTGTTTTAAGGTGCTCAACTAATAAAGATTTAACAGTCCAATGCACCACACAGCTTTAAAGTGTTTCTCCTTCGTTAGAGGTTGCGATATGGCGCTGACATGCGATTTTGAAAAGACCAAGGTTTAGTCTTGATCGAACGGTTGATATTAAAAGGATGTGACCATTCGCACTTTGTGGCATGCTATGTTTAATTGAGAAATAAATGAGGCGATGACAAGAAATAAATAGATTTCATCCTCCATTTTCAAGTCCACTATGCACATTGCAAATGCAATTCTAAGCATACTGAAGACTGGAGACTTCTGCGAGTTGAAGTAGGTTTTGACTAAGTCACTAAGTAGCACTATAACTGGTGATTGTGACTTCAAAGTTCGGGTGTGAGGTGAGTGCATAAATTAGTATGTTGAATCTTGATCAATAGGGATATCTTTGACTTGCATAATTGCATTGAACGTTGAGGAAAAGCAAATTGACTCCCCTCCCAAGTTGTTAGAGCTATCAAGCCCTCACCCACTTTTTTCCTTATAGTCTATCCTACTCCTTTTGCTTGTAATCATGAGTCAGAGGTCTGGCTGTGGGGGTAAAATGAAGAGGGATTTATCCCAAGACCTTATAAACCAGCTCCTAGGATCTTCTAAAAATATAAACATGCCCAAGGTATAGAGGAATTGACAAATAGGTTTAATGATCTTCATAGTTACATTATACAACCGACGTGCCCATGAAAAACCCATTTCACACATTTAGGATTTGGATTTAGGGAAATTAGTTGTCCCCAATGTATTTGTAAATGTGGACCTCATTCGAGAAATTAGCTGGAGGTACAATTCAAACACTCGGGTGCTATCAAATTATGAGGGTAAGCAACTTTTCCATCTAAACAGAGAATTGATAATTGAAGTGTTTGGTCTAAACCCCCTGGCCCATGAAAGAATTGTTGTTGAGGAGCTAAAGAAGGAATACAGTAGAAACAGGAAGGCTTACAGAACATACAAGTTACCTCTTCACATGCCAAGAAGCATGGGCAAGCATTTGAAAATATATGACCATGAAACAAAACCTTTCAATGTTGACATGTTTGAAGACTACTTTGTGAAGACTTACTATGCCCTCTATCAAGTTTTTGGGATCGAGTATAATCCCCTGATACCAAATCATTTATTGGTCATGATTGTTGATATACAAGATAAATACCAGTATAGAAGATTTGATTATGCTACATATCTAGTTGAACAAATCCATAAGGAATTGGTAGGATTCAAACAGGGAGATAATGCCCCCACCTTTTCTAGGTATTCCTTGTTGTGTCATATTTTATTGCACTGTGGGTGTGGGAGAAGATTCTAGGGTAGTGAATTGCAAATCCAACATCAAACCAAGGATGAAGAGCCTATGCCAATTCAGGGTAGAGTACACTTATGGGACTCGTTTTGCGGCAATGCAAATTACCTGGTGTTTGAGGAGCATTTTACACAAAGGGTGCTAGGACTATTAGGATAGGAGAGGCCTAGACTCTCCAAGGAGATAATGAACTTGCTAAGGCCTTTGGAGAGAAAACCAGATGGTATGTTTGATCACAATTGGGGTGATTGGTTCCTTTATAGGAATGTAACTATAATCAGGGTTTATGGGGCAAATGTCAAACCCCACTTATTGCCCAAGAATGTGCCAAACAAGGTTGCATTTTTGGAGATTATGTGGCAGCTGAATGAATCTGATAAGTTTCACTTGAGAAATAGTAAAAAGGGGACTTTCCTTGCTTCAACAATCAGTTTCCCTGGTTTATTTATTAGTGCTAAAGAAGGTTTGGAGGCCTACTTGACAAAATTGCAACAATGATTGCCCACAACAAACCATAGGAATTATGACACTGAGCACTTTATTGATAGTGTAAGGAGAGGGAAAAACATATCAAGGTTCCAGCATTGTTTCGATGAGCAAGAGGATTTGCTTAGAAATTGTGTTTCATAGACAGGGATTAAATTGAGAAGAGAAAATTGGGGTCTCATTCTCCTTAGAGAAAGGCAGAGGAAGTTGAAGAACCTTGCATATAATGGTGCCTTCAATGAAATTGTTGATCCAATTCTTAAGATGCAAGTGATGTTGGAACATGTCGAGGAACTCAAGTTTGTAACCAAAAGGAAGCCAGTCTCCCCTAAGAAGCAGCAGCTGCCTAAGGAAAATATTGAAGAACATACTCAATCTATGGTTGAGGAGGTTGCAGGAGAGGCATGGAGTTCACTTCCTCCCCCTGAACCAACTATTGAAAATCAACCTTTAGTTGATTACTCCTTAACATAGGAGGTTGAGGAAAACCAATTTGACTTTGATGAGGTACAACAGGTGTTAAGGTCACCTCTTAGGAATGAAATACATTTGCCAATGCCTCCCCCATCAAGAACTTTATTTAGCTTGCAAGAAAGCAGTGCAGCTGTAAAATATGTCAGGGAATTGGCTTGCAAGGAATTTCTATTTGATGATTAATTAATTAAATCAAAGGAATTCAAAGCTTTACTTATGCAAAGGAAGTTTGAGATGTACCTGAAGAAGTTGAATGAGGAACATAGTAAAGCTGAAAATGAGGATAAGGTGGCAATTGCTCAAAGGGTTTTGAAGGAAGTTGACATGGATGTTAGTAGCATTACCCATGAGGAAGGAAGAAGGTTAGTAAAGGAAAGTGGTTTATTGCTCTTGCTAGGATGGGATATCTCATCCGCTATTTCTATGGACACTATTAGAAGGCAAGATGAATTTGATGGTGAAGAATTGACATGTGAGCAAGTAGAAAAATTGTTTGTCCGAGCGGGTTTTAATGCCAATCTTGAGACTTTGGCTATTTGGGCTATGGCTCCATGCGATAATAAACCACAAGTGGCAAGGGATATAAATGAGCTCATAGGCCAGTTAATTGTGAGAATATTAATTGACACCAGTGCCCCTCAGACTGCATCGTTGGTGGTAGCTATAGCAAAATTCAATGAAGCTGTGGCAAAGAAGCTACAAGCAAAACTAGACAAACAAAGGGAGGATTATGTGAAGCTATTACATGAGTACAAAAAGCTTAAATCACTTGTTCCTTCCACTGGAATTGAAGTCTTATCAGCACCTTTTATGTCTAGTCCAAAGAGTTTCAGTTCATCAGGATATGAAGGAGATTCTAGTTGTGTTACTGAATTACAAGAGAATTTGAGAAGGAGCAACAGTTTGATTGACAAACTCAAAGAAGAGCACAAAGGTGAACAGGTAGCACTAATTAAAAACTTCTTGGATCATCAGATGAGTAAAGTGTTTAATAAACTAGATGATGCATGGGTTTGTCTAAGTAATTTGGAAAAGGCAAATGAAATCCATACTATCAATGAGTCAGCCTTAAGGGATATTCTAGGTACTTGGATTCCTCATGTGCATGTGATGAATCATATTTATAATAGTGCTAGTGTAGGTTCTGATGTGCCAGATGGAGTGATCGGCACACATGAAGTCATAGGCCTTTTGAATGAAGTCTCTACTTTTCATGACTGACTTGATATAATGCTAAAGGACAGATTTAATAGCTTTAAGTCTCTTGAAAATTATTCTCTGCCATCAGTTTGTACTAAAAATGGCACTGAAAAGTCTCTGTCAGATTAGAAAGTGCAATTTGGCAACATAATTCCTATCTCCATCAAATCAGTCATCACTGGGAGCAAGATTGATCATGTGCAATGTAATGCTCAAATGGACAGGCTACTAAATTTAGAATCTGGCTTGAGTAGTTTCATAAAAGAAACTAAAATATCGTTAGATGCCAGGTACACAACTTATATGCAAAGAGTTGATAAAATTTTGAAGTACAACTAGCCAGCAAAGGAGGAATATAATGTATGGGTGTAGAAGTATGCGATGTAATCACCATCTGTAATTTTATGTCTACTCTATGTTTAGGAGCAATAAATTATAGGTGATTTTGGTTTGTGTAGTGTGAGTACTTTTGTATGATGTATTCTCCCCAATTGAATTAAGAGCATATTATCAAGTTATCTCCATTTGTGTTTTTTGTAACTGACGATTGAGAATTTGAGAATTAATACAATCAAGGATTTATAAATTATTACTTCTCTCATGATGAATCTTACTAGCAGTTTTAATTATTTTTGATAACTTATAACTTTTAGAGTCACTTAAATTAGGTTTAGAATAAGGTTTTAAATTTTAATCTAATCAGGGTTATGGTTATGTTTATACTTTATAAATCTCGTTAACATTACATTTAATGTTTTATTTATGTACCAAATTATGATAAAATGCCACATTTCAGGAAAGTACCTTTGGCAGGACATTGTAATGCCACATGTCAGAGGCTCAGAGGGGATAACTTATTCTAAACCTTATTAGATTAAAATTTAAAAGCTTATTCTAAGCCTTATTAGCTTTATCATATATTATTTTATTATATGATAATAATGTAATATACGATAATAATTATAATAATTATATAATAAATATATAATAACAATAGATTCTAAAGTTTAGTTCCTTGTTAAATGGCTTAATCTAACCTTGTCTAGAAAAACGAGGTAGCAACAACTAAAATGAATGTTGAAAACAAAAGAAGCAATACACCAAGATTAAAATATATTAACCTTGAAGATTAAATTCAATAGTTAACAAAATAAAATGCACACATCAATAGCAATGTAGGGAGTAATTAATCATCCAAAAGTAATAACAAAAATATGGTAGAAACACAATTCTACAACTTCATATGTTAATTGAATAATAACTAATAGAATAAAATAAACACATCAATAATAATGTAGAAAGTAATTAATCATCCAAAAATAATTATAATTATTAATAATAGGATAGAAACACATTTTTTGATCGGTAAACCGCACCATGTGCGAGAAATTATATTAATACGAAAAGATTTACATTCGGTTCGAGCCTAGAGGGTTCTTCGCAGATTAATACAAGAAACAAAAGCATTATATAGTGCCAACAAAATTTCCAAAATTAACCCTCTAATCTACTAGCCCAGGCTCCAAAAACACACAGCACCATCTCGAAAACTTGCCACCCTACCATCCCAGCGCGACAATTACCAAAAAATTGGCCCTAGGAGCCCGGCCACTCCTACGGCCAGTAGAATTCCCCCACACTCACAGTGGCTGCAAAGTGTTCAATCCATACCAGAGTCTCCTCTCTGTCCATTCTAATTACCCGCTGAAGAAAGTCTCTCCCATGAGCCGCCCAAAGCCTGTGCCTTCCCAGTTGTTGCTCATTCATGTTTAACAAGAACGACTGCCTAGCTACGCCATAGGCCTCCTCTCCCTTTTGCAGCTTCTCCAAATCTCTCAGCCACAGGATCCCGACCCCCAATTCTAAAAAAAAACCACATCTACATCGTCCCGAAGAATATCCGGAGTGAATACCTCCCGTAGAATCACCAACGCATCCACCTTTGCCTCTCCCAAGTCAAACAAAGTAGCCAAAAAGTGTGAGGAAATGTCTATATTTACCCTGTATCTATCCTCCAAGACCAAGAAGTCTTTACCCAGGACCATCTTCACTACCTCGAGGAAGAGTCTGTTATGCTGCTTACAAATGATCATCAGTCTGTAATTTGTGATATGGCCCAAAAATGTGACCTAGCGCTTATTGCAGTGGAGCCTTATAGGAGTCTCCACCCTGTATTTTGAGCAAGCTAGACAAGTGTCATTTTGTTGGAGACCTCCAGGATTTAAAGGAAGTTCATTAATGAACACACGCCTTAGGTGAAAGATGCATTTATTCGTTGTCTAGATTTTTGTAGCGTCAATATTCGGTTCGTGTTGTCATTAATAATTATAATTCATTATTCCTCGCACTGGCAAGGCTGTCAGAAGCTCTCACGGGAGAACCATTTAATGCTGGGAAAAGTATTTCGTAGCCCACCAAATGCAATCAATGGCTTCACTAATATTTAATGCCTAGGAAGAGTATTGTTGCTTCAATAATTATATAATAATTATTAATAATATATAACTATTATTATATTATATATTGTATTAGTATTAGTATTAGTATTGATATTAATATAATATATGATGTTAATCATATAATATAATTAATAATTATAATTATTATACATTATATTATATTGATATAATATATAATAATTATTCAACTATTGGCATTCAATAATAATATATAAACATGGTGCCTTATCGCACCGTCAGAGCTTTAAGTTTTCAGCTTAAAGTAAGGCTGCAATGAGGCAAATCCTTGCGACAAGACAATAGAGACCGCCACATGTTAGAGGCTCAAAGGAGATAAGCCAGAGGCCCCGATAAAAATTAAAAATATATCAAAATAATATTAAAATAGATCGGGGTAATTAAAAACAAGGACCCACAGGGAATACGTGGTGCCTTTGTGCACCATCGCAGCTTCAGAAATATAGGCTTAAATGGAGGTTGTGACGCCTGCGACAAAATCAAACTTATAATAAAATAAAGGCAAAGGGGCTCAGGGCTGGTAACTTAGAGCAAAGGGGCCAGTAACTCAACAATCGCCAAAAGGATAAAAGAACAATTTAAGTTGGGAAAACTGGCTACACAAGTCAACGATCAATTAGAAGGATAAACCCTAAATGCCTTAGACAACACCAGCCGTAGTGTTTTTACTTGGGGATTTTGCAGAGTGAATCATGATAACATAAAAACCCTAAAATTAGAATTGACAACACATCCATTTATCTTTGCCCTTTTTATACATCGCTATACATTACCATTGAACTCATTTCTTTTTTCCATGTGATGAATGTTATTTAATATTGAAAATTTGAACCATCTATGATCTGTATACATTGCAATTTGCCATTGAACTCATGTCAATTTCAAACCATAATTACTTCTGTATTTTTTATTAAAATTTAACATCACCCTTCAAAAAGATTGGGGATTCAGGAATTACATCGTACATGAACATCTAACCAACCTCAAAGTTCCAAACAAAACTCCTATCCTTCGACCTTGAAACCTTGCTTTGATCCTCCAAAATCTTTTTGGTTCCTCTTTTCAATGATGCTTAATGAATATTTCAATGTAGTCCATAATTATCCTATTAATAGGCAATGGGTCTGTTACAAATTCAATTATGTCCTCATTCACAATGTCAATAAATGATTTTGTATAGAACCTTGCTTTATATGTACAAGAAACCACTAGGTATGGGTAACAATAAGGCCAGTAAAGGAGAATTAAATTGATTTTCTCGAGGTCACTGGCAATTGAGTTACAATACCAATTCCATGCATTAATTCAAATTTTTAGCTTCGCATACATGCATGCATGTGTAGGAGATTGAACCCACCACCCAGAATAGAATGCATCATTTACAAATGTTAAAAGTGTCGATTCTTAACATGATTTATTCCACTTGATGAATGCTCGTATTTCTTCACTCTGAGAAATGTAAAGTAATAACATCCTGTACAGTGCATAGCCACACACAAATAAAATTTTCCATCATTCTTATTACTATTCTGCATCTGTGAACTGAGAACTCTATCACACAATTAAATTCAAAATCATGAATGATCACAAAATAAGTACTTGGAATCTTACTTTCTTCGCACAACTGTTGTAATAAAAGCCATTACTTTGAACTTTATAGTTTATTGATTCTTCTACTATCTGAAACTTAGTAATGCAATATAAGGTTGAAACAATAAACACTATCATATATAGATGACATGTACTACCATCACAAATGGGTAATAAATAACAAGCAACTCCATTTAATTGACTCTGCCATACCCTGGAAATTCACATTGGCTAATCTATGTGGTTTGTCACTTGCCATTAATGAACTCAATTGGCATTGGCTAATCTAGTCGGTTAAGTGTTTTGAATCAAATCAATAGTATGACTCTAATTAATGATAGAGCAAATTGTTCCACTTGTAAATTGTTCCACAGTTTGATGAACCATTGAACAAATGATGAACGGTTGTAGTTCAATTCCTGAAGGTAGATCTCCAACAATACACATTGCCAAAAAAAATCTCTGGAATCACCTAGGAGCCATTAGATATTATTAGATCAATGGTTGAGATATATATAAAATATAATATTTATATTGATTATTGTATAAAGATCAAGGTGGTGGCAGAGCACAAGCCCTCAACTGTAGAAATTTAGGTGTGTCAGTACTTCGGCCCAAAATAGAACTTATGCCATCGATCTTCGATCATCTGATGATAAACAACTATTAAAATATTTCCCATTTATTGACATGTGAGGTGGAAGTGACATCTGTCCTTTCGTAATAAGTAAGGAATGTCATGAGAAGCATAATTGCACGTTTTTCGGAAGGCAATTTACACAACTCATTTATGGAAACATTTTATTAGGTTTGCAATCCATTTTGAATTTTCCCTTTTCTGTGTATGCCTTTATCTAAGTTCGTGTTAGGGCACCTTGGGCTTGGATTAGGACTATGTAAATACTAAAAAATCCTCTATAGACTGTAAACTAAAACTCTTTTGTTTAATATAATATATTAATATGGGTTATCGATATAGATTACAATTGTTGTCAACATTTTAATTATTTTGTCTTATTATATATTATTTTTAGATAATAACATAATTCTATAACTTTTAAGTTTTATTATTTTATGGTTAGATCGATTGGTTGATTCTAGAAGTATTATAGTTCAGAATATATGTAAAAAATAAGTTTAATCAAAATGATTCCTTTAATCCTTCAGAAAATAGATTAACAATGTGTGTAATCAATGAAATTAACAAATAGAATTAGAATCATCTCTCATTTTATTAAGTGAAAAAACTTAAACAACTGTTACAAAAAGATGACATCCCTTTATAATAAAGGTTACATGGCAAAAAGAAGAAGCCCTCGGCCCCTCGCTAGATAAATATTTCCAATTGACAAAGAACTGAACACTGTGTATTTCCCTCATATTTTCCTTACAACATAATGAAGAAGAAACCTTTGCTTGAGCCTTGGCCACTAGAGTGAGAAGAGTATGTGAATGAAATTAGGAATAAAGCTGGGGCTTTCATCCAAATTTAAGAAGAAAGGATAACATGGCGAAAGAAGAAGCCTTCTACAGTCTGGACTATCTAGAAGGAAGCCAGAAGAATCATCATACTAAGTTGGCTGCTAGACACATGAACCAATTGATTGGGAGAGACCACTATCCACAATCCATCACTAGGCTACCAGAAAGATGCAGCAATGTATTGGGAGAGAACACTAACCACAACCCATTAGATAGATGCAAGACCATCTATCATATAATGCTGCCAGATGCATTTGTCTACAGAGCCAAGGTACTTTCTAGCTTCACTAAAAGAAGATTGATGCCAGAAGGCACCGTTCTCCTTCCTCTTGATTTCCCATGTATCTAGTTGTTATCTTTCCAGATCCTCCCATGTCATACATGGAGTTCCCATGACTCATTTTTTTCATCTTACAAGAACTAGGTCCTTCAAGGTAAGGATAACAACCCAATTGTGTAACCATTCTAACCCTTTCCTCTACCAAAAAAGACTGCATTCTAACTGAATAATTCCCAAAATTAGCTAACAAGGAACAACTAAAAGTTGAAATTGATTGTCGAAAGCAACTTTCTCTATCCCTTTATAGCCATGACTACTGGGAAATTGGGAATTCAAAAAATCATTACCTATCTGTCAATCTATCTTACTAACCTTGCAAATAAATCTCTAGACGCCAAAATGTCACTTCATATCACGTTCTGAGAGTGTTTGGGCATCCAATTCAGAAAATCCTCATATGGACTTGTCATCTTATTCATATGGACTTGACATCTTGCATCGAAAAGTACGTTGGCTCCCTTTACAAAGTTTGAATTTTGCATCCACTTGATCACCTTGGATGACTGTTGTGACCACCAAAACATCAACCATCAGAGCAAATTGTTCCACTTGTAACTTGTTCCACCGTTTGATGAACAAATGATGAATGGTTGTCGTTCAATTTCGAAAGGTAGATCTCCAACACTACACATTACCAATAAAATCCTCCAGAATTAACCAGGAGCATTTAGATATTATTAGATCAATGGATGAGATATATATAAATTATAAAGTATATTTATATTGATTATTGTATAAAGGTCAAGGGACGGCAGAGCGCAAGCCCTCAACTGTGAAGATGAACCCACCTATTAATTTTACGATGTACATGAAACATCACGATGCAATCATGATGAGCCACATGGCATACAACACAATCCACTTGTCTCTATTCTGGAGACTTTATGTAGAAATTTGGGTGTGTCAGTACTTTGGCCCGAAATAAAACTTGTGCCATCGATCTACGATCATTTGACGATAAAAAACTATTAGAATATTTTCCATTTATTGAAATGCATGGCCGGCGGTGGAAGTGACATCTATCCTTTCGTAATAAATAAGGAATGTCATGAGAAGCGTAATTGCACATTTTTTGGAAGGCAAGTTACGTAGCTCATTTATGAATTGTACATCATGTAGTGCCGCTGAAATCAATGCAATTTATGGAAACATTTTATTAGGTTTGCAACCCTCATAGATACCTTATTCTGTATTTTTACTAGTGTACTTTGGAGGAACTCTAGACTGCGTCTTCTATAGGTTTTGAACACGGGCTTTCGCAACCAGGTTAGCTAATTGGTGCTCTTTTTTGCCCATTTCTTATAGTGATAAATTTGAATTCTTTAACTCAATTGTGTGGGAAGAACAATTATTTTTTCATGAGTCCAGACTGTTTGTTTACCCTAAATATTTTGGAGATTTATTTGGCACCCTTAGTAGTGACAAAGCTTTTGTTTACTGGTTTCTCAAACAAATAAAGATGAATCTTTTGTTTATTGAGAATGGTCTAGCTAAGGTGAAGGATACCGAGCTAAGACATATAGATTTGGACTTGGAGGATTTCTGGGATCAATTAGAGAAAAACCCCAAGTCACCTATAGGTAAGAAAATCCTAACAAGCGGGTTAGCTCGTGCTAGGGGTTTCCCACCTATTGTGCCATGTCCAAACCTGGTTGTTGCATGTGCAAAGAATTATTATCCTGATATTAAGGTTTGGTCATCCTTTGTTTTGGAGAAGACCGAGAGGTGGATTAAGGGGAAATTTTGAGAGCACATTGGTTCTTCTTCTGTGTATAAAAAGTCAGGAACAAGAGAGCAAGGAACCTCCTAGGCCTCTAGAATTGAAAATTTTCTATAGGCATGCTAGCAAAGAGAGTTAAAGATGAGCAATATGAGAATGCAAAGTTGCAAGCCCAGGTGAATTCTCTGACATCTTTCATTCAATCTATTTTGAATAGTACTTCTCAATCGTCTGATGTAACTCTGAGTGTTTCTATTGATGGAATGGATCCTAGCATGTTGTAACAAATCATGAGATATCAAACTCTAGGTAAGGCCACCAAGCAATGGGTAGAGCAAGTCACCGTTGATGGTTTGTTGTACATCGAGGAGGTCATAAAACTATATACCCTCACTTCTGAAAAAAGGAAAGGGTTAGTTGCAGAGTTACGAAATGTAAAGAGGGAAGACGGTAATCTGTTCACGATGTCTACAGAGATAAAAGATATGATGGAAATTGATACAAATATTCTTATAGCTAAGAAAACTTTTAATGATCCAAGTGAGAATGATTTTGTGTCTTGGCTAGATGCCCTAGAGTGGAAGAGGACTATACTAGGAGATTTTGGTGGATTGAATCAATATCACACTGATATGGTTGATCTTAAAAACAATTGTATCATCTTAGATGTAGATATAATTTCAAATGCAAGCAGATAGAACTTGCTTGATGTCAAGGAAGTAAAGCAAAATTTTAAGAAGATGCTTACTGAAGAGCTTGTTGGTGTTAACACAGTTAATGGTGAATCACTAGGGAAGCTTGGACATAGAGCAATGTATCTTAGAACTTTCAAGCATGAAACTGATGGTGTCTATAAGAGACTAACAGATGCGGACAGAATGATAAAGAAATGGAAACTTCAGGCAAACATTACCTGTAGACCAAGTGTCAAGATTTTAAATCCCATAATTACTAGGTACATAAGTTACAAGGCGAAACTAAGAGCATCAACACAGGTGGAGTCAATTGCTGCTGGTGAACATGACAAGGAAAGCGAAGTGACTCGGGACGAAGACTAGACTACTGCCACGTGATGGCATTTCTTATTTTTATTATATTTCTTTAAACATGCTTTGGATACTCTTGTGGAAAAAGACTTATTATTTTATGTTTTAAATGGACTTCCCCAAGAAGCTGTTATTATTTCAAAGACAATTATTTTATGACAAGGCTTTCTATACTAAGCCTGTTGATGCATTTAGGATCTTTTGGCAAACTTTGTGTTGTTGATAGGTCAATTTTGTGTTACTATATATTTCATTTATTTTCAATATATGAATGGAAGCTTGAGGAGTTGATTTTTGAAGTAGTAAACTTTGTGTTATGGTGGATGAATCTGTATTCTTCTTATGTATCCTTTTGAGTTTTCTTTTATTAAATTATTATCTATTAATTTTCATTAATCTGAATCGTTCCTTCGTTGACACTTGTCTCTATTCCAGAGACTTTATGGAGAAAGATGGGTGTGTCAAAACTGCAGTCCGGGATAGAACTGATGTTGTTGATCTTTGATACTGAAAATCCATTGATCTAAATGTAAATATTTTTTAAGCTATAAATTCACCAAGTAAATTAGTCATTATAATTTAGCATTTGATATTTTTGCCAACCACATTATGATTTTTCAAAAAATTACCAGCACATTTGCCAAATAATTTATTTTACATTTTTGAATATCTATATAATTCACCACCTAATTTATTTTATTTCTTGGAATACAACTATAATTCGCCACCTAATTTATTTTATTCTTTGGAATACAACTATAATTCGCCACCTAATTTATTTTATTTTTTGGAATACAACTATAATTCACCAAGGAAATTAATTTTTTTTTTCAAATCTTTATACAATTCGCCAGCAAAAAACCAATGTCAACAAATTTGAAAAAATTTGCCAATGAATTTTTTTTTTTCAAAAATAGGCATAAATTCGCCAACATTTTTTTGGCCTCGGGCTAGGATTCGCTAGGATTTTATAGGTTTTTTTAGGGGGGGTTCCTTAAAGTTATTCTTGGAGTCGTTGGGGTGATTTGACGGTGGCGTGTATGTTTTGATATTTTTATTTTACTATGGTACAATGTTTATTTGGTGGTTTTTAATATGTTTATTCTGCCAGTAGATAATAGTCAACCTTGGACCAAGGGGTGGGAATAAGAAGTTGAGAAGATGGAGAGTTTCAAGCATGCCCCATTAACATGTCCTACTATGAGTGTGTCATCTAGTTGTCAGAGTTTGACTACTTTAGATTCGCTAATGTGATGAATGTAATAGGGTCCTAGCCTTCGAACCTTTAACTTCCCCTATTTCTTAAATTTGTTGTCATATAGTAGTACTAAGTCCCTTGTTTTGAATGTCTTCATGTTGAATACAATGAACGCTGAGAAGGGGGGTGAATCAGTGTTTTATAAAACCATTCATGCACTAGTACTCTTATCCATTCACCAAATTTAATTATGTAAAAGTGTAATAAACAATTAAACAGCAACCACAAAGACATAACACATGAACACCAGGATTTTTACATGGAAAACCCAAAGAGGGAAAAACCACGGAGAGTGTTAGCTCTCAATATATTATGGTAGTACAATACCGAATTACAAGAGGCTCACTACCTTAGGGCTCACTTCCCAGAGCTCACTACTCAAGAATAGGCTCACTGCCAATTAGAAGAAAGTAGAAGGAAGAAGAAGGGTGGCTCACTGCCAAAATGAACTGTTGTTATTGCATCTACATATGCATGGTTACAGTTCCAATGAAGCACAAAAACACTCACTCAAAACTCTTCATCTTTGTCTACCCCTGCTTCTCTGCTCTGGTCTTACATAAAGAAAAGATCTCTCTTCATCTTCTGCGGTCACTTTATCTTTGCATATTTCACATGCATACACATCACATAACACACACTTCCACTAAACACTAAAATCTCTCTCTCTCTCTCTCTCTCTCTCTCTCTCTCTCTCTCTCTCTCTCTCTCTCTCTCTCTCTCTCTCTCTCTCTCTCTCTCTCTCTCTCTCTCTCTCTCTCTCTCTCTCTCTCTCTCTCTCTGTGTATATATCCGCAACTCAATCCAATTCATAATCAGGTTGGCAGGCAAACTATGAAACGTGTACACAAAGTGTTACATTATGTCAAATTGTTCTTGTGTATGATCTTTAATGTGGATCCAAACAAACGTGTACAAGTCTTCATATGTGTCGGCTCTAATCATACAATCACTTAGATTTATCATCCAGCTCATATTTCTTCTCCGCATAAGGATCTAACCAGTCTGTCGGCTTGTTCCTTAAGAACATATATGATAGGTTCCTCTATCACATCATAACTTATGTTGTGGACCAAATGGGACTCCATGAATCATATCCATCATTCATTATTGATCTCTTAACATGTCTTCAACTCTACAAAACAAGATAATTTTGTATGCCAAAATGTAGATCTTGGAACTGTTGTACTATCACACTGAAATATTGTCAAACTGGAAGCCGATACTAGAGAGCCTATAGAATATTATCTACTTCACTTCTGAAGCTATAAACTTGGATTTAGATAGTCATAATGTATCTCTAGGTTGCCTTAGAACCACAAATCAAAATATGCTAATGCAGAGAAATGCGGACCAATTTGCTCAGCACTGTTCACTATCTCTTACCCTAGATACTTCCCATACTTAGCCATTTTAGGGCTTCTAGACCAAAATGCTTTGTGCCTTGTTGCCAACACAGGATTGTCTGCCAAAGTAGTGTTTCAACGTATCGAAGGCCTTTGGGCTTCCTCATTCCATTCAATGCTTTGCCATACCTTCTTCTTTAGAAGGTCTTCTAGTGGAGCTATGATTCTGGCATACCCTTTGATGAATTTCCTGTGATGTTCGGTGTATCCCAAAAATGTCTTAACTTCCAGAGCATTCTTCAGTGGTGGTAGATTCCAAATCAGGGCTATTTTCATTAAATCTAACATTAGTCCCTCCTTGCATACAATAATGGCCTAGGAGTGTCCCTTATGGTGCTACAAATGTGCATTTTTTTAGGTTCAATAAAATCTGCATGCTTCTACACCAGTTTAGCATCATCCAGAGAACCTGAACATGGTCTTTCACTAAGCCATAGACCGTCTAATCATCTAAGTAAACTTCAAGGAAATCATGAATAAAGTCTTTGAAAGTATTGATCATTATCCGACTA
The DNA here is from genome assembly GCA_027924645.1 of Cunninghamia lanceolata. Classification (NCBI taxonomy): domain Eukaryota; kingdom Viridiplantae; phylum Streptophyta; class Pinopsida; order Cupressales; family Cupressaceae; genus Cunninghamia; species Cunninghamia lanceolata. The sequence continues at coordinate 2,759,454 of BSBN01001465.1, read as the reverse complement.
AATACTACTGGTGCATTCTTAAATCCAAATGGCATGTCAGTAGAAAAAGTTGTTTTGGGTTGATCCTCTTCTACTTCATTAGGGATGGTTCTCTTGATTTGGTTTATATAGGTTAGTAGTTCACCTATTCAGGAGTATTTGGGCAGCTTACCCTATGAGCTTTGAGAAATAAGACAGATTATGCGAGAATCCCCTTTATTGTAATTTTCTTCCTTTCCAACGGTACCACACATGTCCTATGCTACATTGATCTATAGCGGTTGTATTTTTCTTATCATGAATATTCTCCAAGAGCCAAAAAAGTCTTTGAGAATACACTTCTTGATTATCTTGTATCCATGCTTCTAACACTGCTTTGCTATAAGTACTACCTTCAGTGTCTTCTACTCCTAGTTCCCCTTTTGAATTAGGTTCTTCCAAAGTTTCATTTGTCAGTATGGTTATGGTGTTTATTGTCTGGTCATTCTCCTCGTACTCTTCTGCATTTACTTCTTCTACATAGGGTCCTCTGGGCTTCCTCCCCAGGGGTATGTGGATCACTCTCTTATCATCTACAAAGGATATTTCCTCTTTCTGGGCATCTATGATTCCTTTAGAATCTACAAACCACCTTAGCCCTAATAGTGCATCAAATGAGTCAAATGTCTCCTTCATAGTGACCACCTCAAAGTTGATAGATTGTTTTATTCCCCTTACATTCATTTCCACACTTTTTTCCAGGTACCCATTATTTTCATCCCAATACCATTTGCCAAGTTGATGTTGTAGGGAGTTGGTTCTAGTGTCAGTCTACCCAGATACTCCCATATTCCCTTAAGGATTAAGTTGACATCTGACCCTATATTGACCATGACCTTGGGGATCTTCTTCTAGAGAATCTGAAGTTTGATCATAATTGGTCTCAACTTCCAATGTTTCCCCATAGTTCTGACTTGTGGTATGTTCTCTTGTTCAAATATTTGCTAAGTTGTTTTAATTTGGTAAGTAGGTCCTATTGCCCTGCTAGTTTTACAATTTGTTTAAGAACCTTTACTTCTTGTTTTGTAAAATAGTTGTTTTCCAAATGTTCTTTGTCTTGCTCTTGCTACAAAATTCTTTTAGTTTGTTTTACTATCCGGTCATGTTGTTCCTTTGTAGGGTAGAATTCCCCTTCTTCAAAATTATCTTCTTCTAAAGTCACCATATTTGCCCTTCTGATGTTTGTGCCTTTCCTAGTTACCACATCGGTCTTGCCCTTTTTCTTGGGTCTAGCCTATATGTAATATTCTTCTCTGGTACTATCTTCTCCTAATATATATCTATTGTCTTTTCCTGTCTTCCAGCATTGTTTGGTACCTTCTTCCAAGTCTTTGAGTGTTTTGTGGAGGAGTCTGGCCCCTCTTGAGGTATTCAAGTCTTGTTGGTTGTCCATTTGAGTTTGTACATTGTTGTAATGCTAGCGCACTTTCTCGCAGTTGAATACATCATGATCTTCTTCACCACAAAATCCACATTGTTTCATCTTTTCCCCCTAGCATTCTATAGCGAAGTGCCCCAGCTTGTCATAATTAAAGCAAGTAGCATCTACTCTTCTTCCTCTTCCTCGTCTGCGGCCACTTCCTCCTCAATATGGGTTATCATTGTAAACTCTTCATTCTTGGATGGTGCTAGCATTCCTTTGATTTTTCCATGGTGGGATACTATATTCATGCTTTCATGCATATAACAGTCTTTCTTCTAATCCTTTTACATATGCCATTTCCCAGTCATAGTTTGGTTCTTTATTTATCCAAAACTTGTTTGATGGACATTCTATGGTCTCGTGGCTCTCCCATTCTCTGAACACCCCACAATAGACCAAATTTATCTTTCTAACGGTGTGGAGATCAACCCTTAGAGCATTTGCCCTCTTTTCCCCTATTTCCATCAGCATTTGTTCTGGAGATGGCCTTCTCTGCTGCAATAGGAACACCAAATATTAGGCCTCTACAAACTGATTTCTCGTTTCATGAGCTCTTGTCTTAATCGCAATTGGTCCATCTCCAATTGTAATTTTTCCATCTTCCTATTTTATTTTTCCTTTTCTATTCTTCTCCAAGACTGGCCTTCTATCTAGCATACTAATATGACTAGTTCTAAATATGAGCCGAAATTCCTGCCGACCAAGGCCATTCTAAGTTCTGAAATTATGGCTGAAAGGAACCATTCTATTTTATGTTTGTCATTTAGTGTTTCATCCAGTCGTCGGATAAATTCCTTGAACCTTTTGTCAAACTCTGAGATGGATTCATCATCCTTTTGAGATAATTCTCTTAGCTTACTCACTCCTTCTGTTGGGAGTTCCAGACTATCAAAGTTTTTAAAAAAGGCATGTTTTACTTCATCCCATGATTTATTGTTCTAGGGGTATGCTTTCTGGTACCATTTCAGTGGTTCTTCTCTTAGGTAGCTTCGTACTATCTATTTGTTCATTTCAGCTCTGCCATATAGTTTCTAGCAAGAAGATATGTTATGTAGCGTTATTAGTATCCCTTTCAAATCTTGGCATCTTCTTCATCGTGGTCATGTCTTCTTCTGTTGAACCTTCTCCTGGACTTGTGGTACTGTTTCTCTAATTGTTGAATATGGAATTGTATTAAGTGTCACTTTCTATCCTTTCGTAGTCGCTTTGTCCTTCTATGGTTCTCCACTCAATCAATTGATCACTACCTTCTAAGATGTCCCAATTCACTATGTAGGTTATCCACAATTCAGGTTTCTTACCTTCTCTTTCTTTGTCTATTTCTATGTGTGTTATATTTGGCATAAGGGGTGACTCCTGGTCTAAGCGTAATGTTTGTTCCTCATACCTTTTCAATTGGGGTTGCATCTTTTCATCAGTGCTCAAACTTATCTTATGTTTAATTAACAACCCGTCATTTTTTCTTCTTGTTTGTTTGCAGTATCTTTGGCTTCCAGTTCTTGTCTCTCTTCTCTCTTATTCACAGCTGCACCCACGTTGGCACACTCAGCAGCACCCTTCTTGGCACACTCCCCTCACTTCCTTAGGATCTCCTCTACTATTTTCCCCACTTGTTCTATCTCCCTTCTTTCTATTTTCCTTTTTCAATATCTTTCTTCCCTTTCCTGGGTCTTTTTAGTTTTCTTTCTTCCGCATCCATTTCTGTTCCTAATTTGATGATTTCAAATATCTCTCTTCTTTTTATTTTTCCCTATTCCCATACATGTCCTTGGTACAGATATCTTTTCCTCTTATATCATGGTTCTGAAGGAGTCTTTTGAATAGTCACATCTTTTCAAGGACCTCTGGGATCTTCCCCCTTTCCATTCGTATCCCCTAATGGCCTACCCCCTCTCATAGAGGCAACCGTAGGGTCTGATGAGAAACTTTTCCTTCCAACTTTCCTACTTCTTTCAAGCTTCTAATTTATTTACTGTTCTCTCCAGGTTCCCAACAACAGAACCAATGTTGGCAAGAGAAATGGGGATGGTACAATCCATAGATCTATACCCAATACTTCTTGAGTAGTTTGTTTATACCCCAGAGGACATAATAATAGAACTAAGCATATGCAGTAGGAATCAATAAAGCATGCATGACATACAATACCATATTAACAAAAAAAATTAGTACACATATTTCCTTTGTAACTCCTTTTTATATATATTTTATTTTAGCAGATACAAAAGGGTAGGTCTAGTCTCTGCTCCAGTATTATCTTATATTACATTATGATATATTATATTCTCTCTTACTTTCCTATCTATTACATATGACATATATATACATGTGTTTCTTTTAAGTGACATGACCTTTACTAGCACCTCATGTCTCATCCCGGTACCGTGGTCCTCTTCTGATACTCTGTGGTATGCTCTGTTCCTACCCTTGACTTGCTAACATTTCTCCTATGCAACTACCCTCTATTCCTGCTCCTACCCTCGCCTCTCCTTAGTTGGAGATAGATGAACCCCACCCCACAAAGGTGCGAGTAATTTTGGCTCCATCCACCGAGGCTCCCATCCTTCCATCCATTCTTGATATCCCACCTTTTTTTGAACCCTTAGATCTTCCTCACACTAGTGTTATCCCTAGTGCCACCCTAGCCACTCTTGTGCCTTTCTAATGCACTCGTCATGCAGTCTTTCTAAACATCCTCTGCCCTACTACCATTGACATAGACATTCCCCTCTCATCTCCTAAGTGTAAACTTGAGCATTACCCTACCCTGCCATTTCACAAGCCTAAGCATATGCCACTATATTTGTTACCTCTTAGCCCTTCTAAATCACTTCTTCTTGTTCCTCCACCCGTGACTCTTAATGCTCGCATTGATGTTGTTAGCACTGACGAGCCACGATTAGTGCACTATTTAGACAACAACTCTTGTGATTCCTCTCCTGTAGAATGAATCATTGAGTCCATCCTAGATATCCCCTCATTGTCCATGATCACTGACAATTGTTGCTCCTAGTGCTCCTGAAGATCCCGCTCTTTCTAGTGATCCTTTGCACTTGGTTCCAGAGGAGTCTACGTGTACCACTCTTGATGTGGTCCCATTGTCAGCTATTCCTCTGTCTCCCTATGCTTATCAAGAATGGGACCATGATGATCTAATGATGCTCGACCCATGAGGGTTGTACCTTTGTCTCATGTGTTTTTATGTGTTTGCATGCTTGATTGTAATGTTTTCCCTATAAATGTGTATTTATGTTTTTTATTTCTACCTGAAGGACCCACGATGTCCTAGTAGACACATGGATATAGGAGGAACACAGATGTTGTGACTTTCTTATATTTGTCCCTACATTCTTCTATATGTCATCTCTTTGTTTATTGTGACATTTTGCGGATGATGCAAAGCATTGGAAGATTTAGCTTCCTTCCATGTTGACCCAAAAATTTTATTTTTATTTGTTTTCTTGTGATATTCTTCCTCTGTGCTCATAGTTCTATGTGTTTGGGGGATGATGACAATTCTATAAGTTGTCCCTTGATGATTACCCTCCCAAATGCATACTGACCCCAAAGAATGCAGATCCCCTAGTGTGTTTGTTGTTGTTTTTTTGTGACATGTGATAGCGTTGCTTGGTGTCATACCATGCTTACACAAGCTTTTATGTATCATGCCTATAGCATAGCTCTTGTTGCCTCTTTGGGGGCATCTTTTCATTTTCTAGATGCAGCTTTTGGAACATATCATCCTATATAGATGCATTTCCTAAAGATCTCTTCCCCTTTTCTACCTTAAAATCAATTGTATGCTGATACTTTATGCAATTATTTTAAGGTGGGGACATACTTTCATGCTTTACACTTTTACACAGACCACATTGATGGTACGCTCTTTATAGCATTTGCTCTTGGTAGCATTTGTAGCTCGTGGTCCTAAGTAGATGCACTTGCTTGGCTTGACCATGCTTTTTAGCTACTCTTTTAGCACTCTTTGTGAGTCACCCAACAATGCAGTTTGTTAGTCCCAGTGGCCCACAAGAGTTTGGCATGGTTCCTAGCTCTCATAGTGTGCTATCCCTAGAACCATACTTGGCATCCTTATTGCTCTCATAGTGTGCTAGAAATTCCCATTTTGCTTTGCTTTTTTTGGCTTTCTTATGTGTAATGTGTGTTAGTGTGCTTTAGATAGTAGTAGAGTGTGCATTAGATTGTATGGTTTGATAAACCTTGATGTTTGGGCAAATCATATCTAATCTAACCCTCTTATTATGATTTTATATATGTGGTTCTGACATTGCCTCTTGTTAGCAGGTTACTTGACAGAGAATAGAGTCGACTGGAGGAGATAACACAATATGCGGAGGCCGAAGGCTAACAAAAGAGACATCCCCTTGATGTAATAGACATAGTATATATAGATAGGAGTAGTATAATGTAAGAAAGCAAGTATGATAGGAGAATAGGATTATATTCTGATGTAAGCCATGACATAGAAGTCATGTATGTAACTATTCTGGAGGATGAACACTAGATGTATACATTTGACTAATGCCAATATATATATATGGAGTTTGTCGGTACCGAGTAATTATGTGTGTTATCCTATTATGATGTATATGTGATGTTTTGTTATGTTATTTTGTATGTTTTGTTGTCAATTTCTAGCTACCTGACCTGAGTATAAATTGACTACAAAGACTTGTTTGAGGACCGGATCTCCAGACCGATATACCTCTGCATTTCTTGCTAACATTCGGTTCCATTGCTGGGATCCTAGAAAAGGTTAGTTAAAGATTAAAAAGGAAAAACATCTAGAGAAGTAGCGCAGAGTTTCAGAAAGGAGAAAAGGCAAGGTCAATATAAGAAATTTACAAATTGCAGAGGAATTCACATCTCCTTAGGTTTCTACCTTTGTGAGAGGGGGGCAGACACTTAAGGAGATGGTGAGTGGAAAGGGGGTAGGGTCCACAAGGACCTTCTAAATGATGTGTCTCTTCAAATAAGGATTCCATGGGATATAAGAGGACTAATGGAACACCAAATCTGACAAACCCATGGCAAAAGGGGAAAAGTGGAGGAAAAGAGAGATTGACAAAGAAATCAGGACCGAAATGGAGATAAGCAAAGAAGAGAGGTTGAAACAAACTCAGGAGTGATAGGAGCATTATCACAGAAGGATGGAAAGGGCACAAATGATGGAGGAAGGGAGGATAATGGAAAGTGTAGAAGAAAGGATAGAAGAATTCAAAGAGCACACCACTATGGGTGCTGCTAGAAGGAAGGAAGAGGATGAACATGTCATGGAGGATGTTGTTGAGCGCACCAAGAAGGGTGCTACTAGAGAAAGGAGATCAAAAGGTAAAGGAATGTGATGGAGAATGCAGAAGAGCACACCATTGTGGGTGTTGCCGGAGAGGAATACGGAAGAGAAAGAGAAGGAGCAGGCAAATTAGGATTTATGTCGTAGAGTGTCGGAGAAGATGAAGTAACGCTAGAGATTTTGAATATGGATGAGGAATATGTAGAGGACCTAATTTTCTAAAGCACAGAGAAGATAAGAGAAGGAGGAGAAGATGCGGTAAACATGGAAATGAGTTTTGAGGGTTTTGGAAGGTTATTTGAATCAACATTGAATGCCGGCATGATCTCATTTACAAAGATTAGAGAATCCCCTAATTTGAAGAGACACTATGAAGAGACACAACCCCTAGACCATGAGCCACCTCGAGTGCCATAAAAAGTCAAGAGAATTTTAGTTGAGAAGGAAGATATTCGAGCAAACAAAGAAGCAAAGAGCATAGTAGAGATCCGAAGCAATTTTGTAGAGGTTTTAAGAGAAGAATACTGTGAGATCTGATTACAGAGAGACAAGGGAAGAGAAAGGAAGAAAGTTGATAGAAGACAGTTGAATTAGAGAAGCAGAGCAGATGAAATCTACTACAAAGTACTAGATAGTGGGAGGAAAGCAACCATGGATACCCCTGTTAAGTTACCTATGTTTGAGAAGGATACTATTGAAGTAGCAGAGCACATTTTTGTTTTAGAGGCTATTTGGAACTGGAAGGGAATAACAAGGGATGAAATCAAGTTGTTTGAATTCATAGGCACCTTGAGGAATGAAGTATTGAAGTGTTATAGGAAGACATGCCCTGATAGTTACAAGGAATGGAATGAGATCAGGAAGCTATTTTTGGAGAACTTTGGAGTTTCAAATGTTCTGAAAGGAGTAAGTAAGATGAGAGATTCGATGCAATTGGAGAAGGAATCAATAAAGGAATTTGATAAGAAGTTCAAGGAGACAACCATGAGAGTGGAGGAACCATTGACTGAGAAGCAGAGGATAGAGTGGTTTATTTCCATAATAAGCCTTGAAATAAGATCAGCCCTGGACGAAAGGGTGTTTGAAACATATGTAGAAGCAGTGACATTGACCTGTCGGATAGAGTTTCCATCCTGGGGTAGACAAGATAAGATGAAAAAAAACCTAGAATTGGAGAAGTTGAAGTTGGAACTAGAAAAATTGAAGCCAAGGTAGGAGATATTGGTGAAACGAGAGGAGAATACACAGAAGGAGAGACCTAATATTTGGTGTTCATACTAAACAAGAGAGGGCCACTTGTGAAATAACTGCCCTAGGTTGAGAGGTGAAAGACAAGTGGCAGCAATAAAAGTAGATACCAAAACAATAATGAAAAAAGTCAATTCAGTAAATTGTGGATTATACAGAGAATGTGACGACCATGAGACACCGAATTGCCCTTCACAGAACTTTTGAAGGAAGAAAGAATTTGTTGATGAAGAAGATGAAGTATGGTATGGTGGAAGTAATACAAACTCTACAGAGAGCAGTAACATGAGAGCAAGAAATTCATATGATCAAGACTACAAACAACCAAGTTGGAGAAATCAAAGGAATGTGAATACAATAGAAAATTCAAGTTATGGTGGTCCATCATATGGAAATAGCTACAATAATTGATGACGGAGACCAATTCGGAAGCTATAGAGGAGGTAGAGGCCATGGTAGAAATCAAAGGAGGGAGGATACCACATTCTTCAATTGCGATAAGTTGGGACATTTTGCTAATGAATGTTGGGTTGAAAAGAAGACATGTTGTTCATTTTGTCATAACACATAGCATGACTTATTTTCTTGTGAGAGAGCACAACAATACTTCTGGAATGCATAGCCATAGTCTAAGAGTGATGAGTTACAAAACCTAAAAATTCAAAAAGGAGAAAGAATCATAAGAAGAATACCAAAAGACCAAGGAGAAAGAACTTACCGGAAGAACAACAGAGAGGAGATAGGCATATCTTCAACAGAATCCATAGAGGAAGAAGAGTACTACCAGAAGAGCACACTATGACATACTAAAAAGGAGAGAAGGAAGAAGGGGAAATCTATGGTAGTAACAAGACAAGGAACCAATACCAAAAGACATTATATCACTGAGACAGAGGACGAAGACAGTGAGGAGGATGAAGAATTTTTCCCCACAAAGAAACATCATGAAGAAGTGGTGAAGGAGCTTAAACAAACAATCAGGAAGGAGCAAGAAAAGGAGAAGCAATACAAGAAATAATTTACCGAAGAAGAAGTGGAGGCTCTCAAGCAATTAGCCCAATTGACACAAAAACACATACTGATTGACAAATTGAAGCAATTCTCTAAGTACTAGAACAAGGAGTAGGGTCAGAAAGGTCAACTCCAGAGGATGGGAAGGACAAACAAAGATTGAAATACAAAACCATCGATGGTGGATGTTCACAACAATCACAAAAATCTCTAGAACATCATGATAGATTTGGGAGCAGATGTCAACATGATCGCAAAGAAGTTGAGGGAGCAGTTAGGAAGACCTAAGCTGGTAGAAACCGCTTAAAATATAATCTTGGCAGATGGATCTAATATGCAGACAATGGGAACATGGAAGCAAGTCAAAGTTAATCTGATGGGGTCAAACATGTCTTAGATTTCATTATAGGAGCCATGAAGGATCAAGGAGACACTTTCAATGCACTTTTGGGCTCGAGATGGTTTGTAGATGCAAATGGAGTCATAGGCTCCTAGAGAGAAGAATTATCATTTTCTAATGAAAATAAAATTGTCAACATCCCTCTCGGTTCATCAAAGGAGGAAGCATGTATAGAAGAAATCAATCAAGATTAATACAGTGACAAGGATGCAAAGAATCTGTATACAATCACAAGGTTGGATGTAGAGAAGACAATAGAAGAGCTTAATTATGAGGGTGAAGTGGAGATAGAGGATGATCACTATAGTACAGACAATGAAGAGGTTTTAGAAGCTTGGATGAGAAAAGAACCAAAATTGAAAACAAGGAATATGATCTTGCTTAAGGGCAAGCAATCTTAGGAAGGGAGGACTGACATGTCCCCGTTTCTGACATGATCACCCAATGAGAAAACTGAGTTAGCCTATCTCATTCCTGTAGGCTAACCCATCAGAGCAAGGGAATAATCTGGTGAAGGTGGCAAATGAATTAATGCACTTTGCATTAATTATCTATTATAAACAATTAAATAATAATTTATTGTTATTATTTAATTAGAGCGCCAATGGAGAAAATGAATTAAATGATATTATTTTAATATTATTTAATGAAAGCCAAAAATAATAAAATAATATTTGGAGTTGAGCGCCCAACTTTGGTGTTGAAATAAAATATTAAAAAAAAAGGTCTGGACCTATTTGAGCGCTCATATTGGAGTTTGAAATAATAACATATTGGTTGCACACTGGAGAATGAAATTCAAATGGGACCTTGCATTGGATCAAGCACCATCATGGGGTAAAATTTGCAATTCAAATCTTTAATTTGAATTGGTATAAAAGAAGCATTGGTGGCTCATTTTTGGCATCACGAATCTTATGCAAATTTTCATGTTCATGCTTGGCATTCTGTTTTGCTTTCTTCCAAGGATAGAAACCCTTGCGGAGTTGTGTGTTGGACGAAAACCCAATCACATGGAGTTCGCATTGCACTTCATTGGAGGGCTTCATAGATTGATTCTTCGTCATTGGGTTGTAAGCCATTACTGATGTTATTGAATATCATTGTAGGATTTATTGTTGAAGGATTCATTGCGCTTGATTGAAGACTTGAAGACATTGTTTCATACATCCATTGAGCGTTAATTTTAAGAGAAGGATATTGCTAGAGCATCGATCCATATCATTCACAGCTATCATTTTTAGATTCGGAACCAGCAATACCATCCTAGCCACCAATTCATTGCATTAAGGATATTTGCATAATACATTTGGGATCGCTGCATATTGGAGGTTGATCGACCTTGTCTATAGATTGCAATTGGTGGTAATAACATTTACTAAGGTAGTGATTAGCACCAAGGAGGTTTGCATATCATTGCGGATTTGATATCAAATGTTATAAATCTTGTCGCCACCATTGGAGAGAGCATCTATTTTGGAAGTCCGCTGAGCTGGGTTATTCGCCACCCTCCTACCAAGCCGAACTGCTAAGTTTGAACCAACACCACCTTGAGGAGTAGTGATTTGGGAAGCTTGGCCATCACATTACACTCGATCTACCTCATGCTTTATGACAATGATAGCAATGATGACATCGTTGCCATCAGTGAATAGTTTGGAGGTAGATTTGCATTGTAATTATTCATCAATTGTTACGTTAGCATACTATTTCTCTGTTGTTTTATAATAGTAGTGTAAACTTGCACTATGGTTGTCATTAGCCTTGAATTGTTGATGTAATGAAAGATTTGCAAGTATGATTTTGTAAAAGCAAAAGATCTGAGACATTTTTGTATCCCTTATTATCACTTTAAGTCACAAAGTCCACATGATATTTCATAATTGCAAGGCTGTCATAAGCTTGTTTTAGTTTGTATTTGTAAAAAAATTATATAATGGGCATTGCAATAGTAGAATCATGCAAGCAGAGATCAAATTCCAGTCCTAGGATTTCATTACAAATTGCAAGATTCAAAGATTTTCATTTCAAACCTAGAACGACACATCTAAGTGGTATCAAAGCAAGAGATCCTGCCAGCCTGTTGAGTACATTGGTAATTGATGAAAGTCAAGACTTATTATGATAGCATTTTGTGTTAAGGTTGTAGTTAAAATCCACCTTCATTGGTTGTGATTGGTTGCTATGCAGTTTTATAGAAGAAGAGATAATCAACAAAGAGAACCAATTATGGAAACATGTGGAGAGAGAGAGATAGATAGAGAAGAAGATCCACCAAGAGAAGATAGAAATGTGAATCAGATTTTGGAAAGACTAACAGCAGGACAACAACAAACAAATGAGGCCTTGGCACATATGATGCAATATATGACATGAGCCATGGAAAACATGGGAGTTCATGGTACACCTAACCAAGAGGGTAGTGTAATTGGTTCACCTTGAGTTGATAGAGCTTGTACTCCTACAAGCATTAGGCATATGAAACCTACATTCCTTCCAAGGGAAAATGAAGAAGAGGTTGTTGAGGAAGAAGAGGCACCACCAACGGATGAAGAGGTGATTGATATGCATCAAGCATATAGAGCACTTCCAACACTTCTTAGACATGGTTTCACTTTCCAACAATGTTGGAATCAAAAGAAGGGAGGAGGAGGAATGAGAGGAGACAATAGACCAAGGAGACAAGAGAGGCAACATAAAAAAATATAAGGAAGCTTTGAACAAGATTCCTCTACCAAACTTTGATGGGAGTGCAAAGATAAGTGCAAGAGCTTGGGTAAACAAACTGGACACATTCCTCACCCTTAAGCCTATTAAGGCAGAAAAGGCAATTCATCTTGAAACCATGCATTTGGAAGGGGCGGCATATGATTGGTGGCACTATGGACTTGTTACTCAAAATCATGGAATGATTCAATCATATGAAGAATTCACAACAAACTCATTGCTAGATTTGACAAGAAAGATGAAGAGGTATACTACAGGGAGTTGGCTCAGATGAAACAAATTGGTCGTGTGAATACCTACATTGATGAGTTTTAGAGGATTAGAGTAATGGTTCTGGATATGACAGAAAGAAGAGTGATCATGTTGTTTGTTGAAGGACTAAATGATAAATTGAGAGGATTGGTTAAGGCTCATAAGCCTAACACCTTGGATGAGGCTATTCATTTGGCACCTGATCTAGATACTACTCCATCATTCCAACCACAAAAGAAAATTTTCAAGGGTTCTAATTCAAATCAAAGAGGCTTCAATCAACAGAAGTACCAACCTCATAGTATGGATCAAGAAACAAAGAATGAAATGAGGAGGAAGAAGCTCTGCTTCTCTTGCAAAGAGCCATGGGAACCAGACACAAATTCTTAGGGAAAGGTAAAGTTCATCTCATAGAAGTCTATCTCGATGAGGAGAGTGAGTTTGCAAAAGACAATAACTCAGATGGTTTTGAGGATCATGAGGAGCAACAACCACAGTTGGAGCTTGAACCGAATGTTGAGAATAAAAGACATGTAACCATTGCAACAATTTTAGGAGTACCAAGATATCATGCCTTCCGATTGAAAGGATTCATCAACGGACAAAGAGCCACTTGTTTGGTGGACAGTGGAGCCAGTCATAACTTCATTGATGAGGGCTTAGTGATGAAAAAAAGACTAAAAGCTAAGAATTTTTTAGGATTTAGTGTGACAGTTGCTGATGGATTGCACTAAGAGGGTACCACATCTTAACATTTGAATGAGAGACTACACATTGATTGGTGATTTCTATGTGTTAGGATTCAGAGAGATTGATGTTGTTTTGGGAGTTCAGTGTTTGTAATCACTTGGCAGGTACATACAGGATTTTAACAAGATGGAACTTGAATTCATCCATGATGGGAAAAAGATTGTTCTAAGAGCACTCTCATATGGAGGCCCTAGAGTTGTGTTAGCAAGGAGAATGGAAACATTGTTTAGACATGACAATGTTACTTGGGCAACGTAGTGCTTTGTATCATCTAAACCTTCTTCAAGAGATCAAAAGTATCATGTGGACATACAATCAATACTTGATAAGCACAATATGGTGTTTGGAGAAATTCCTCCTAGTAGACCACCAAATCGTGGGTTTGAGCATGTCATTGAGTTGGAGGAGGGCTCCAAGCTTGTCATCACTACACCTTATCATCATCTGAGGCATTTCAAGGAGGAGATTGAAAAGATGATTAAGGAATTGTTGGAGATGGGATTCATTCATCCTAGCTCTAGTCCATTTGCATCTTTAGTTGTGTTGGTGAAGAAGAAGGATGGCACAATGAGGATGTGCATTGATTACAGAGCATTGAATAGGAAGACAATCAAGAATTGATATCCTATTCCTAGGATCAATGAGTTGCTTGACGAGTTACATGGGGTAGTTTATTTCTCTAAGATTAATCTTTATTTAGGGTATCATCAGATACATGTCCGTGAAGAGGATATACACAAGACAACATTCAGATGCCACTATGGACACTTTGAATTTTTTATTATGCCATTTGGTCTAACCAATGCATCTGCTATGTTTCAGTCATGCATGAATCACATCTTTTGTGAGTAGTTGCGTAAGTTTGTGTTGATGTTCTTCAATGACATTCTAATATACAGTAAAACTTGGGAGGAACATTTGCAACACATTGATGTACTACTGGGTATCATGGAGGCTTAGTCATTGTTTGTGAAGGCATCTAAGTGTGAATTTGTTATGATGGAGGTTCTCTATCTGAGGCATGTGATTGGAGCAGATGGAGTCAGAGTTCATCAGGAGAAGATACAAGCAATTCTGGATTGGCCACCACCGTGGAACATTTCAAACTTGAGAGTATTTCATGGGCTATGTTGCTACTATAGGAGGTTTGTAAAAGGATTTTCACAGTTAACAGCACCTCTCACAGATCTCACCAAGAAAGGGGCATTCAGTTGGTCAGATAAGGCTCAGATTGCTTTTGACAAACTCAAGGAGGTGATGAGTTGATGTCTAGTGTTGGCACTGTCGCATTTCACACAATCTTTGTGTTGGAGTGTGATGCATAAAAAATAGGCATTGGTGCAGTGTTGATGCAAAATAAGCATTCGATTTCTTTTGAGAGCAGAAAGTTGAGGGATGCAAAACAACTCTATTCCACCTACGATAAGGAGATGCTCACCATCATGCATGTATTGGTGAAATTCAGGCAATATTTGGTGGGTAACATATTTGTGGTCAAGACTGATCACAATAGTCTAAAGCACTTCTTGTCGCAGACATATTTGAATGAGAGACAACAAAAATGGGCGAGCAAGATTCAAGCATATGATTTTGATATTGAGTATGTGAAGGGAAACAATAATGTTGTTGTCGATGCTCTATCCTAGAAGCCTACTCTTTGTTCAATGTTAGAAATCTCAGCAGATTGGAAGTCTCATCTTCTGGTTGAGTATTCCAAGAATACTTTTGCTTGTGAGATCATGGATGGGAAGATTCAAGATGACATATACAAGGTGATTGATGATGTGATCTACTACAAAGACCGAATCTACTTGGTTCCTGAATCGAAGTTGAAGGAGAAGGGCTATGCATGACACCCCACTAGCAGGACATCCAGGTTTCTTCAAAACCTACAAACAGTTGAGAGAGAGATTCTCATGGAAGGGTCTCAAAGATGATGCCATGCATCATGTCAGAGAATGTATGAATTGTCAGCAAAACAAATCTAAGATTACTTTTCCAGCAGGATTGTATCAGCCATTGCCCATTCCAGAGCAGAGGTGGGAAGGTATTTCAATGGATTTCATCACCGGTCTTCCAAGAGTTCAAGGTAGGGATTGCATCTTTGTGGTGATTGACAGATTAACAAAGTATGCACACTTCTTTGCAATTCTGACATATTCAACATTTTAGCTTGCAGAATTGTTTTTCAAAGAAGTGTTTCATTTGCATGGACTCTCTAAGACCATTGTCAATGATCGGGACAATAGGTTTCTCAGCATGTTTTGGTAGGAATTGTTCCGATTGGTTGGAACAGAGTTAACACCGAGCACAAGGTATCACCCACAGATAGATGGATAGATAGAAGTGGTGAACAAATGGGTTGAAGGTTACCTTTGCAACTATGTTGCAGGGCAACAATGTGCTTGGATCAAGTGGTTGCACTTGGGTGAGTATTGCTACAATACCACCTATCACATGTCAATTGACATGTCACCGTTCAAGGCCTTGTACAACTATGATGCTCCATCATTTGTAGATTTGGCCTTTGAACAGTACAGAGCTCTCAGAGCTAAGGAGTTGACATAGGATACTTAGGACATTCTAAAGGCACTCAAGGATAACATTCAGCATGCTCAGAATCAGTACAAGATGTATGCGGACAGACACAAGGTGGAAAGAACTTTTGAGATTGGAGATTTGGTCTTCTTGCACCTACAGCCATACAGACAATCATCATTGAAGAAGAACAATGCTGAGAAGTTGAAACTGAGGTTATATGGTCCCTATAAGATTCTGAGAAGAGTCGGTGAGTTGGCATACGAGCTCGAGTTGCTGATGGGAAGCAAGATTCACAATGTTTTTCATGTGTCATGCCTCAAGAAGGCATTGGTACAGAAAGTTGTTTCTTCACCTGATATTCCACTTCTTAATGAGGAGGGCACTTTGGTTTTGGTTCCTAACAACATTTTGGAGACAAGGAAGCAATGCTTGAGGAACAGGGTGATCAATTTTTTTTTGGTGAAATGGAAAGATTTACCATTGGAGGATGCAACTTGGGAAGGAGAACAGATTCTATAGCATCCGAATATGATTTTGGTTGAGGGCAAGCAATCTCAGGAAGGGAGCATTGACATGTCCCCGTTTCTGACATGATCACCTAGTGAGAAAACTGAGCTAGCCTATCTCATTCCCGTAGGCTACCCATCAGAGCAAGGGAATAATCTAGCGAAGGTGGCAAATGAATTAATGCAATTGACATTAATTATCTATTATAAACAATTAAATAATAATAATAATTTATTATTATTATTATTATTTAATCAGAGCGCCAATGGAGAAAATGAATTAAATAATATTATTTAATGAAAGCCAAAAATAATAAAAAAATATTTGGAGTTGAGTGCCCAACTTTGGTGTTGAAATAAAATATTAAAAAAAAAATAGGTCTAGCCCTATTTGAGTGCTCATATTGGAGTTTGAAATAATAACATATTGGTTCTGGTGGCACATTGGAGAATGAAATTCAAATGGGACCTTGCATTGGATCAAGCACCATCATGGAGGGAAATTTGCAATTCAAATCTTTAATTTGAATTGGTATAAAAGAAGCATTGGTGGCTCATTATCGACATCATGAATATTATGCAAATTTTCATGTTCATGCTTGGCATTCTGTTTTGCTTTCTTCCAAGGACAGAAACCCTTGCGGACTTGTGTGTTGGACGAAAACCCAATCACACGAAGGTGGATTCACACGGAGTTCACATTGCACTTCATTGGAGAGCTTCATAGATTGATTCTTCGTCATTGGGTTGTAAGCCATTGGTGATGTTATTGAATATCATTATAGGATTTATTGTTGAAGGATTCATTGTGCCTGATTGAAGACTTGAAGACATTGTTTCATACATCCATTGAGCATCGATTTTAAGAGAAGGATATTGCTAGAACATCGATCCATATCATTCGCAGCTGTCATTTTCAGATTCGGAACCAGCAATACCACCTTAGCTGCCAATTCCTTGCATTAAGGATATTTGCATAATACATTTGGGATCGCTGCATATTGGAGGCTGATCCACCTTGTCTAGAGATTGCAATTGGTAGTAATAACATTTACTAAGGCAGCGATTAGCACCGACGAGGTTCGCATATCATTGCGGATTTGATATCAAATGTTATAAACCATGTCACCGCCATTGGAGAGAGCATCTATTTTGGAAGTCCGCTGAGCTGGGTCATTCGCCACCCTCCTACCAGGCCGAACTGCTAAGTTTGAACCAATGCCACCTTGAGGAGCAACAATTTGGGAAGCTTGGCCATCACATTACACTCGATCTACCTAATGCTCTATGACAGCGATAGCAGTGAAGACATCGTTACCATCAGCGAATAGTTTGGAGGTAGATTTGCATTGTAATTGTTCATCAATTGGTACGTTGGCATACTAAAACAACAACGTAAACTTGCATTATGGTTGTCATTAGCCTTGAATTGTTGATGTAATGAAAGATTTGCAAGTCTGATTTTGTAAAAGCAAAAGATCTAAGACGTTTTTATATCCCTTGTTATCACTGTAATTTGCAAAGTCCACATGATATTTCATAATTGCAAGGCTGTCATAAGCTTGTTTCAGTTTGTATTTGTATAAAAATTATATAATGGGCATTGCAATAGTAGAAATATGCAAGGAGAGATCAAATTCCGGTCCTAGGATTTCATTACAAATTGCAAGATTCAAAGATTTTCATTTCAAACCTAGAACGACACATGTCACCATGGTCCACCCATGCTTGGAGATTTTCGTAACATGTTCTAAATTTTTTATGTTGCCACCAACAGCATTGAAGGCAAGGGCTAAACCAACTAGTTCAAATGTGTTGTCTCAATTGAGATGATAAGGAAAATGTTGGGCATCCCCCTAGACTCATTCAAATGAAATTCTAAATCCCTTGCCACCTTTTGGGATAACATACCCAACTAGCTCACCTTCACAAATAGCTTGTGCCGTAAGCCAACTGACAATGCAAGCCCAACCATTGCAAAGCCCTTCAAATTCCTGTTGTCACTCAACCAATTCAAATTAGACACCCAAGATGGTTTTAGCAAGGTGGTGTACTGACTTGGCATGTGTGATGACAAGATGGTCTACCCTGAGCAACTCTCCATCATCTATCTGATTTCTAGAACTCTTGCCACAAATACCCTCTAGTTGGACTTCTCCCAACATTTGGAGGACCATATCAGTACCCAACTACAAAACATATAATTCATCAAGAATTTTAGGCACCCGTACACACTTTCCCACAAGTTACTTCACCAATGCAACTTGTTGTACTTAGATATCCATCCCAAGGTCACCCATACAACAAAGGGTAGTGATCCAATCATTATTTGGATCTCCATCCTCCAATGAAGTAATGATTACTACAACTTTGTGTAGTTCATCATGCCTGCCCTCCTAATGAATGAAGAAATTCCTAGGCTCAACAAGGATTGTATGACCACTTTAAGGTCTCTGCACAAGGGATATTGGTTCTATGGCACCAAACATACCATAATAAGTGTCTATGGATACAATGGATCCATTTACAAGTTTCCAAGGTTGTGCCCATTAAGAATATATGCACTTGAGTGCTTGAGGCAAGTGGACACAAGAGACCTATAATTTAGTAATGAAAGGGGCAGAGCTTCTTTCTACACCATCCAAACCTATTGTGATATCAAAATTGCCAAGTAGAGGGCTACGTATATCTTACACATAAAATTGAGGGAGATGCAACTCGACAAAGTCCATGACTATTGGGATTTCTATCCCATTGGATTTTTCATGGCATGGCTTAAGAAAATAAAGAGAAGTGAAGCTACTAAGTTTGTGCTTTGATCTCAATTAGAAATTGAGGCCAAAACAAATCCCATTGAAAAAAATGTTGATAAATTCATCAACGAGTGGCCAATAGTGGCATGAGAACCCCAATTGCTCTAACCATATGAGACCCTCTATAAGAAGGTAAGGAAATATGACACCAAGTTGTTTAGTGACTGGGTGCTAATGCTAAGAATAGACCAATGGAGCAAGGAGAAGATCACATGGTGGAAATTCTACCAAGATATCAACCATACAAGGGAGAAACCAAATGACATTCTTGAGAATGATATCTAGGAGATGATCTATGATAAGGTCCATGATAGCCTTGCCTCTTCACACAACATCCTAGAAATCCAACCACACTAAGAAGATTCTTCCCCAAGAACCGAGAAGATAGAGTCAGTTACTCCCAACTTTGGGACAACAATAGTAGTAGCTCATGTTACAGACAAGAAGTAACATCCATCGCTCACATAGGACCATCAACATCAACTACACATGTGAATGCGTGCATATGAATACCAGCATCAAGGGTCCCTACCCCAAAAATAGTAACATAAGTATTAAGAGCTTCTACCATCAACCATATAGATATATGACAAGAGAATAGCCAAACATTAAGAAGATCTCCCAAAATGCAAGGGACAAAGCTGCATGTCAGCCATCTCAAAGACAAAGTGGCACAAAACAATATTTATTCTAGATAGTCATCAGAGGAGATGATGACCTTTATTGGCAAGATGAGGAGGTCACAAACTGAAGTTCTGAGCCCTAGTGTCCTACATGTAGAGTTTATACCCCGATGATGATAGTGAGAGAAGAGTTAGATAATTTGTGGTAAGAATTAGTATAATGTGGCAACTTAGAGCAACATATAATGAATCATACATATTTTAAACAATCAAATAGTCCTTCAAAACCCTTATATCTTCTTCATATATATATATATAATCATTTTGTATTAGAATGGCAGGTCTATAGTCTCTACTTTGTATATATTTCTTCTATCCTTTCTTACATTCTTCTACTACTTCTACTATTATTACGTATACATAGGATTGCTTTAGAGACATGCACCTTACAAAACAAGTCTATTCTTACTAGGCCTAATCAACCTTTTGCTCTATAATCCTTTTGTGGCCATCTACGGTGGGTTATGGTCTCTACACTAGTTGCTCCCCGCATCATCCCCCCTTTGGAACCTTGTCTTATCCTCAAGACATGTAAAATTAGTTTGTAGGAAAAATATTCTTATATGTGGTTTCAAGCTGTGTAAACATAGTGTCCCATTGATTCTTTGCTTGTTGTAGTACTTGTATCTGTCCATGTGTCAGAATCAATGTCTTTTCTGCTTCGACAATAGTTGTAGGGATCTAAATTTGTTAGGTTGATTTCTTTGCATCCCCAAGTGGCCCTATAATATGTGCTAGCCTAAGGCTTACTACTTCTCGCAACTATTTGAATCAGGCTTTAATGATATCTCTCTAGTCTTGTAGTTGCTAAAGTAGTGGGTATACATTGTTTTTATTTGTTCCCTTATTGTGCCATCAATATCCTGTGTTGAGTCATAACTGCTAGCCACTTGCAGGATTTGTGTCTCTAGTTGGTCTATTTGAATCTTAAGGTTTTTAGTCAGTGTAGTCCATTGTAGACAAAATTGGCATAGTGTATTTATATCATTTTTTGTTTGTTGCAGAGAGTTGATTTAACTTTCTAGTTGTGTGTGTGTGTGTTGTGGCACACTTCTTCCTAACTTCATTCATCTCGCTCTTTTCCATCTCTATCATTACTCTATTTATGATGGTGGTGGCTTGGTTGTCTATTTCTACTCTGATCCCATCCATTAACATTTTTAGCTGTTTCCCCAATGGTAAGGATGTGTCTCTTTGTAATTGAGCTAGATTTTTCTATATTGCAGCTATGGCATATTCTAGCTACTCCACACTCTCGACATGTTGTTTCAATATTTCCTCTCAGGCTGTGCTATGGAAAATATCCCCTAATTGGAATTTTTGAATTGGGGAGATACTTGTCAAGTCCAACTATGACCCTGTTAAGGTTAGTTGCAACAACTGAGCTCTTGGTATTGGTTGTATCTGCTTTTGTTGTGCCAAAAAGTCCTTAATGGACTGCATAGCAGAGGTTGCAGTGGAAGATGCCCTTGGTAGAGAGGGTGGTTATTGTTGTGGTCCCTCTATCTGATGACTATGTGGTGAGCTACCTCTAAAAGGTGTATGCTTTTTTTGTTGGGCCATCTTCTTTCCCTCCATCATTACCGCATAGGATTTTTAGGTTTTTAGGTCACAACAATTATTTCTTGTTGAATTTTCCTTTTAACCTCCTCATTGAGATCCATTAATGTCTTGACCCTCTGTTTCAACATGATCTCTTTGGTTTTCATTTGTGCTAACTTCTCCTTTTATGCAGGAGAGAGGTTCAGGTCAACTTCTTCTAAAGCCTGCTCCCTTATTTCTTCTTCTAGCTCCACTGCTTGTTCCCTTTTCTTGCGGATAATAGAGGCTAGATTATTGGAGAATTTTTCTATCATGTTATCTAAGGTGTCATTAGACACTCTTAGATGTTAGATAATCCCTTCTTCAATAATTGTTTTATTCTCTACTCCCACTTTACTGTACATCTTTGTTGTTTGTTTAAGCATGTCTTTGTTGTTTATCATTGTAGTTAAGAGGTCTACATTCATTACATCCTCTTTATTTTCCTCTTCAATGTCTATTTCCACCATAGTTTGTTTGCTACTTCTTCTTGTTCTTTTCTGCGATGGTTTTATAATTTCTTGTACTTCCTCCCTCTGTTTCTTCTCTTGCTTCTTGTATTATCTTTCTCTTAACCATTTTTTTTCCTATCTGGCTTATTCTTCTTCTCCTCACTCATTTGCAATAGTATTTCTGAGATTTCCTCCATAGAGGAGTCTGTTTGCGAAGGTTGAGGAGTAGATACAGATGTTGCTTGTGAAGATGCTCCTTGTTTTGCCACAGCCTGTGATCCTGGGGTCCCCAAATGCAATCTCTCTAACCTCTGCAGTTGCAATGTAGTTGTGCATGTTTGCGGTGTTTCTTGGTGTGGGATAACCCATTTTTATGTAATTTCTCTTTATTTTTCTCCATTGGTCCTCTGCATTTTTCTTGTGTTGTTTCTCCATAAACTCCTAGTATATCCCAAATCTCTCCATATTTTGGCCCTTGGGTTGTTTTAAGAGATTCTGACCATAAGACTCTATGAGCTTATTACTTACTTCATATGGAAGCCTAGGGATCTAAGAAACCCTAGGTTCTACTTCCTCCATTAGGGTGAAATCTTTGTCCACTAGGAAAACTATGTCTTTGGCATACTTTTCACATCTCATATGATATCCTTCCCTATTTTGCATTTGTTGTTAGAGAGCCTTGAAGAATCCCCAATATGCGGTAGTGTATGCTAGTGTGTCCTTGAATTGATGGATGTGATATTGTATTTGTGCAGCTACAAGTATGTGTGTTTTCCATGCTTTTTTGGGGAAAGATGGCAGTGCAGTCATGAAGTAAAATGTTAAGCATATAATGAGAGTACCATACCAGAATTGGTATTGTGCATACTTTGTCTTCTGTAAATTCTCTAATAGCTAAGTCATGAAGTACCTTGCACAACTCAAACTCCTTGCCTTCTACCACCATCTAGTATGTAGTATGAATGGCGATGTCAGTTGTTGAGTCCTCCCAGTTTGCATAGTAGATTTTATACGCAATACCCATGGTAACGTATCGCACTACCATATTTGTAATTTTTGTAACATTTAGACTTCTCCCATCATATGTGGCTCTGGTCAATTTTGTAACCTTTTCATTCTTTATCTCTTTCTTTGATCGTATCTCTCCCATGGCGCACAGACCTATTGCTGCTTGAATTGCTTGCTTTGTTATGCAGTAGGTTTTGTCCAAATAGATGAATTCATCATGAGTTCTACTTGGTATGATTCTAACCCAACCATGATCCATAGCTCAAAGTTGAGGAAATCTTTCCATACGTCCAATTTCTTCTTCTCCACCTCTAGTACTATGGCATGTAATTTATTTGGTCTAGCTAGAGGAGTGTTCTTCGAAGCTCTTCAAACTTTGTATAATCTATCTCTAATATTAGTGCATGGATGCATTTCCTCACATCCTCTGTATATATCACACCAACTAGGACGACAAAGAATGCCCCATTCAGATCGACCTCCATTGCCTTGTATAGAAACTTCTTGTATTTTGGGCATGGTTTGTCAGAGACATCAACCAAGACCAGAGTCACCATGTGTTTTACTAGGTTTTTGCCTTTATCTCAGAATGTATTTTTAGCTCACAAGAATAATTAGAGTGCAAATGATGTCAAAGTGACTATTGAAGTGTTTGTTTTATAATCTCAACAATGACATCTTGCATTAATTACATTTTCCCATTTAAGTTTTCACAGGATTTTCTAGCCATTATCTTCTTGCGGCTTATTTATTTCTAACAATATACAATTTATGGTACATATCGTACATATAATACAAATTTGATTTTCCTAGTCTTTACTTTATTCCACAGCTTGATGATAGTGTTTTAATCTCGTGCCATTTACATATCTTGTTAATGATTTTTCGTCGAGTGATTTTAACCTAATTGGTCAAGATTTTGAGATTTCATCAATGTAATATGGCCCTAGCCATCAAACTTTTAATTTTCCTTGTGTTCTTGAACTTGCTATCGTAGAGTAGTACTAAATGGTCTTTTCAGAATATTTTGTGGTGTAAATTCCTATCATGCCAGGCTTGTCTTTTGTGTTCTAATTTTTTATGATATACCGCAAGTAATCTTTTTTCATCCAATTTTGCAAGGTCTTCTACTCTTTGTTTCAATGAGTCTTCTTCATTCAACTGCAAAGTAAGTGCGGTACAAAAATTTGGGATAATAAAATTTATAGGTAGTGTAGAATCCATCCCATACACTAGCTCAAATCGAGTAAACTTGGCTGCTCTTTTGTAGGATGTTTTGTATGCACATAAGACATCTGGAATCTTGATGTTTGTTGGTAAACAGATTTGTCACCGCGAAATAACCTTTGAAAATGACTTGTTGCCCTTAGAGCGATGACTAAATAGTCCCAACAGTTGGAGAAGTTGTTACTGGACTAACAACTTTCCTCTGCGTTTGAGAGGGGCAGCTCCCTCATATGATAGGGGTATTTGTGGTTTTTGTGTACTTTTATCCTAAAAGTACAAAAAGGAAGAAAAAGAAAATAATAGGAGAAATGGGCATGTAGAAACTCTCGTGGTAGATGTACGAAAACCAACAGGAGTTTCACAATCTTATTGAAAAGTACGAGGGGGTTTCACCACAAAGCTAGAAACCACTTTCCTAAACTCTATGATGGATCTCATGACATATATGCAACAACGATGAAGAAAGATGGCAAATCTCAACATATGAAGAGATCATTTATCTAAACACTTTCAAATCGGGATACCGAGACATGATTGTGCTTTATCACCCTAATTGCATGCTTTAATGGATAACTTTAATTCACACAAATACATAGAAAGATCACCAATTTGACATACGAGAAACTAGTAATCATAACTCAGAAATACATCAAGAACATACGAACTGAAAATGCATTCTTCATTATCTTTTCGAAATTATACAATTCCAAAAGTAGGCTATACAATGTGTAGAACCAAAAATGTTCCAAGAAGTTTATTCATAAGTTCCCCCTGCAAAAGTTCTCTCTAAAGAGACCTCCCCCCTTTATAATGAAATAGCCTTGTATTTATAGGCTTGCTCCCAGTAACTACCTCGTAACCACTTTGTAACTACCTCAACTACCTAATAACTACCTTTTTTGAAAAATGATAAACCTTATTTTAAGTTACATTTAACATCACTTTTTTGAGAATAAGGTTCATTCTCTAACTTTTAGTTAGAATAAGTGACAAAAGTCACTTTTACAAAAAGAGAACTAGGAACATATAAGTTTAAAATGAAGACCAAGTTAATGATTTGTTTAGGAAGGTGCTGTCTTTCCTTCATTCTAATCCATGTGTCATCCGTTAACCAGCAACCTAGCCTTCAAGGAAATGCACCTCAACTGCATTTGATGACCATCTGAAGCAACAACGACAATATGTATCCATTGAAGACACAGTTGAAAGTGAGACAAAAACATGTCTTAGGCAAGATAGGGGCTGCCCTACCTCCCACCAGTTGATCACCTGTATGACGGATATTCCATGATTACTTGAATTTCTTTTTCCTACAATCTTTTTAAGAAGACTATCTCCTTCCCAATCATGAATCACCCTCTCACTAATAAATTAGCCTCTATCTCATTGACATTCTCATCATATTCTAGTAGGCTTCCAACTACCTCTATAAATTCTTGACCATCAGCTACATCTTCCATTTCTTTAAGGCTGCCTCAACATATCCATTTGACGATTGATGCTCATTTTCATGGTTTAAAATATTAAGACTAGATATGGTTCCATTATCTCATCTTACTCCCATGCAAGAAAATAACTCCATAGGATTAAGTTTTTGAAGATTTTTGGCATTATAGCCACCACATTGTATCACCAAATCACCAAGCACACATTTTTCGTTCACTTCACTAAGCATCATCAACAATCTCCATAAGAACAATGCATTTGATTGAAATGATGAAACTAGTTTACCTCTCTCAGAACAATTACTCTTGCAACAATTTAAGATGTTCCAAACCAAATGTAATTTCTAACTTTTCATAATGGCCTTGTATCAAGTTTCAATCGCCTTCTTACTTTTCCTTGATTCTTTTAGTTAATGGAAGATAGAATACAACATTAGTATGCAACAAACTTTAGAGAGTTTCTCAAAATCTTCAAGAATGCTGCCTATGTCTCCAACTATTAACTTGGATCTGTCGTATATACTTTATCTATGTTTTTCATGATTTGCAAGTATGTCTGCTAGAGTATTCATAACTATTTAACATCAGACAAAAATCCTCCTTTGGTTGTGCTTTCTGAAACTGACAAGAAATCGTTGTGATCCGTAGCTATTCCAACATAAGGGATTCTTCTCATCTATATCAGCAGGCTAAAGTTGAATATTTGAAAACTTTAAATTAGTACAGGGCACATCATCACTGCAAGTCAAATAAACTGGAGTTTCCATGTAAGTGCCAGTGATTTCTTAGCAAGTGACATTTGATATAAATACCTCGAGGTTTGATTGCTGCAGGCCTCTTTGTCACAGTAAAATTGATCTATTTTAATGGGCACTCGCACATTGGAAACCTGTATGTTGAAGGATACGCTTTTCACCTGTCCAGCCCCTCCCTGCCATGTTTTGATCTGAACTCCATTGGAAGTATCTTGGATGTTGCTGTCATAGACGCTCACATTGGAAATGCAGGCCTTCATTCCATCTTTTCCAAGTCCTCCAATACTAATACCGTGACCAAGGCCGCAGTTGATGTTGTGAATGCGAATGCCTAAGTAGCCTGTTTGAATGGACACATAGTCGGCTCTGCATGCCATAGAGGAATTGTGTATTTTAACTTCGTTAGAATTCTGGAGATGAATTCCGTCTGTGTTTGGGCTGTTTGTAGGAGAGGAGATTGTCACGCCAGCCACTTTGACGAAGGTGCAAGAGTCAAACTTAAGATGAAATTGGGGGTTGTTTTGTATGGTTATGTCTTGCACGCTCACGTCATAACTTGCGTAGAATCTCAATGCCGTTGGCCTCACACTTGGTAAACTGCTTCCCCCATTACTGCGATTCTCATCTTCTAGTTGGGAAAGCTTCTACCAAGTCGTCCCTTCACTCATTGAATTCCATGATACAACATTTCTTTGAGGCATTATATCAAATAGTTCACAGACTTCGGCTATGCTTCCACATTATGCTTTAATGGACGTCCAAACCCATAGTTTGAGAGAATTCAGCTTGCACCAGCTGCTTGCATTTTCTTCTTGAAGGTTTAAAGGAAACTTTGTTTAACAAATCCGCTTTGTGCAAGTCCTGCAATCATCGCGTCCAGTGCCTTAGCCACGATTCTGCATTTTTTATTCATGTCTATCATAGTATATCAAATTTTATAATATCTGACAAGAATCCTCTATCCTTTCATGCTTTGACGGATCTCCATAGGCTACGAGGACGCTGGCAAAGATTGTGGAATTAGCTTTACATCTGCGAATTGCATCTGCATTAAAGTATTCTGTCAAACAGTTTGTGTGCCTTTCCTACAAAGACTGTGGGGTTTGGATTTGCACCTACCAGTTGCATTTGCTAGAAACTTTCGGTGGCCCTTTTCAACAGATCCATACTGTTTGTATGCTGCAATCTTTGCATGGCGTGACATTTCCTTTCTTGATGGCACTATATCGAATTATTGCCAGGGCGACTGCATCTATCACAACTGATCTAGAAATTTGTTTTCAATCAAGCTTTGAGGAACGTCCACATCTGCTCTAAAGTTCCAATTTCTGTAAATGTGGAGAGAATGTTGGAGAAAGTTCGTGGAGTCTAGCATTACATCAAAACTTTGAAGTTCGTTGCAATAAGACCCATGATGTAGCTAGTTACAATAACTACCTTATTAACCTTAATCTTTCACCTAACTTGTTTTAAAAAGATGCAACTTTCATAAATCTTATTGGTAGTTGTAAATACTTAGCGAACTGATTCAATCATCCGAGGCTAAGAGTTGGTTAGAGAAGTTCGGAAACTTTTAAGTCTAACTAACCACCTTCGAAAAGCGCTTGAAAAATAAACTTCTTTTATCGGCATTGGTAGAAGTATTGGTAACTTCATCGGGAAAGTTGGTAACTTTCAAAACTTAAAACTTTTACCGATGGCAAATTTGTCCCATATCGGCACTTTAGATGATTTTCAAAACCTTGGAGGAGCTAAACAATGCTTTTGAAACTAAACGCAACCCCTGATAATGCATTTGAAGTGATGTTCTTAAGCTCGTCGATGCCTTTGTTTTACTTCGCCGAAAATGCAAGTGGAGTTTCTCTTTGCGAAAATTGAAAATCATGCCCTTTCTTTCAGTTAGCCAGAAGTGAAGGTTGACCCCTACTTTGCCAACTTAGCCAAAACTGAAAGTTGGCGCGAACTTTGCCCAAAGTGCAAGCTGACATGAATTTTCACTTTTGCCTAAGTAGGCCAAAAATAACTTCTTTTTGAAAGTAAACTCTCCACTTAGGCAAATTCATAGGTGATACCATTTTGACTTGGGCAAATTTGCAACTTGTGAACTATGTAGGCGCGAAAAATGGTGAAAAGTGCATAACTTTTAACTGGAATGTCATATTGTCATGAAATCTTGCCACATTACCCATAATCACATGATGAGATCTCCTACCAGATGATTCTGCTCCAGCTCTTACACAAACCATGATTTAATTGTTTCCGCCAACAGCCCACCGAAAAATTGAAAGTTTAAAATCTCCCAAACCATAAGACTTCTTGACCCGAAAAGTTGCCAGATTAGGTGAAATGGAGTCATGAACACTGCCATAAACATTTTTTGTACCATTTGTTATAGATTTTCAATATTTAATTGTTTTCATAAAATGCCGCAAACTGGATAAGTGTGCCCGAGAAACTCAGTGAAATGATGAGCATCTCTGCTCCAAAATGATGTTGTTATGCAAAGTTCAATGTAGGGAAATAGATTGTAATATTTCAGAAATGAGTTATCTTAATGACTCACACAGAAAATAAAATGTGACACTGGAGAAAGGGTTCAAAGCATGGTTGGATTTGTCATTTTGACACAAAAAGTTTAAATTTGGAAGTGTTGAAAACGAGGCCAACAATGTCCCAATCTATTCTATTTTCACCACATATTTTTGTTAATGTTGTTCCTATAATTTTATTGAATGTCTCACTTGCTCCATTGGCTTGCTGATGATATGGGGAGCTAGTATTGTGTGTGATAAAAAAACTACTTAGGAGTTCCGCAATTATCGTATTCAAAAAGCGTTTGCCCTCATCACTTGTTATGCTCAAGGGACATCCAAATCTTGTTATTATATTTGCATATATAAAATTTATGGTAGTTTTAGTTGTGCAATCTTTAGTAGGTTATGCTTCTACCCACTTTGTAAGATATTCCACCGCAACGATTATAAACTTGGATTTTGTGTGTTTAGTTGGTGGATCAATGGGTCCAATGAAGTCTATGGCCCATTTTTCAAATGGTATTTGTGCTAGGATTGGCTATAGTGGCATTTGATCCCTTGTGGTAGGCATGCCTATTCTCTGACAGACATCACATTGCTTAGCATACAAGTTGGCATCTTTAAACAATGTTGGCCACCACAACCTAGATAGCATGAATTTCTTTGCAGTAGGTGTCTCCTAAATTGTGACCTCTAGAAATGCCTTCATGAGCTTATCTGAGGATGTCTTTCCTTTCATGCTTAAAGACCACTCTTCTTATAATATCATCTCTCCGTATTACATGTAATTCCTCTTCAATAAGTGTGTATAGTAGGGATTTATGTAGAAGTTTTTGTTTCTCACTTGGTCACATGTTCTACAAAAATTTTCCTATTGATAACAGGCTTGCCACATCATGTAAGTCTTCTGGTACCATAGTGACTCTAAACAAGTTTACGTCGAGTAGATTCTCTTCCAAGTTGTTCGATTCTTCTCCTATTTCAATCCTAGATAGATAGTTCAGACCCTGGTTATTATTTCCTAGCTTCACCATAATGTTAAAATCAAACTCTTGAAATAGAAATAATCATTTCCATATTCTTCCCTGCATTACTAGTCTATTTAATAGGTATTTTAATGGTTCATGGCCAGTATAGAATGTGAAAGGTGTAGATAATAGGTAATGTCTAAACTTTTATAGTGCATACACCATTGCTAAAGCCTCTTGTGTAGTTGTATAATTTTTCTCAGCTTGAGACAGCTTGAGACAACTTGTAGCTTGCAAATGCTATTGGGTGGTCCTTGTTACGTCTAGGTTGAGCTAGTAATACACCTATAACTATTCTAGAAGCATCCGCATGGACATGAAATGGTACTGTCTTGTCTAGAAATACTAGTATTGGAGCCTCTATTATTTTCTATTTTAATGTGTCAAAGGATTGTTGACACTGCTCATTCCATTCATTTGTTTTATTAGTTTTCTTCTTCAATAGTTCCTCAATTGGTATGGCAATAGTAGATCATATCCTCTTATAAACTTCTTGTGATATCTGGTATAGCCCAAGAAGATTTTCACCTCTGAATCTGTCTTTTGTGGTGGTAAGTTCATAATCAGTGATACTTTTAGTGGATCAACCATAAGTCCTTTCCAAATTATATGCCCTAAAGTTGTACCAAATGGTACCATAAAGATACATTTCTTTAAATTCAAGGTAATTTACAGGCTTCTACATCTTTCCAACATTGTCTAGTGCACTTGGACATGATCTTTTAGCAGTCTGTAGATTGTCCAATCATCTAAATAAACTTCTAAGAAATCATGGATAAAATCTTTGAACACATTCACCATTATCTGAATAAAGATTGTTGGTGCATTCTTTAGTCCAAAGGGCATAAGTGTGTACAGAAATGACCCCTATTCAGTTGTAAATGTTGTTTTTGCTTGGTCTTCTTCCTAGATTTTTACCTAATAATAGCCAGAGAATCCATCAATAAAAGAGTAGGTTTCCTTATCGACAAGTGATTCCAATACTTCCTCTGTGAATGGTGGTGGAAATGGGTCATGAATGCATGCTTTATTTAGTTCCCTAAAGTCCACATATATTCTTATGACTATGGCTTTCTTATTTTGGACCACCATAGGACTTATCCATTCTACATCTTCTATCGGTTTTATGATTCTTGTTGTCAACATTTTGTCCAATTCTGCTTTTACTTTATTTTTCATATTAGGGTTTAGCCTATATGATCTTTTCTTGTGGCTTGGCTCCTTCTTTCAACTGGATCTTCATAATTCTGGCCTCTTCTTTAATTCCCTTAAGGTCTGTGAATGTTCTAGGGAAGAGGTCCTCATACTTTGTTAAGATCTCTACAATTTTCATTACTTCTTTTTCCTCCCAATAGTCTCATATTTTGGCTAATTTAGGATCCCCTTCTTTTGCTATGTCTTCTTCTCTAGTTTTTAGTGCTTGATTGTAGTTGTTACTAATTTTTTGTTCACACTAAAAATTAGTTGAACCTAGGTGTAATTGTTCAGAATGAATAATAGAAAACTTCAAGGTTATGCATTCTTGAATGGTTGATGCCTTGACAAAGTTGAAAAGAAGATCCAGTTGTCAGGATAACCCATCAATCCAATCAGGATTGATAAGTTATCATGACAAAAGAATTGATCATCAAAGGATCAAACATTCAAGGAGATATAGTTGTTCTACAAAGTTTGATCTTTCAGGAGTTATAAGTTAAATTGATTATTCAGATTAATCAGTTTTGAATAAAAGAGAGAAAGATGTTGTATTACACTGTTATTTCATGTTTTGAACATACATCCAAGTATATGTTACTTTATCTCATGCATTGATTAAAAAGGAAATACATATACATCATATGCATTAGAGAAACTAACTAGTCATGTTTTAAAGAAATGTTCAAATGTGTCCCACACAAGCCGTGGGAGTAACTAAACTGAGCAATTGCAGACATGCAAGCTATGTATCTGTTTGATAAAAGAAATGAGAAAAGAACATATGATAAATCTAAACATCCATCATTATCTGATGATGGAGGTTGCTATTGAAGCTAGTCTTCAAGTCTTCATGCTTCATGCTTCAATCCAAGCCACCATCCAGTTGAAACCTGCAAAAAAATTTGGGACAGCCCCGTTAGTGCTCCGGATGTTTACAGTTATCACATGCTTTTATCAAACAGAGACATCTACTTATCATATCATGCATTCAGATAAGAATTCAGATCAGATAATGATATAGGTCAAGAAGAAATCATGAAGGAGATCAATCAATGCTATCAGGGACTTTTTATGCTAGTTTGTTTGTTCACTGTGCAGGTATAGGACAAATTTTGTTGCTGATTTGAAGACAAATAAACATGTGGATTAAATGTGGCTCCCACAAGGGTTTGAGCCCAGCATGTTTCTTTTCATTTTTTGAAAAGAGTACCAGAAAAAGACAAGATGCATCATCTAATCAACTTACATAAAGAGGATGTCATCATGACATCATTATAGTTGAATCAAACAAATCATAACTATATGACTGAATCAATATTGACAAAAAGACAAATTTAGAAAATCAAATTACAGTCATCTCAGGAGTGATACAAGTTTTTAGATTATTATGCCTGATAAAGAGAAGAGAGACAGAGCAAGGAGGATACAAGAACTTATGTATCATTTGAACAAGTTGCAGAATAAATCTCGTGAAGGGTCATCTCATTATGACAAGGGAGTAAGATGAAACATAATTTTATACCAAGTATTTCTCATGTTGTTTTCATACTGTTTAAAGATGATCAAAGTTTAAACAACTATATCACATTCAAAGTTACAAGTGTCTCATAGAAGTAGTCAAGTAAATGCCACAAGGAATAGCAGATGGAACAGTGGAAGGCAAGACAATTATAAAACAATACACCAGCTTGACTGCCATGAAATAGAGCTTCACGATATATATGAGATAGGTGTGCAGTCATCCAAAAAGAAGATATAAACCTTGCAAAATGCTGCCACCAATGCCTCAAAACTTCAAACCATCAAAGGATACATGAAGATGAAAGCTACAGTCTAAATGGAGTTGGATGTTCAAACAATCAAGCATCAAGGGATGAAGCATATAATACATAAGCAAATACCCCAACACAGTGAATGGTCAAGAGACATGACAATCAAGTCAAGTTTCAAGATCAAATGAGAGATAGTCATGACTAAAGTGGAAGATACAAATAATAGATACATACAGGATGCTCACTATTCATCAAATATCAAAGACTGTCACTAACTATCAGTGATCTTAAAGAAGGAGCAAGCTGTAGAGTAGCTATGTAGGTCATCACTTACATGACAGTCAAGTACATATGCAAAAAATAAGAGACTGTCATGTATGAAGTTGCAAATACAGAGATACAGTACAGTAGAACATAAAGAATGCAACAGTTCAAGGATGAATAGAGTGATTCCATACATTTCAACATTATTGTGCTTTGACAATACTTTATTTCTCATGACCAAGCTACAGAGGATGCCATGCAGTCAAGAAGATGCCACACAGTAAAGAAGATGCTATTCATGATATAGTCAAGAGAGATACAGTGCAGTCAAGAAGATGCTACCATGCAGTTAAGAGAGATACAGTGATGTCATGCAGTCAAAAGATGTCATGGTGCAATAAGGAAGATACAGTTCAAGAGAAGTGAGATAAATGAAGATCAAGATACAAATACAATCACCATCACCATGTACAACCAAGACAGTGACCAGTGAAGTAGTTTATATAAGCAAGAGACATTCATGATACATCATAATGGTCATTGCCCACCTACAAAAGAACATGAAGAATGATAAGATAGGCAGTTAGTGTGCACATGAATGACGACAGAAAAATGGATGGACAAAGAGCATATATTTATAATACAAAGGTGCATAATGATGAAAGTATGAACAACCAGAAGAGATCTAAAGATGCACAAGGAAGCTATAGGTATACTTTAAAGTATGCATAAAGATGACTACAGGTGCAAAGATGCACGAAGGCATGCTACATGTGTACCAACCAAAAAAGAAATAAAGACACGTGTTTATGCTACAGATATGCCTTAACAGACAACCAAGAGGAAAAATGCATGGTATATATGATACTGTAAGAGCCAAATGATGAGATAAGCAGTCATTATGCACAAAGGCGGATGAGATATACAATAAACAACTAAAGAGAGATAGGAGCATGTTATCCAAGCTATAGGTGCATTTCAAGAATGCCACAAACAGTCAAGAAGAAGATAGCCTAATCTCTATTGCATGGTAGAATCCAGTTATAGTAGAAAGACAGTCTCATAGTCAAAAGATGATGACACAACCAAACAATCCATCATATTATAGTTTGCAAACTGAAGAGGTATACCATATGCAGATAAGCTAAAGAAACACATCTATGCTATAGGAGAGCCTCCCATAAGTGTCAATATATGATACTCATGCAAATGGAGGTAAATGATAACAGTTATCATACATAATATCAAAGGTTTTGCTATCATAACAAAATACTAACATGTGCTTCTACCCAGTAACCACAGTGGAATGATAAGGTAAAATGTGTCATCAGCAAATGTGAAACAGTCACAACGACAAAAGGGAAGTGTTATGAAAAGCAAAGCAAGAAAACCCACCTTCTAATACTTCAAAACCCTTATACTTTTTGCCAACAGATGGAGACAAGATCACAGTCAAAGTGGTGCTGCACAGAAAGAGAAGCCATTCTTTTTGAAAAGACTGTATACCCATGTCAAAGGACCAAACCCTAATGATATTTTTGCAAACACAGTTGAGAGCTTTCAAAAAAGATGCCATGATACATTCATAACCAACAGAGAGGAGCAAGAAGCATGAAAGAAGGTATACCCATCTACCAAATAAACAAGATATGTTCAAATATACTTCAAGCCTTTCTTTCTTTGCAGATAAGGAGAAAGAGATCAAGTAAAGCAGTATGTTCGTGGCATTACAAGGTTTTTCTGTGCAGGATGAAGTCAAAATCCTCATCTTCAAGGCTCACAAACCCTTGAGTAGCTACAGTTCTTTATGCCTATTTTCAAAGAGATGCATAGCCATGGCAGGTAGAGGTTCTAAAAAATGGAGAAAGCTTCAAAACCCTAACTTCAAAACTTCAAAACCCTTAAGTTTCTGCATAATGAAAACATATTAAGACAAAAGAAGAAATATACAGCCATGGCTGACAGAGACAACATTTTTTTCTATAAAATGCAATACCCACGTCTATCTACAAACTTGTCATGCTATAAGGAGTGAAACCAAAGAGAATGAAGCTACAGAGATTAAATGGAAAGTACTTACCCTTGTTGCTGACAGGAAGAAAGATCTTCCATGACCTCACAGTGGCCTCAAACTTCCAGAAGAGCAGATGAAGACCATCGAGAAAGAAGCATACAGAAACATAATGAAGGTATTAAAGAGTGCCCAACAATGGAGGTATTTATAACAGTGAAGAAGGCCGTGACCATTTATAAGAAGAAAGCTACAGATACTTAAATGTTTCATATCAAATAGAAAGCAGAGTTACCTTCTTCCTCACACATGCAGAGTTCCATGGCAATGACAATGAAGAGTTGTTGAGAGGAGAAGACCAGAACCATGATGTAGCTACTTGAAACCCTCGGTCGGCATGAATTTTGCAAAGCTCAAAGAGAGAAGTCAAATGAAGAGTGAATGAGCAAAGATTAGGGTTGTTTTCCTCTTTTGTCCGAAGGTTCTTTTTGCTCAAGTGTTTTTTTTTGACTTACAAAAACCAATTATTACTTTATCCAATTTGCTGTCGTGGTCAAGACTTTACCTAGCAATCATAACATATAGTGGCCGACAGCAACCCTTTAGAAGTTGGTTTTTTTATTAAGTCAAGAGGCCGATATAACATGTGGGAAGGCTCCAAGCCTTATAACCTTTTGAAGATTCCTTGGTGGTCGAATGGTGAAGGAATAACAAATCACATGCTTAAGTCCCTTATCCATTTCTAAGCATCCAAGGATAGATATCTCTTCATTATGCATGGTGAATAACATCCAAGAGGGTGTATGATTTTAGACATGGTATATGCATATGCAATACATGGAGTTCAAGGGTAAACCTTCATGCATGGTGGAGATATGACTTCATGGGTAATAAGGTATTATCTTGTAGTGATGTGATTATTGCATAAAGGCAATTGCATGGTGGCAGTATTGATGGTGACAGCATATGATGGGCATTTTTATGCATGGGATCAAATTGCATAGTGGAGTTGTTTTTCCTTAACTTCAAATTTGCATATGGGGATATAAGGAGATTTAAGAAATGGATGTATGTGCACAATGTCAACAAGAGGGAGTCATAAGGATATTTACGCATTTTTGTTTGGTGCATGGAATGCTACAGGAGTGACTGAGTTTCTTTTTATTTTCCTTGTAGAGGGAGATATTTTTTCTCATTCATGTATTGGAGTAATAAGGAATTTTATAATTATTCCTAAGTCTTATTTTGCAAAATAGGCAAATGTATTGGAGTGATAAGGAGTAATATTTTTCTTCTAATCATGCACGATTTTACACATTTATTAATTGTAAATAAATAATAAAGTAATACTCTATAAATTACTTTATTATTTTCCACAAGTTGTAAAATTGAAAATAGAACAAATTGTAACCAATAATAGAGTAATATTCTATTACTTTATTATTTACTCACAATCAATTTTGCTCATGCAAAATCATGCAAATTGATTAGTTGAGTTAACTAGGCCACCTAAGAGGTTTTGCATGACTTTTAGAAGTATTTTTAGGGTCCTTAGTCAAAATTTTGGTCAAACATATGGAGAGGCCCAAATTGAAGCTATTTTTGCTCAATTTGTGGCAGTTTTAGACCCTAATTTTGAGGATTTTTGATGTTGCTTGGGAATGAGTATTTTTAGAGGCAGTTATCTGCAAGTCTATATTTTTTGCATGCCTCTTGGAGAGAGAAAACCTATATATTGTAAAGCAAAAGTTTGTTTTTGCTAGTTCTTGATTCTCATTCTGATTCAAACAGATTGGAGAATTCTTGTAGCTCACTTTTACAGTTTTATTAAGAGATCAACAGGTTACAGGTTATCTTTTGTCTTTTTGCAAAGCTTTCCTTTGTTTATTTCAGATCAGTTGAATTACCTTTCCTTGTAGTGTTGAATATTGAAGTGATTTTGATGAAATTTTGCTGTGTTTTATTATTAAACCTTCAAAATTATTGTCTCACCTCATTGTTTACAACGTTAAAACACAAATTCATTACAAGTCTTAGGTTGTGTTAACCAGAAATAGTCTTTTTATGCTGTGAAAAAACCATTTCCTTCATAAAAAAACTTGTTTTCAAACCTTCCTTAGAATCATTTTTGTGGTATTTATGCCAAGTTTGGATTGTGTAGGAGTCAGATTTCTGAGCAAACATTGTGAATTAGATTGCATCACCATTTTTACCTTTAGTATTCATTTGGTTTCTTTCTTCCTTTTTCCCAAAAAGTAAAAACATACATCTCAATAGAACATTTGAAGGGAACCAGCCCACAATCTGGAGGTCTAATCCCGTCATAGGGCACCCACAGCCTGAGATTAGTCCCATGTTACACAGAATTGCAGTGCTTTAACCAGCCTTGCATACGGGTGCAATTCCTAGTGATAACAGTAGTATTTTTCCTTATGTTGGTGCCAGATGTTATATCTCTTTACCCTTGTTGGACTTTTATATCTAATTATGGCTTATCCTCATTTTCATTTTATTGTATAATATAACATCCCTTCTCATGGTGTTGTTCATTTTCCTCCATCCACTCTATCAATTTCCAAATACCTTCCTATTTGTGTGGTGCCAATGTCTGTTGGTTTATGTGTGTTTCTTTTTGTCCTTTTTCTGTAGGCGAATATTATCTCCTTCATCTTTTGGAGTGCAGTGTTGATGTTTTTATTAGGGCTATAGAAAGAGAAGGTATTTAAGAAATCCTTCTGAAGTTCTTCTCAGCTTTTTGTCTCTACCCTCTTTTCTTGGTTAATCTACCAGGTTTGGACTATGGGGGTGAGGGTCCAATAAAACATTTGGATATATATTATTGCATCATTCTCTCTTCTTTCATTCCATCTAGTGATACATGTGTCAATATGTTCTTCTGGTGAAATTGTTCCATCATACTTGGGTAAATTTAAATTCCCCTTCTTCAACTAGGTATCTTATTTTTATTATAATTTTAAGCATATCCCACCAAGGAATGTTGTCCTTATGTGTGTTCCACCACCTTGCAACACTACATACTAATGTATGTTGAAGGGCATACATTCTCAAGTCTTCTCTGTCAAACGGTCTTTCCATTTTGTCCAAGTATGTATTTAGGTTTCCTACCCCTGAATATCTAGGTAACTTGATGTGTGGTATCCCCCATGAAATGTGGTTTATTTGTAGAAACATTTGGATTGTAGAGGGGTTACTTGGTGTAGATGAGGATGGTATTATTTACGATGTAGTATTATTATTGACGATAATATGCGGTATGTTTTTCGGGGTTCTGTGTATTGGACAAATTTTCCTAGCTCTTCTTATTTTTTGGGATTGTAATTCTGGCTCATCCCATAGCCAAGCATTCAGGACATCTTCACTATCTGTGCTCTCACTTCTACTTGCAATGTATATCTCCCCTTCAGATGTTGGTTCTTCCATTGGTTTAGGTTTTAGTAGTTTTGCTAATGAGTACATTAGTTTGGGTTCCTCATCAATATATTGTTCTTGTGCTATTTCCTCTGTGTATGCATTGTTCATGTGTACACCTAGGGGTATGTGTACTATCTTATCCTCATCTACAAAAGATAGTTCTTCTTTTATGTATTCTA
Source organism: Cunninghamia lanceolata (assembly GCA_027924645.1). NCBI lineage: Eukaryota > Viridiplantae > Streptophyta > Pinopsida > Cupressales > Cupressaceae > Cunninghamia > Cunninghamia lanceolata. The sequence continues at coordinate 2,720,883 of BSBN01001465.1, read as the reverse complement.
TGATGTCATTAGCATTCACAAACCATTGTAATCCTAGTAATGCATTGAAAGTATCGAATGGTTCTTTCATTTCTATGATCTTGAAGTCTACTATTTATTTTACTCCCAATTTATTGACTTCTACATTTTTCCAAGTCCCCATGGTCCCTATAGATGGTCCATCTTCCAGATTGATATTGTAGGGAGTTTCATATAATTTTGGGTATCCTAGTTGTTCCCATACTCTTTTGGGAAGCATATTGACATATGCTCCTAAGTCAACCATTACTTGTTTAATTTTCCTATGGTTTATGTGGATGTCAATCATTAGAGGTTTTTGTTTTTCAAGATCTAGATGTTTTTTTCATCGTGTGTATTTGATGGAAGTGCTTATTTATTCCAGTATTTGGAAAATTATTTTAGTTTTTTAATAAGGTTGTTTTGCTCTGCAAGTACTACTAGTTGTTTTAATGTTGTGTCTTCTGAAAGAAAGCAAGGTATGTGGAAATAACTTCCTACACTGATCTAATGAGGAAAGGTTTATGCAAATTTTTTTATCTCTTACAGTTACATGTTAAGATGCACATTAACATAAAGGTAAAAATAATGTCTAAATGTAAATACAAATACAAAGCTCACAACACAAGATATACGTGGGGAAAACCCTTTTGGGTGAAAAATTCCACTCTCCAAAACCTACACAATGTATTATCAAATCAAAGGATGATTACAACACACTTGCAATGAATGTTCTTCCAGAAGTACACAAATGTTTAATACTGGAGTAATTCTGACAGCATCATGGTACCTACAAATGAACCATACAAACTAATCCCACAAGCACCTTATTTATAGTGGGATACAAGCATGAAGGAAGCTTATAGAGCAAGCAACAAGAGATGGGCGTCCAAATCCATGTGGCACACTTTTCAAACATATGTTTGACTCATGTGACACTTGTATAATATTCCCTTACACCTCTTACAAACCTCCATACTTGGGCACCCCAAATTTTCCCAAAATAGGTATGACAAATGCTCTTACATCATCATAAAATCTATCATATATGACAACACTTATAGTTGTAAGAGAATCAGTCATAAATGACTATTAATAAATGATTCTCTTACAACTTGTCATATTCCAAACTTGGGCAACCCAAAAATAGGCTAAGTCAAGGATGCCTCTTACAATGTCATACATGCAAATGACACTTGTATCATCCCTTCTATTTTTGGCTCTTACAATGTCATAGAATTTGTCATAGTTCTTACATGCCATAAACCTATTACAATGCCCAAAAGATGCCGACACATGGAAAATACCTCTACCACAAAATGGGATGCCTACCTCCTCATACGAGGACAAAAATTACATCTAGTCACCTTCCATGTAGGATGACACGTTGCCGTGCCAACTCCCACAAAGTGACGAAATAAGATTTGCATAGAAAATTACAATAGTAGGCAAAAATAAATAAATATAACATTAGGAACTTGCAAAGGTTGAGACACCTTAATTCTCAACATTCTCCCACTTGTTGAACACCTTTCAGGAGCCAATATAATGATAGGATTTAACTTCTAGGGGCCGAGAGGCCCGTAGACTTTGAACACCATATGAACTTCTCTGTACTCACAAGTTTTGTCAAGGAATCTTCAACATTTGTCAAAGTGTCAAATTTCTCCAAATTCACCTTCCCATCCTCTACCATGTCATGAAAAAAATGGCACTGGACATCAATATGTTTTGTCCTTGCTTGGAAAGTAGGATTATTCACCAAACATATGACACTCCGACTCTCACAACAAATGGTAATCTTCCTTGCATGAAACCAACATCAAAAGATAATCTCTTAAGCCAAATGGCTTTTTACAAGTATGAGTTGCAGTGATGTACTCTGCTTCAATAGTGGACAAAGTGACCACAAGTTGTTGCTTACTCATCCAACTAATAGCACCATCGAACATAGTGAACACATAAGCATTGGTGGATCTCCTATTTTTAATGTCACCTGCCCAATCTGAATCCACAAATCCTCGAATACAAAGTGAATGTCGATCCTTTGTAGGATAACCATGATAAAATAAGGAATATTTAGAGGTACCTTGCAAGTATCTAAACACTCTATTCGCTGCATCCAAATGTACCCATCCAGGATTAGCCATAAATCAACTAAGAACTCCCACTGCTTGGGCACTGTCTAGTCTTGTACAGACCATAGCATACATCAAACTACCAACTATACTAGCATAAGGAACTTTGCTCATATCTTCCACCTCAGAGTGAGACTTCAGATAATCTGCAAGAGATAACTTTGTCCCCAACATAACATGAATAATTAATGGTCTATAAGCTGCCATGTTGAATCTCTCCGACATGATGTTCACATACTTACTCTGGCCTAACCAAAGTTTTATGTCAGCTCTGTCTCTTCTAATTTTCATTCCAAGAATGTATGTGGCTACCCCTAGATCTTTCATCTCAAACTATGCTGACAACTAAGATTTTAAATTAGAAATCAAACTTTTACCATTCCTTACAAACAACATATCATCAACATATAATGCAATAATGAGAATGAGATCATTATCCATTTTATAATAAACATAATGATTTGATTTCAATCTCAGAAATCTCAAACTCAACACAAAGGCATAAAATTTTTGGTACCACATCCTAAGAGATTGCTTCAAACCATACAAAGACTTTTTCAACTTGCAAATCAGATTTTCTTTACCTTTTTCCATGTAGTGCTCTAGCTGTGACATAGATTTCTTCCTCCAAGTCACCATGAAGGAAATATGTCTTCACATCCATCTGTTCAACTGCTAAATCGTATGTTGCAACAAGTGATAACAAGAATCTGATAGATGTCGGCTTTGCAATGGGAGAGAAAATCTCACCATAATCTATTCCCTCAATCTAGGAATATCCCTTTGCGACCAACCTTGCCTTAAATTTCTCAAAACTGCCATCTGAACCAAACTTCTTCTCGAATGCCCATTTGCATCCAACAGGTTTATGTCCATAAGGAAAGGGCACCAAATCCCTAGTATTATTTTCCTCCAAGAAAGGCATCTCTTCTTCCATGGGCTCTTTCCAAGAATCTGCATCACTCATACCCATAGCCTTGCTTACGGTCCTAAGCTCATCAGTGTTAGAAATCAAAGCAAAAATACAACTGGAATCATGCAATGAATAACCAAACCTATCAGGTTGCTGCCTTATCCACGTGGACCTCCTCAAAAGCTGAGGTTGATGTTCTTCTTCTTGTTCTAAAATTTTAGAGTTACTGGAACTCTCCTCATCATCAGGTGCAACAGATGTCTTTGGTTCAACTTTCTCAGGGGTGGAATGAAGTTGAACCACATCCTCTTTCTCTTCTTTCTTTGGCTGTAAAACAATAGAAGGATTGAGCTCTCTGAAGATCACACTTTTGATATATATAACTCTCTCAGCCACTAGATCCCAAAACTTGTACCCTTTCACATTGATGCCATAACCGATGAAGACACACTTCACAACCTTTTTCTCCAACTTATACCTCTTCTCCTTAGGCACATGTGCATATGCCTCATAACCAAATACTCAAATGTGTCTCAATGAAGGATTTTTACTAGACCACACCTCCATAGGTGTCTTATCAACAAGTGCCAATGTAGGAGACCTGTTAACTAGGTAACAAGCGGTAGCAACAACTTCAACCCATAACTTTTGATCAAGGCCATCTCCACTTAGCATACTCCTAGCCCTCTCCATCAATGTTCTATTCATCCTCTCTGTAACTCTATTATGCTGAGAGGTATACAGAGTTGTCTTGTGCTTCTCAATTCCATGTTCTTTATTGAACTTGTTGAAATCTTTTGAACAAAACTCACCACCATTGTCAGTCCTCAAACACTTAATCTTTCTATCCTTCTAATTCTTACAAGAGCTTTGAACTCTTTGAATCTACTAAAGACTTAAGATTTGCTTCTAAGGAAATACACCCATGTCCTATTGTAATCATCAATAAATGAAACAAAGTAAACAAATTTTGAAATCGAAGGAACATCAATAGGACTAAACACATCAGAATGAATCAAGTCCAACACCTTTGAAGATTTTCGAGAACTGGAATAAAATTGAACATGGTTTTGTTTTCCATAAATGCAATGTTCACAAACATCAAATTCAAGGTTACAATCATTCATACCCTTAACAAGATTTTTATTTTTTAGGGTCCTCAAACCCTTTTCATCGATGTGACCCAGCCTTTGGTGCCATAACATTGTCTTCGCAGCTGGAAGTTTCATCTCCATAGAATAAGCACCCTTAGGTACCCAGAAAGCATGACCATTGGAAGTAGATGCAACAGTCCTCGTCGATGTTGGTTTAATGGTGAGAATGAAGACTCTAAAGTTCTCTTCTTTGAAACAAAGGCACTATTGCACTAAACCGTGCATGCATCAAGTTGAAACATAGTGCCAATCTGAACACCCTTAGCTAACACCATAGCTCCTCTAGTCATCTTACATCCTCCATTCGAGAAAATAACCTGCACACCCATATTATTCAACTTATTTATAGATAATAGGTTCTATGCCAAACCAGGGATATGTAGAACACTATCGATCCCCTTCACTCATCCATCAGGGAATCAAATCAAGACTCTTCCACGGCCAACAATCTTTAGGTGAGAGTCATCACCCAAGTACACCTTCCCATCATCATATTCTTCATACTCTGAAAACCAACCCTGACGAGAGGTCATGTGAAATGATGCACCAAAGTCAATAAGCCACACATCTTCTAATGCATGAGTTGCCAAGGCAATGACAAATGCTTCTCCATCATCTTGAGAGGATTTATCAGAATTTGAATCGTAGTTCTTTTTCTTCTTCTCCTCCTTGCACTCCTTGCGAAAGTGACCAGGTCTGCCGCGATTCCAACATAGAGCCTTGGACTTTCCAAAAGACTTAGATCTTCCATGGGATTTGGATCTTCCTTCTTCTTATCCTTTTTATTTCCCTTCTCTTGAGATCTACCACGAACCGCAAGAGCCTCCTTAGCCGATTCAAAGGATTTTCTCTGCATCTCTTCAGACAACAACAAAGAAACCACTTCATCCATCTTGAAGGTGGTAGAGGTACTCCCAATGGCCATAACAAGGTGGTTCCACTATTCTAGTAAGGAACATAGTAATGTCATACATCGATCCTCCTCCTCCATCTTCACACCAATAGAGGTCAACTGGGCAACAAGCATATTGAATATATTTAGGTGATCAACAACAGATCCTATCTTCCATCCTTAGAGGATATAATTTCTTTCACAAGAATTACTTGTTCGCTAGGGATTTAGCCTGATAAACATCTCCAAGTTTCTTCCAAAGATCTTTTGCAGTCTTCTATTCATGGATATTCAAGAGCACTAAATCAACCAAACAGAGTCTTATTAGACCCTTAGCCTTCCAATCCATTAGATCCCAATCTTCTTGTTTCATGCCTGATGGCATGGATCCATATATTGCGAGCCACATATCTCTATCCACCAATAAGTCCTCCATATTGAGTTTCCATATCTCAAAGTTTCTTCCATTAAACTTCTCTATATCAAACCTCCTAGATATACTCGCCATCTCTTTCCTGCAACAAATATTTCAAAATCCTCTACACAAGCTCCCACTCAAATGAATATTAGCTCAAAAAGCCCTCTAGCCAACAACTAGAACCAAAGGTGATCAGGCTCTGATACCAACTGAAAGGAAGCAATGTGCATGGAAACAACTTCCTACACTGATCTAATGAGGAAAGGTTTATGCAAAGTTTTTATCTTACAATTACAGATTAAGATACATATTAATAGAAAGGTAATAACAACATCCAAATGCAAATACAAAGCTCACAACACAAGATATACGTGGGGAAAGCCCTTTCAGGTGAAAAACCCCACACTCCAAAACCTACACAATGTATTATCAAATCAAAGGATGATTATAACACACTTGCAATGCAAGTTCTTCTAGGAGTACACAAATGTTGAATACTGGAGTAACTCTGGCAACATAATGACACCTGCAAATGAACCATATAAACTACTCCCACAAGCACCTTATTTATAGCAGGATACAAGCACGAAGGAAGCTTCTAGAGCAAGCAACAAGAGATGGGCATCCAAATCCATGTGACACACTTTTCAAGAACATGTTTGACTCCTATGACACTTGTACAATATTCCCTTACACCTCTTACAATCCTCCATACTTGGGCACCCCAAATTTTTCCAAAATAGGTATGACAAATGCTCTTACATCGTCATAAAATTTGTCATATATGACAACACTTACAGCTATAAGAGAATCTGTCATAACTGACTATTAATAAATGATTCTCTTACAACTTGTCATATTCCAAACTTGGGTGCCCCAAAAATAGGCTAAGTCAAAGATGCCTCTTACTATATCATACATGCAAATGACACTTGTCTCATCCCTTCTATTTCCAACTCTTACAATGTCATAGAATATGTCATATTTCTTACGCGCCATAAACCTCTTACAACGCCCAAAAGATGCCGACACATGGAAAAATACCTCTACCATAAAATGGGATGCCTACCTCCTCATATGAGGACAAAAATTACATCTAGTCACCTTCCATGTAGGATGACACATCATCGTGTTAACTCTCCAAAGTGATGAAATAAGATTTGGATAGAAAATTACAATAGTATCCAAAAATAAATAAATACAACATTAGAACTTGCAAAGGTTGAGACACCTCAATTCCCAACAACTTCTTTCTCTGAGAAGCAAGCTTTATAATATAATTCATTTTGTTGTTCCTTGCTAATATTTTTCCTAGCTTCCTCCACAATTTTATCATGTTTGAATTTTTTTGGGAAGAAGTCTTCCTCTTCTTCCTCATCATTATCACTATCAGATTCATTTATTGTGTGTTTTGATTTTACGGTGTCTATTCCTTTTCGTGTAATTACCGCAACCTTATTTTTGTTTTTAACTCCACTGAGGTTTTTTGTTTCAATCTCTACTCTTTCTCCTGATATTCTTTTTCTAATGCGTCTTCTTCATTGTGAATATCAATATTGTCTTCTTTATGGTCCATCTTCTTGCTCCTTGTGAATTTTTGGGGACTTTGAGAATTATTTTTGCCTCTCTATTTAACTCATCGCTCTTTGATTGTGGTGGAGCATTCTTAAAGTATTGTTTTTCTCTTTCACATGTAAATAGGTCATGTTCTATGTCTTCGCAAAATCTGCGTTCTTTATTTTTATTTGACCAACATTCATTGGCATAGTGCCCCTGCTTATCACATTTATACTAGGTAGCATCATCTCTTCTTCTTAGGCCTCTACCTCTGCCTCTTCCACCTCTATAGTTATTGTAGTATCCTCTAATCTTGGTTGAATAATTATTTGGATACACCATCTGATTCTATGGAGTTGTATTCTGGAGTGTGTTAATATTACTTTGGTTTCTCTAGTTTGGTGCTTTGTATCCATGATACTGGGCATAAAGAGGTCTCTCTGCAAATCATTTGACATAGGCCATCTCCTAATCTATTGTGCCTTTATTATTGTGGTGGTGGTTACACCATGGCTCGTGTTCCTCTTCTTCACCTTGAATCCTAAATAGTAGAGATGGGAAGTCATCAGTTTTATGGTCATCCCATTCTCTACATATTCTGCAATAAGCTTGTCTTCCTTAGGACTGCTTTTAGGTCTACTCTCAATGTGGAAGATCTCTTATCTCCTTTGAGCGTCAAACATTCATTCATCTCTTATCTCCTTTGAGCGTCAAACATTCATTCCTTATATCACCATCTCTAGAGCAATATGTGCACCAGATATTTGCTCTTTGTTTTTGCAAACTAATCTCCTGCTTCGTTAGGATCTCTTGTTTAATTTTTAATTGTTCTAATTCTAGTTTTAGTTTCTGTATTTCTTTATTATCATTATCTTTTAATTTATCCTCCATGTCTAGGCTTCTATGTGGCAGACTAATGTCATTGCCTCTAAATATGTGTTTAATACCCTTCCATCTAGGGATGTTCTTATTCCAGGTGTTAATCTAGAAACAAACCATTCCATGTGTTGTTTCTTTGTCAAAGGTTCTTCCAATTTCCTGGATACTTCCTTAAATCTTTGATCATATTCTTTTATGGATTCCCCTTCGGCTTGCACCATTTCCCTCATTTTTCTTGCACTTTCTATGGGGATATTTGGTGATCCAAATTGGATAGAAATTCCTCCTTGATTTCATCCCATTCCTTATCATGTTTTGGGCATGTCTTGCTATACCAACCTAGTGCTTCATTCCTCATTGTTCCCACAAAATCAAATAGTTTAGCTTGATCTCTTGTGGTTCCCTTCCTTTTCCATATTGATTCTAACACAAATATGTGTTCTGCGACTTCTGTAGTGTCTTTGTTGAATATTGGAAGTTTCACCAGTGTATCGATAGTAGATTTAGGTCTTTTATCCTCTTTGTGGTGTTGTTTCTTGGTTGTTTGACCTTTTTTATTTAGATTTATTTGCTGTGCTAGTTTGTTTCTTCTTCCCTTATAATTGTAAAAGTGCATAGATGTGGATATGATATCTAGAATATATATTTTGAGTGCATCATGTATTTAGGGGTGTAGATGAGAATAGATGCTAGCTTTGAGCAAAGTATGTACTATTGATAGATATACACAAAAGCAATCGTATTATAAATTTAGTTGGCACTAGGGATAAGCCCTTATATAAACCCTACAATGTAACCTCTTTTGATATGAAATGAATGAATAGTAAAAATATACCATTTTTGTCATTAAATTATCTCTTGTGCATGTGCACGTTTTATTATTTTATGCACCTATGTGAGTCTTATAGTGTGCATGCTAATTAGAGGGTGAAGAACTTGAGTGTAGTTCAAGTGAGAATTGTGGAATGATATAGCAGTACATGGGAGTTAGCACAAATGTTTAGCCTTGGCCAGTTGCACGTGTATTAACATGTATAACATGTTTCCAATGATTATGATTACACAACATTTTTTATTACATATTTCATTGACATGAAATTTTCTTAATGGTGATTATAGGACCTTCCATGCTTACCATGCTCATATTTTATGATTCTATGCTTGCTTGTGTTTATGCTCTTCATAATCATATTTTTTGCTCACATGTCTATGGTGATTTTTAATGATGATATCTCACACTTGTTTGTGCTTGTAGGATCTCTCATCTAGCATTCATAATTGCTTTCATTTATGGCCCTATTTGGGGGCGTCATTGCGACACCTTGTTACCCATCTATTATATTTACTTTTATGAACATATCTTATTATAGTTTTTTTGGTGTCACATGATGTTATCCTTACAGTCTTATATGATTATTGAGCTTTCAAAGATTGTATCATTATATATGTTTTTTTAATCTCTTCCAAATTAATTGCATTTTTTGCATGCAACCAATTAGAGGGGAGCATACAAGGTCACTAACATTCCTTTCTTGAGTATGGTTGTAGAGACTATCTCATGATCCTTTGCTATTTTCAAATGGCACCACATTGTTCTTGCTCCTTTGAAGCTATACCTAGTGATATTGGTGCCCCTAGGTGGTAGCCTTGTTCCACCAGAATTGGAATATCTCTCACCCTTCTCTCTTTTTCCTTTCTTTTGATTGTAGACAACATATTCTTGTTTTAAATACCTACATGATGGTACTCATTGAATTCTTTTTTATTTGTAGGTTCTAAGATGGAACACTCATTTCAGCGAAGCATGTACCAATCCATATCCTTTTTATGAGTATTTGAATAAATTTACTTTCACATTGGTTGCTTGATTTTACTCCAACATTAATTTTCATGGTAGTTTGCAGGGGCAAAATGTAACGGTGAAAAGTGCATACCTTGTACTTTCCCCTTCATTTTGAACTCTCTTCAAGACCCAGTTATTCCTTATGTAATTGCAAATGTACAAAGTGACACAATTTCTATTGAAAGTTAACACACAACCCAAACCTTATCTGTCTCCATCTACACTCTCCTAGGGTCTAGTCTTAATGCTTAGTTTTACCTATTTTCAATCCAAGTTCAGACTCACAATTTGCAAAAGTGACTTAGGTTAGTTGCACGATCCATGAAAATAAATCAAAACTTTTAGTTTTTAAATTCAAATTTAGGGCCAACCCAGCTTTTCAACTAGTTGTTGTGTGTTGACTTAGAGCACAAAATGTTTTACTTGCCATCTTTGGAGTTGTATTTAAGGACTAATCTTAGTTAATTTTTATCATCTAGACCTGACAAGAGCATTCAAGATACATTCATTTGCATAATCAAAGGATTTATTATTGCATTAACTACACCCATCATCATCTATAGCATTTCATGTATGCTTGCTTAATGTCTTAGATCATTTCCAAAAGTCATTGACTTAGCATCTTAAGAGTTTGACCAAGGGAAGATATATTCCCTATTATTGACAAACTCTTGACTATACATAACCAAGTTTTTTTAACATAGAAAAAGATACAAACATCAAGGAGAAATGAGAGTGAACATAAAAAAATTTAGGTATTAAATCTATAGTTGTGTAGGTCAGATTTGCAAGTGCATGATCAACCCTGTAGTTGTGAAAGTGACCCACAATGATAGACAATGAGTTTTTAGATTCAGAGGTATCCGTGCAATTATTCATGATTTTCTTGGATACCAACAAATCACTTTCAGACATCTATCACAACATATCTATATTGGATTTCCAACCAAGTATCATTGTTTTACTCATTTATTTAAGTACTTTTCTCTAAATAATTTGTATCCCAACTATTTTAATTTTAAGGTACCTATCTAATTATTACATTTTTAGTTATTTTAAACTATGATTATATGTATCATGGTGAAATTTGCATACCCATGTCATTTCCCATTGAGTTTTGTTCCCATTTTGGGAGAATGTCTTAATACATGTATATATTAACAAATAACACAATCTTGTGTGAAGTTGGGGACATTACAAGTGGTATCAATTTACCAAATAATTTTTAAAAATTTTGTTGGTTTTTTTAATAGTGAAATTTTTTATTTTTATTTATTTTATTGGAAAGTTGTATATCAGAACTTTATGGAGCTTCTCATTTTTTTTTGGATAGCTTCCTCCATGGGACCATAGGCTTATTACAAACTACTTATGCATTCAGTGGTAGTAGAATGTTGTAGGGCTTCCCATTAAGCACAGCCCCCTCGGAGGGGAATAAATACAACGGTAGTAGAATATTATCAGGGCTTTCCATTAAGCACAGCCCCAGGGAAGAGAATAGAATAAGCCTATGGTCCCATGGAGGAAGCTATCCAGAAAAAATAAAGGAGAAGCTCAACAAAGATCTGATATAAAACTTTCCAACAAAATAAATAAAAATAAATATTGTCAGGGCTTCCGATTAAGCACAGCCCCCAGGTAAGGGAATTTCAGTGTTTTTTTCCTTCATGTACAAGTAGTTATGGTACTTAGGTTTCAGTTTGAGATAAGGATAATAAATGTTAGATAAATAATATACAGCTGAAGGAAGGCATCAATTTGGGGGAGAAAACTTGTATATACAGCCGTAATCTTTGCCTGAACGAGATTTTGGCGACTCTCGAGGATCCAGCTAAGGTAATGTTTAAAGCATAAATCGATTGTTAAAAATTTTAAGTGAAAATCTTATTAAAATGCTGGTTTGCTCGGTACAGGCACAAATCTGGTTTTTTATCGCTCAAGATAAGCCAACTTGAGCAAGAACTTTTGGTTGTGGAGCAGCTTGAGCAGTGGCGAAGAAGCTATCTGAATCTTAGGGTTTGACTGTGCGTTAGCAGGGAAGTGAATATGGATGACAGCTTGTATGACGAATTCGGGAACTACATTGGTCCGGAGATCGACTCCGACGAAGAGTCTGATGGGGAAGAAGATGTGCGAATGCAGGAGCGCGAGGACGAGGAAGAAGGCGGCAACGAGGGCGAAGGCGAAGAGGCCTGGCTTACTGAGCGCGGCGTCGGAGAGGGCGATGGCGAGGACTTTGATATGGAAATGAAGACGGACATGGAAGGGCAAATTGTTCTTGCAGAGGACAAGAAATACTACCCCACGGCAGAAGAAGTGTATGGCCAAGGCGTGGAAACCCTGGTGATGGACGAAGACGCGCAGTCGTTGGAGCAGCCTATCATAAAGCCAGTCAGAAACATCAAGTTTGAGGTGGGCGTGAAGGATTCCTCCACTTACGTCTCCACCGATTTCTTGCTCGGCTTAATGTCCAACCCTACGCTGGTGAGAAATGTTGCTTTGGTGGGACACATCCAGCACGGCAAGACCATGTTCATGGACATGCTGGTCGAGCAGACCCACCACATTTCTACTTTTGATGTCCACAGCGAGAAGCATATGAGGTATACAGACACTCGGATTGACGAGCAGGAGCGCCAGATTTCTATCAAGGCGGTGCCCATGTCGCTTGTTTTGGAGGACAGCAACGCCAAATCCTACCTCTGCAATGTCATGGATTCGCCTGGCCATGTTAACTTTTCCGACGAGATGACTGCTGCTCTCGGGCTTGCTGATGGCGCTGTGCTAGTTGTCGATGCTGCGGAGGGTGTCATGGTAATTACTCTTTATTCACTATTACGCTTGGGTTGCCAATTCTGTAATGTTTAAGGTTCAGGGTTTAGGGTTTTAGTTTCTTCTTTCTCGAGATCAGTGTTGGATATATGTCTTTTAATGTGGTTGAAATTGATCTTCCTCCACCTTTAGCAATTGTTTTTTTCTGTGCAATGGGGGCATAAAAAATAGGACCAGTTTTGATGCAGAGCAGCCTGCAAAGCTCTGCTGCTAACTGAACTCTACCTTGCATTACTGTTTAAAATTGAGCTGGAATTATATAACAGCATGGTTCTAATCCATAGGCTCTCCCCACCTCAACCTACAGTTAAAATCAGTAATACACACGGGAAAAAAAAACTATTATCTTGGTGTTTCAGTCAACTCACCTATTATCAGCCACGAACTGTGCGTCACAAGCACCGCAGAAATCCAGAAACAGAATCTTGTCAAACTCAGAGCCTTTATTACAAAATCTACAATGGAAAGAAAAGAGTTCCCTAAAAGCTCATTTTCTTTTCTCTATTCCTTTTTCTAATTTATGCCGTACCTCTCTTAAGACTCTTAAGCAAATTCTTTTTTTTTTTTGAAAAATGATGGTTCCCCCAAATAATGAAGTAAAAAATTGGAACAGTTCCATTATTTCACAAAAAAACATTAAATGAATATGATATCTAAAAATGAACGTCGCTTAATAAGTCAGTCCCACAATGCGGTCCATGGAAGAGTTAAAAAGATGTGTCCACTCTGTCCTAAAAATGAACAATCCCAGATGGCCATAATATTCTGCCCTCGCATCTGGTTTCCAGCAGTCATTGTGTATACTTTTATTTATTTTAGACACCTAATTTTCATAGGTGATATTTTGGCATATTGCATCACGAAGAATGTTCAATTTAGGAAGCCATATTTGTTCATGGATTGTTTGCAATGTATGTATGCTGGGGAAATATTCAGGATGCATATTATAACCTAACTTCTGATTGTGTTTATGAGGGCAATAATTGCCTTGTGAAGTTCTCTTTGCAGCTAAACGTATACGCATAAGGTAACAGATTTTAAACCTGCATAACACTTAAAACATGATTTACAAGTTTCTATGTCTGCTGCTCTTGTAATTTGCTACTGCTATTATTTAGGTTTCAGATTTCATCCTATGTGCAGTGGCAGTAACAGATGCTATGTTTGCAAGGTTGCAGCAGTTGTCCAGATTTTAGGATTTTAAGAATGCATAAAAGTTATAGTTTTCATGTAAAGATATGTCTAACAAGTAATATCTGAATACTAGTAGTAAAATTAGAAAGTGAGTGATTACCTCAGAAAAGAGATACCCCTGGGGAAGAACACTGGAGAAGTGCATTTGATCTTCTGGGGGTTATGTTGTGTCACTAAGGAACAGGATTAAGGAGGACGGGCGAGATAAGGCAGTTTTCAAAGAATAGGTGGGGAAGTTGACAACATATATTGAACACTTGCTGTAATGTCCCCTTTTTGGATTGCCCTAAAACTTGCCCTAAAATCACAAGTTAGGGTTACAAGTTACCAATTAAATGCTGTAAGCAAAATAAATCCTGGTTTAGGCCCTGCAATCATGTTAGATAACATTGGAAATACAATTCATTAGATCAAAACATGTATAATAAATTATCTATTCAAATCATGTAAGACATATGTAAATTTGGTTATAGATACTTGCAACTATAGTTGCAAGACTCGCCAAAAACCCGACGAGTCAGCAAAAACTTGTGAGTCTTTTGAAGAAATGAGTTTTTCCAGAAAACTCACAGTTTTTTGGCAAGTTTTTGATGAAAACTCGGCGAGTTAAGAAAATAATATTGGAAATATTGGAAAATGACTGCTATATTTCTAGTATTTACTCGCGAATTTTTTTTTCCAGGGTTTTTCCAGACACTTGGTTAGTATATTTGAATTAAGAAAATAATATTGGAAATATTGGAAAATGGCTGCTCTATTTCCAGCATTTACTCGCGAGTTTTTTTTTCCAGGGTTTTTCTAGACACTTGGTTAGTATATTTCAAAATATATTTAAGTATAAGTTTGTATATAACTTATACTTTAAATATTTTGAAATATACTGTTAGGATGTTTGAGGTAGGTTCCAGATCCATGGGATTTAACATGCAGATTCTAGATTTTGGAGGATCCATCAGATTTCAGACTTAACCAATTTTTTGGGGTTTCAGGGTTTTAACCAATTTTTTGGGGTTTTAGGGTTTCAGACTTTGCCAAATTCAGGGTTTCAGGGTTTCAGACTTAGAATCGGCCATTAGGATTCCACATGAGGATGCAATTTTGTACTCAATTTGCATTCAAATCAATCAAATTTAATGGAAAACACTTTTGTACTCATTTATTGACTCATTGGATACATCTTGTCATTGCCTTTTGCAAAGAAAAAACGTTTTTATTGAAATTTAAGCAATTTTTTAAGTTGGCGAGTTTTTGCCGAGTTTTTTCCAAACCGTTTCGGGCTTTCCGAGTTTTTACTATTGGCGAGTTTTGCAACTATGCCTGCAACCATGTTAGATGAATATGATATGAAATACATTTAATTCTAAATCTAAGAAAGATCATATGTAACAATGTAACAAGTCTCAAGGACTATGTGGGTTCAACCATAAAGAGGAGGAAGACGTGATGAGGTGTCCCAAGTTTCCTCTATCCTAGGCCCAACAACAGGACCTTATCCTCCATTGGCCTCATGTGGTCCTTAATCGATGGTCCTTAACCATCATCATGAGGTGGGCTACCTAGTGAGGGCTTTACGCCGTTCCCCTCTATCACGCCAAACCTTCCTCTTATGATTGGAGATTCCCTTTTTTTATTTATTTCAATAGTTGATTCAAGTGGGGAATGTTCGGGAGGGTGCAATAGGGTGTCCTAGATCCTCAACTCTAGACCCAAGGATAGTACCTTATCCTCTTTGGCCTCATTTGGTCCTTAACCATCATCATGAGGTGGTCTCGGAGAAACTTTCGCAGTTGCAACATACAGGGCTGGACTTCCTTGTCCGAAAGATACAGGTGTCAACTTCTCGAGAAAGATGTTCCAGCTGGAGCTAGTGCAGGGCTTAGAATGGGTGGAAGAATTTAACCAGTATTTGCATGACTTTGGTGAAGTATGAATTTTAAGCTTTCTCTATTAAAGAAATGTATAGGTGCTGTATTTTTGATATCTTGACAGTGGATATATGCAGGGCTAGGGTTTTAGTAGGGAAAGTTCAGGGCTTTGGGTTGGATATGCATATAGAATATACCTGATAAACAGTTTTAAGTTGGCCCTGCGTGGTTGTTTTGACAGTCAATTTTGGACCTTGCGTGGTCGTATTGTCAAGACATGTAGATAGATTAGGGGTGGGGAATTGTAAGATCTGACAGAGAAGCTAGCAGATACAACAAATTGCAAGCATGCCCATGAGGCAAACCAGACATGTAAAACTTTTTTGAATTTAATACAATATAACAGACTTTTACGAAGCAATTTTTTTTTATATAATAATATTATTTAATATTATTTATTAAATATAATATATGTTTATTTAATACATACACGATTATTACCAGAAGCACTCTATCATTCAAATTGACTATGGAGGGGACATGAGCAACTTCACTGTTTTATCATGATGTTTTAAATCTTTAATTTAATCAATGCCTTAACATCGGGATATCACACTTGCTGAAAGCATTGTTCGGCTCTGCAACTTCACAACCATCCTCCTCAGGTACAACCATAGAAGCAGATTGAGGGAAAATCTTGCGATATATCGTGAGATCTCAGGGCTTGTTGCCCAACCCAAATTTTTCCTAGAAATTGCGGTGATATTAGTGCAAAAAGTCCACGACATAGATTTCACTTGCCATTTTGCGAAAATTGACTGATATTTGTGGTTTTTCAGTAATAAATCGCTGCAAGTTCATCATATTTCTCATTCCACTGCATATTTCAGTTAAGGGTTTTCAAAAATGGCTTCGCTCTTTGTCGATATTGATGCAGCTTGACCTTGTTCCTACAACGCCCTTGCTCGAGAGGTGTGCACTTTTTTTTTTTTTTTTTTCATTTTAATCGTTCACGATTTTTCATTTTTATTGTTTATAAAGGGCTCATTTGAAACAACAAATGTTTGCTTTATCTAAATATTACAATGCCCTTTATTGTTTATAATATTATAATATATAATATATAATATATTTAATTTTTAATTTTTTTTAAGGTTTTTCATTTAACTTTTCAATTGAAATATATATTTTATTTTAATTTAATTTATATATTTTATATTTAAACTTAAAAAATATATATATTTTTAAAAAATGCGCCTGGTAAACTTTTTAACGTGACCGGCGACGTTGGTGCGACACGCCCTCCGGCTCCACGCGAATGCTTTTTCCCAAAGCAATGAACCGGTGAGGCCACAACACGGGGGACCTCATCCCCTAGCAATAACACTTCAAACCCGCGAGCTCGTTGGCCCAGCGAAGGCGTAAAGCCTGCGAGCTCGTTGGCCCAACAAAGGCGTAAAGCCTGCGAGCTCGTTGGCTCAACAGGGGTTTGAACTCTAGTGGCCGCCACTACAACCGAGTGACTTAACCACCGAACCATGCCCTTATTGGCAAAAAAAAAAAAAATATTAAATAAAATATAAAATATAAAATATAAAATGATAATATATTATTTTAATGTTAAAAATTAATATGTTTTTTTTATGTGTGAATTATGGCTTAGGGGCCATTCCTCGTAAAAAAGAGAGATCATAATTTAACTATGGTTGCTCCATAGGAGGACCTGAATAAAATCCCTATGCGGGTTATATTTTCAAAGTTTGACTGATACAATAACAAGTTATGCTGGTGCCTTTCCTATGCATACTGTGCATAATTACATGACATTACTGTAATATAGACATATTATATCTACATACTAACAACATTTTCATCAGCTTAAAAAGTTTGAGCTACCTTGACCCCTTCTATCTCCTCTCTCTCATTCGTGTTAGAGCCAAAGCTGCCCGAGTCTATGGCAAAGGACCAGTCTGCGTCTTGAGCATCAGTTGCACTAGCGAGGACCTTGAGAAATTCCGCTTCCCACCTGCATTTTTGTTTGCATTCCTCTTTGTTTTCTCCAACTGCCAACTGCCACTATTACAAATGGTGCGCATGGCCAATGTAGGATCACTAGCCAAGTGCCATTTTCAGTTTGGAACCTTAGTCCCAAAATGGCATTATCCAAAACTTTCTTGAGCCTGCCACGCCAGCATGGTTTGATCAACATCTCCTCCACCACTCGAATCACGTCTTTTTCCTCCCCCAAATCTAAAAACACTGCAACTAACATGGAGGAAATGTTAGTATTTAATCTGTATCTGTGAGCCATGGAGTTGGTGTCTCTCCAAGCACCATCCGGATGGCATGTAGGATGATAACCGATTGCGCCCTGAAGACTTTTTTTTCTCTTGAGATTTGTGATAAAGCCCATGAAAGCTATTTGTCTCCTCTTTGCGGTTAGGCACACTATCGAGTCCATGTTTTTCCATTGATGCGAATGGGAGGTTGCACATCGAATATATTGTTCATTGCAGTACATGGCATGGTTGTCCTCATTAATGTACACAAGTCCTCCACCCTTAAGCAAGCCATTTGTCGGAGCATGCTGGATCATGATTTCCTTTTAATTATCGAACGTGTGGAATGTTTGTGTAGACACCTAACATTCCCGTTCGTATCCCATTCCCAGATCAGACATTCATCTGCCATACTTCACATTAATTAAATAATTCTTAATTATTTGATTAATTTCATCTATTGATCTCCATCTTATTCCTCCATATTAACTAAATAATTCTAATTATTTAATTAAACTAATTTTCCTCCACACATTAATTAAATAAATTTAAATTATTTATTTAATTAAAGCTAGTATTCCATTCCCTCAAAAATAAATAAAATTTAATATTTTATTTATTTTCCACGTGCACATGAAATTAAATAATTTATTTATTTAATTCCCTATTTTTTCCCTCTCACCACAATTCACTCCCAATCAGATCAGTTGACGAGTCAATCAAATTAGTTAACTAATCAGTCAAATCAGCTAACAAGTCAATCAATTTAGTTGACTAATCAATCAATTCGGTTAACAAGTCAATCAATTTAGTTAACTAAGCAATCAACTCAGTCAACTCATCAATCAATTCTGTTAGCTCCCCTGATTTATGAGAGGACAAGGACACTTGTCACTCTCTCTTTTGCTCACATCCTCTCATCCAATTCCAGCCATTCATCTCTCTGATCATTCTCCACCCTTGATATTCATTTCTGGAAGTATATAAATTGAACATCCTTCTCAAACCTCTGGGGATCTCTCATCTTCATACAACATCATGTTGCTGAAATCATTCTAGATCCTCTTATCTATCATCATATAGTTGGTTATGCTTGAGTTGAGCAATCCACATTTCAACATATCTAAGGAGCAAAATCTATTGGATTTGGATGCATTCCAATTCGCTCAATCGGTGAGGTTGGATTTGTATGCAAGGGAAGGTATAATTGCATTTGATTTGTTTGCTTTCGTTTATCTTTGTATTGCAAATTTATACCCTCATAGTTTGATCATCCCGTCTGTAGACTATCCCAATCTTTGCCGAGTTGGCGCAAAAAAGATGTCATTCGTGTCAATTGCCTTGTTTGCCAGTTTATCAGCCTCAGTGTTGGTCTCAGAATAAATATAGCTAATCTTATATTCTTCTAATTGTTCTAATATCTCCCAACACTTTGCTAAAATGTTTTCTATCTTCCAACTTGGGGTAGACCGCTTCCTAATTGCATTTATGATTATTTGCAAATCACCTTCAATGCGAATAAGTCCTAATTTCAAGCAAATGTGAAGTCCAAGTAGCAAGGCTTGTGCCTCGGCTTCATTATTTGTTCCTTCTGTTAGTTTCTTTGTCGTTGAGGCTACCGCAACCTTGCAATGATTTCTAATGATACAACCTGCCCCTGACTCTCCCAGGTTTCCTTTGGCGGTGTCGTTGAAGTTCAGTTTGTTCCAATCTCTATTTGGGGGGACCCATCATGCGTCCGCTCTAGGATTGTGGATAGGATTAGCCCTAGCCTTCCCATAAATGGGGGGTTAAAAATTAATATTATATATTATTATTTAAATTTTTTTTTTTACGTGGATGGTTAATTTTTAAATTATGATATATTATTTTTTTCTTAATTTATAATTTTTTTATTTGAACTTAAAAAATAATATTTAAAATTTATTAAAGAATGTATTTATTTTAAATTTTAATATTGAATAAAATAAAATAAATTTATATTGTTATATATATATATATATATTTTTAAAATTTTAATTGGTATATGTTATTTAATTTTTTTTTAATTTTTCTAGTGAAAATTTATTTTTTAAATTGTAATATATTTTAATTTTTTTAAAAATTAATTTTGTTTTTGTTTATATTTTTAATTTAAACTTTAATTTAAATTTTTTAATTAATTATTGTAATTATTTAAAATTTTGATATTAAATAAAATTTAAAATAGAAATTTTAAAATGTTATTTTATAAAATATAAAAATATTTTATGATGAAATATTTCAAATTTTTTAAAAAACATTTAAAAGGCCAAATGTGAGTTTTTTTCTTTAGATTTGGTCAATTTTTTTAAACATTTAAAAGGCTAAATGTGAGTTTGTTTTTTTCTTCAAATTTGGTCATTTTTTAAAAACATTTAAAAGGCTAAATGTAAGTTTTTTTTTTCCTTTAGATTTGGTCATCACGCCGCAAGAGAAAGATTTTGCATGGGCATATTGCATGTTAATTGAGGGTATGTACAAAGTTAAGTGCAATTTTTGCCTCAAAGTGTACAACAGAGGGATTTCTTGTTTTCAAATGGCATTTAGCAAAGCAACTAGAGCATGATGTGAGGGGTTATAAGAAATGTCCTCTAGATGTTACCTATCAAGCAAAGCAAGCTACGAAAGTACTTTTAGAAAATAAGGCAAAGAAGGCTAGAGTCGATCACTTGGATGAGTTAGCATGACCGGATCAAACTTTATTAGATGAGCAAATTTCTATGCCTTCTTCTGGATCACAAATATGTAACACAAGTAGGGGGGGAACATTAACAACTTCTTTGCACCACATACTACACTTGGGGCACAACCGACTTTGGAGAGTATGGGGTGGAAGAAGATTGTGCATGAGCAGGCCAAAAAGGCCATTTCTAATTTCTAGTAATATTCTAACATGCCATTTCATATTGCAGGGTCTTCATAATGGCAGTCCATGGTGGATGCAATTGCAATTGCAGGTCCTGGATTCAAAGCACCCTCATATGAGACCTTGAGGATGAGCATGTTGACAGATGCAATTAAGGATTTGAGCAATGTTCTTGCAGATTGTCTCAAGGAGTGGGCTAAGACAAGTTGCATAATAATGTTAGATGGGTGGACGGATGGGAGGAACCATACACTCAATAATTTCTTTGTTGCATCAAAGCTTGGTACTATGTTTCTGAGATCAGTGGATGCATCAAATAGAGTGAAATCAGCACAAGTACTATTCACTCTATTTGATGAGGTAGTAGTTGAGGTGGGGCCACAACATGTGGTCCAATTTATTACAGACGATGCTGTTGGCTCTGTTGCTATAGGGAAATTGTTGATGGATAAGTATCCTACTTTGTTTTGGAGTCCATGCATAGCACATTGTTTCGATTTAATCCTAGAAGACATTAGGAAAATTGAATGGATTAAATCCATATTGTAGAGGGCTAGAAACATCACAAAATGTATCTACAATAATACGACGGTGTTAAATATGATGCACACCTTCATGGATGGGAAGGAACTTCTTCAGCCAAGGGTCACACGATTTTCCACACACTTCCTAGCATTGCAGACCTTTTATGGCCAAAAGACGAATTTGAAACGAATGTTTGTTTTGAATGAATGGTTACAGTCTAGCTTTGCTGATCATACAAATGGTCAGAATGTGGTGGAACATGTTTTTGTTGTGAGTTTTTGGGCAAAGGTAGAGGAGATTGTGAGATTTTCAGAGCCTTTAGTTAGAGTGTTGCAACTAGTTGATGGAGAAAAATTCCCCAATGGGCTACTTGTACGAGGCCATGGGTAGGACCAAAGAGGTTATCAGGGCAAGGATGGACCATGAGACGAGTAGGTACATGCTGCTATGGGAGGTCATTGATGCAAGATGGGATCAACATATGCATTGTGCCCTCCATGCCACTGAATACTTCCTCAATCCATCATTGTTTTAGAGTGACTCCTTCGGTCAAGCTCAAGAGGTGAATGAGGGCCTATTCAAATACATCGAGAGATTTTTCCCAGAATCATAGGATCGGTAGACAGCCATGGCAGAGTTGCCCACATACCAACCAGGAAAGGGATTTTTTGCCACTCTTTTTGTTGTAGAAGGCAAGAACACTTTGAAACCAAGTACATGGGAATTTGTAAGATTGTTTTTTTTAAGATTGAGATTTTTTAATGTAATACAATGTTTATTAAAATTTATGTTTTTTGCAGCTGAATGGTGGAATTTTTTGGCAAAGATGCTAAGAAATTAAGATGGATGGCAATGTGCATTTTGGACCTGCCATGTAGTTCATCTGCTTGTGAGCATTCTTGGAGTGTGTTTCAACACATACACTCCAAGAAATGCAACCATTTGACTAAAAAGCGGATGACTGATTTGGTTTTTGTCCACCATAGTCTTCACCTTTGGAAAAAAAAATTCAAGGTAAGGAAAATTTGCATTTCTATTTGTAAATTGTAATTATTGTTTTCTTCGAATTAATTGATGACGAAGACCTAGAGCTCTTGAGGGAGGCTGATGTATTTGATGAAGAGTAGTTGAATCGACTTAGGAGGGAGCATAATATGGGAGCTTCATCATCAGGAACTATAGCCCCCTAGTGGATTGTACTTCACAATAGCTAGCCTTCTTAGCTTTGTTTGTTTCTTTGTAGTTTGTGAGTTTGTAGCTTGATATCTGTATTTTGTAGTTTGTGATTGATTTTGAGGGTTCAAACTTTGAAGTTGAACCATGTAATAACACACTATATAGTGTGCACTATAAATAATGATTTCTAACTTAATGAGAAAATCCATATTTCAAAAATTAATGGTGTGTCTTTCCTTTATTTCTCTATCTCACTCTCCATGCAACTAGGATGCCTTTAAATATAAAAAAATCAGTTGTTTCTTTTTTTTGTAAATTTTCTGCGTTTTTTGGATTTCCAATAATGTGAAAATATCTTTCTCTTTTGGTTTGCCAAGATATTCCTGAGAAAGATATTTGCTTCTATGGGTACAACAATGATTTGCTCTTGTCCCATCTTTAAAAACAAATCTTTGTTGATTGTTATCAGTATCCTCTTAGTTTGATTCTATCCAATTAAGATTGGGTTGTAAAACAAGTACACTCCCACAAATGTTCGTTGACTATTGAATGGGTACAGCAAGCATCCTGCCCCAGGGTGGGCACCAAAAGTTGCTAGCATTTTGATTTGTGTTGTGGGACAAAATGAAAAATGGATAGCGTGTGAGGTAGAATCTCCCTTTAAATTGTGAGGGGAAGCTTCCTTCATTTAAAAATAATTTTTTAACTCACAATATGTACAAGATTTCAATTTAGGGTTTTTAACAGTCAATGAAGGCAACTAACATACAAAACAATATTTTGGTCTTTTGCACTAGACTTAGGCTAAAATAGCATCTAATTACTTCATGCAAAAGATTTTTATATTTTTAATAATACGAACATATATGTACCAATTTCTGAATTAATCACAAAATACAAAAATTATATGCTTACAAGAAAAGGATGGATTACTGAAGTAAAACATAATTTTACAAGATTCTGCAAATTAGACAACTAATGGTAAAGTATTGATCAAATACCATTCACATAAATAACATCCTTAATATAAAGCCTAAATTCACAACCTATATTTCTTTAACTTGCAAAAAGTTCTAACAGAAGATTGCAAACAAGATTGAACAATGAAAAAAAAAATAAGGTTTCTAAAAATTATTTGAAACCTTGCACGTCTATCCTATCACTAAAAATAAATTTGCATTCTTATTTTCATCACCTAATTACAAATTAAAATTGTATGAAAATTGTCTTAACATAGCTCTCATTGAACTAAAATTAATAATTTTGAAACAATCTCTTAAAATTCCACAAATAAATCTTTTGAGTATTTCCCAAAATCAGAGAACTTTTCAGAAATGGCTATCCTTTCAAAGACCGAGGTTGCTGGTCTGACGTTGAGGCCATGGCAGCTTTATCTGCACCTTTGTTGGTTCTGTACACCTGATACTTCTTTATCACCATTTTTTCATCATTTGGGTCTGTTAGATTTA
Organism: Cunninghamia lanceolata; assembly: GCA_027924645.1. NCBI lineage: Eukaryota > Viridiplantae > Streptophyta > Pinopsida > Cupressales > Cupressaceae > Cunninghamia > Cunninghamia lanceolata. The sequence goes on along the minus strand of BSBN01001465.1, from coordinate 2,696,865 downwards.
CACTTTGAATCCTTTCCTCTTGTGTTGATGATGCACTCATTCTCTACAATCATTTTATTGTACTTTAGTTTGTTCTTGTTTTTATATATCTATTATTTTAGCCAATTCCATTAGGTTATTGATTTTGTCTATATTGAATCTACTCACATTAGCCAAAGCTTCTTTGATCTTATGGAGATTTCTTTCTCCTTCTTGATAATATCCCTCACTCTAAAAGCAAGGTTATCTTATATTTTGTGCCTTCAATTTGATTTTTCACCTTAAATAAGGCAGTTACTTGTACCTGTAATGTTTCTACGTCAAACTTATTGGGCTCATTCCACTCGAAGGACCAATCTGTTTACTGATGCTTAAAAATGCAGACTCTGAGCAAAGTTTCCACCTTAATCACTGCCATTTCTTTCAAGTTCTGAAGGAACACGGTTCACTCTCTATGTCATTCAGCATATCCTTCTTGGACTCATCAACAAAGCCCTTCTTTAGTCTTAAGATTTAAAAGGTTTTGATTGATTCATTAATGAATCTTAAGCCTTTTAACCACAACTGCTCAGTCCATGCATCCATTGCCCTACCATAAGCTGCTATTTTATCTATTTGAGGCCAAGTTGTATTGTTTGTACCTGAGGAGAATGGTTGTGAAGTTGCAGAGACAAGAAAACTAGGTGTTCAATATATGTAGTCAACTTTCTCATCTGTTTTTTCAAAGCTACCTTATCTTGCCCATCCTTCTTATTCCTGTTTGTTAGTGATGCAGCAGTAACCCCTAGAAAATTTAAATCCACTTCTCCGGTGTTCTTCCTTAAGGTTGTCTTCTTTTTAGTGTAATTGTTTGCCTTGACTTCTTGTTGTCCTTTATCTGGTTGAGGAATTGCCTTTTGTGCATACATCATCCTTCCTTAAAATTATTTGTCGTTCAACATTCTTGGTTTGAGGGTTTTGTGACAAGGAAGAAATAACACTAAGATTTACAAGGATTGAACACTAAGATTTACAGGGTTGGCTGCAATATCTCTCTTTTCCTCGATATGAAATCCTCCAGCCAATCTGATGGGCCTTTCTTAGTATCAATATTAGCTTGTTTTTCTGATGTTGAGCTTTGTTGTCTAGAAGGCACATCTACCAATTGTGTAGGAGGAGATTGATGAGATAGGTAGAAAATTGAAATAGGATGAGAAGGAAGAGGAGATAAGATGATTGGGTGAGGAGAAGATGAAGTTGGGGAATGACGAAGTAGAAGAGGAGGAGGTGGAGGTGTAGGTTGTTTTGGTGTAGGAGGAGGAAGAGGAGATGGGGTTTTTGCTAGTCTTGCAGAAACACTTGGAATTTTTTTGGGTTTCCTCAATAGGAGAGCTGATTATCAAAAGAGGAGATTTTGTTTTCTTTCTCAATATGATCGTAAGTTTCTTGGATTGTTGAACACCTGATCCACTAATACATCCAAATCTCCTTTCCTCATTCTACTTGTCAGGTCTGCTAGATACTTGTACTTGTTCTTGAACTTGCACAAAACGACAAGTTTGGACGACTGAGACTTGTTGTGAAGACATGCCATCTGGGATTTCTGTATCTTGGTGGTCTTTAAATCTTTACTTGATCCGCCCATGGCAATTTTCCTTTACAACCAACCGACTAAATATTGCATAACTTTGGTCCTTTCCTCCAATGAGAAATTCACTTTGTCTAATCAAATTAATAGGGGGCAAATACATAGCAGCTACTTGATTTTGCTCATATGGTGGGGTACAAAGATCCTCTTTCTCATCCTCTAAATCCTTAGGAACTTTGGCTATATTGAAATTGCTGATTTGTTCCATTATCATTCTTGAGAATTGCTTTTCCCTAACTTCAAATTTGTTAGCTAGTTTACCCAAAAATCTTCATAATGGGGAATTTGCCATTATTCCTTTCCAAGTCTCTCCACGATTCCTTTTGGGTCATATGAAAGGTGCAATTCAAATATTTTAAATTAAGAAATGGATAATTCTTTATTGACACAGTTGGCATCATTAATTGACTTACAAGAATAACTGCTGATTTTGATCTAAAGCTTTGCTCTTGACTTTTGCCTTAAACAAAGAAATTGATGAATGATGGAGAGTCGTCGGTAATATTCTAACAAAAATATTCTAGCACTTGGGTACCTTTGCTACGATAGGGCTTTAACTCATAGCTGGAAACTCGAGTGTAGACTAATCCCTCTATTCATTGATGACCTAAATTAAGAAATGGATAATTCTTTATTGACACACTTGGCATCATTAATTGACTTACAAGAATAATTGCTGATTTTGATCTAAAGCTTTGCTCTTGACTTGTTCCTTAAACAAAGAAATTGATGAATGGTGGGGAGTTGTCGGTAATATTCTAACAAAATTATTCTAGCACTTGGGTACCTTTGCTACGATAGGGCTTTAACTGATAGCTGGAAACTCGAGTGTAAACTAATCCCTCCATTCATTGATGACCTTTGCCTCTTTTGAGACTCATTGCGCATACATTCCATCCATAGACAAATCAGGTGAAAAGTAAATGCTCCATTTACTCTCATGCAATGGACAAGTGATGACTTATATTGTAGTTGAGGGAGATAATTATAAATTAAATTAGTATATCTCCTTTTTTGTAAACCTAAGAAAATTCACTCTTGTGAGACTATATGCTAGATATGGCATCAAATAGAATCCCTTTTCTTTTCCACCTTGCATAAGTTTTGATGAATGCAATCATTAATCAAATTGCCCCAATCTATTTTACCTTTTGCGGAGCTAATAATGTTCATGATGTAGAAAACCCATGGATGGAATGTTCTAGCCTTTGATTGTCTAGTTACCCAGTTGAGAAGAGTAATCATGTTGCCTAGAATGTCCCTAATTTCTTTCTCTTCTTAATGTCACAGGTGTCATGTCCCTATAATGATTTATAATTGAATTGTTTAGTTAAAATATAATATATAATATATTTATTTAAAATATATTATTAATATGTATTATTTAAATAATATTATTAATTTAATATAATTAAATATCTTATAAATATATGAAATATATAAATTAACTAGATATATTATAAATATAAATATTTTAATATAATATTTATATGAATAATTAATAAGATATATTATTATATATAAAAATAAATATTACAAATATTAATGAAGAGTCTTATCCATTAAAGCTTGAAAGTAAAATAATTTAGAATAAGGCAAAGTACCATATAAAGATAAAAGTCTAATAAGACAAAAACATCATCCCACGATATATGCTTGTGAATAAAATTAGATAAAAGAGCTCCCATACTTAATAACAAACGTATTTATTTATACTATATATATTATATAAATAATGTACTTTAAAAAGATTAAGGGGAGGCCGAAGGAGGATACTTATAAGTGCAGCGATCACATTAATAAATAATATATTATAAATATATCTAATAATATAAATACAAATATTATTATTATTATCTTATATTGTAATATAAATATAAATAATATAATATAAATCATATATCATTTATTATGATGTAAATGATATAATATAAATAATATAAAATAAATAATATATCATTTATTATAATGATATAATGTAAATACAAACAATATAAATATATAATAATACAAATAAACATCTTTTAACCTATCCTCTTATGATAAGGGAGTTACGTATGGTTAGAATTAGTTTTACCACAAAAGGGAATTAATATAAAGTAATAAAAATTATAAGAGGGTAAGTATGTCTTGTACCACAAAGCATAATAAGAGACGTGCCTCTTCGAACATATCTTTTGAAAGGGAAATAAATAAAGGTTGTGAGATAGAAGGAAAACAGCATCGGAAGAAAATATAAAAAGAGTATCGGATAAATACATATATTTAGATCTTCATTATATATATTTCTGAGTCATAAGTAGGAAAGATATCATAAATTAATATATAGAGATATGTACATCAGCAGTAAATGTGAGTGAAATATATATCATAAAATATATAAACGGCAACAACAATACAATAAAAATTAAATTATATTATGGCAGCATAGGTAAGAAATCCCAGGTAAAGCTACAACAGGTAAGTAATTATATTTATTTATTCAATTTATGATTTGTAAGAATTTATATTTACTTGTTCAATTTATAACTTGTAAGATATAAATGATAGGGTTATAAATGTTGTGAATAATCCATTGAATGCTAGGAAGCTCTAATAATCTCATATTAGGAAAAGTTAATAATAGTAGAGTAAACATCTAATGAAATATGCATTCAAGGGGAAATATCAATATACTAGTAATTATTGAATATCCAAGAAAGTGAATTTTTAAATAGAAGGCATGATGCCTAGAATAATAAGTATGTTCTATAAAGAGATTGATTATGAAATCATCCTTAAGAAGCAATCAACATGACCATGGAATACTGGGCTAGGATTAGTAGCCTTCCTCCTAATCCACCTACACACCCTATAAGTATGAGACTGGTGGTTAGAAGGAATCTAATGTCTAGCACTCGAGCTGGCAAGTCATTGCCCCTCAGAGCTAAGAGCGAAGTATTGCTGGGTGTAGCATGAAGCTCTTAGACCTAGGGGAAGAACGAAGTATTGCCGGGTGTAGCATGAAGTTCTTGACCCTATGGTTGCGTAGGACCTAGATAATATTAATGGCCTAACGGTAGGTGAACCTTGAGTTGGCTATAAGCCCCTCCGAGCCAAGAGTGAAGTACCTCCGGGTGTGAGGTGAAGCCTTGGGCCTACGGCCGTGGGTCTTGGAATCCTTAACCACCCCTCATATTAGGTGAGTGGTTTGATTAATGGGTAGGATTACGAACGTCCTCCCCGAGGTATGTCCATGACTCATGTCTGATTAATGATATAAGATAGATCATGAACCAATGATGAAAATGAATAACATATATGTGAATGTATTTTATATGAAACTTAATGTGAATATAATCTTAATATGTTATAGTCTTAATGATTATATGTTGAAAGAAATGATTAAAAGATTACTAATGTTCTCTTTTACTAAGTTGAAGTTGTGTTGAATAGTGAAAACTTTCAGCTTACTAGAAGGGGTGTAATATACAGCTCCAAAATTTTTTCCAAAATATAGAACAATGATAAACAGTGTTAGCACAACTAAACTCCTTCGCACTTCTGATCACCAAGATCCCAACTAGGCGAGGTGAGAGCATACTGTGCTTTGGATTACAAATTAAAACATTGTGCAAACAAGTAAACATTCATCTGCATATGCAGGCATCCACAAACTGTGGGAATTCACCACTTCAGTGGGTATGAAAGCAAGAACGAAAAGTACAAGCCATCCACTTATTCAGTGGGTATTCTCCATTTGTTCAATGGGTAAAATGAACAAGAAAGATAAAGATTCTTTGCCCACACTGGCGGTTGAACCATCCAGGGGTTATAGAGTGTGCAATATCAATTGCTTGTTTACAAATGAATAACAAGTTGCTTATCAATAAAGAATTATCAATCTAGTTCATCATATTAGTTCCAAGAAGATTTGGCATCATGAAACTCCCTGCATAAGAAACTAGCATCATTATTCACATGATACATCTGCCCAAACAGAGTAATAAGCACTGATGACCCTGCTGTGATTTATATCTCAGAGATAGCAGAGAGATCCCTGCTGAATGGATATCAAAGCTATAACTGATAACAAAGCTGCACTTTATACATCAGCACTGAGAAAGACCATCGAATCATCTCAAACCATCCCATTTCATACATCAAGTCTATACCACATTATACCCTGCACCAATAAAGATGATTAAGATGCATAAAACATGGATAATTCAAGCTGGAAATTCACTGTATACAGTCACTGATGAATAAATCTGGAAAATATCATTGCTGACTCATCACAGTACAGCTGCCCTGCATACATGTTTATTTGCAAATGTGAAGTATTCATGAACAAGACTGTCCACAATCAAACCCACATCACTCATTCTCTTCAGCCTACAAAACAGGTTATGACTGCCCACAATCAAAACCCAATCTGCAAGTACAAAGCAATCTGTCTAAGACTCAGCTGTACGGCCCTCCATGACAACAAGACAATCCCATACACTATAGATTTGCCCAAAGATGAAATAGTTATTTCTGCAGTAGAAGACTCAATGCATAACAAAGATAATACCATAACAAAACTGCCCCAAAGACTGAGTGCCAATCACCAACACAAATCATACCAGTTCATGGTACGGACATAGGGAGATACGGATGTTTTAGTACTTTAGATTTCCTCACCCAAACATCATCAAATGACTCTCAATAGTGGTGCCCAGGCATATCAAATAACTTCCATATAGCAAAAAGATTTAAGAAGAATAAATGATTTACTTCCAAAATCACCCTCAGCTGCAAATGTACGGCACTCACAAGGTACGGCTGCACTTTATAAAATCAGACTTTGCATTAAACTCACAACAAAGATTATGGATGATGGCGTCTAGGGAATATAAAAACAATTGCAAAGATTTTGGATTAATTCCAAGTCCCAATGATATTATTTTCAATTACTTTGAATCTGCAAGTATGGCCCAGCAATGTACGGACCAGCAGAAAGCTTCTTCCAATAACAAAGAAATTGATCAAAAACACTATCAAAATTATCTACAATAGCTTTCAAGGGAAAAATACTGATTTCCCATATCAAAATCTCATCAAAACGTTCATCTTTATCAGCTCCATGTGATTTTCTGAATGAAAACCACCATTAATCTCAAGAGGGTTTTCGTCCTCAAGAGCATTCTGCAAGAGGGTTTTCGTCCTCAAGAGAATATGGAAGAACTCTTTGGTTCAATCCATTTGCAAACAAAACAAATCCAAAAAAACTAACATAACCCCTCCAAATGAGAGCTCATTCTCTTTTATAAGGCACTGGAGGAGTTACAAAGGAAATGAATTATTTCTTGAAAATAATAACATTTTCCTTTTAACTTAATTTATTTTTTTTTCCTCCACTTAAGTGCTCACTTTTATGTGCCTACATAAAAGAATATGTTTTCCCCTTTCAAAAGAGCTATAACACTTGATAATATTTAATTATTTTTCACCCTTAGGAACTTAAGTGAAAAATATAATTAAAATAGCTCATTAAATATTAAATTTTGCAGGAAATCCCAAACGGCCTCCGAATGCCAAATAAACTGAACCAATATGCTTTGTAAGGTTTGGGATGAGCAACGATGCCTTCTGGATGACTTTCCAAAAATAGAAAATTCCTCCAAGAATCCTGGAGAGCAAATTAGAAGCCCGATCAAACTTCAGAAACCAACACTGTTACCCAGAACATCAACTGAGCTCAAAGCCATGAGAAATAATCCATTTACACAAGGAAAAACCAAATAATTGTTCTGCAGACCGAATCAAGACCACTCCAAAAATATTGGAATTCTTCCCAAACATGTCGAATAGCCTCCAAGAGGCTAGGAACAAGCACAAAACTCACAATATTCAATGTGCCAAAAATAGAACATTACAAGGGGACATTACACTAGGGATCCTCATTATTAGTCTTCTTTCCAAAAGTCAATTGCGTGCAATCTATTTTTTGACATTTTTCAAGTTATCATTCCATTGAGTCATGCAATCCTCTAAGATTTTTTGTATTACTATTTCAAAAGGTCGAATTTTGAGGATTTTATCTACTGCTTTGCCATTTAGTCTTGTTGATAGTTGCCCATCAAAGCTCTTGATTTCCCTGGTCTCTTGATTGTAGAATCTGCCATAGATAAGTATTGACTGGGGGCTTTGGGCAGAACCAGGGTTACAGTTTCTTGTAATAGACTTGATCCACAAAATCTCTATGCAAGTATATCTCCCTTCTCGGCCTTATCTTGTAAGTCGTCTCTTTAGATATTGACATGACTAGTTTTTGTGTCATGGATACTGCTCAGTGTGTTACAAAGGTGACAAAGAAGAGCACCTTGGTATTGGTTAATTGACTTTGTTATAGAAAGCGTGTAGAGATATTTCTTTTAGAGAATTTTACTTAGAAGATGATAACCTCCCCTTTTCTCTAAAAATCCTAAATTAAGATATTTCCACTTTGTTCCAAATGAAAATCCTAGTTTATCTTATTAGAGAAAAATCCAAGGCACTATGCAAGGATCACTTAATGCTCATGTGGAATGTTAAGGTTTTATTAGAGACTTTTTGATCCAAGAGGATTGGGTCACTAGATCATACCACAAATCTTGGGTGTTGCTCGGCAACCTTCATTGTTTTGCTAGCAGGATCTTCATCCTACTCAACACCTATATTCCAAACCGCAAATCATAACTCCACATCACCATTACCACACAACTTGACTTCTTGTCGGCAATTGTGATAGTTAAAATGGGAATATGAACTACCATGTCCCAACTAATGCCTCATATTCATCCCACTTTGTATATTAATGTACGTAACCAATTTTTGTAGGATGATGGTTGAATAGTGGTTGTATGTGGAGATAGATAACACACATTTGTTCTCACAGATCATGTACGAAATTAGCATAATACAAGTTTGTTGTTGCAATTCTAGTCTAATTGTAAATTGTCTTCTCTATTTCTATTGTTCAATTTGCATTTGCATACCCTAACCTCTATCACATGCACAAGCGTTTTCGCACATAACCTCGTTAAATATCTTTAATTGGGTTATTCGTCGGGCTTTACCCTTGGGCCCTAGATTAGTGGTATTAGATGCCTTCAATACTTTGGTGTCTAAATTGGGAATTCGAGATCTAGAGCAAAACCTTGTTTTGAAGTATTGGTCAGGCTTGAGACCGCATATCCAATCAAATGTGGATTTTATGTAGATCTCTTCACTTGGAGAATCCTATAGATTCACTTGCAAATTTGAAGCAAAGGTCAAATTCAAGACCAAGATAGAAGATTTAAGTCTCAAAACAAGCAATGGTCTCTCAAAGTTAAATTCCAAATCAAGAAATGGCTCTCAATACCATCTACACAAGAAGTAGCAGCTGCAAAATGATCAGAACAATAAGCAGTCAAAGACTAACAAGTGGTGCATAGTTCACAATTCTAGCACTCATTTCATAGAAGAATATTGTGCTCAAAAGACTACTTGCATAGCTTGAGGTAATGGGTACCAAAACCACAACACGGGACAAAGATAAGTAGATCATAGAGACTGAGCCTAGTGCCATGGTGGGTACCACAAGCATCTCTAGTTCCTTTGCAAACAATGAGGAAGTAGAAAGATTGTTTCACTCTTAGATGTGGATTGATGGACAACCAATGCACTTCATTCTTGATGAACTTGCAATTGATGCCTCACCCATAACCACACTCCATTGGATGGTTCAGTGCGGGCTTTGAGAAATGTGTCACTTAGTAGTGTGAACTAGTGTACAACATCAAGCCTTTTCAAGATTTAGTCCTATGCAACATTGCACCATTAGAGGTGTGTGATGTTTTACTTGGGCAACGATGTCTTTATCACCAACATGCAATATATGAAGCAAATCCAAGAAATGTAGTCATAGATGTTGGTGATAAGATATATTGTATACCAGAGGTAGTACCTAAGCTTTCACTTATTGATGCCAAGTAGTATAAGAGGATAGTAAGTTGTAAGAAGTTTGTGCTTTTGATGGTGAGACTTGAATATTAGAACGTCCTTGCGGCAATGAAACATACAACTCTTGTATCATCGACAGAGACCTTAGAGTTGAATTGCAAGTTGGTAGAGTACAAGGATATTTTTCAGCTACCAAAGGGAGTGCCTACACATTGTGCAGTAAGGCTTACTATCGATTTAATAGTTGGACTACCTCTATGCTATGCTTCTCTGTATGATATATCTTTTTTTGAGAATGAGGAGATCAAGTGACGGATCTATGAACTTGTGGATAAAGGACATATTGGGCCTAGCTCGTCGCCTTGTGGCAGCCGAATAAAGATGACATATGGAGGTTGTGCATTGACCATAGAGCTCTAAACAAGATAACTGTGAAGAACCACTACCCTTTTCCAAGGATTGTAGACTTGTTGGACCAGCTCCGTGGTGCAAAGTTCTTCACCAAAATTGATCTTGTTTGGGTACCATTAGATTTTTGGGTACCATTAGATCCTTGTTGAACCCACATACTTTTGTAAGAGAATCGTCAAGGTAAGAGAAGGTTTGTTTGAGTGGTTAGTCATGCCCTTTGGCCTAGCCAACACTCTAGCCACATGCATGAGGATGATGAATGATATTTTGAGGCCATTCATTACTTCATTTGTTGTAGTCTACCTTGATGACATCTTGATCTTAAGCAAAACTTGGGATGACCATGTATGCCATTTTGAGCAAGTGCTTGACGCTTTGCAAAAGTTAACTTGTATGCAAACATGGAGAAGTGTTCATTTGCCAAGTGGGAGATACAGTGTTTGGGATACATTGTAGATGCGTAGGGAGTGCATGTGGACCTAACCAAGGTTCAAGTCATCAAGGAGAGATAAATTTTTATAGGAGATTTATACTTGGTTTTTCGCGTGTGACTTGGTTGCTAAACCAAGTTACAAGGGATGGCACCAAAGCAAGATTCATTTGGACAACAACACAACAAAAAGCATTAGAGGAATTGAAATGCAAACTCTGTTCTACACTAGTGCTCATGCTACCAGATCTTCATGAACCATTTGATATCGAGACTGATGTATCAAAATATGCACTTGGAGCAATCCTCACATAACATGGTCATCCGGTTGCATACAACAGTGAGACATTTGCTAAGCCATTAAGAAACTACCGAACATATGGTCGTGAGCTTTATGCCACGCTTAGGTATGTAAGCACTGGAAGCATTACATCTTGGCCATGGAGACTATGAGCCACATAGATCACAAGCTGCTTCAATTCTTGTAGACTCAACACAAGTTATAGCAAGAGCTCCATCAGAAATGGTCTTCTTATCTTCAACAATTCCATCTAAACATCAAGCATAAGAAGGGAAGTGCCAATCCAGTTGCAGATTGTTTGAGTTGTCCATCGGTTCAAGCTCTCCTTTATGTTCTTGTTGCTTGTGGACATGAAGCTAGTGCATGGTTAGAATTGTATCCTTTTGACAAGGATTTTGTAGGTATCTATCAAAAGTTGCTTTGTGGTAATCAAGTCCTAGATTTCTACTTGCAAGATGGACTCCTTTACCACCTTGGGTACTTGTTTATTTCACATGAGGTAGAGAGGCATAAATTGATTTGGGAGGTTCTTGCATTTTTGAGTGGAAATAGACCCTTGTGGTGTTGTAGAAGTACTTCTTTTGGCCACACCTCAGGTCAAATGTTACCAAATACATTAGGTCTTGTATTGCATGTGCAAATGCCAAGTTGGTCAACAAGAAGTAGGCTTTGTACACACCTTTGTTGGTTCCAAAGAGACTGTGGGAACATGTCTCCATGGACTTCCTTGTAGGCTACCCCACAACCAAACATGGTAATGATTGTGTTTTTGTAGTGGTTGATAGATTCACAAAGATGACAATTCTGATTCCTTGCAAGAAAATAACTACTTTGGAAACACAAAGATTGCAATTTTGATTCCTTGCAAGAAAATAATCACTACTTTGGAAACAACTCAACTGTTTTTTTAGTATGTCTGGATCCACTTTGGAATTCTAGAAACTATCTTTTTAGATAGAGATACAAGGTTCTTGAGCAATTTCTAGAAAGCACTTTAGTCTAAGCTAGTTTCAAAGTTGAGCAAATCCACTTCATTCCATCCCTAGATCTATGGACATATAGAAGTGGTAAACAAGATGATTGTGCATCTTCTCAGAGTGTATAGTTTGAAGAAACATCACACTTGGGATGAAAGTCTGCCTTCATTCAACACAACTACAATAGAGCTCTACACAACTCTACAACAAAACCCTATTTTTAGGTTTGCTCGAGTGTCCAACCTTTGGCACCCTTTGATGTAGCGTATCCTATGACTCCAACAATAGCAACTCTTTCATCTCAAAAGCAAGTTGACGAAGTTGTTCAATTCATTGAGCACATTTAACACATTCAGCAGCAAGTGTAGACCATTCTACAACATGCTAATGCAAAGTACAAACAGTGCCATGACAAACATCATACGCCACACACTTTTCAGGTTGGTGATTGAGTTTGTCTACACCTATAGAAGGAAAGATTGATAGGACCTTATCGTAAGCTTTGTCCACTTCGGTACGAGCCCTACACCATCACCAAGCAAATGGGAGAACACATTTGAGCTTATGCTTCCTTCTTACCTTGGGTTGCATCCAATCTTCAACGTAGAACTCTTATATCTATACTTTCCACCTCTGTTGTATACTTCAGATGTTGCAGAGACATTTTAGTGGACAAATATCAATCTAGAATGTAACATTCCATTGGAATTGCATCAATTCATTAACACTAGGGTCAAATGGACAAGAGAACAAGAGTCCCTCTCTACGAGATCGTCAAAGTAGGTCAAGTTACCTCCTAGGGAAAATGGTTCATAGAAGCACATGTTGCAAGTCTATTCCGACATCTTTTGCTGCATCTACCTACAACGGGGACCATTGCTCTTCAAGGAGGGGCAATTGATCCAAGAGGATCTGAGGCACTAGATCATACTACAAATCTCGGGTGTTGCTCGGTGGCCTTTATGGTTTCGTTAATAGGATCTTCATCCTAGTTAGCACCTACATTCCAAACTACAAGTCATAATCCAATGTCAACATTACTGCACGGTTTGACTTGTCATTGGTGGTTGTGATAGTTGAAATGGGAATATTGATTTTTATCATTTATGTTCATATCACTGATTACATTGCATAGCATAATGCATACATCATAGTGCATAAAATAATAACTAGATGCTAATAGTTTCGAAAATTTCAATTATAGTCTACTTTGTACAAAGTCAACCGACAAACTAAGTGCAAAGTTCCAAAAAATTAGACGTAGCCGACCCTTCATGCTACAAAGAGAGCTACACTAGAAGGCTGCATGTCCTGATGATGAAGCTCTTGGGTCAAAGCCTCTCCTAGGTTGTTCTATATGATCTCTATCAACATTGGCATCTGCCAGGATATCAGAATCCTCAGGGTCAACAAGGACACCATCATTTGCTATCCACTCATTTTCTGGATCGAGCTCGTCGAGGTCAATTGGCTGGTCTTCCCCAACAATATCTAGTTTTTTCCATACAAAAATTAGAGTTGGCAAATTGAAAGGGAAAAAACAATGATTACAATTTATAATACTATTTCAAGTATTTTAAAACTTTAACCTTGAGCTTTCTTTAGCTTAAGGCAAAGATTGTGGTAAACAAACACCAAGTCATTCATCCGTTGTTGTGTTAGACAATTGCGTTTCTTGGAATGTATGTGTTCAAACACACTCCAAGTATGCTCGCAAGCAGATGAACTACATGGCTGGCTCAAAATGCATCTCGCCATCCATTGAAGATTTTTGGCTTCTTGACCAAAAAAATCCCACCATTGCGCTGAAAAACACATAATTTCAAGATATCATGTAAGATTCTGTAAAAACTTAATGCCTTTAATGTACATGTCCACAATAGAGAGATATTGTCCAAACTTTATAAAGTATACCTGGTTTGAAGGTCTTCATGCCTTGCACGACAACCCTACTTGAGAAAAAACCCCTTGCTTGCTTATATATTGACAGCTTTGCCATAACTGCCTCCAACTTTCTTGCAACAGGGGAACATTTTTTCCATGCATGTGAATAGGCCCTATGAGACCTTAGCATCATCATCTTTGAATGAGGGGCTATAGAAGAAAATTGGATTTAGATAGTATTCGACAACATGGAGAGGGGATTGCATTTGTCGCTCCCATCTCCTATCGATTATCTGCCATAATGGCATGTGCCCGTCCTCGTTATTTTCCATCCTACTCATCAGCACCTTGGCCTTATCCATGGTCTCATACAAATAGGCCATTGGGTGTTTCTCCCCATCCACTAGCCTCAAAACTTTGACTAGAGGCTCTCAAAACTCTACAACTTGTTCAGCTGCATCCCAAAAACTTGTAGAATAAATGTACTTTGCCATTATGATGCCATTTGCTTGATTTGTGAAGCCAGACTCCATCCACTTAGGTGAAACGAACATTCCTTCCAAATTCATTTTATTTTGGCAGAGTTTGCAATGCAAGAAATTGTGTAGCAAACCTTGTCACCCCTGGTTGAACTAGCTCTTTGCCCTCTGTGAAAGAGCGCATCATACACAACACCCTTATGTGATTGTAGATGAACTTCGTAATTGTGCGATCTTTTTGCAATAGCTCCCTAATCCATTCAAGTTTTCGAATGTCCTCCAAGGTTAGATCAAGGTAGTGTGCCATGCACGGGGTAAAAGCCATAGAGGGATACTTGTCCATCAAGAGTCTTCTAGCAGCAACATTGTCTGTAATAAACTGAACCACATTTGGTGGCCCTACATCCGTGACCACCTTGTCAAACATCTCAAATAGTACATCCTCAAATTTGATTCTATCTGATGCATCCATGAATTTCAAAAAAATTGATCCAATATCACAAGAGACAAGGAAGTTGATGAGGGTTTGGTTCCTTCTATTTGTCCACCCATCTAACATTATGGTGCACCCATTCTTTTCCCACTCTATTCGATGTTCATTCATAACATCCGTAACATCTTGTACTGCATCATTGAGCAAACCGACTCTCAATGTCTCATAAGATGGGGCTCTGAAACTAGGACTTGCAACTGCAATAGCATCCACCATACATTGCCAGTATGGAGACTTGGCAACATGGAACGACAAACTAGAGTAGTACCAAAAATTTGCAATCGCTTTCTTTGCCTGCTCATGGATGTCCTTCCTCCATCTTGCACTCGCCAAAGTGGTCTGTGATCCCAGTGTAGTACGAGGTGCAAAGAAAGAATTAATGTTTCTTCCACCTGTGTTTGGGCCACATGTTGTAGAAGTGGGTGTTGACTTAGACTCTTGAAAAATTGTGGTGCACCTACCTCATCGAAAGGATTGCTCCTAGCACCTATAGAATTAGAAGCCACTTCTGCCCCGGTTCTTGCCTTTTTTGCCTTACCATCAGCAATTGCCTCAAGAGCTTGTTTTGCCTTATATGTGACATCTGCAGGGCACTCGGTCCAAACAGTGGTCTCATGTCTTGCCTCCTTTGCCAAATGCCATTTGAAGCGATATATGCCTCCATTGATATCATTCAAACACCGGTTGCATTTGACCTTGGTTGTACCCTTGACTGATGTGCAGTGTGTCCACGCAAAGTCTCTTGGACGTGGCATTATGATCAAATCTACAAAAGCATTTGAATTCAATAATTTTCTCTATTAAGATAATATCTAGGTTAATGGTCACTCTCTTTAGTTTTTTCTATTAGATAGCTTTTAGTTTATCCTTGTCTCTTCTGCTTCTGCTTTTTAGCTTTGTGCTAGCTGTTCGTCTATTCTTAGACTCGGTAATCTTATTCCATAATACATTATTCAGTTTTATAAATCATGTAACATGGTATCAAAGCGAGTCCCTTCTCGGGGTCTGTTCGAAGGTCGTATGTCCTAAAATATTGTCTGGGTTTTGAGTTCGTTTCCTCTTGTTCTGGAGTCGTGTTTTCAAATCTGTTTGGGCGACCTTCCTTGTGCTGCGTTCCTTTTGTGTGTATTGCCCTATTTGGTGTGTGGTCGTGGCAGACAGAAATATCCCTTCTCATCTGGTTTGCGATTTGCTATTAGCGGATTCTGTGTGGTGCCTTCAGTTCATGATTTCCAGATCGACAGATTCATCTGCTTGCTCGTCGTCTTTCTGGTCGCGCACCTTCAGAGGGTTCTTTGCAAGTTTTTTTGGTTGACAAAAATCACGATTCTGGGGTTTCTTCATCGGTGTTTTCCTTTCCTCCCGTTTATGAAGGTGATTTCTCTGTGTTCGTTACAAAATTGTGCTGTTTCTTTCCTCCTCCTGGTCGCGGGCTCCTGTTTTTGTTACCTCTGAGCTCACGTTTTTTTCTCATTCAACATGTTGGAGGCTTTGGTTTAGGTCGCATTTCTGGGTTTCTTCTGGCGGCTTTTTTTTTTTTTTTGACGCGATTTGTACTCATCGCGTTCTTCTATTTCCTTGTCATTGGATTACTTACCTCTGGTCGTGGATCCTTCAAGGGTCGTCCGACACTCTGTGACTGTCTTGAAGTTATCCTGCGGCGGTTTTTTGCAGACTCAACACTTGTTTAAGATTGTTCTTGGCAGCGATTTGTTTGAGTGGCGATTTTGCAATCCGTGGTCACCGTGTTTTGCCATGGCTTTAATCGTGGTCTGGTCAAAGCCTTCAAAATCGCCCTTGCAGCATAGGAATTTCTCCTTCGACGGTCTTGACTCATTTTTTCCAGGTCTTTTGGCGCCTCTTGTGTTGATCTCCGATTCAAGTTTTGGTTATCTGCGACTTGCATCCGTGGGAGGGTTCATGTCTTTTGCTCGCAATCTCTTATGTATTGGTCGATGACTCAGTTTGACTCCGTGGTATTGGCGGTTTAGTCTGAGTCTTCTGCGTTGCTGGTATCTATATTCAACAGTTTTGAAGTTTGCTTAAAAAAAAAAATTCTCATTGGTGGGCTTTGTTAGCCATGAAGACATATTTTCCTCTGTACCTCGAAATTCGTGTTTAGACAAAGGCAATTTATGGGTCTTGTTCAAAAGTTTTCAACTCTAAGTGCTAAGCTTAGAAAAGCGGTAGGCCCCAGCAGTGCATTCTCTTCAATCTGTTGGTTGCATTTGTAGACATGCAGAAATACTTTCCTCGAAATTCGTGATTCGAATTTGTGTTCAAATGTTCTGAATCAATGCTTTCTGTAGTCTCGAGATCTAGGGTTTGAAATCCGTGTTCGGATTTATCTCGAGATCTGTGCCTCAGTTTCTGTGCTTCGTAACCCATGCAAGGGTTCTGATTCTATGTCGTCTATATGCTTTGACATTCGTCCCAGTGACTTATAATCCGTTTTTTCGTGCCTCGAAAAACGTGGAGTGTGGCATCTTTTTGGAAAGCAGTCAGAAGTTTAACGGCAACAATTTTTTAGATCATCGGTATTTTTCCACAGGATCTCCTTAGAGTTGGGTTCCTGTTTCGTAGCCTTGTGAATGGGGTTCTGTTTTTTGCTTTGGCGGCTTGTTTGGCAAATGTTTTTGCCTAGTCGCTATTTCTGGAGTGTTTTCTACTATTTCGCCGTGGTTCGCAGCTTTGTGGGCTTCTTTGATCTGCGCCTACAACGCTTAGCCCCTTCTTGTCACCAGCTGGATCTGCGGTCATCATTTGTGTTCTGCTTCTTTGGATTCCTCGGGATTTGTGTTTTTGACACCCGTGCTCGGGTTCTATTATCTGTTTATGCTCCATCTGTCTCGAAACGCAGTCTGTTTAGGGGGCATCTTGGTTTAGTTAGTGGATTGACCATTAAGGGGGGGTATTAAGATAATATCTAGGTTAATGGTCACTCTCTTTAGTTTTTTCCCGTGCTCGGGTTCTGTTATCTGTTTATGCCTCCATCTGTCTCGAAAGGCAATCTGTTTTAGGGGGCATCTTGGTTTAGTTAGTGGATTGACCATTAAGGGGGGGTATTAAGATAATATCTAGGTTAATGGTCACTCTCTTTAGTTTTTTCTATTAGATAGCTTTTAGTTTATCCTTATCTCTTCTACTTCTGTTTTTTAGCTTTGTGCTAGCTGTTCGTCTATTCTTAGACTCGATAATCTCTTTAGATAGAGCTGTGCTCTTCTTTGTAAGATATCTTATTCCATAATACATTACTCAGTTTTATAAATCATGTAACATTCTCAAGGCAAATGATGTGCTAACTCTAGGTTTCTGTTGTGCTCAAACTTTGTTAATATTATGATTTTTCAACGTTTTTTTTGCAAACTTGAAACTTTCTGCATGCTATGTATTCTTGTTTTCTTGATTGATACACTCAGAAATTAATTTTTAGTCAACAATTTCATTAACTTTTTCTATAATGCCATAATCAATGTACAAATTGGGGACAATTTCCTCTAAGCAGGGAGGAAATGATGAGGGCATACCATGTTGCTAGAATCTTTATTGAAGTCCACATGCAAGCGGGCTGACAAAATAAGGTAAAAGTAAGACAGCTGTATATAATCTATAGGTAGCTAGATATAAAATAGTCAACACCTAGAACAGCTGTACAGGAAAGTTAGAAATAAAATCCAGAGCTATCAAAACTGCCAAAGGGAAGATTGTGAATGGAGATTTAGAAATAAATAAAAAGTAAGTAGACAGCTCATAACACTAATGACATTGTAAGATTTTTTTGCCTATATATACAGTCTTCTCTTATGTAACAAAAACACTCAGAAACACACTGAGCAATATAATCATATTTATTATATTTGATGCTAACTCTAACTCTCTACAGGGCCCTAGGTTACTGCACAACAAACTCAATGATGTTGGGATATAGTTAAATATGTGCAGAACTGTTTCTTTGAAATAATCAACAGGTACTTAATTTGTACATACTTCAAAGCTTCTATATTCTAATGTTATGACAACAATAAAAAGGTCTGAGAACAAATATCACCCATGTTTACATCTTGAAAATAGTATGGTCCAGAGGCTAAATGTATATAAAGCAAAAGAAAAAATTCATCGACATGCACTAGCAATTTTAGAGTCACTGAACTCACGGGAAATTAACAAGGCTTCCTAGATGGTACAACCTTCAATACGATGATCAAGCTTTACCATAATTCTAAGCCATAAACTTGCTTGCTAAGTGGACATTTGGAAGATACGTATAAATAACATGATAGAAGGTGCAACATAGGGAAAACCTCATTAAATTCTATGTTTTAATGTAGCTTCACCCCCCCCCCCCCCCCCTTAAATGTGCATTATAATAAGTACTACATAACAGTAACTTGTACCCTGTTCATTGATGTGCTAAAGATTGCATATCATGTTCTTTTGCAACTTGATCTCTTCATTAAAGAAATGAAGAAACTTTGGACAAAAGATATCGTATGATGAATACCCAAGTTTAAGATACCAAGACAGTATTCAAGTGCTAGAATTCCAGCAAGTATATCTGGAGTCAGTAAACCACTCCCAAGGACTGCTGTAGTAGAATAAGTTACATACCAGAATAGTATTATCCAAGTAACTTCATTTTGTGGTTGAAGTTGTTCTAAGTCTTTGGCTGAAGCATTTTGTTATTTGTTGTAATGTCCTGTTTTAAAGTGGTCAGAGTTTGCGATTGTCAAAGCCACATTTTCATGCATATGACAATTGTTCCTGTCAGAGTTGAATTTGTATGTGTATGACATTTGTTTTGTGAAACTCCCTCCGTTTCTCTCCTATTGACTACTATTGATTAAGATCTAAATGACAAGAAAATATCATTTCATAATATCAACTAATTTGTTTGACTACTCTAAATGCATAGTTAAAATTTTGAATATAAAGGATATTCTGCATTAATAGTCTCGGTCAATTCATATAATGTGAACCGAATACATGTGGTGTGCCCAAACGTTTTCTACTATGTAGTCAATCACATGTGCTGAGAATAAGAGAACACAAGTCTTTGAATGCAATAACATCCATGAAAGGATAGATTTTAATTTTTCAGAACGTATCGAAACACAGACTATCAATATTTACCGGTAGAAATCTGGAAAGATTTTTTTGTTTAAAATTTGGACCACAGAACACAACTCCAATAATGGTCACTGACATTAAACAAAGATGAAGATAAATACCTGCAATTGTTGACCCTGCCCTTGTGTTTCTGCAAATGTCTTTCTGCCCTCATGTTTCTTCAAAATGTCACAGGAAAACGAAAAATATAGCAGTTGTGGCCCTCGCGGGTTCCCAAAATGTGGAAATCACACTGGCAAATGATGTGGACCGGCGACAAATTTAACCCAGTTTATACGCTAATTAATTGCAATTTAAACGCCAATAACCTGTTGAAAAACATTGACAGCGATTTATTCGTGGAACCCGTTTCCGAAAAAATTGGGATTTACCCTGGTTCGGAAAAAATTGTGAATCCAGTTTATTGCTTCTATGGTAAATACTACTAAATATAATGAAATTATAAATTGTTTACAATCTACATGTTGGATTTTAGCAGCTAAAATGAATTTAAATGCTTGCAAAAAAAAAAAAAATTACTAACCCGCCCTTGAACTTCTTTGAATCTGCGCTTCAAATTCACCTAAAAATCCTTGCAATTAGCTCAAATGTATGCAAGAATGTTATGTGAGGGAGTGTGGGGCGTGTTTGCTTTTATAGACAAAAAAACTGCGGATTTAGTGTGTTTTTTCTGTGTTCCAGGCTTGTCCCGCTTCCCAGCGGTGTCTGGTGAGTTTTTTGCATGGACTCACCGAGTCTTCAGCGAAAAGTCGCCAAAAACTTGGTGAGTTTTCTGACGAATACTCGCTGAACCTGCCAACTATGGTTGAACCGAGTGTCCATGTGAAGAATCCAACCCGAGGACCTTGGGTTGAGAGCCATCATAGATTTTGACTTCATACTTTGCATTACGAGCAGTAGTGATGATGACTTGTGTGATCAAACTAGCTACCACATTGGCTATCTCCACCATTTCTTTGTCAAGATTGGCAGCCATGGTGCGAGTTGTTGCCAACTAGTAACAAGTGTGTCCTCCCAATAATAGAAATGGGAAAAAAAACAGTTTATAACTTTATACTGAAAATTGGAACAAATTTGAATGTAACTAAAATCTACTCAAAAAAATATGCATGTTAATAAAGAGGACACTGAAAAAGGATTCCTAATGAGTGAGTGAATAGCCTGGGAAGTTCCAAATGTGAAATCAGAGCAGCAAGTCAGAGATAACTGCAAATTTCAGGAACAGGAGGTACAAGTACCAAAAACAGAGATCAGCATTGCCTCAGCATCAAAAAATAACTAGAGAAAAATAGAATTTGACCTCGATCTGACTTTAGATGAACAAGATTGGGCTTGTCAAAGTTCAAGGGCCAAATTGAAAAGCGCAACCATGCAAGCATGAAGCAAGCCAAAGGCATGTGTTGATGTCATGTAAGTGGCTGACAACAAGATGACATGGTTTACTTTTCAGCAAAGTACTTTCTGGCGGTAGGTTTTTTTTTGTAAATGGCTGGCGGGGTTGTCAGTGATTGCTGAGGGGGTGTTGTTGATGGCCAATGGGGAAGCAGAGGATGCCGGGAACAACTAAGATGGCAGTGGCAGTTATGGCATTGACTTGTTATATATATTTTCTTGAAATGCATGCCACTCCAACTAGACCTGCAATGTGCAAAACCAGCAGATCTGGAAAACTTAGAAAACCTCGCTAACTCAGCCTCTGGCTTCGGGTATCTGATTGTGTTGAAGTGAAAAACTAAACCAATTTTTTGCAAATCCCCAGATGTGATGGTGGTGTCAGATTTCCCTAAATGCTTCTAAATAAAAAATGTTGAGAAGAGCCACAAAAATCCAAATCCAAATGGGATCAGAAACAAAGCCCAAACCCAAGGATCAAAAGAAGCTCTAATATCAGTGTCATGGATTCAACGTGATTGAACCAAGAATACAAACACAAAGTTCTACACAAAAGTGTGATAGAGGAATATCTGCATGAAAATGACAAACTTGATTAATTGAAATTGAAAACTTACAAAGTTTATATAGGCCTAAACTGTGCTTAAATTACAAATTTTGGAAAATCTACCAAATGTCACATTTGTTGGATGAAACCAATGTGAGAGCAAAATAAAATAACCAATATACAGCTAGCTTAGGTCTAACAACCCTAACAATTAGGAGATAAAAGATTCTGACTTCTCACTCTTTATAGGAAAATAAAACTACAGAATAAAACTAACTTATGTTTAAT
Organism: Cunninghamia lanceolata; assembly: GCA_027924645.1. NCBI lineage: Eukaryota > Viridiplantae > Streptophyta > Pinopsida > Cupressales > Cupressaceae > Cunninghamia > Cunninghamia lanceolata. The sequence continues at coordinate 2,674,980 of BSBN01001465.1, read as the reverse complement.
CCACTGCACTCTACACCCTACGAATCCTCATGAACACAAGAGTTCCTGCACGTAGCCATTTCTTGTCTTTTTAAAGGAATCTTCCATGCTAAAGGCAAAACCGAGTATAAATAAATGTTTAAGCAAAAAGTTATAGCATTATGCACCCATCAAATGCTTGGAGTATTTTGATTAACTCATAATATGTGGAGTGCTTTCTGTTGAAACAAGTGACACATTATATATTATTACAGAATTGACCTGCTATTAGAGTCTTGTCTGATAATGTTTATATAATGAGTTTGGAGGGTGCTGCTGCTGTCATCTTGTACTGCTCATATACTCTATGAACTCTAAGTAAAATATTGGTTTATTGTCTTTTGTGCTACTTATGATGTCTTTGAACTCTTATTTTTGTGTGTAACATGGGTATGTTATTCTTTATCATTTTAGGCTACTCTGTTGTTAAGGCTGTTCCTGATAATGACTAATCTTTATTCTTATTCTCTGTTTCTGACAAGAGATCCTGAGAGTTGTTACTGATTGGACTGTGATCTTAGACTTTGAAGTTTGAACTGTGAATTGATTGTTTGGATGTTTTCCTGATTTTTCTGAGCAGGTCAATACCGAAAGGGCTATTCGCCATTCTATACAAGAAAGGCTTCCAATAGTTGTCGTTATCAACAAGGTACATATTTTTTTTGGTCTTATTAACGACTGCATAGTGCTTCAGTGTCCTGAACATGCTTGCAACCAAAAACTTTTGTCTTGCAGGTGGATAGACTGATCACAGAGCTAAAATTGCCACCAACAGATGCTTATCACAAGCTGAAGCACACTTTAGAAGATATCAATCACTTGATTACTACATTCTCAACTGGAGCAGGGGGCTCCCAGTTAGTTGATCCAACTATTGGGAATGTTTGTTTTGCTAGTGCCACTGCAGGATGGTCTTTCACCTTACAATCATTTGCAAAGATTTATGTAAAACTCTATGGAGTTCCATTTGACGCAACCCGTTTTGCATCCTGTTTGTGGGGAGATATGTATTTTCATCCAGATACTAGAGCTTTTAAAAAGAAACCTCCCTCAACAGGAGGTGAGAGGTCATTTGTGCAGTTCATTCTTGAACCTTTATATAAAATTTACAGCCAAGTTATCGGTGAACACAGGAAGAGTGTGGAGACTACTCTGGCAGAGTTGGGGGTGACACTTAGCAATGCAGCATACAAACGTAATGTAAGGCCATTACTGAGATTGGCTTGCAGTTCTATATTTGGGTCTGCAACTGGATTCACAGATATGCTAGTCCAACATATTCCTTCTGCAAAGGATGCTGCAGCTAAAAAGATAGAGCATATATACACAGGTCCACAAGACACACCAATTGTCCAAGCTATGAAACACTGTGACCCTGGAGGTCCCCTTATGGTTAACGTAACCAAGTTATACCCAAAAGCCGATTGCAGTGTTTTTGATTCTTTTGGTAGAGTGTACAGTGGTACTATCCAAACAGGTCAAACTGTAAGAGTACTGGGAGAGGGATATTCTCCTGATGATGAGGAGGACATGGCAATCAAGGAAGTGACTAAGTTATGGGTATATCAAGCTCGATATCGAATACCTATAAGCAAAGCACCTGCTGGGTCTTGGGTTTTGATAGAGGGTGTGGATGCTTCAATTATGAAGACAGCAACACTCTGTCCTGAGTATCTTGATGAAGATGTTTTTATTTTCCATCCTTTACGGTTCAACACGTTATCAGTTGTGAAAACAGCAACTGAACCTTTGAATCCAAGTGAATTGCCAAAGATGGTAGAAGGGCTTCGTAAAATCAGTAAGAGTTATCCATTGGCCATAACAAAGGTGGAGGAGTCAGGTGAACATACTATTCTGGGTACTGGGGAGATCTATTTGGACTCTATTATGAAGGACCTAAGGGAACTTTATTCAGAAGTTGAAGTAAAGGTTTGTTGTCTTATAAATTTATAATTAAGTTCATTCTACAAAAATGTGTTTGCTGATTCTAGTAGGAAATGTTAAAGCTTAAATCCAGACAGCAAATATGAGGTTGACTATTAACTGTAACACTATTGCTTTTGTTGCCTACAGTTGACACTCTTTAATTTATGATTTTGTAGGTGGCTGATCCTGTTGTTTCCTTCTGTGAAACTGTGGTTGAGTCATCTTCGATGAAATGTTTTGCAGAAACACCTAACAAGAAAAATAAGATTACCATGGTGAGTTTTGCAAAGATTATAGTTGGATGTTATTGATTTAAACCAGAAAGCTCTGACATTAGATAATAGTTGGATGTTACTGATTTAAACCACAAAGCTCTAACATGCAGTTTAAATGCTTTGTTTCAGCTTGCAGAACCACTTGAAAAAGGTTTGGCAGAGGATATAGAAAACGGCGTGGTAAGCATAGATTGGCCAAGGAAGAAGTTGGGTGATTTTTTCCAGAGTAAATATGATTGGGATTTGCTTGCAGCTCGTTCGATATGGGCATTTGGACCAGATAAGCAGGTAATTAGTAGTTTTACTTGGAGAAACTGCTTAATTTTTTTTTCAGATGATGTGTATTGTGAGTACATACCAACTGGTACTGTGTATGTTCAGGGTCCAAACATACTTCTAGATGATACACTTCCGAGTGAAGTTGACAAAAGCTTGCTGAATTCCGTTAAGGACTCAATTGTGCAAGGGTGAGCATGCATTCAATTGAGTTTCATGTTGTATGTTCCATGATATATGGTTCTTCATGTTAATATTTCAATCTTCATCTTTTTGTATGGCAGATTTCAGTGGGGTGCTCGAGAGGGACCTCTCTGTGACGAACCCATTCGTAATGTGAAGTTCAAAATTCTGGATGCAACAATAGCACAAGAGCCTTTGCATCGCGGTGGCGGTCAGATAATTCCTACTGCTAGACGAGTTGCTTATTCCGCTTTTCTAATGGCAAGCCCACGTTTAATGGAGCCAGTATATTATGTAGAGGTTGGTAAAGAACAAGAACATATGGGTGTTCTGTTGATTTCCTATGCTATGGTTCATTTGATAGTATCTTATGGTTTTTGACTAGTTTATGTGTTTCTATATAATTTCAGATCCAAACTCCTGCTGACTGTATTTCTGCAATCTATACGGTGCTGTCCCGTAGACGAGGGCATGTGACAGCTGATGAAGCGAAGCCTGGAACACCATCATATATTGTAAAGGTTAGAGTAACTGTACTTTAATGCATGTATGTCTTTGCATTTTCTAATTTTCTATTTGTTTGATGAAACTTTGATCCACTTGGTTACTAAGGTGAGTGGTGGTAAAATGCATGAAAATAAGTTCTAATTTCTTTTCCTTTTTTATTAAAGACATGATGAACGGTATTGTTGTTTGATGATAAATTTTGTTCATTGGCATGCTGTCAAATGTGGATGCAAACATTATCAGATACTCGAACTAATTTTGTTTTCCTTTGTTGTATTTTGCAGGCTTTTTTACCAGTTATAGAATCTTTTGGTTTTGAGACAGATTTAAGATACCATACACAGGGGCAAGCATTTTGCCTCTCTGTCTTTGATCACTGGTCTATAGTGCCTGGAGATCCACTAGATAAGTCTGTTGTATTGCGACCCTTGGAACCTGCACCTGTTCAGCATCTTGCACGTGAGTTTATGGTGAAAACTAGGCGGAGAAAGGTAAACATTATTGCCTTCCAGTTGTTTTTATGCTTAATGCTAATTATTTTTAAGGGCATGTGTTTTAATAAAAAAGCATATGCTTTTTGCTGTCTGGTCCTTGTTTGCCAGGGTATGAGTGAGGATGTGAGCATTAACAAGTTTTTCGATGATCCTATGTTGCTTGAAATGGCAAGACAAGATGCTGATTTTCAGCAGATCTTGTAGGCAAATTGAACAATGGAGTTTTTTATTAAATTTGGGCATAGCTGCTATATTGAATCTTGATAGACAACCTGTGGTGTGGATGATCTGCTTCTGTTGCATGTGTAACGTGTATGTGCCATTAAATGATGCTGATTCTGTTGAAATCTGAAGTATAATGCAGAGAAAGAAACTGTATAGTACTTATTAATGTGTACTTAAGCATTAACCAATGATGCAGTTGAAATTTTTGAGTTTTCTTGGTAGAATTCTGGTTTGGCTGAAGGTCTCAAGGTCTCTGGAGGTTCTATACATTGTCTTGCATTTTTATGGGCTGAAACTTTCAGTGATGACATAATAATTAAGAATTAATGTAATGACCTAACCTAACGAATCACTAACTACCTAGCTACACAATTAACTACAAATTTTGAATTTATATTTTTGCACACATTCATAAATCACAAGCATGGTACATAACATAACAAGAAAGGCCGAAAATGATATCAATGTAACTTTATCAATAGAGCAATCATACTTAAATTTCATACTTCATATAACTTGGAAATCATTTTTGTTCTCACGAGTAATACATATTATAGCACCATATCACAAGAATGATAATTGTGATAGGTGAAAGTCAGGTGTAGCAGATCAGAGATAGTCATGAAACCCTAACCCTACCATAATCCAGCGATCCTATTTCGCAATTATATAGCACCTACATTATCATCTTGAGCATCTGATTATCCAATTGAGTTTTTATCATCAATCATGGCAGCTTTCAGCATAAATGTAGTTAGGGTAAAATTGCAAATCAGGGCAAATGAATAAACAACAATGATAAAAAACCTAGCAATGCACAATGAAGCACAAGACAACATGAAAATCAAAATAACAAATGTAAATGCAAACCGATCTCCACGCTATGCTTGATTTATCTCCATTGCTCTTCTCCACCTCGCATGAGCATGCAAGATTTTGAAGGATTATTGTTGGAAGAATGTTGGGTGCTCATTTCTGCAGCATAACATTAAGATGAAGATGATATGAGGATGATAGTTGAAGGATACAAAAACTTTAATGATATTTTGACAGAATAATGGTACTTGAAGCTCAATGTATTATAGAAAATTTGACAGAATAATGGTACTTGAAGCTCAATGCATGCTAATGGCTTGTGAGGGGTTTGATTTATAGGAAAAGTTTGGTTCAAATAGATGGTTGAGATTAAAAAGCTAAATGATTGATGTGGATGGTTAGGATTGATTTGGTTATCCCACTCTTCAAGGGAGTTGTAGTCATTTGACAAGTGTCAAGGAGGATAGGGCTCATGTGTGCTTGTGTATATAAAAAGTACTACATATAAAATATACTAAATAAAACGCTGTAGTACCACTTATCTTTTTTAAATGAAAGAGGCACACATGTCGGCTAAATGATAAGATAAATTAATTAAATAAATAAAATTTATTTAATTAATTAGAAAGTCGACTTATGATGAGAACTTAATTCAAATAAAATATTTGAATTAGTTGGGATATGAGTTGGATATTAATTAAATAAATAAAATTTATTTAATTAATTGGATAGTGGGATTAGAATATGATTGGGAAATTAATTAAATAAATAAAATTTATTTAATTAATTGGCTAAGTAGGATAAGGATGGGATTAAGTGAGATTTTAATTAAATAAATAAAATTTTTTTAATTAATTGGCTAATGGAATAAGTGGGGTTAAGAGTGAGATTTAGGATAAAATATTATATGATGTTTAAGTGATGTTTTTGACAAGTTGTTGCTAGACATATACAAATTTGGGTGTCTACAATAATCAATAGTGTTCCACATGTCACAGATTTCATATACTTATCCATACATATATCTAAGTTCGTTTGACAATAAAAAATTTAAATCCACAACAATGAAATCATAAGTGTTCAACATGTTACAGATTTCATATACTTATCCATGCATATGTCTATAAAAAATTTAAATCCACAACAATAAAATCACAAACTTCTCAAATACAAAAAGCTATTCAACCAAAGGCTCAAAAGTCAATCAACAAAGACTCGAGCTCAACCAAAAAGGTAAAGCTACAAGCAATAAAGCAACTTATTAACAATCACCATAACCAATAATCCAACTTATTAACAATCACCATAACCAATAATCCATAAACGGACAATAGAACTGAACTAATACATAATCAATTTCAACAAGAAATATTATTAGTCCATACAAACAATAACTAATATTAACATTTAACATTGCAAAAATAGGCTGTCAACAAAAGAATAACCATCACAACAGTACCCGACTAATAATACTCAATAACTAATAATCTAAGGGCATTAAGGTGGTTGGGCAATAGTCACTGCAAGATCTTTGTGATCCACAAAGTTCCATGATCCACAAGAGGGTCGTTTATACAACTTGATAGGTTTCTTTTTATTGTAATCCAATCTTTGTAGCTAATGAATTAGGGACTTTTATACAACTCCATGGTTACATAAGCTTACAAAATCTTTTGCACTAAGATTGATGTAACATGATCTTTTACACAAATACTTACGAGTCATGAGCCTATTAAAAAATATTTTGGTCAAAGACTTACAGTTGATGCCCACCATCATGTTGTCATTCTATAAATTGAGATGAATATTTATAGTTCATCTTGTCTCCACAACCAAATTTTCTTAATGTTTTCACAACCAAATGCATCACATGCCAATATGTTCAATGTTAGAAAGGCATATAACAATCCCACAAAAATTGGTCTAGACAACACTATGATACAAATATAATAACTCAATCAGTCATTACTTCATTTAAGTTACTCTTTTCATTCAGTGCAGCCCCAACAAATTTTAAGTTCTACTCCTAGAAATCTAACACAGACAAATTTTAGGTTTTGCTTTTTAGCAATTTAAGCAAGGCTCTAGGGGTTAGTCCTTATTGGTCTTGAGGTAGCACCCTTGCCACCAAATTAAGGTCTTAGGGGCTATAGGAAATTCAATAGCGTATGATAATTTTTTTTGGGAAAGTCATTTTTAAATAAATAATACACAAGGAATACGAAGGGGTTAGGAAGTACCTAACTCCATTATTTTGGATTGTCTTCATATCTCAACATAGGAATTAAGAGTCATGGAGTTATTTTATTTAGCTACATGTTTTTCAATACAATTTATTGTCATAAAATAGTATAAACATAGCTTGTTAATGTAACTAGTTAATCTTAGGAAGACGCAAATTCTGATTTCATAAAACATAGAAAGGATCATGGGTTTTCAAAAAAAAATTGTAGTTCAAAACACCATGGGATCACAAACTTTAACTCATTGGGCCATGGGTTATTAGAACAATTGTGGTTTAAATTGCAGATTTATAAAAAAGTCATAGTCAAGACTACAAATTTTTAGGAAATTATAGTTCGAGTCTATCAAAAGCTAGATTTTTTTTTGAAAAACATAAACGTAGAAAATGAGATAGGGCTTGATTTTGATGACTAACTTCACTAAGCACCGATTAGACACATTTACACTAATTACAAGCCTACTCAATGACTCAACTAATGCATCTATCAAGAAAATTCTAACATACTACCATTAAATGTAACGCACGAATTTTAGGTAACTCCACTAACTTGATGAATAAAAATAGCTAGGCTAATTGTTTGATGCTTGATGAATTTACATTTTTTCTTAACTTTTCTATTTTTTTCTTTATTTCTCTTCCTTCTTCCTTGTCTTTCTCTTTTCTTCCTCAACCTGTATAAAAACAAATCTACTATCTCTTTCCCCCTACTTACAAGCTTCTAAAATCCTCAATGAGTTGAATTGCAATGTTGGGAACTTCCATTCTAATGTATGTATTAGGTATTAGTTAGTATTTAGTTTGGGTGCATATGCTTTACAAGTCACCCCCTCGGTAAATTAGAATAAAAGTATTTATCCCAAATGTATGAGATAGAAGTTATCTTCAGCAAGACTATATATTGTAATAACTTAGTAAGTGGAAAGCATTTTGAATATTGTAATTGGAGTTTATGCTTTTGTAATGGTGAAATTGTATACCATGCCATTTCTCATTTAGATTCATGCATATTTTGAGGGAAGTGCTTTGATACATTAACATATTGACAAATGACATAATATTGTGCAAAGTCAGGTTCCTTGCCCTATGCTATCCACCTACTCCATTACACATCTTCCTCTACACCTTCCACTTATCCCCTTTCCCATCTTCACACAAACTTATACAATTGTCCTATCCACTTATTTATCACTCCCATGCTCATGCTTACTCCCATGCATGTGGTATCTTTGTGATCTAGCCCCTTTTCTATTTTGGGACTAGTTCATAATCATCCTCATGGTTGGGGACTCGTCCTGCCCAAATTTAAATTCTTAAATTCAAATATGACCAACTTCCCACCTTCATCCTTTTGTGTAGGGCCGACCAAACACAAATTAGTGTGATATGTTGCCATGTCTTTGTATTTAAAGACATTCAATGCATTAATCTAATAATATTTGATGACTTGAGGGCTAAATTCAATCATCATTCACTTTACACATTCAATTGGTGCACTAAAAGGAATTTAGTTCCACACAATAATTTTAGGAACATTTGCATGACTGAAAAATGTTCTATTCTGTAGACACCTCAAATTAACTTTATTTCCTCTCCATGATGATTTTCTACAATTATTCCTAAATTAACCCTTTTTCACCATTCAATTAATCCCATGTGGCAATTAATTAATATAACTAATTTAATTGGCTATGTTAGAAAGACGGTTGCCATTGCACCAAAAGATCACCTGTTAATGCCCGATACAACCACCAGAGTTAATGAATCCATAGGAGGTGGTTAAACCTTGTCACAAACCCAAGCGCTGCGTTGCAGAACACAAGGAGACCAAGGGCGCACACCTTGCAACATTCCCCCCAGCACAAGCGAGGGGTTCAAACTCATGACCTAGGCTCTGATACCAATTGTTAGAAAGACGGTTGGTGTTGCACCAAAAGATCAACCTGTTAATGCCTGATACAACTGCCAGAGTTAATGAATCCATGGGAGATAGTTAAGCCTTGTCATGAACCCAAGCGCTGCGCTGCACAACACAAGGAGACCAAGGGCGCACACCTTGCAACATACTATTCACCATGTTGTAATTAATTAATGCGACTAACTTAACCATTTTCCTTCTTGTCTCATAATTAGCTAAATCAACCAATTCAATTTATTTTAAGCTAATGTGGCTAATCTAATTCGACCAAATTCTATGTCGTAATTTATTTGACAAATTTAATCAACTAGTTCCATGACGCATTCAATCCCCTTCATATCCTCAGTAATTAATTAATTCCACTTAATTAATTAACTTTAGTCTAAAATCTCTCCAACTAATTAATTAGATAACACATGATTATCTAATTAATTAGTCTAATTAATCACACTTCCCATTTCTTCTAATTTAAAATTCAATCCCATGCCACTAAAAGCCAAAAACCTTGTCCTCCAATCTCCACCATCAATTTCAAATTCCAAGTCAATCAGGGCCTTCCATTTTCACACATGCTTTTCCAAGGCCACTTGTCCTCACTCCTTGCTCACAATGTGTGAGCATGCTATTTGGGTTAATCTTGACCTTTGATTCCATCTTTCAATCTTCACCATCCACTTGCATCATCCCCCTTTTCTCACTTGGTTGCATCTCCTTTCATCCTACAATTTAAGAAAATCTTGACCCTCCATCTTGCATGTTGTCTCTCATCACACCACTTGTCAAGAGGCTAAGAAGCACACTTATGCAAATTAGTCTCAACCATTGGTCTCACCTTTCAATCTCAATCGATCATATTCAAATGGGAATGTCTATTTAAGGAGGCTTAACCAATGGATATTGACATCAATTCATCAATTGCACTTACATGTTGCCAGATTGAGTAATCTCTTAGCATTAGAGCAACCAACATTCTATCAGAGCATAACTATTTAACCTTGGAGCAAAAGTACTACAAGAAATGGAGGTATAATGTGTCTTGTTTTGTGTTTTGCATTATAGTTTGTACTCCATTTTAGCTCAAATTGAAAGTAGGTGTTGACGTTGGATTGTGAGTTTGCTTTGCATTGTTTTGCATCTTTCTCCATTGTTTTAATCCAATTTTGGCATCCACATTTCTAGTACGCCTAGTGGGACCCTAGTCCTTTCTTTTGGGTTTTTTTTTGGTGAATTTTTGCAAGTCTTTTGGAGTATCAGATGTATTTCCAGGTCAGAAGCATCTCCACCCTGTGTAATGTCTCTATAGTTTCTAAGGAAACTTTTCCTCCACTTTCTAAGGAAACTTTGCCTCCACTTTCTGTATAGAGGCCTTTCCAAGAGGTGTCTACACCGTGTACCCTGCACAAATGCTTTTCCAAAAGGTGTTTGTGTTGTTCCCTCCATTTCCCAATTCTAATCACGTTTCTATGTAGGTCCTTTAGTTTCTTTGGCTTCTTAGTGTTATCCTTTTTGTTCCTTTGTGGTTTCTTAGGGTTTAATAACCATTTGTTGGTCATTTTTGTTGCAAGTTTGACTAGGGTTTGTAGTTTGTCTCTTTGCAAGTTCTTAGCCTCATCTTGCTTCATTTTGGCTTTTGTACTAACCTCTAGGTGTAGGGTGGGTTGTTTATTATCTTTAATGCTTGAACTAACCTTTCTTTTGTAGGATTTTTCTTGTTTTATGGGCTAACTTTCATGTTTTGTAGGTGCAAGGCGTCTATGCCTAGCCTTGTAAGTATGAAAAAGGTGCACAGATCGACACAATAGTTCGATGATTATTTGGAGTCCTAATCATGTCCATGAAAGCATTGTTAGAAATGAAGGCAACAACTACCCAAATGGAAATTTGATTACAATATGTTTATGATCTTAAAGCAGTGTAATATGAACAGAGATTGCATATGGAAATGAAATTACAACACATGAATAAACACCACAGAAGAATAAACCACATCAACACCAGATATAATGTGGAGAGAACCCTTTTAGGTAAAAAACTCCACCAAGAAAAGAGGCTTAATTTTATTATCTTCAAAATCTGAAATACATAATACATGCACTTCCTCTGTCTCTCCAACCTTCAATCCAGCAGAACCTGTGTACAAGAAAACTATGATATTGAACAACACATAAAAGGCACTATATTTATAGAGGTATTTCACTCCCGAAACTAGGTGTCCACTTTATCTCATCTTGGATACTCTAACATGAAACATTAAATGACCTCTTACAAGCTCATGACACTTGTCAATAGTCAACCATGCAAGCTTGGGTGCCCATGGACAAGAATAAGCACTTACAAGGTAATAAATGCTGTTATAATCGTCATAGATTTTATAATAACACCCCCCAAATAGCATCTTCCCAATATGGGTGCTAGAGCCAAGAATATCAACTTACAACTAATAAATATCCGTTATAGGTTGTCATATTGTCATAGAATCTTATGACAACTTACATCTGTCATAAACTCTTTTACAACCAAATATAGATGATTTCTCCAAGGTGGCGCCTACCCTCAATTACTCTTGATATTACAATTACCATCAGTAAATGTTACTCCATAACTACCTCGGTAACTCCGGAACTTATCGATGTAGTAACTCCCTAATTACTGTCCTTGGTAATTAATTTTACCACGGTCGGTGAAACTTGTACATCCCTCATGGGTGATTTACAAATAATATTCGGAATTGTAATTACAAAGATTTACAAGGTTAATGGCACTTAAATCCTAACATTCTCCCACTTGACATTATATATTGTAAAAGCCCGTAGGAAAACATAAAACAACAAAGTACAAGAAAGAAGGCCCATGGCCTCCTTGCACCAAGTAAACTTCTTTGTGGGTCATCCCACAATAATGGTTTACACTTTTTGGCCAAACTTGACATTGAAATCAACATTTTGAACTAAATCTTCACTTTCTGACACCTATAGCCGCTAAACCGTTAGGAATTTGAAGATGATGCAAACTAGTGATTTGTGAGATTTTGTTTGTAGATTCTAAATGTATATTTAAAAAAAAATGAGTTAAATTGTAAATTTTTTTTGCATTTCCTTTGATAACTAGTTTTTAATAGTAAACAACATTTTTTTAAAGTGATGTGTGTTCTGTCGCACATAACTTTTTTTCTACAAAAGATAAAATTCTGATTTTTTTGAATTTACATTGGTAACATCGATATCTAGATGATGCATTTGGTTTCATAATATTTTGTTGAATATTTTTTTAACTAAGTTTTGAAGTCAAACCAAATATAATTTAGACATAGGCATATTCTGTCCGACATAACTTTTTTTGTATGTATCAGATTTTTTTTTTTTTTGGAATAAGGACATCAATACCTAGAGGACATTTATTTTATAGAATTTTTTTTCTCTATTTTCCTATTTCTTTGTATGTGTGAAACAAAGACCTTGATGTTCATTGAAAAACCTACATTCACAAGAAATAAAAAATAAACATAATAATCAAATTAAATATATTTAAAATTATACTTTTTGGGAACTTATAATAAGGATTGCATACTTACAAAACATAAATTTTAAATGAATTCATTTGATCCCCCAAAAGGTAAATCAAAAGTATTTTTTTATTAGCATTTTGATAGGTGTAGAAGAGACTCCATTATAGGTATGGTTTAAAACTAGCGGGGTTCTATCCAAGGGGGTTTGATAAAACCCTCTTCAATTAAAATCCTTTAAATGGAACCTTTCAAGGCTCAAATTATTATATTTTCTAAAAATATGTGATTTCACCAAAAAATAGGATGTCCCAAAAAGTGTAACCCATTATTGTGGCAACACCCTTGTGCTCATAGGTTTGGTCAAAGCATCTACAACATTCTTTTGGGTGTCTACCTTTTTTAGCTCAATCTGTCCACTTACAACCATTTCTCGAGCAAAGTGATATTATACATCTACATGCTTAGTTTGAGCATGATACATAGGATTCTTTGCCAAACAAATAACACTATGGCTATCACAACCATTCTGAATGACCTTGCAATCAAAACCAATACTTGTACACAATCTCATCAACCAAACTGCCTCCTTAGAGACATGGGTAGCAACCATATACTCTGCTTCGGTGGTGGACAAAGCAAATGTGGGCTGCCTTTTTCTCATCCAACTCATTGCTCCTCCAAATAAAGTAAATACATAGGCACTAGTGGACCTCTGACTATCCAAGTCACTTGCCCAATTTGCATCAACAAACCATGTATGTCCAATGTCTTTTCCACACTATCAGTACTAGAATAAACCAAACAGTAATAAGTACCATCTAAATATCTAAATACTCTTTTCACATAATTCCAATGCTGTCTACAAGGGTTAGACATAAACCTGCTCAAAACTCCCACTGCTTGGGCAATATCTGGCCTAGTACAAATCATTGCATACATTAAACTCCCTACAACACTAGCATATGACACATTAGTCATATTCTCAAAATCATTCTCATTCTTCAGACACCTGTTTAATGAAAGTTTAGTTCCAATGGGCAAAGGAATTCTAACTGGGTTACAAACCTGCATGCTAAATCTTTGCAAAATGGTATTCACATATTTACTCTGAGATAACCAAAGCTTTCTATTACCTCCATCCCTCTTGATCTCCATACCCAGAATATACCTAGCTGCGCCAAGATCCTTCATGTCAAATGCACCTAAAAGTTGGGATTTCAATTCACTGATCATACCCTTAGTATTGTTAAAAAATAATGTCATCAACATACAATGCAATGATCAGTATAGAATCATCAATACAACGAATATACACACAATGATCCTCCTCACTTCAAACAAAACCCAATTTCAAACCAAATGAATCAAACTTTTGGTACCAAATTTTGGGGGACTGTTTCAAACCATAAAGATACCTCTTTAATTTGTAAACTCAATGTTATTTCCCTTTTACCTCAAACCCTGTAGGCTGTTGCATGTAAATTTCTTCTTCAAGATCTCCATGCAAGAACAAAGTCTTAACATCCATTTGCTCTATTTCCCAATCAAAAGCTGCAACAATGGATAAGAGAAATTTAATAGAAGTTAATTTAGCAACAAGGGGGACTATTTCACCGAAATCAACTCCCTCTCTCTGGGAGTAGCCCTTAGCTACCAATCTAGCCTTGTACTTCTCCAATGAACCATCTGCTCCAAACTTCTTCTTGAAGACCCACTTGCAACCTATGACCTTTCTTCTTTTGGGCATATGAACAAGATCCCAGGTGTTGCAAAAGTCTAAAGCCATCATCTCCTCCTGCATGGCTAACTGCCAAGACTCAGTATCATATGCATGAATAGCTTCCCTGTAGGATCTAGGCTCATCGTCAATACTCAATAAAGAAAATACACAATAGAAATCTGGTGGGCTATACCTTTCAATTGGGTTCCGTTGTCTTGTGGATCTCCTCAAGAGTGGAGTAAGAGACCCTTTTGGTTCTTCTGGATGCTGAACTTCTTCTGTAACAACAGAGTCTTCCTCATCAGAACTACTTCCACTTGAATCTTCTTCTCCTTCACCCCCAATCCATCATTCTGTTCTTTTGGCTATGCATCTTCTTGTTGTAAATCAAAATGCACTACCTTTAACCTTTCTTTCTCTTTTGGTGGTTCAAGTTCAAGAATAGCTCTAAGTTCCTTGAAAATAACATCTCTAGAGAAAACAATTTTTCTGCTTAAAGGATCCCAAAGCTTATAACTTTTATCATTCTCACCATATCCAATGAAGATGCATTACTGTGCTTTTGGATCCAACTTAGATTGCTTTTCTTTAGGCACATGAACAAAAGCCTCACAACTAAAAAACCTTTAATTGTGAAACAAAAGGTTTCTTACCTGTCCACACTTCATAAGATGTCGAATCAAGAGCCTTACAAGGAGTTCTGTTAATCAAGTAACAAGTGGTACACACAACCTTCGCCCAAAAGCATTTATCCAACTATGAATCACTCAACATACTTCTGGCTCTTTCCATGGTTGTTCAGTTCATCCTTTCTGCAACACCATTCTGATGTGGTGTATGCATAGTTGTCTTTTGTTTGATTATACCTGCATGCTTACAAAAATAGTCAAATTCCTTAGAACAATATTCCCCTCCATTATCAGATCTTAATATTTTTTTATCTTTAATCCTAATTTTTTTTTCAACTAAGACTTTAAAATCCTTAAACTTAGTGAAAACTTTAGATTTGTGTTTCATAAAATAAATCCATGTAAATCTGGATACATCATCAATGAAGGTGATAAAATAATGAGATTTTCTGATAGAGTCATTAGCCATATGTCCAAACACATCTAAATGAATAATCTCTAACTTCTCTTTTGCTCTTTTACTTCCTAAAGGAAATGAT
Organism: Cunninghamia lanceolata; assembly: GCA_027924645.1. NCBI lineage: Eukaryota > Viridiplantae > Streptophyta > Pinopsida > Cupressales > Cupressaceae > Cunninghamia > Cunninghamia lanceolata. The sequence goes on along the minus strand of BSBN01001465.1, from coordinate 2,659,707 downwards.
GTTCTGTTTTGTTTACCAAACACACAATGCTCACAAAAATCAAAGTGCTCATCAGAATAAGAGAAACCGTCCAACAAATCTTTATTCTTAATTATTTCTAAAATATTATTACTTGTGTGACCCAATCTATAGTGCCACAACATACACTTGTGTTTTCAGAAGCCTCAAAAATATAAGAAGAATTACAAATTGTAGTGGCATCTAGCCTAAACAAGTTTCCCAATATTTCCCCTTTCACTAGCACCAAGCTTCCTCTCACCAATCTGCAACCATGCTTATCAAATGTTATATGCATTCCCAAATCATTCAACTTTGAAACTAAAATAAGATTTCTAGCCAATCCAGGAACATGCAAAACACCAGGGAGAGTTTTAATTCTCCCATCACTGAAACACAACATTACCTTGCCTTTTCCAACTATTGGATATGTAGAGTTGTCCCTAAGGTACACTTTACCTCCATCATACTCTTCGTATGTGGAAAACCATTCTTTATGCGGGGTCATATGATACGAGCATCCTGAGTCAACCAACCAATGATCATTAGAAACAACATTGCATGTAGAAAGTAAAACATCTTCACCTGCATTCAAGGACTTATTAGTAGCAGAATCCCACTATTTCTTTAGGTTTCTACATTCCTTTTTCACATGCCCTCTTTTGTTGGGACAAGTTGCCATTAATTTGCAATCCTAACCAATTCATGCATCTCCAAAGTTCTTGGAATGTGTTCCCCAACACAAGGACTTTGAGAGATAAATTAATATTTAATTATAACACTTGGCTTATTGTAATTAACTCCTAAATGATAGGGTCAACCTTGAGCATCCATTTTTGGAGTGGGGTCCATGAAGACTTGTTGACAACTCCTTGAAGTCTATTTTGAGAGTTTGACAACTCCTAGTGAGTGGGAGTTAACTTGGGTGCCCACTTTTGGAGGTGTCGTATATTTAGACTTGGAATTTGCTTTTTTATGTATATGGGTGGATATTGTTGATACACTTTGCATAAACATGATGTAGCAATTAACATAGGAGTTATAGATGCATGATATTTGCATGAACATGATATAGCAATTAACAGTGGATTCAAAGAAGCATGATATTTGCATGAATATGATTTGGCAGTTAACAGTGAAGTTAGAGATGTATGATATTTGCATATTGCTTGTATGAACTCATAAAATCTTTCATGGACTTGCATGTTGTTGCATGTTATATGCATGGACTTGCATGTTGTTACATGTCGCTTATATGAACTTGCATGTGCTTGCATGTTACTTGCATGGACTTGCATGTTGTTGCATGTTGCTTATATGGACTTGCATGTTGTTGCATGTCGCTTATATGAACTTGCATGTGCTTGCATGTTGTTGCATGTTACTTGCATGGTCTTGCATGTTGTTGCTCCTATGGACTTGCATGTGATTGCATGTCACTTGCATGTTGTTGCATGTTAGTTATATGGTCTTGCATGTCTGTTTTGTGAGGTTGCTTGCAGAACACTCCAACTCCAAAAACTTGTAGGATGGTACATCTCAGTGTTTCAGATAATGGGTATTAGTTGCATGTTGAAATATGTGTTTGCATGTCACTTGCATGTACAAAACATGTTAATTCAGAATAGCATTGGGGACATCAATCTTGCATGTTGTTTGCATGATATTGGTGTGTGTTGATCACTTCAATTGACTGAAAGAGATTGAGCAAACTTCGACACCCAATCTTGGGACTTTTAGTTGTTGCTCTTATTTGTAAATGTATTTAATGTTGACTAAGTTCAAGTGGTACAACTTGGGCACCCATAATTAGGACTGACAATTAACAAAGTGCTTGGTATAGTTTGAATTTATTGTAATTTGAGTTTCAAGCGTCTGAATTAAGAATCTTTGAAGTTGTAATTAAAAAAATCACAATGTATTTTCCAGAGAGCAAGTTTTGAAGCTTTCTATATAGAAGCTTTGAAGTTGTAGGAAAAAACATTACATGTTTTACAGGGTTGAAGATTGAAGAAGCTTCAAAGTGCATCAAGGATCAGAGTAATTTTAATATTGAATGTAATCTTTCACAAGAGATTTAATACAACCATAAACACCTTTAGTGTGGGGTTTTTTCCTGAAAGGGTTTCTCCATGTAAATACTTGTCTTCTTCTTGCAAGCTATTTTCTTCTCTACTATATTGATTAAATTAGAAAAATACTATAATATCTAAATTGAAAGTAATTTTTAGATTCACACATGCTATTAATTTCAGATTTGAAAACATTTTAAAGCTACATAGTTGCAACTTTACCTTGTTCTCTCCTTTTTTCCAATATGTGGTATAAGAGCAATTGGTTGTAGTGAGAGAGATATTTTTTTCTTAAGTGTTGAAGGTATTTTGGTTGCAGGGGAAGTTCTATGTGTTAACATTGTTTTGCAGATCTGTGAGTTTGGAAGCCATGGTATTCATCTCTTAGATGAATATTGTCAAAAGAATCTTTGTTGGGTACTTGAGGCTCAAGGTTATGGATCTTTATGGAGTTGATCATGTGATAGTGAATTGGAGCTCCATTTTGACAATATGTGTATATTCTCTTGTTTGGTGGTTTTATTCCTTTGCTTTGTGGTCATGTGCAGTGAAAGGGTGTTTATGTTGGACGGTTATTTCCGGTACCTTAATCACATGGAAAAACACTCATTTCTTGGACTACAGTTTGAAGTGCTTATGTTGGGTTCATGGTTTCAGTCCATGGTTACATGAAAGCACTGGATGATTTATCACTGGTTGTATGTAGGTTGTAAAGTTGGTATTTTTATGATATGAACACTCCTGAACAACCTGGTTTCTCCTTTCTCATATTCATACTATTTTGAATATGTAGGTTTGCATAGTTTTCCTGTTTCAAAAGATTGTGGGGTTTGTAGGTATTCCATTATTTTCAGATGACATATTTGATGGCTTTTCATTGGTGTGAATGTTTGGATGTTTAAGTGGTTTTAGATTTATAGAGATATGGTTTTGCAAGTTTTACATGTTAACCAAAATTTGTGGTTTGTAGATCTGTGGAAAATTGTGTTCAGACACTTTCTGGATGGAAACAATTTCAGATTTGCAAGGCCACTTGTTGGGTTCTTATGATCTATGGTTTCTCCTATGTGGATTTACTTGGAAAATTAGATCTAGAGTTGATTCTGGTGTTTGAGTCTTGAAAATCTACATGTTATACCTGGTTACATTTGTTCTACATGTTATTGATGTGGGGTTGAATCTATTTTTTAGTTATTAAAGGTTGAAGCATCGATCATGTTTTTTTTCCTATGAGATGTTGCATGCATGCAAATCTTGTGAATAAACTGATGTGGGTTCTATTTGGTAGGCCTCTTCTTGGTCACCTTAATTACATTGGTATTTTTTGTATTGAGACAAAAGGGTAGTTTGGAGTACCTGATTTAGTTATTCATTAGAATTTAAAGCAGTAAAGTTATGTTGCATGAGAAGCTTTTTTCAACTTCAGTGGATTTTTGTTACTGATGTTGATCATGATACCATGCATAACTTGGTATCACTTTCAATGGGGTTTTTTTGCAGTTTCATAATGTATCCTATCTTCTTTGTTTCAAGATATTGGTTCTAAACTATCATTGTTGCAATGTTGTGAGCCATGCATAATCTTTTTAGAAGATGTATGATCTTTTACAATGGTTGTTGGTATCATAAGAAGCTCTTGGATTATGCCTTTAGTTTGCAATAAGGGTTCATTGACACTTTTGGTTCTATTGATAGAGGATGCTAGATCTTCATGTTATTTAAAGAGGTGTTGACATCTTGGTCTTCCATAGAGGACTCTTGGAGTTTTTGGTGAGATGTTGAGTTTATAACTTATCAGTTTTTTGATATATGATCCTTGGTTTAGAAGATGTATAGTTTTATGTCATGATGCACTCTTGATCATGAGTTAGAGTTTTTTGGCATAATACAGGTGCTCTTGGGAGCAAGATATGTTCATTGGAGCATATGATCTTCTTTTTGAGAAGATGTTAGATCATGATGTCATGATATGTTCTTGATTCTATAGTTGGAACTTTGACAATGGTTTGGTTAGTTCTCTTTGGCATTTGCTTGGAGCTTCATGATTGTGCAGAATGTATTTGAAGTTGGCATGGATTGATTACTGAAAACTCATGGATACTAGAGAGACTTGGGTGAGGCTTGATATCTCTTGACCTTAGAGATATGTGTTGGAAAGATTTTTCATTATGAGATGTCAACAAAAGGACCGAGAAGCCTACACTTGGAAATGGATGTGAGTCCATTATAGTCCTTATGGGAAGGTTGTCTTTATTACAAGATTTTATTGCTTGGTGTTATATGCAAGGACAATCTTGTATCCAAGTCTTGGTCTACTCAACAAGTAAATGATCTAATAGGTGTTGCCCACCTGATTATTAGATGCATTCTTTATATGTATCTTGTATTCTCTTTTACACTAGTCTTGAAAAGGATTGTTGAGAAGTAGATGCATGGGTTTATGGATTTCTGTTGTTCTCATTATTATTTGATCTTGTGCTATGGAACTACTTCTAACGATTTGTTTTGGAGAGGTATAGAAATGGTTTGTGGTCCTTGGCCTTATTCTATTTGTTGTGGGAATGTTTGGCTAGTTTGATCTACTTTCAATGAGAGGTTAACATCTATTGCTGCCATGTTTTCATCATAATTTGGATGTTATATGTTGATACCCTTTTAGTTTAGGAGTGTTGAAAAAGATCTTACTTCACATAATTTGGCACAGGTTAGTGTGGTATAAAGACATGGTATGATTTTGCAGTTTCTCTCTTTCCTGGTATATTGTTTTCTTCTTAAAGGTTCTCATGTTTATGGAGTTGAGGTTTGTATTGGAGTCAAGAGTTTTGTTGTTAACAATAATTTGGTAGCTCCTTGATCTTTTTCTTCTTTGGTTAAGAGGACTTGGAAGAGTTATTTAGAGATTGGTAACGAGAGATGGTTTATGCATATCATTATATGTTTTGACACTATATGGTAGATGAGTTATCCACACCCTCTAAGAGAAGTGATATAGGAGGATTTGTTAATGCCTTGATCTTATTTTTAGATTTGACATTACCCATGCAGTGGGAGTTCCTGGATATGTATGCTCTTTATTGTCACACTATCTTCTTGGTTGTCTCAATTTGAAAGTTATTTATGTGAAGATGAATTTGCATGTTTCACTATTAGGATCTATGATTTGTGTAGGTTTAGTGGGTTGTCTTTACCCATTAGTTGCATTGAAGAATAGGATGTGGACTGTCAATATCCACAGATCCATTTAGTATTATTGTAGATTTTGTTTGTTGGCCTTTTCTTTGTTCATTTGTGCATTGGTATGTTGCTTCGAGATGGGAGGATGGATGATCAAAAGGTTTGTTTTACAGGGACTTGATTGCAGTTTTGGGTTGGTATGTTGATGGCATGGAGTTCTACTTATGATGGTTTGTTTACCCTGGCTTTGAGGTATGATATTTTGGATAAGCTAGCAACTTGCTGTGGTTGCTTTTCCATTTGGTATGAGTGTGGCAGACACTCAGAGTCTTATGTTATCATGTGATTTGATGCTTGTGTTCATGTTGAGATTGGTGCAAGTTTCTGTGACAATTGATATGTTTCACCTTGGCTTGTTTCTTATTTATCATGGGTGACATGATGTGAGGAGTTCATGTTTGAGATGATGGTTATCATGGTTGCTTTTGTATGTATCTTGTTGGAGCATGAAAGCATGTTGAAGAATCAATGATACATTGATGGCTAGGGATGTTTTTCCTTGTCCTTAAATAATTCGATTACCTTATAAAAGTAATTGCAATGTATAATGTCAAGTGGGAGAATTTTGGGATAAGTTGCCAATAACTTGCAATCCTAACCAATTCATGTATCTCCAAAGTTCTTGGAATGTGTTCCCCAACACATAAGGACTTTGAGAGATAAATTAATATTTACTTATAACACTTGGCTTGTTGTAATTAACTCCTAAATAATAGGGTCAAACTTGGGCGTCCACTTTTGGAGTGGGGTCCATGAAGACTTGTTAACAACTCCTTGAAGTCTATTTTGAGAGTTTGACAACTCCTAGTGAGTGGGAGTTAACTTGGATGCCCACTTTTGGAGGTGTCTTATAGTTAGACTTGGAGTTTGCTTTTTTATGTATATGAGTGGATATTGTTGATACACTTTGCATGAACATGATGTAAGAATTAATAGAGTAGTTAGAGATGCATGATATTTGCATGAACATAATATAGCAGTTAACAATGGATTTAGAGATGCATGATATTTGCATGAATATGATGTGGTAGTTAACAGTGAAGTTAGAGATGTATGATATTTGCATATTTCTTGCATGAACTCATAAAAGCTTGCATGGACTTGCATGTTGTTGCATGTTGCTTAGATGAACTTGCATGTGCTTGCATGTTTTTACATGTCACTTGCATAGACTTGCATGTTGTTGCATGTTGCTTATATGGACTTGCATGTTGTTGCATGTCACTTATATGAACTTGCATGTGCTTGTATGTGTTTAGGGGAAAATTGGATTTGTTAATGTTCTAGTCTTTAGATGTTTAAATCCTCCTTTCCACCTTACATTCAAGGATCTAGGGTCGAGTGGCGAGCACTATCATACCCTAGGTCACTTGCAGATGTAGGAAAACTTGGATTAGGGATTTTAATTATTAATTTTCCTTCTCTTATGTCCAATTAACCATTAAAACTTTAATTATGCAAATATGATAACAAATTGACGAAAGACAGAAAAAGCTCTTGCAGATAGGAATAAAATACCAAATCACAAAATACCTTTTTTTGGGGTTCCGAAGCGAAACAATTGGGGACACTAGAGTGGGCGCCCAAGTCCAAGGTACCTACTTTTTTGCAGAATCCAAACCTCCTTCCGACATTGATCATCCTTGTAACTTTTGTTTTTAGATATTTGTCTGTGGAGGACACTAGAGCAAGCGCCCAAGTCCTGGAAATGCTCCTGTGTTTGACTTTTCTTTAGATCCTGAATCTTTGATGCCTGCCAATCCTTCCCGCAACTCCACTTTTCCCAAATGCGACACCTGTAACCTACAATCACAAGACTTGGTTTGGGGGTTGTGGTGTTTAGAGGCTTGCCTCAGTCAAGCCCTAGAGGACACTTAAGTTTCTAAACACCATTGTCAGATGAAGAGTGCGTGCCCTTGTGAGGCAGAGGTAAAAACCAAAGGAATCAATGATGAAAACACAATAATATGTCACCTTGTAGTGAAGCTCTCATGGAGGAAAATGCTCTTCATGCCATGAGGAGATTGATGCTCTAATCTACAAATATCAACACACAAAATATACAAGTCTACTCTTGCAACACAATAGAAAGCCTTGAATCACCTTGAGAACACTTGAACATCACAATTGCCATCTAATTGAAATCTAGTTTACAAATGAATGCCTAAACATGATTTTATATGCCACTACAAGCACTGCTGCCAAGATTTCAAAAATTAAACTTTATTGTGTCGGCAAAAGAACCAAATAACGGTCATAAACCGACACCCAGAAATTAGGGCTGTCCTAAAATAGGGTAGGACTAGGGTGCGGGCGCCCAAGTCCTCCCCCTATTTTGGGCAGGGTACAACTCAAGGGGTCCACCTAGGTCCAATTTGCCATGGAACCTAGGTCTCATTCCGTCGGGATGCCAAAATATGAACTAAAATGTCCTAAATGCATGCTAAAGACCTGGGAGCTAAACCTTATGGGCGAAAAGCCCCTAAGGGGACATTTTTTGACTTTACAGTATGTTGTTGCATGTTACTTGCATGGACTTGCATGTTGCTCCTATGGACTTGCATGTTGTTGCATGTCACTTACATGTGCTTGCATCTTGTTGCATGTCACTTGCATATGCTTGCATGTTGTTGCATGCTAGTTTTGTGAGGTTGCTTGCAAAACACTCCAACTCTAGAAACTTGTAGGATGGTACATCTCAATGTTTCAGATAATGGGTATCAGTTGCATCTTGAAATAGGTGTTTGCATGTCACTTGCATGTATAGAACATGTTAAATCATAATACAATTGGGGACACCAATCTTGCATGTTGTTTGCATGATATTGGTGTGTGTTGATCACTTCAGTTAACTGAAAGAGATTGGGCAAACTTGGATGCCCAATCTTGGGACTTTCAGTTGTTGCTTTTATTTGGAAATGTATTTGATGTTGACTAAGTTCAAGTGGGATAACTTGGGTGCCCATAATTAGGACTGGCAATTAACAGGGTGCTTGGTATAGTTTGACTTTAGTCTTCTCTATTTGGAGCGCTTGGGTTTTGCATGAGGACTTGTCTTATGTTATCAATTACAATTTACTGTAATTTGTGTTTCAAGTTTTTTAATTAAGAAGCTTTGAAGTTGTAATTAAAAAAACATAATTTATTTTCTAGAGAGCGAGTTTTGAAGCTTTCTATATAGAAACTTTGAAGTTGTAGGAAAAAAATATTACAGGTTTGAAGATTGAAGAAGCTTCAGAAGTACATCAAGGATCAGAGGAATTTTAGTATTGAATGTAACCTTTCACAAGAGATTTAATACAAGCATAAACATTTTTGGTGTGGAGTTTTTTCTCGAAAGGGTTTCTCCACGTAAATACTTGTCTTCTTCTTGCAAGCTATTTTCTTCTCTACTACATTGATTAAATTGGATAAATACTATAACATCTAAATTGAAAGTAATTTTCAGATTTACACATGCTATTAATTTTAGATTTGACAGCATTTTAAAGCTACATAGTTGTAACTTTACCTTATTCTCTCTCCCTTTTTCTAATATCTTTTTCGGTAATTCCAACATTTAACTTTGTTCTTCTTTCTAGGAGTTTTGGAATGGCTCTTAGACTTGTCTTTAGACCCCTTATGATCTCCTTTTGGTCCTCTTTCCTTTAACCTTCCCCTCACATTCAGAGCCTCAGTGTTACCCTCAGAAGTCTTTTTCCTTATCTCCTGTGCCGATAAAATTGCAACAAGGCAATCCAACTTTGGATCTTCAAGGTTAGCAGTAATAGCAAGGATAACATTCTCCCAAGATTCAGGTAAAGAACAAAGTAGAAGTATACATTTATCTTCCTATTCAACTGTAGCATCTATGGAATCAAGTTGACTCAAAAGTAAATTAAAATTATTCAAATTCTCTACAATGGAATCACCCTCTTTCATTTTAACTGAAAATAATTTCTACTTTAAATAAAGCTTGTTTACCATGCTCTTGGCTTGATAGATCTCACCCAATCTCTTCCAGAGTTTGAATGTAGTCTCTTCCTTCGAGACATTCAACATGACAAAATTTGCAAGACACAGTTGGATAGTTCCCCGTGCCTTCTTATCCAACCTTTCCCATTCTTCCACACTTGTGCACCATCGGGCTTCTTCTCTTTCATAAGAACCAGCTACTAGTTTCTTTCCTCAAACAAATCCTCCATCTTCAACTTCCACAATTCATACCTTGTATTGTTGAACTTCTCAATGTCCAAACCGTGTATGAGGAAAATTGATATGTTGAATGATAAAATCAAAACTATGATAATAACCAAATAAAAAACTCATAACATAAAGAGATCTATCTAAATAAAAAGCCATTATTAATAAATCAAATTAAGAACACTTTTACCCAGATTGTGTTGTTCTCTTTGTCGAATGTGGATTGCTCAATAACGCTGCGAAACCATGTTTGTAACAAGCAAGTATAGGTGCTTAAAGATCAATGTCAAAAGATCGTAAGTTGCTCAACGACACGATGTATGCTCAAAGCGCTGTAACGGATGCCTGGGAATAAGTGATCGAAGAGGATTTGTGAAGGAGATGAGGGGGTTTATATAGGTTTCAAACATGATCGATCAATGGTCCAGATAATTCAAAAGAATCAACGGAGGAGATAAATCAAATAACCATGATGAATGTGCACACAACATGTGTCAATCTATAAGGATATTTTTATTAAGATATGATGAAAACAAGATTGATTGAATAGATAACTCAACTTGTAATTTTGCCTTTTTTAGAGTTCTAAAAATAAGAGTGATTGTGCACATGAGTTAACAAGATATTTTAAGAGGAATTGGAAGATAACTGAAATTAAATAAATAAATTTATTTAATTGTTTGTGCATGATAGAAGAATAGATAAGATACGAAGATTTAAATAAATTAAACAAATAAATTGATTTAATTTATTTTGCATGACGAAGGATAAATAAAATATGTGATTTTATTTATTTTTAAAGGATTGAGATAATTTAAATAAATTTGCATGATTTATTTAAATTTAGAAAAACAATTGATTTAATTAAATAATGTAAATTATTTATTGTAGGTAAGAGGGAATTTGTGATGAATTAATTAAATAATTTATTTATTTAATTAATGGAGACTTGAAATTTGAAAGAGGATAATGATTTAATTAAATAATTAAAATTATTTAATTTTGGAAGAATAAAGTTGAATTTAATTAAATTAATTAAATAAAGAGAATTTATTCAATTAATGTCAAAATTATGTGATTTGGAAGAATTTGATGAAATTAATTAAATAATTAAATTATTTAATTAATGTTAAATGCAGGCGATTAGACAAAAATGCAAGTGATGTGATGACTTGGTCATTTTAGGGTGTCTACATTTTTCCCGTCTTTGATGCAATGCAGTTTACAGCGTTGCGTCAAAGAAAACGATTGTCAAAGATATGATATAATTTATTGATGCCCCAGTGTAGCTAGTTGCCCCAGTGTATGCCCCCTCGAGAGGAAAGATAGGGAAGCGACAGAAGGATTAGGTTGACGCTCGACTCGAAGATTGTGCGACAAGGTAGCAGACAAAAGAATGGGGTGGGAAGAAAAAAAATATGGGAGGGACACTATAAATAGGTCCCAAGGGGACCACACTCCTCATTTGCACACTACGGGTTGCTAAAAATAGAGCTTAGAGCCGACAAGCTTAGTGTGTGAGAGTTGAGTGGAGAAGGAGCTTGCAGCGAGGAGAGATGCCGATCCTAGCGCACAAACATCAGGTGGAGCTGGTGCAGATGTACGGGAGACCAGCAGGAGCTTTGACAACGGTAAGTGTCTAAAAACCTCCTTGTACTTGACGTTTTAGGTCAGTTTTAGGGTTTGGTCTAGGTAGGTCTTTAGGTCAGCCAAAAGCGCTGCAGCATGCTATGGCACGTTTGGTAGTCGGTCTAGGTACTTTTGGCATGCTAACGCGCCTGTGGTAGGTTAGTAAAGCGCTGTTGGTCAAAACAAAGTGCTATTGGCTTTTGAGCGCCGCGCTATAGCGTGGCTGGTAGAGATCCGTAGCGCTCTTGGTAGGGCAGTACAACGCAGTTGGTTGGGTAGTTAGGTGCAGTTGGTAGGGGAGAATGAAAAATGAGTCGCCCTTGCAAGGGTAGTAAGGTGTGGCTGGATGCGCAATGAAGTGCACTTGTGTAAAACAAGTCGCGTTTGGCAGGGATAACAAAGCACTTGCGTTAAAACACTAAGGTGCTTTTGGCAAAATAGTGGAGCACTCTTGGATAAAACAAGGCGCTTTTGGTTAAGGTATAAAGCGATGTGGTTAGGGTGAACAAGGAAGTAGCTAGGAATATGCTAAGTTGGGTATAGGGTTTGCTGCATAGCATAAATGTCAGTAGGGATTTGGAGAAATGTGTAAAAGATCTCACAAGTGGTTTTGTGGATGCAGAGGATGATGCCGCCACTGATGTCGAGAGAGTGACACCATATTATAGCGGATGAGGTGGTACAAATGACGTGGGAGGAGGATGCGTTCCTAGAGTAAATGGGATTGTGGCATGTGGCAAACCTTACACACATTAGGGTGAATCTTGCCCTAGTGACAGCGGTCATGGAGAGATACCACAGTGAGACATGTTCGTTTCACTTTTCGACAGGGGAGGCTACAATGACACTTGAGGATGTGTATCACATCCTCAAGATTTGGATTGATGGGGAGCAAGTTGATTTCGACCCAACGTGAGGTGAGGCGGGCCTGATAGAGGTGTTCTGCACAGATGATCTATGGATTGAGGATGACGCGATTCAGTGGGCAGACATTCCGAGACTCTGCGACAGGATCAGATGGATAGTATCTTCACTGATTGGTAGCTTCTTGTGCCCAGACAGGTGATCCAAAGGATTATCTGTAGGATGGGGCACTGTATTGTCTGGGATGTTTACACATGGTATCCAGTATGCATGGGGCCCGTGTATGCTTGGGCAGCTGTATCGAGATATGCACGACTGTGTATATAGGAGAGGTTGGAGTCTCTCAATAGGGGTGACTCTACTACAGGTGTGGGCGTGGGAGCACATCCCAGTGATCAGACCTATTACATAGCGCCGCCATGAGAGGGGGAGCCTTATGCATTTATGTATGAGGGATTTAGTACACACAGGTGGCTTGGATCTGTTAGCCACTGGAGGCAATAGATTAGTGAGATGGACCTATTCATTTGGAGGCCGTGGTTACTTGGTGAGGAGTGGGAGGGTGAGCATGAGCAGTTGATGTACTGCCGACAGGATCGATACCTATTCAGGAAACGGATAGATACCATTAAGAGATACCTGCTAGAGCGAGTACTCAGACAGTTTGGATTGCCACAGGGATTGCCAGATGGGGAGGCTACCCACGCGAGGACACGAAGGGAGGTTGCGGACTGGGATGCCAAGATTCCAGTGAGCACAGCCTAGGTAGAGGTATGAGGACTTGTCCCAGTTAGATGGGACTTGGATTTAGGGCTAACAGACCCAGGTACTTTACCTGAGTATGACAGGTACTGGCAGACACATAGGCCAGTGAGACTGACTACACCAGGTGTGGCAGGGGTAGTGGGGGAGGTACTAGTTCCAGGTGGGGAGGCTAGGATGAGACGGCAGGCTAGAGAGGTGAGACAACAGGCAGGTGGAGAGGTTGGAGGCTAGCAGGTAGACATAGAGATGGCCAAGGAGGAGGATTAGGTCATAGAGACTGATTTACAGCAGGAAGAGCGATTGTTACAGGAGGAGACGACACATAGGACATGTCTAGAGCTCCGTATGGTGAGGGTGAGGAGAGATAGGGATGCAGTGAGGGTAAAGGTGAGACAGGTCGAGGACCTAACACAGGTACAGACACAAATGGCAACAGCAGCACAGGCAGCCTTGGCAGTGACCCAGGTGACATTGACAAAGGCACAGGCAACCTAGGCACATGCACATGCCGTACCCATACCGGAAAGGGATGATGGGTAATTAGCCCAGATGACTTTGGAGAGGGACGTAGTAGATCAGCTTCGATTGACAGCCGAGGCCACACTATAGAGAGTGAGGTGGGAGAGAGATGAGGCATGCTGTGCATTAGGTGCCGATCAGAGGACACTCTACATTGAGCTCATCTGCGTACAGGGAGAGCTTGTGACAACAAGGAGAGAGGTCAAGTATTACAGAGGTCTCTATGTTGGTGCGGTGCCAGCGGCTCAGCAAGAGGTGAGATTTCAAGAGCGAAGTAGGTCCAGAGCATCTGGGTCTCGCAGGACAGGGCAGTCAGTGTCCTTAGTTAGAGGGCCCTTTCTGCCACCAGGGGGAGGAGGACCAGTAGGGGGACCTGCACCGAGCACAGGTGGAGGACAAGGGCCACAACAGGAGGGTAGCTCTACAAACTAGAGCACACACATTGTACATTGTATCATTTTTGTATCATTAAGGACACTTGTATATTTTTACTGATGCCTATGTGCATCCTGATGTATATTTTGCGGGCTCTTGATAGCCTTGATGTACTTTATTAATGTATACATATGGACTATTGATGTAGACACATACAATTTGTATTTTGATGACCTTCACATGATATATATGATGACATATTACACTCATTGATGTTCATGCTTTTGTGTATGCACTTCTTGATGACATGGATGTGATGATATGTATGTATGATTATGGGTTTATGTGATGACATATATTGCTTATATGATGCTTATAGATGTATGACATATGATAACATGATGCTTATAGATGTATGATGATATAGATGCTATGACTTATGATATCTAACATGTGGGTTTTACAGATATGCACCAGAGAGAAGAAAAGCGAAGATGGAAGAGAGAGACTGTTGATCGATCATTGCTTTGAAAATGATATAAGGCCATGGGTAAATGGATGGGTAAATGATGAGCTTGTTGCATTGGTTTCACAATTGTATATAAAGAGCAATCCTAATTTTTGATATAGCACGTGGATAGTTCACCACCAAGGTATAAAAGACCAAGGTGCTGTGATATCCGAGTGCGTGGACGTTGACTCTGCAAGCAAGCGGTTTGAACTTAGATCCCTTAGACATAATATAACCTTGTTGTACATGTGAATGAGCCATAGTCTTGAACAAAAATAAACTTCAATACATGTAAATGCAAGAAGAATATTAATATGTAAGATGCTAGGTCGTAACACACACAAGATAAATATGCTACCAAAAAAGATGCTAAAGATCATTCCTCAAACACGGCACACAAAAGCAATGACTATGCCCCCAATCCGTACTGCATCGCAACATACCAAGATTATAGATAAATCAAGGTATCCTTGAATAGGTAATGGACAAAGGAGCAAAAGATAAACCATAAAGCAAATTGATTGACTTACAAAGTAAACATATAGCTAACATATTCTCTTGTCAAAGAGGTTGCTCATGATAGATTGGATAGGAAAGATAACAGTCTTATCATAGGAGCTATGCATCCGTTAAAGGGGGCTATCTACCTAAAAAGACAATGTCGTGCTGCAGGAACTGCTACATGTCGCATGAGACGCGTGTTTTGGTCTTGACAATGGAACACTCTGCAGAAGACAAGCTTGTTGATCTGGTGCTTAGGTTAAGCTGGATTTAGCTAATGTGGGCAATCAATATGTAGGACAGTAGATGACTCTGGAAGTAAGCTGCTTTGCTTCAGGTTTGTTAAGGACTTTTGCTTTGAAAGGATGCGTATGTTTGTTGTTTTGCTGCTTGAGTTAGTCAAGTCGAGGTGAATGGGTTGTGATAAACGGAAGACTAGAAAGGTGACATGTTAATGGGTTGAAATGGGTGAAGAATGATGAATCGTATGTGCCTGAGTACTGGATACATCCTTCGCATTCCAGACTGCCTACATCAAGGCACATTACGATGAAAGATGAAAAATGATAATATGTAGTTCTGGGTAGAATGATGAATGGGTCAAGGTGAAAGGAGGAGATATTATGTACCTGAATACTGGAAACTTCCTTCGTATTCCAGACTTCCTACATACCCATATCCATGGGATCAAGGTACCTTAAGATTGAGATGAGATAATATGTAGTTCTGGTTGGTGTGATGATGTAGAAAAGGTGTTGTCGTTGTGAAGAGATGGCTGAAGTGTTTGTGAACCACAAACAAGGATCCATTCCTAGACCTAGGTTAAGGAAAGAGTTTCCCCCATTCCGGTAGAGGAAATTGCATAGGTGACTAATGAATAAGACATAGAAAGCTTGACCTAGGACAAGACAGTGATAACTGTTGACATAGATCAAGACGTGGGATGACAATGATGGACACTGACAAATTTCCAAGCTATACTAGATAGGGAGATGGAAATGCAAACAAGGTCAATGGTTTTATTATGGATGGATGGATGCCATGTGTTATGAAAAAATGGAATGAACAAGACTCGATAGATGATGGATATTGACTCTACACATAGTGCCTGTTTGCCAGGTTTTCAATGGTACTTATCCAAGGCGCCTGTTTACTAGGTTTTCACCATAGGACAGATTTTTTTTTTGGGTATACTCTAAGGATCAGGCATAGAACTTCTTGAGATGAACACTGTTAAGTGGCTTATCTAGAGGAATGTTGTCAGGTATAGCTAAAGTATAAGCTCCTGATCCATATGCTGCTGTGACAATAAAGGGACCTAACCAGTTAGGTACAAACTTGCCCTTCTTTTCTCAGTTTGCTTGATGTCTCTGATTCTCTTTGAGTACAAGATCACCAACTTGAAAACGTCTTTCTTTGATCTTTTTGTTGTAATTAAACTGGAGGCAGTTTTGATATACATGGAGATGATTAAGCGCGAAAAGGTGCCTTTCATCTAGTAGTTCTAGCTCAGCTAATCTAGAAGTGTGATACTCCTCCCCACCGATCAGGTTTAACATGGATACTCTAAGGGATGGCATCTCAACCTCTATAGGTAGGATGGGTTCAGAGCCATAGACCAAGGCATATGGTGTGGCACCAGTTGGTGTTCTGATACTAGTGCAGTAGGCCCATAGGGTGGGATTGAGTTGCAATTGCCAATCATGACTAGCCTTATTGACCGTTTTCTTGAGGATTTTGAGAATGGTTTTGTTGGAAGCCTTGGCTTGGCCATTACTCTATGGATAGTAGGGAGTTGAAAAGTGATGTTGGATATTGTATTGTGTGCACAAGGCACAGACATCTTGGTTCTTGAATGGTCTCCCATTATCGGTGACAATGGCTTGGGGAATACCATACCAGCAAATTAGGTAGTTAAGGATAAACTTGGCTATTTGCTTACCGGTGATATAGGTCATGGGAATGGCTTCAACCCACTTCATGAAATACTCAGTGGTGGTAATGATAAATTTGTGGCCATTGGATGAGGATGGGTGGATTTGTCCTATGAGGTCGAGACCCCATTGAGAAAAAGGCCACGAAGTTGTTACAGGTTGTAGTTCATGAGCTGGTGCATGAATCAAATCTCCATGCTGCTGGCATTGTAGACACTTCTTAGCAAATTGTAAAGCATCTTGCTCTATTGTAGGCTAGTAATACCTTGTGCGGAGTATCTTCTTAGCAAGATTGGGACCGGTAGAATGTGCACCACAGACACCTTCATGTATGTCTCGTAAGGTAGCTTCGGCTTCTTCCACATTAAGACATCGTAAGAGGATACCATCGAGACTTCGGTGATAAAGTGTATCACCCAGAATGGTGTAACGGGAGGATCGACAGATAAAGGTTTTGCGTTGAGTAGCGGATAGGTCAATGGGAAAGGTACTGTGTTTAAGGTATTCATAGATATCTTCGTACCATGGGGAATTGGGACCAACAAGTTCGTAGATGATTTCAGTAACTGGAACATCGACTGCTAGCATCAACAATTGCTCGATCAAGAATTCGCATTTCTGTGTGTTTGCTGGCATGTCTATAAGTGACCCCACCAAAGCCATAGAGTCTGCAGCCTTGTTATGCTCTCTTGGAATTTGCTCAAAAGTGATGCTAGAAAACTATGGTTTGTAGGCATCCACTAGATGCTTGTAGGGGACCAAATTTTCATCTTTTGTTTGGTACTCATTTGTGACCTGGCGAATGACTAGTTGTGAGTCTCCATATACTTGTAATTCTGTGATGTCCCATTGAACTGTTGTATTGATACCTATGAGGAGTGCTTCATACTCGGCTATGTTGTTGGTGCAAGGAAATGCAAGCCGATATGACTTTGGAATATAGTCATTTTGAGGTGTGATGAATAAGATGCTGGCCCCTGATCCATATTGTGTGTAGGAACCATCAAAGTACAATTTCCACATTATTGAGGTAGAAAGAGTGAAAAGATTCTCATCTGGAAAGTCAGATACCATAGGATGTATATCTGTCATAGGTGCTCCTACCAGTTGATCCGCTAGGGCTTGCCCCTTGATTGCTTTACGATCCACATACTCAATGTCAAACTCACTAAGGATCATGACCCATTTAGCTAGTCTGTCTGTAAGAGTTGCTTTTGCTAGTAGATACTTCAATGGGTCAATTTTGCTATGAGATTAGTGTGTTGGTTTAGCATGTAATGTCACAACTTTTGGGAAGCGAACACTATTGCTAAACAATCTCTTTCCATAGGTGAATAATTTAGTTTGTATCCCACCAAGGTTCAACTAATATAATAGATTGCATGCTCTTTTCTGAACTCATCATGCTGTGCTAGAAGAGCCCCTAGGGCTGCAGTTGTGGTTGAGATGTACAAGATCAAAGGTCTATCGGTGACTGGTGGTACCAAGATAGGAGGTGTAGCTAGATATTCTTTGAGATGATCAAATGCTATTTGACACTTATCATCCCATCGAAATGAGACATACTTTCGGAGCAAGTGTTGAAATGGTTGACATTTATCCGCTAGCTATGAGATGAAATGCCTAATGGATTGCAACCTTCCCTGAAGGCTCCTTAATGCTTTGAGGTTCTTTGGTGGAGGCATCTCCACTATAGCCTTTACTTTTGCGGGGTCTACTTCAATCCCTCTATGAGATACAATGTATCCCAATAGTTTTCCTAATGTTACCCCAAAGACACACTTCTTTGGATTGAGTCTCACTTGGTATTTTTCGAGCCTGTAAAAGATTTGTCCTAGAACCTGTATGTGATCTGCTCTAGAATACTTTGCTAGTATATCATCCACATAGTCCTCCATGATGTGATGAAAGAGATCATGGAATATCACTATCATTGCTCTCTGATAGGTTGCCCCTACATTCTTTAGACCAAATGGCATGACACACCAATAATAGTTACCCCAAGGACAAGTAAAAGTTGTTTTATGTTGATCTTCCTCTGCTATCTTTATCTAATTGTAGCTAGAGAATCCATCCATGAGAGAAAGCATTTCATGACCTGCAATCAAGTCTACTATGAGGTCAATGTTCGGTAATGGAAAGTCATCTTTGGGACATGCTTTGTTAAGATCTCTAAAATCATTACACATGCAGATGCGCCCATTTGGTTTAGACACAGGTACTATGTTTGATACCCAGTCTGAACAATCAATGGGTCGGATGAACTTTGCATCTAACAACTTCTGTATTTCCACTTTTACCAAGAGAGCTATTTGTGGGTGCATCTTCCTCAACTTTTGCTTGACTGGTTTAACTGTTGGATCCACTGTGAGATAGTGAACCAATAGCCTAGGGTTTAACCTTGGCATATCAGCGTAGGTCCACACAAAGTTGATGGTTCTTTTTAAGAAGAATTTGTTAAGATTCTTGTGCTCTGTTTCTGATAATGATGCTGCTAGGAATGTGGTCTTCAAATTTTGCTTTGTGCCAAGGTTTATGTCTGTAGAATCCTCCACTAGGAGAGCTGACTTCTATTGATACTTACATGGCAAGGGAAGGTCAAATCCTCCATCCTTAGGTGCCACAATTGGGTTTTCATTGTTGGATACATCCTTTGTTTTTACTATTTTGTGATCGGGAGGTGCCACAATGTGGTTTTCACCTAGAGATCTTTCTTTGTTTTTACTTTTACGACTAGAGGATTTGGCATTCTCACCAAAATAAGATGTTGGCTCTAGTTCCATTACAAAAACTGCTTTATGATTGTCCAAAGGGATACCATCCTAGAGTCCCATGAACTCAGCTATAGCTTTGTCATTCTGAAATACATCTATAACGGGGGACCCTTGTTGTTCCCAATCGATAAATTCAGGGTAGACAAGTGTTACAGTCTGGGTGTTTGTGGTGGACGTTAAGGATACAAATGATAGCATAAAGATGAAGGATTCAATGAATAGGCCAGTCATATGGAGGGAAGAGTCATCGATGATATTCTCATTAGAAGTTGAAGCTGCGAGAGAAGTTTCAGCCACCTTGTCGAGGATACTCTTGATGTCCAAGGTGTGCGGTACCTTCTTTCCAAATCCTAACCCCTTCTTGTCTAGTTTCTTCATCACACTAATGGGCTCCATTGTTCCTTGATTCTGTTTTCCCAGGCCACCTTGTTCCTTTATAGCCCATGTTTTTGACTATCCTTAAGCCATTGCCATATTGCTTGACTAGTATTGTGACTGATTATTTCTCCTTGTAGAGCCAAGAAGAAATGTCTTCAATAGTTTCCTCTTCCAATAATTTTCCCTATTGGAATTGGGTTAGAAATGTTGGGGGAGGAATTGCTGCTTTTTTAGTTGCTTTGGCAATGGGCGGTTGGCCGTAAGATTTAGGTGATAGGGGCATCCGCCCTACACAACAAGATTTTGAGATATCATATGTTCCAAAGCCTATATCACGGATGTGAGATTTGATTTCAGGAAGAGAATTAGAATCACTTGCAGAGGCTTTTGTCAGATTTTTAGGGTTGACATACAGTGGGGATTCAAGGGCTTTGTCATTTTTAGGCACTTGGTTGCAATTCTTATAATTGCCTTGCAAGACCCGACATAATTCAAAAGGATTGGGGTCTCCTGGGATAGTGATCTTCGTACCATTGAATGGGAACTTGAGAGACTGATGGTACGTTGAGGGAACAACTTTCATGACATGGATCCATGGGCATCCTAGGATAATGTTATAAGGTAGCTCAATGTTAAGGAATTGGCACCGAGTTTTAAGCATGACAGGGCCTACTTGTATAGGCAAATGGATGACACCCTCTGAACGATGTTTATGGATGAGAACCTCAATATGAAGTGCATCATTATGGCATGGATCATGGGATGGGATGTCCTTTTTAGAAAAGACCACATTGTAGGGTGAGGCAATGTTACCTATTATAGCTTGGAAATCCATAACCGCTATGTTGTTAGGAACTGAAGACTCTTGTAGGGCTTTTTCTAGCATAGCTTTATGTGTGGGTGATGACCTTAGAAGGTCCAAGATAGAGATCTGCGTAGGGGTCTTCCCTAGATGATCGACTAGATTGTAATCCGATTGGGTTGGGAGACTTGGTGTAGGACGATGAATGGTGACACGACCATGACGAGTTGTAACAGTGCAATTTGTAGATTTGCCTTTGATTGTGAGGGTAGATACACGACTCTCTTCAAAACAGCTCATAATGGAGTCATAGGAAGTGGAAGCTTTATTAATACCTTTACCTTTATCCGGAGGAGGACCTTAGCCATGGTTAGGGACTTGGCACTGAGTTTCAAGCATGACAGGGCCTAATTTTATAGGCAAATGGATAACACCCTCTGAACGACATTCAGCATCATCATACCCCTTGATTGCAATACTTTGATCAATGTTGACTTGATCCTCAGAGTATCCCAATTGTTTAAGTAACTTTAGAGAACAGATATTGAGACCAACACCACCATCTATAAGTATGCATTTGATCTTGTGTTTATGGATGAGAACCTTAATATGAAGTGCATCATTGTGACATGGATCATGGGATGGGAGGTCCTTTTTAGAAAAGACCACATTGTAGGGCGAGGCAATGTTACCTATTATAGCTTGGAAATCCGTGACCGCTATGTTGTTAAGAACTGAAGACTCTTGTAGGGCTTTTTCTAGCACAACTTTATGTGCGGGTGACGACCGTAGAAGGTCCAAGATAGAGATCTGTGCAGGGCTCTTCCCTAGATGATCGACTAGATTGTAATCTGATTGGGTTGGGAGACTTTGTGTAGGACCACGAATGGTGACACGACCATGACGAGTTGTAACAGTGCAATCCGTAGATTTGCCTTTGATTGTGAGGGTAGATACACAACTCTCTTCAAAACGACCCACAATGGAGTCATAGGAAGTGAAAGTTTTATTAATACCTTTACCTTTATTTGGAGGAGGACCTTGGCCATGGTTAGGGAATGGTTCCTTGTACATGTTGAGGTCTTTGTTTGTGTGTTGAGTTGGTGGTTCATCCTCAAAAGAGATTAGGTTGTCCTCGATAAGATTTTGAATTATGTGTTTGAGTTTCATGCATGACGTGATTTGGTGCCCTTTGCTCCTATGGAATTCAAAATATTCATTTTCTCTGTACCGCGCAATTTTGTAAACAGGTTCGCCATATGGGGGAGCATCTGGTAAGGTGAGGAGCCCTTTGTGTAAAAGTTTTTGTAGGATACACTCTATGGGCTCTCCCAAGGGAGTGAATTGACACCGCGGAGGGTAATCTTATTGAAGCCGCTCTTGTTGTCGTTGTCGTTGTTTTTGACATGGTTGTCTTTGTTATTTTTGCTGTTGAGGTGGAGTTTGACTCAGTTTAGAAAGCTGAAACGGTGTTTGCAATGTTTGGACATGCTTAGAATCGACCACCCATCGTTGACCACCTTTTTATTTTTGTTCCAAAACTTTGGTTTATCGTTTGTTTATTGTTGAGGAACATTGTCTTTAGTTTCTTTGAAGATTTTGACGACTCCTTTAGCAATGAGGGCCTTTTCAATGTTGATTCCCTTGTATGTAATTTCATCGAAGGTTGTAGCACTAAGAATTTGTAAATGAAAACCCAATTCTTGGTTGAGATTCTGCACAAATATGCTAACAAGCTGCTTTTTGGGTATCTTGAATGGGAATTTGCTAGCCATTTGTCTCCATCGTTGAAGGAAAGAAAGTTTCACCATTTTTCTGTTTGTTGTTGCATAGATCGGTGATGGAGATCTCATGCTCTGTGTTGTAGGAGAAATGGGTGGCAAATTTCTCCGCTAACTCGTTAAAAGACTTGATACCCATGGGGAGGTGTGAGAACCATTCTATAGCTTGACCTCCAAGACTACGAGGAAAGAGATGCATAAGATATGTGTCGTTATGTGAGACCTCGAAGCAAGCAAGATAGAATTCCCTGAGATGGTCTTTTGGGTCCCCTTTTCCTTTGTATTTATCAAACTTGGGAATAGTGAAATTGTGAGGAAAAGGGATCATGGGCAATGACTGATCAAAAGGATAAGGACACACTTCTTCTAAAGAGAAGGTCTTCTTGGTGTGGCTGAATGTTAAATCAGCTAGCTATTGTTGAACTTCCACAATTTTTAGCTCCATCGTTGTGGGAGGGGCTGGAAACATCTCCTGGTGTCCTAGAAGTGATTGTTGATACCCATATGAAAGATTGTAGTGTAATCCATGGGCATTGGTGTTATAAGGGACGTATGATTGGTTGGGGTTGTATGTGCTTTGATTTTGGGGAGGTGGGGGTGGCGCTAGGTAAGAATGTAGGCTTTGTGATGGTTGAAGAAAAGAGTTTGGTGGCAGAAAACTAAAGTTTGTTGGGTTAGGTTGTGGTTGCAGAACATAGCTTTGGGAAGTTTGGTTTTGGGAATGTTGAGGGTGGTTAGGAAATGTGTTGAAAAAGTTTAGCGTTGATGATCGTTGTGATGGGGGAACATAGGTAGATGTGTTTTGTGATGGTTGAGGTTGATTGAGGATGAGCGTAGAAGAATGTTGTGGTTGGTGTTGCATGACCCTGGTTGGTTGAGGGATATGAAGGTTTGATGATGTTGGGGGTGGTGTTTGTTGAGACCCTTGTTGCATGGCTACATAAGTGTTCCCCTAATTGTAATTTGGTGGAAAACCTTCTCGTGATGGGGTAGCCAAAGTTCCACTTGCGATTGGTGTGGGCATTTTAGGAGTG
The DNA here is from genome assembly GCA_027924645.1 of Cunninghamia lanceolata. NCBI lineage: Eukaryota > Viridiplantae > Streptophyta > Pinopsida > Cupressales > Cupressaceae > Cunninghamia > Cunninghamia lanceolata. The sequence continues at coordinate 2,636,355 of BSBN01001465.1, read as the reverse complement.
TTTTGCATGTTTAATCGAGCTATGGCAGCTTGTTTGGCTAGCTCTACTTGACGTTGGAGAGTCTCTTGTTGGTGTTTGTAGATCTCCATAGGAGTCAGAAGCGGTGATATGGGTCTCTCTCCTGTTGGGTTTTGATAAAGGGGATTCTCATATTGTGCAATCGTTCTCCCTTGTGAGCTTTGTTCGTGTAAGGGCACGGTCACTGTTGACATGGTTTGGACCACATGTATGGCATCATAGGTGTTGTTTGTGTCCTTGAGATTGGATAAATAAAAATCTTGAGGTAATTTTGCTCCTTGTTTGGCTAGCAAGCGGAAGAAATAATCTTGGTTCTCGCTAAGGATTTTGTCAAAGGCGGCCATGACTTTAGGATCTTGCAGGATTTCATCAAGGTCTTGTCCATCTTCTTGAGAGGATTGACCTTTTTCAAAGTGTCGCTCTTCTTGAGATGGGACTCGACCTATGGTATAACCTTGTGGAATAAAGTCCAGAGGCATGCTGGTGGTATAGTGAGGTGTACTTACCAAAGGGACCCTACCTTCTTGAGACGGGACTTGATCGATAGTATAACCTTGTGAACAAAATCCGAAGCCATGCCAGTGGTATAGTGAGGTGTACTTACCAAAGGGCCCCTACCTTCTTGAGGATTGTTTGGTTGGTCAAGCTGTGGCATGTTTGGAGAGTTGGTCGATCTTTCCGTTGGTGTCTTGGGAGTAACCTTGGGAGTAATGTTGGATTGGCCTGATTGAGGTGTGTGAGGAGACGATTTGCGCTTCCTTGGGACAACTTGCTTGGTCTTCATAGTTTGCTAGAGTCTAGTGGTTACCATGGAATACACTAGGACAATATGCTGGGATTCTGCTTGTGTTTTGGAAAAGACAAATTTTGATGCACAGTTTACTAGACAAAAGGTGCTGTACTGTTTGACCAAAGGTGCAGGACTATGCCACCAAAAGTGAGCTACTGTAATACCAAAGGCAATGGACCGAGCTGCCAAAGGTGAGGTACTGCTATACCAAAGGCGAGACCCAAAGCAAGCTACTGTTATACCAAGGGCACTGAAGTAGGTTTGCTAGAGGCGAGGTACTATTATACCAAAGGCGGGTTACTGTAATACCAAAGGTGAGCTGTTGATATACCAGAGGCGCTAAAGTAGTGTCTGTGATGTTTTATAAGGCAAATTTTGATAGATTTGGTTTTGGTTTTGATTGGATTTGCTTTGGCAAGAGAAAACACATCAAACAAGTTTGCAACAAAAAAAGACTAACACAACAAATAGTGTATGTTCGAGGCTCACAAAAAAGCCTAATGTTTCCACAGGTATAAGACAATTGCAAACAATATCAAGTAATTTTTATCCCTAGAGACAAGGTTTCATTACAGTAGATTAGCTCACAACTTAATACTCCGTTGACCAAATGTCATTCCATAAAGGTGTCAGACATTTGTATCTTTGCGAGAGACGATAGGTAGGGATATCTCACCCTCCCCTTGGAAAGCTCAAGTAGGTCACAAGAGCTTTATGGCCAAGGGAATACTATCTTTTCTCAAGGGAGCCAATGGTGAGTATCTTGAGGGCTTAAATCGATTCCCCTTGCACTGATGATTACCGCAACATTTAGAGGTAGATCAGGTAGTCACTATCTAGAATGGTTCTTAGTAACTTTGAAGGACCAACGCCTTACGAGCAATGTGACAAGCTACTAAAAGATTTAACCAAACCTACTAAGAGTATCAAACACTTTACTAGATGTGAAAATCATTTCCACAGAGCTAGTACACCTCTTTTTAGTTTGGCACCACAAGGTAAGGCTGACGTCGGTTAGGACTTGGCTTTCGCCTTATCCCTCTTCTATAGTGGTTCAAAGGAAAACTCTGCTTAGGGTCGTCCCTTTTGGATGAAGCTCAATCCAAAAGTAGGCCCTTCTAAAGGAATAACTGAAATGTAAGAGCAAGCACGACAAACAAAGGTTCAATTGTTTCGTTATAAGAAAAAATAAGGTGCAACTAGATTAGGCGCACACACGTTTGTAGTTGTCAATTGTCCCTTATGAAATTGAAGTGTTTGGCATTCATGTCCATTGTCCTTTAGAAAATTGAAGTGTTTTTGCATTCATATCCATTGTCCCTTACAAAAGAAAAGTGTTCTTAAGACTTAGATTACCGAAGTGATTTGTTCAATTATCCCTTAACAAGGCAATATGTTTCTAAGACTTAGTGCAATAGATTGAGATTTCTTCAATGCTCGTCCTACATGAACATGTTAGGGAAACCCATTTGCTCTGTTTGAGTGATAAGAAGCTGCAACAAGTTAATTAGTTCCACACAAACTCAAGAGTTAGCAAAAATAAATTAGTCTGACCCAAAAGTGTTTTACTGTCTTACCGGAGGCGATGTACTATGCTACCAGAAGCGCTGTGCTGTGCTACCAACAACGCGGTACTGTACTACCAAAAGCCTTTACTGCCCCGATCTAAAAAAAAGTTGTATTTTGTCAAAAAAGTTAGGTCAAAAGATAATTTCATGTTTGCTTTGTAGATCTAGGATGGATGGTTGATATAATCTGTGCCCTGGAATCAAAACCACTCAATGATGTTGCAAAAAAAGATGGGTTAACTCACAAATTGTAAATACTCCTAAATACATCAGCTTAGGCAGTACACAAGATAATTGAAAGGACAAATAAATCATCTTGCCAATCTATAAAGGATAGATATGTGAGTAAAACCCTACAAAATCACAAAACAAGATTAAAAATCATATTTCCCAAAAGCGCTCTACTACACTACCAGAAGCGCTATAGTATCTCCCGAAGGCGCTACACTGTGCTACCAAAAGCGCTTTGCTGTTCTACCAATAGTGCTTTTCTATATTTTTGCGTTGTTCCGTACTGTACTTAAAAAACAATTTCTCAAAGAAAAAGAGGGATTAGTGGGTCCCACCGGGTGTGCCAAAATGTGTACGAGGAAAATTGATATGTCGAATGATAAAATCAAAACTATGATAACAACCAAATTAAAAAACTCATAACATAAAGAGATCTATCTAAATAAAAAGCCATTATTAATAAATCAAATTAAGAAAGCTTTTACCCAGATTGTGTTGTTCTCTTTGTCGAATGTGGATTGCTCAATAACGTTGCGAAACCATGTTTGCAACAAGCAAGTATAGGTGCTCAAATATCAATGTCAAAAGATCGTAAGTTGTTCAACGACACAATGTATGCTCAAAGCACTGTAAATGATGCCTGAGAATAAGTGATCGAAGAGGATTTGTGAAGGAGATGAGGGGGGTTTATATAGGTTTCAAACATGATCGATCAACGGTCCAAATAATTCAAAAGAATCAACGGAGGAGATAAATCAAATAACTATGATGAATGTGCACACGACATGTGTCAATCCATAAAGATATTTTTATTAAGATATGATGAAAACAAGATTGATTGAATATATAACTCAACTTGTAATTTTGTCTTTTTTAGAGTTCTAAAAATAAGAGTGATTGTGCACATGAGTTAACAAGATATTTTAAGAGGAATTGGAAGATAACTGAAATTAAATAAATAAATTTATTTAATTGTTTGTGCATGATAGAGGAATAGATAAGATATGAAGATTTAAATAAATTAAACAAATAAATTGATTTAATTTTTTTTGCATGATGAAGGATAAATAAAATATGTGACTTTATTTATTTTTAGAGGATTGAGATAATTTAAATAAATTTGCATGATTTATTTAAATTTAGAAGAACAATTGATTTAATTAAATAATTCATTTATTTAATTCATGAAGACTTGAAATTTGAAAGAGGATAATGATTTAATCAAATAATTAAAATTATTTAATTTTGGAAGAATAAAGTTGAATTTAATTAAATTAATTAAATAAAGAGAATTTATTGAATTAATGTCAAAATTATGTGATTTGGAAGAATTTGATGAAATTAATTAAATAATTAGATTATTTAATTAATGTTAAATGCAGACGATTAGACAGAAATGCAAGTGATGTGATGACTTGGTCATTTTAGGGTGTCTAGACAAACGAGAGGTTGAAGCAGCGGATTGAGCCATGAATACTACACAAGATTTGCAGAACAAAACAACCAAATCTCCCATTGTAGAGAAAAAAACTTCACACTACCACCCAAGAATCAAAACTAGCAAGGCTTTGATACCAAATGTTAGAAATGAAGGCAACAACTACCCAAATGGAAATCTGATTACAATATGTTTATGATCTTAAAGTAGTGTAATATGAATAGAGATTGCATACAGAAATAAAATTACAACACAAGAATAAACACCATATAAGAATAAACCATATCAACACCAGATATAATGTGGAGAAAACCCTTTAGGGTAAAAGAATCCAACAAGAAAAGAGGCTCAAGTTGTATTATCTTCAAAATCTGAAATACATAATACATGCACTTCCTTTGTCTCTCCAACCTTCAATTCGGCATAACCTATGTACAAGAAAGCTATGGTAATGAATGACACATACAAGGCCCTATATTTATAGAGATATTTCACTCCCCAAACTAGGCATCCACTTTCTATCACCTCAAGCTCATGACACTTGTCAATAATCAACCATGCAAACTTAAGCACCCATGGACAAGAATAGGCACTTACAAGGTAATAAATGCTGTCATAACTGTCATAGATTCCATCATAACACCTCTCAGATATCTTCTTAATATGGGCACTTAGATCCAAGAATAACAACTTACAACTCATAAATATCCATCATAGGTTGTCATATTGTCATAGAATCTTATGAGAACTTACAGTTGTCATAGATTCTTTTACAACCACTTACCAACTTTATGATGCGTGCCATACAATCCAAATATATATGATTCCTCCAAGGTGGTGCCTACCCTCAATTACTCTTGATATTTACAATTACTATTAGTAAATGTTACTCCATAACTACCGTCAATAACTTTGAGACTTACTAATGTAATAATCCGTAATTACTATCCTTGATGATAAATTTTTACCATTGCCGATGAAACTTGTACATCCATTATGGGTGATTTACAAATAATATTAGGAATAATAATTACAAGGATTTACAAGGTTAATGGCACCTAAATCCTAACAAGCATGAATTATATATACCTCTCAACAACTTCTTTATTGGTGACACATTTTCAAATGATTTTCTCTTTGTTTGTGCCTCCCTAGGCTTCAAGATAACCTTCCAAGGTCTTGCACACCTTATTGTTGTCCATCTAGGCCAGTTAAACCAAATCTCTCCTTTGACTTGTCAAAACTCTCCTAAGAGATTTGCCCTGACAACATGGGAGATTCATTTCTCCTAAGGGGTTTTGTCATTTACTCCTCTATGACCATCAAATTAACCTTCCTAAACTTTCAATACCTTCAAATTTCTCGATTAACCCATTGTTGTCACTTGGATTTGCACCCTACGTTGAAGTGCTGTGCTACAACAATCCAATGAAACATTGGAGTGATTTCCAGGTGTGGGACCCTGCAAGGAAATCAAACCTCTAGAGAAGGCTGGTTCCTTTTTTGAATATAAGATTCAGAGTGTGCTAAGACTAAACCTAATCTAATCACTTTTGTGTAAAGGGGAAGAAGGAGAAACTAAATTTTAAAGATGATTCACCAAATTTGAATATAGAACACCCACAAAGCTAAAATGCACAGAGTAATGAGATACAACTGATAAATTCACACAAATCATGTAAATCCTAACAGAGTCAAAGGTAAGAAAAGGATTGCCAAGAATTATACATTCACAAACAATAACCAGTTCTAAACATACACAGAATTAAGGAACAATAAGAAAAGGTGAAAAACACAGTGTGTATTGATCAAAAGGCACAGTTACAACAGAGGAGGGTTCTGTTTGAACACAAAAATATGTCTTTGTATCCAACCCTCATTATATTTTTGTTTCATGTATATATAGCATTTCATTCATTGACCTAAGTTATCTACCACAATCAATCCACCCCATGGGCATGCTAGAAAATATCTCCGTCAAAAGAATGTTTCTCTGCAAAAACTAAATGTGGAAAATATCTTGGATCTTGAAGTAGCTGGGAGATATTTTTTGCGTTAACCGAAGTAGCTGATTCATCATCTGCAACAATAAATGTGCAATATCTAGAGATGGAGTAGTTGGGAGATCTGATCTGTATTAGTGGTTGAAGGAAATATTCAAATATATTTTCCTGCCAAAATCTCCCTATACAAAGCTTTTACAACACTTTAAATATTTAATTTCAAATATTTAAAGCTTAAAATATTTAATTTCAAATATTTAAAGCTTAAAATATATTACAAGCTCTATTTTCATTATTTCTACTTTATTTCAAATTCTGGCCTGAAATTTACCCTGTTGTCAAAATTTGTCTTTCATGATCCATCCCTGCTTGTGCTCTTTGTTTATTTTCATCTTTTTTCCTCAGTCGGCAAAATCACTATTTTACAAACTATGGCTTGTTCTTCTCTTTCTGCTCTTATCAGCAAAATCTAACTTTTCTAAACTTTGGCTTGTTTTCTCCCTTTAGTCAGCAAAGTATAAAATCTTCAAACCAAGCTTGCTCCATCTTTTTGTCATGTCCTGATATTAAGGCATTGTTTAAATTAAAGATTTAAATATCATGACGAGAAAGTCATTTTCGTCAAATATGGAGTTTTCATCAATTGAATGATAATCGTGTATATAATAATATTTAATAAACAATAATATTATTTTATAAATATTTTATATTTATTGTATTTATAAATGATAATATAAATACAAAAATAATATTATCAATATTGATATTATTATTATAATTACAATATAATATATTAATAAATATATTTATATATTTAAATAATAATATAAATATTATTATAAATATATAAATATAAATAAGAAATATTGTTATAATCAATTATTGTAATAATATAATAAATATAATAATAAATATTTTATAGATGATTATGATAATATAACAAATATAAATATAAATATAATTATAATTATCAATATAAATATTATATATTATCATGATTATATAATATATAATTATAAATATAAATAAGATATTATATAATAATAATTATAATATTAATAATTAAATATTATGATATATATAATTATATGATATAAATATTTTAAATAAACCAATATATGCTGACCCATCTTCATTAGTAAATGAATATTAATAAAAGATTTATATTAATATAAGGCAGCAAGCAATAAAGTAATAAGACTAAAAGACACCGTAGTAACTTGTCTTAGTTAAGACATGAAAGAAATAATGGACAACAATTATAATAAGGTGCAAACAAATATTATTAAAAACAACGATGACATGAAATGGTTTAGTAAAACAACAAATTCCTTAAAGCCATGACCCTTGACCAAATAGTCATACACTTTGAAAGATCTAAAAGGATCATAAAGAAATCGATGAGGGGCATCAACGAATCAAAACACAAATACAATATAGAAACAAGAGCAACAACGATGATTAGAGGGGAATAAGAAAGGAATAATTTATATTTATGATCTGTCAACAGATCTAGAGGAAAGTTATATTCTGAATTCAGATTTCAAGAATAATTTTCTAAGAAAAGTCCAAGGTAGATTTAATATATTATTGGGAGTCTTTGGTGCTAGTCGCCAACTTAGCATAGTAAAGGGGAAGAAGATAATAAGGAAATAATAACAACTAAGGTACTTTCTAAACCTTTGTTTGCTTGGAAATTGATAATTTAGGAAAAAAATAGTGTGTCCCAAAAGGGGACATTACAAGTGGTATTAGAGCTATCGTCCTGCCATCCTGTGAATGATAATTGACTTATATGCATTTGAGTGTATACTCTATGACTTGTATTTGTATTCAAGTGTATACTCTATGAATTTGAGCTGGTTGCTTGCGTGCTTGAGCTACTTGCCTACTTGCTTGTCTACTTGAGCTACTTGCCTACTTGCTTGAGCTACTTGCTTGTCTACTTGAGCTACTTGTCTACTTGTTTGAGCTACTTGTTTTCTACTTGAGCTACTTGCCTACTTGCTTGAGCTACTTGCTTGTCTACTTGAGCTACTTGCCTACTTGCTTGAGCTACTTGAGCTACTTGCCTACTTGCTTGAGCTGGTTGCTTGCGTTCTTAAGCTACTTGGTTGTCTACTTCAATTTTATTATGTAAATAGAAATTGGTGTAATCACTTCTATATTCAACATCCTGTGAAAGAATTTGATTCAAGCTTTCTCGAGGAGGAAAATTTTGAACCTGATGAGAAGAAAAGGAAACAAAGTAAAGAAGAATGTTCATGATGGCTCGAGAACAAGCAAACTATGTTTGAGACATGATAGGTAGGAAGAATGCCCTCCATCATGCTCTCATCAAATTATATTAAAGGGATGATAGGTAGGAAGAATGCCCTCCATGATACCCTCATTAAGACATGATAGGTAGGAAGAATGCCCTCCATCATACCCTCATTAAGACATGATAGGTAGGAAGAATGCCCTCCATCATACCTCATCAAGACATGATAGGTAGGAAGAATGCCCTCCATCATACCTCATCAAGACATGATAGGTAGGAAGAATGCTCTCCATTACGCTCTTGTCAAATTATGTTAAAGGGATGATAGGTAGGAAGAATGCCCTCCACCATACCTTCATTAAGACATGATAGGTAGGAAGAATGCCCTCCATCATGCTCTTATTTAATTATGTTAAAGGGATGATAGGTAGGAAGAATGCCCTCCATCATACCTCAACAAGATATGATAGGTAGGAAGAATGCCCTCCATCATGCTCTTATCAAGATGTGATAGGTAGGAAGTGTGCCCTCCATCACATTCTTGAACCTTGAAGGTGGACATAAGAGGTGATAGGTAGGAAGTGTTCCCTCCATCACGCTCTAGCTTGCAAGCATCAAAGGATCGATTTGAGGTATGGATAACTAAATGTTGAAATTAAATATTATTTATGTTATATCATTAATTATGTTATGATGTATTTATTTCATTACCAATTTATTGATCTTTAATATTGCTAATGTCCCTTTCAAGAGTTATTCTTGTGTACATGTGAAGAAATCAATATATCCTACAAGGGACATTAGGGGAGTAGAGAAAATAAAATTTAATTTCATTAATCACAAGACCCATGAACCAAATTCATTTCTTCCAAGAATCTCTTTTGAATTCTTCTCTTAATTTAAGTAACATAAAACCGATACTTATATTATGGGCCCATAACCCACAAATTTCGAGGATCATTCTTCATAATCATCTATAACACTTATATTTCATCAAGCACATCGCTATTCAAATAAAAGCTTACCAAATCTTCTTTGATCATAACATTTTCTATCCATGACATCATATAATCAATTACGCCTCAAGAACATAACTCTTCACAATTTTGAGATCAATAACACATCAAAAGGTAAAACTACAAGATGACAAGTACAAGACCAAATCTCAAGATGCATCTTGGAATCTCAATACTCTCAAATCTTCTTAACCTATGATACTTGCAGCCCATTATTATTATTCAAAACATCAAACAAATGCTCTTTTGATCACAAATTCTCTTTCATGAATCACAATCATTTTCTCTTCACTAAAACATGTTCATTCTGAATCAAAACCATGACTTCATCTCAACACATTAGAAGGTAGCATGAGGTAATGAAAGAGCTCACTGTGATTGCTTGAGGACAAGCAATTTCGAGTGGGGAGGGCTGTCATGTCCCGATATTAAGACATTGTTTAAATTAAAGATTTAAACATCATGACGAGAAAGTCATTTTCGTCAAATATGGAGTTTTCATCAATTGAATGATAATCGTGTATATAATAATATTTAATAAACAATAATATTAAATAAAATTATTTTATAAATATTTTATATTTATTGTATTTATAAATGATAATATAAATACAAAAATAATATTATCAATATTGATATTACTATTATAATCACAATATAATATATTAATAAATATATTTATATATTTAAATAATAATATAAATATTATTATAAATATATAAATATAAATAAGAAATATTATTATAATCATTTATTATAATAATATAATAAATATATTATAGATGATTATAATAATATATAACAAATATAAATATAAACATAAATAAGATATTATATAATAATAATTATAATATTAATAATTAAATATTTTGATATATATAATTATATGATATAAATATTTTAAATAAACCAATATATGCTGACCCATCTTCATTAGTAAATGAATATTAATAAAAGATTTATATTAATATAAGGCAGCAAGCAATAAAGTAATAAGACTAAAAGACATCGTAGTAACTTGTCTTAGTTAAGACATGAAAGAAATAATGGACATCGATTATATTAAGGTGCAAACAAATATTATTAAAAACAACGATGACATGAAATGGTTTAGTAAAACAACAAATTCCTTAAAGCCATGACCCTTGACCAAACGGTCATACACTTTGAAAGATCTAAAAGGATCATAAAGAAATCGATGAGGGGCATCAACAAATCAAAACACAAATACAATATAGAAACAACAACGATGATTAGAGTGGAATAAGAAAGGAATAATTTATATTTCTAATTGTCAACAGATCTAGAGGAAAGTTATATTTTGAGTTCAGATTTCAAGAATATATTTTCTAAGAAAAGTCCAAGGCAGATTTAATATATTATTGGGAGTCTTTGGTGATAGTCGCCAACTTAGCATAGTAAAGGGGAAGAAGATAATAAGGAAATAAGAACATCTAAGGTACTTTCTAAACCTTTGTTTGCTTGGAAATTGATAATTTAGGAAAAAATTAGTGTGTCCCAAAAGGGTACATTACATTTTTCTGCCCTTTGTTGACAAAACCTTTACTTATTGAACCTTGGCTCTTGCTTTGTCTTGTTCACTTTCCTCTTTGATCAGAAAAACTTCACTTTCAAAAACCATGCCACTTTCTCTTTTTCCTCTTGACTTTTGCAGAAGAATCACGTTATCGACAAATTTGGGAAAATTCTAACTATTGGATGATTTTTGTATTTTGTCGATTACCTGGTAAGGCTCTTTTCCTTCATTTTCCTTAGTCACTTTTTGAGATTTTATGTCTCTTGTTGCCTTGTCATTGAATCTCATCCTTTGCGAAATTTACCACCTTTTTCCTTTTTTCTTCTTTATTGACAAAGTTTGCCCTTTCTAAACTATTTTACTTAGTTGTTTCACCCTATCGACAAAACTTTGACTATCCAAGCTTGCCTTAGCTTACTTTTGAAGTCTTTCTTCTTTTTGTTGGTGAAAACACCTCCCTTTGAACTTTGCTTTTGTCGACCCTTGTCAGCAAAGTTTGACTTTCCTAAACTATTACTTTGCCTTCGTCCTTTTTTCTTTACTTTTGGTCTTCTGTTGGTGAAAGTTTACTTTTCTAAACTATGGATTGCTTCATCTTTTTCCTTCAGTCGATGATTTTTCTATTTCACCAACCTTTCTTTGCCTTTGACTTTTCCTTTATCCTTCATCCTTGCTAACAAATCACCCCATCGGTGATTTTAGGAATTTTAGAACTGTTTGGGGAGTTAGAAAATTGGCTAATTCACTAATAGAGGTTATCTGCTTTCCTTTTTTGCCTTAGTCAAATTTGCAAGTATTCCCATTGGCCCTATTGGTGATTCCTCCTAATGGTGAACCTGTCGGTGGGTGAACTGACAAGTTCATGAACCTTTCAATTTGCTGACTAAGGTAGAAAAACTAAGGTAAAAGTCTTGAATTTTCTGGGTTTTTTTAGGGGATTTTTCCTAGGAATATTTTAGGTTTCTTTGTAAGGAAAACACACTAAAAATAGAATAATACTAGGCACTTAAGGAAATCAACAATATTTTCAATATTTTAAGTGAGGCTCTTTGACTCTAGGAAGGAGAAAATAGGTCAACACCCATTTTTGACAAATATCCCCTAAGAGATTCAACTATTTAGGCTAAATCACCCCTTTCTCCTATCAAAACTCCTTGGGTGATTTTCCCTGCTATCAAGGGTAATTTTTTTCCTGCGAGGGGTACTTTTGTCATCTTTTCCATGTATTTTCTTCTAGTTTTAGCCCAACTTAACTCCATTTGTGAGTTCCTTCATGCATAAATGACTATTGACTTCCCCTAATTATTCTTGGACTCTCAATCACTCTATTGTTAGCTCTCAATCATTCTATTATTATTATCTTCCAATCAATCTTCTATGATCTTCTCTCCAACTTATGATTTCTTCCAATTATAACTAGATCACTCTCTAATCAATCCTTGTTAACTCCCCAATCAACACCACCACTTTTTTTTAATGCGCCTAGTAAACTTTTTAACGTGACCAATGACGCTGGCGCAACACACCCACCAACTCTATGCAGACAGGGGGAGACTGGACCTCATGACCTCCTTACCTGCAACAGGAATACTTAACCAATCAAGCTAGTCCCTTCGCTCAATCAGCACCACCCTTGGTGTGGATTTAAAACCTATAAATACCCCCCTCCATTATTCATTTGGGGAGGCAAAATTATTATTGCATTCTTCTCTTTCTCAAGATTTTGCAAATTTGCCCCCCACTAGCATTTTTATGCTCAATACGGGACCTTGTGTGCCTTTTATTTCAACCATAGCTTCAAAGCTCAAGCCATTTTCTTTTTCCATAGCATGCTTATGCTCAATCCAATTGTTTTTCAATTTTCATAGCTTCAAAGCTCATTCCATTTTCTTTCCATATCTTTGTTTTTGGTTCTATTGCCAAGAGGAGGACCTTGCTACTACAGATGAAGAAACATCACCAAAAAGCACCTTTTAGGACTTATGCCAAGCTGATGCAAGAGCATTTGAGTTCAATGGTAATCCTGTATCACCAAAAATATGTTTTACTTCCTAAGTTGTTTTTGGCTTTGTTTCCTTGCAAAGTTCATTTTTATGTTTCAGGAGCAATTTCAGATTTATTTGGTGAATTTCAAGACATCATCTTGTAGAAGACCCAATTGGGTATCTCCAGTTTCATTTTGGTGAAGATTGGGCAAAATTTGGCTAAGTTATAGCCAATAGGAGAATTTCCTAGTTCATGAACTCTTAAGTTCACCAACGACTTAGTTTGCCGATGGGAACTTTCGCCGACTACCCTTGAAGGAAGGTTTGCATTTATCTCCCGGTTGCGAAGGACAGTTTGATCGGCAAGGTTGCAATTTAAAATACTTTATCGACAATATCACGGGTTTTCAAACTCGTAAGTTAGTTGATATTCCATGTCGCCAACAAGCTTCAAAGGCTCGTTTGCATTTTTTAAAGTTTGATGAAGGGGAGATTTTAGTTGGCAACGTTTTGAGTTTGCGAACTATTCAGTTCTCTGATCCAGAGGTTTGTCGATGGCTTGGTTTGCCGACAAGCCTCATTGCCAACAAGATTTGGAAGGAAAGTTCAAACTTTGTAAGTTAACTGATTACATGATTTGAAGGATGAGTTTCCAAAGTTTGTGGAATGGCCAGATCACCAATAGAAAGATTGGGTGTCAGTTAAAGTGATATTGGTAACTTTGGTGGTTTACAAAACCTTAGTTTTGTCGGTAAGCCATTTGATGATAAAGGCTTTAAGAATGGAGTTTGTGATTTTTTTAGTTCATCGATTGGTGATATTGATGGTAATGTTGAAGTCAAACTGTTGACCAATTCCAAGGTTCAAAAAAGTTAATTTTTTCTGACAAAGGGCATGGTTACTAAAGGGATTATACTGACAAGTCTTAGTTCATGAAAGCAAATTCTTGCCGATAAAGCATTCACAGAGATGGTTCGTTGGTTAGTTAGATTTGTCCTGGTTCAATCTCTTGGAGAAAGAGATATTGGAGAAGTTTTTGTAAACAAAGATTGATGCACCTTGAGACTGTGTAATGAATTTTGAACTTTTGTAATCATTTTGTTGCTGCTAATAAATAGACTCATTTTGTGGTGGCATGGTTGTTTGAGTTACTGTTCATATTTTGCTACTTAATTTGGTAGTCTGATAAGACCCTTGAATTTAGACCTGCACAAAGTGGTATTAGAGCGGGTTTCTAGAGGAGACTATGGACATGTCAAAGAAGAGATTCTAATATTTTTGTTGTGGGTAAAGGAGTGCAAGTGTAGTCTTGCAACTGCAGAGAATCTAAAGAAGACATGACATAGAGAGGACATGGTAGAAGAGGGCCACGAGGAGATATGGCGATTGTAGAAATGTTAAGAGGAATAACCAACAGTTAGATGCTATTGAGGTGGTGCAGCACAGAGGAGTACATGTTGAGGATGTTAGTGAGGATGAAGAAGAATTTGAAGTGAGAGAAGATGATGCAAATGAAGAAGATGAACCAGAAAGACAATTTTTGAGGGCAATGTACTCTAGAATAAATAGTAAGACTCATCTAGATCCTTCCAGTTATAATGGTAGTTTAAATCTAGAAGAATTAATCAATTGGATTTCAGAGATGGACAAATATCTAGATTTTGAATTGATTGAAGACCCTAAGAAAGTGAAGTTTGTCTGCACAAAGTTGAAGGGTTATGCTTCCCTATGGTGGGAACATGTTCAGACGAAATGAAAGAGAAAGGGAAAGGACAAAATTCAAACCTGGGAGAGAATGGTCACTGAATTGAAGGCCAAGTTTTTGCCTATAGATCATCAAATTAGTTTGTTCAATAAATTACAGAATTTGAAGCAGAAAGAGAAGAATATGCAAGAATATATTGAGGAGTTTTATAGATTGAATATTTAGGTTGGTCACGTTGATGATTATGTTGAGAAGGTTTCTAGATATATCAATGGATTGCATTACTCCATTCAAGATGAATTAAGCATGGTGTGAATCACTAGTGTCAAGGAAGCTTGCCAATATGTCTTGAAGGCTAAAGATAAGCTTGCTAGGAAGCCAAATAATTCTAGAGGTAGGGGTAAATTTTCACCTGGAAGAGGCCAGTCTAGTGGTGGAAGAGGATACCAAAGTAAGCAAGGAGAGGCCAGTTCATCACAAATTAATACCCAGGAAAGTAAACGAAGAGGATATTCGTCAAGAGGAAGGGGTGATTATTTTAGAGGTAGAGGATCTTTTGGCAGAGGCAAGGGAAGAGGATTTAGTGGTACTTGTTTTCAATGTGGAGAAATTGGACATAGGGCATTTGAGTGCCATCAAATCTGGAAGAGTATTGGAAAAGGAAAGGAAGCAAGAGTGAATGTGGCACAAGAAGAATGTGAAAGTGTGGATTCACCAAAGTGTGGAGAATATCCTAAGGATGGAGAATCTTTGATGTTGAGAAGGATTTTTTTGAACCTAGAGAAGGAAAAATCTGAACTTGTTCAGAGGAGAAACTTGTTTTGAACCAAATGTAAGTCAGGTGGTAAGTGTTGTAAAGTGATAGTAGACAGTGTTAGCACAAACAATATTGTGTCTAAAGAAATGGTTAACAAACTGAAGTTGAAGTGGTTGAAGCATCCCAGTCCTTACAAAGTTTCTTGGTTGCAGAAAGAGCATCAATTGGTGGTAAGTGAACAATGCCTAGTTAACTTTCAAATTGGTAGTTATAAGGATGAAATTTTGTGTGATATAATGCCAATGGATGGATGTCATATTTTTCTGGGTAGACCATGGTGGTTCGATAGACAAGTTGTTCATGATGGGAGAACAAATACATATAGGAAGTAGTGATGATAACAAAAAAACAAGAGGAGCCACCCATAGAAATTCAAGAGATGCTGGAAGAATACTTAGATATAATGATGGAGTTACCGGATGGATTGCCACCTGTGAGAAATATTAGTCAATGTATGGATTTGATACCTGGTGCAAGTTTACCAAACAAGGAACTGTATAGGATGATGCCTATGGAGAATGAGGAGATAAATAGGCAAGTTCAAGAATTGTTGGATAAGGGGCTGATCAGGGAAAGTCTCAATCCATGTGCAGTACCAGTAGTGCTGACACTAAAGAAGGATGGAGAATGGCGAATGTGCACATATTCGAGGGCCATTAATAAAATAACCATCAAATATAGATTCCCATTTCTACGGATGGATGGTATGATGGATTGCCTAAGTGGAGAAAAATATTTCACGAAGATTGATTTGAAGAGTGGGTATCATCAGATTAAAATCAAAGAAGGGGACGAGTGGAAGACAACCTTCAAGACAAAAGATAGATTGTACGAGTGGTTAGTGATGCCTTTTAGGTTGACGAATGATCCTAGCACTTTCATGAGATTGATGAATGAAGTGTTGAAGCCATTTCTTGGTAAGTTTGTTATTGTATATCTTGATGATATTTTGATTTTCAACAAGACATAGGAAGAACATTTGCTGCATGTTAGGGCCGTATTGCAAAGGTTGAGAGAAGAGAAATTGTTAGTCAATTTGAAGAAGTGTCATTCTATGAAGGAGTTAGTTTATTTGGAATTTCTAGTTTCTGGTGATGGTCTGAAGATGGATCCAGAGAAGGTCAAGACAATTGTGGATTGGCCTTCACCTCGTAGTATGTTTGAAGCCAGAAGTTTTCATGGCTTGGCAAGCTTCTATAGGAAGTTAATTCAAATTTTTAGTGGGATTTGTGCACATATTACTAAGACAATGAAGGGTAATAGGAAAGAGTTTGTGTCGACAACAACAACCGAGAAGAGTTTCAAAATTTTGAAGAGTAAAGTAATTGAACAACTAGTTTTAGCACTCCCTGATTTTGGGAAAGTTTTTCAAGTAGATTGTGATGCAAGTGGGACAACAATTGGAGGTGTCCTTAGTCAAGAGGGAAAAACAATTGCATACTTCAATGAAAAGTTGAATGAAGCAAAGAAGAAATATTCTGTGTATGATCAATAATTCTATGTAATTGTACAAGCACTCAAGAAGTGGAGACATTAATTGCTACTGAAGGAATTTGTATTGTATATTAATCATCATGCTTTGTAGTTCATAAATAGCCAAGGTAAGTTGAATTAGAGACATATAAAATGAGTTAAATTTTTGTAGAGTTATTCTTTTATTTTGAAACATGGAAGTGAAAAATTTAATAGGGTAGTTGATGCATTGAGTAGGAGATGTCTGTTGTTGAATGAAATGCGGGTGAGTGTGGTTGGTTTTGATTCTATGAGAGAATTGTATAAGAATGATGTTGATTTCAAGGAAGCATGGGCTGCTTGTATACATCCAATAGACATATAGAACACCCTGGTTGAAATATTTTATTTAGGAAGGTTTGTTGTTCAAAGGGCAGAAATTGTGTATACCTCAAGGGTCAATGAGGGATAATTTGCTAAAAGAAAAGCATAGTGGTGGTTTAAGTGGATACTTTGGTGTTGACAAAACATTGGCACAATTGAGCAAAGGTTATTTCTAGCTTGGTATGGCTATAGATGTGAAGAAGTTGGTACAAGGTTGTAGAGTTTGTCAATATGCTAAAGGAGTCAGGCAGAACACTGGTTTATATCAACCATTACCTATACTAGGGAGATCGTGGGAACACATAAGTATGGATTTTGTTTTGGGGTTGCCTTGAACACAGAGAGGTAATGATTCTATCTTTGTTGTTGTTGACAGATTTTCTAAAATGGTTCATTTTATTCCATGCCAAAAGAGTAATGATGCTTCCCACATTGCTACTTTATTTTTCAAGGAGCTAGTTAGATTACATGGTTTGCCTAAGAGCATAGTTTCAGATCAGGATGTGAAATGTGTTGGTCATTTATGGAGTACCTTGTGGAAGAAAATGGGTACACAGTTGGGCTTCAATTCAACGTACCATCCTCAGAGTGATGGTCAAACTAAAGTTTTAAATAGAAGTTTGGGAAATTTATTGAGATGTTTGGTAGGGAATAAGCCTAACTAGGGGGACTTGGTTTTGGCTTAGGTAGAATTTGCCTATAATAATTTAGTCAATAGGAGTGTAGGGAAAAGTCCAATTCACTTTGTGTACATGGTTACAGTCCAAGATGGGTAGATGAATTATGAGATAGTGCTGATTTGACTCATAAGAGTGTTGTAGCTGAAGATTTTGTAGAATATATCCATGACTTGCATAAATAGGTGAAAGAAGATTTGGAGAAAAGTGCCACCAAATACAAGGAGTGTGTTGATATTCATAGGAGAGAACAAGAGTTTTAGGTTGGGGATTTGGTTTTAGCACACTTGCGGAAGGAGAGGTTCCCACAGGGAACATACAATAAACTAAAATGGAAGAAGATTGGACCTTGTAAGGTCTTGTGTAAGTTTTCATCCAATGCTTATGAAATAGAACTCCCACCAGGTGTAGATATTTCACCCATTTTCAATGTGGTAGATTTGTATCACTATTATGGAGGGGAGTCACACACACCATCATAATTTAGTTCAGATGTTCAAGATAAATGTGAATGGATAGATCAGTTGCCTAAAAAATAGTTTGAACAGGTTGATCAAGTGATTGATTCTCGTGTGGCTAAACAAACAAGAGGTAAAGAATACATGGAGTATCTTGTCCGGTGGAAGGGTAAACCGATTGATGAAGCCTCTTGGATGCAAGCTTCTGAATTGGCTAAGTATGGGATTTCTATTCCAGGCTTACCAAAATGTTCTTGAGTTGTAGCCTCAAGAAACATTTATCTTACTGACGTGTCTGATGTAGGAGCATCTGGGTTCACTGGCAATCCTGTGTCACCAAAAATATGTTTTATCTCCTAAGTTGTTTTTGGCTTTGTTTCCTTGAAAAGTTGGTTTTTGTGTTTCAAGAGCAATTTCAGATTTATTTGGTCAATTTCAGGATATCATCTTATAGAAACCCAATTGGGTATCTCCAGTTTCATTTTGGTAAAGATTGGGCAAAAATTGGCTAAGTTATAGCTAGTTGGAGAACTTCCCAGTTTTCAAACTGTTAAGTTCACCGATGACTCAACTCACCGATGGGAGATTTCATCGACTACCCTTGAAGGAAGGTTTGCATTTATCTCCCAGCTACGAAGGATAGTTTGATCGGTGAGGTTGCAGTTTAAAATACTTTATCAACAATATCACATGTTTTCAAACTTGTAAGTTAGCCGATATTCCATTTCGCCAACAAGCTTCAAAGGCGTGTTTGCATTTTTCAAAATTTGAGGAAGGGGAGATTTTAGTTGGCAAAGTTTTGGGTTTGTGAACTATTTAGTTCGCTAATCCAAAGGTTTGTCGACAAGCCTCATTATCTACAAGCTTTGGAAGGAAAGTTCAAACTTTGTAAGTTAACCAATTGCATAATTTGAAGGATGAGTTTCCAAAATTTGTGGAATGGCTAGATTGCCGATAGAAAGATTGAGTGTTGGGTAAAGTGTGATATTGGTAACTTTGGTGGTTTGTGAAACCTTAGTTTCACTGATAAGCCATTTTCCAATAAAGGCTTTAAGAATGGAGTTCGTGATTGTTTTAGTTCACCGATTGGTGATATTGATGGTAATTTTGAAGTCAAATTGTTGACTAATTCCAAGGTTCAAAAAAGTTAAATTTTTCTGACAAAGGGCATGGTGACTAAAGGGATTATACTGACAAGTCTTAGTTCATGAAAGCAGATTCTTGCTGATAAAGCATTCAAAGGGATGGTTCGTTGGTTTAGTTATATTTGTCCTGGTTCGATCTCTTGGAGAAAGAGATGTTGGTGAAGTTTTTGTAAACAAAGATTGATACACCTTGAGATTGTGTAATGAACTTTGTACTCCTATAATCATTTTGTTGTTTCTAATAAATAGATCCATTTTGTGGTGGCGTGGTTGTTTGAGTTACTGTTCATATTTTGCTGCTTAATTCAATAGTTTGATAAGACCCTTGAATTTAGACCTGCACCACAAGCACTACCACCCAATTCGTATAGGTTTTTCATGCTTTTGTAGTAATATAGAAAATCAAACCTTGCTCTTAGGGAATTAAAACTTCATTTCTCTTTCTCTTGAGAGGTAGTTTTAAATTGCTTTCATAGAATAGATTTGATTTTTAAATTGCTTAGTTTAGCTATATTTTCTTTCCTAGATTAATTTATATTTCATTGCAATTAGATTTAATTATAAATTTCATTTCATTAGATTACAAGTCAAAATCAATCCACAAAATACACAAAAACATAGTTTAGTTTGCATACAAAAAGTCATATAGATTGCATATATTTTCCTTTTCTTAGCAATTAAATCATTCAAAAAAGAATAAAAAATTACTTTACATTCATAGAAAATACCAAAAACACTAGAAAACATAAAAAGAAAAACAAGAGATGAAAGAAAGCCTCGATTTCATCACAAGGTCAACAGATTCAAAACAATCAAAACAAACCAATGCAAATAAACTTTCTCCCCTTTTCTAGAATTCAATGTGCCCAACTATTAGGGAAGATTGGGTTAAATTCATCTTATATGAGATTAGAGAGATTACCTCTCAACCGATTCTAACAAAGGAAACAACCCAAGAGTAAGGACTTATATTGAGACTCATTCAAATAGAACAAAGAAGGAAAGATGAAGAATATCAACAAAAAATCATTCAACAAAGGCTCATTCAACAAGTCATTCAAAATGAACAGAGGAGGCTAGATCACCTCCATATCATAAACAAGTAAAATAGTCTATGAGCTAAGCTTAGAAAAAGTGACCCTTTAGGTCATATTATAATCACAACCACAACATCCATTGATTGTTTTCATCAACATCACAACACTTATAACAACTTCCATGAAACACATACACCCATACATCACAAGATCAACCCAACCACAATCTACAATATTCTACTCCCTCGTGAATAAAACAACCCCTAGTTCCACCTCCACTCAATTGGCTCTTTCTATGAGATCAAGAGTGACTAGGTGGTCACCCATAGCAAGGATATGATTCATGTGTCACGTCAGAGTCTTACTCACTCGTATCATGTCTGAGTCACATTCTAAACAACATATATTTTGGTAAACCTAACATGAAGGAAAAATATTTTAGGATAAGTATTTTGCATTTCCTTTATTTCTTTTTCCATCTCTGCTCTTTCTCCCCACACAAGATCCACCAATACATATTTTGTTGAACTTGACATGAAGATCAAATCCTTTTGGGATAGGTTGTTTTGCATTTCTGCATGTTTCTTCCATTCCACTTTCATCTTCCATTTCCATATTCATCTCATTCATTCTATGATGTTTTCTACACTCCCAATCTAGGAAAAAATCACACAGAGTTTAGGGAAACTTTCCCTCCAATGAAACTAGCACACCTTCAGATTCAATAGCTCCAATCTCAAACCAATTAGACTTTGACGACTCAAATTCAAAGGGCATCCAACAAGAGCCATGCGAATTCTTGGTTTTTAAAAAACCCACATATGAAGGCACAATCATTCAACCTGACCAAATCAAGGCACACCAATTGAGTGTTCAGTCTGAGTTCCATCAACAAGACCAACCCATAACAAATTATAGGAAAAATTCCACCTAAATGGACAACAAGGTGAGTCATCTAGAGAAGAACTTAAAAGAAGCTCAGGAGGAACAAGAAGCCCTCCACATAGCTTATGAAACTAAAAGATCCATGACACCTCAATTGTCATCAAGAGGATTAAACTAGGGGAAAACCAATGTTGGAATACTAAGGAACACTGAGAGGGGGGGTGAATCAGTGATCTGATAAAACAAATTCTTCAACCAAGATTTTCACACAATAAAACAATCTAACATGATCAATAAACACAAGACAATTGCATCAGGACATGAAAGCATTAACAAAGCACAAGAGACATATATTACATAACACAAATGATTGAGTGGAAAACCCCAAAAGGGTAAAAACCACTATAAACTTGATCTCCATTAAGCCTCACTGACAAACCTCACTGGTTACAGTATATGCCTCACCAGAAAACCTCATTGGTTACATACTATGCCTCATTGGAAAACCTCACTGGTATACATGCCTCAGTGGTAAAAACCTCACTGGTTACTGATTACATGCCTAACTGGCAAAAACCTCACTGGTTACAATGTGCCTTACTGGCAATAAACCTCACTACTTACAAGTCCTATGCCTCACTAGTAATAGGAGCACTTACAACAATCTCGGTACAATAAAAGGTATACAGAGGGTTACTCTATTTCAATACAAATCACTAATCATACAATCTATCTCTGCATATTTCCTTTAATCAACATAAATCTACATTTCCTTCTTAGTCCACTCAACTTGCATATCCCCTCTTCACATTGTCTCTATTCATCTGTATCTCCTTAGTCTTGTAACTTTGCAATGATCCTTGTACCTTCTATGTTCTTTATCTCTACAAGAAACTGATCAACCTCTGTATTCATCATTCTCTACCCTCAATTTGCAAATACTCTCACCTCTGCATAATATATCTTTGACATATTCATATGCTGCCAAATTTCTTTACACTCACTCTTCATCTTCATAACATCCTCATACTCAGCATAATTCTCTTGCATCAAAATCTCTTTCTCAGCATTTTTCTCAGTCAACAATGCACTTTTTAAATCACGTTACTCTCACACCTATATATTCATTCCAAAATCTACAATTTAAAGCACATATTCCATCTTTTTCAGAAAACCCTGTCAAAACATAAATTCACTGCAGACATCATCAGTTTTCACTGTCAACCATAATCTCCTGCCATTAGTATATTCAATAAACATCCTTATTCACTACACATCATCTTAATTAGAAAATTCCCCAATTGTGCTTCTTGTAACAGATAAAAACATGAATTGCATGAGAGATAGTGGACAGAAACGTAATCCTTTGAATGCCTCATGCATTTTTCATGTCAATGAGTCAGATCCATTTAAAGAATTTTCTTTATTTAGTTTTCTATAACACAGTTAGTCAACATAGGCCATCAAATTTAAGGAAAGAATGTATCAGTTTGTATTTGAATTCTCTTGAAATAAAAACCATCAATACGAAGTTTTGCGCCCACCAATCTTTAAACTGTAACCATTGATTTCATTTAGGCGCTCGGGCAAGTCTCTGCTGATCGAAGAAGGTGGTAACACTAGGAGAATGGACCGGTCAGGCCATGGCAATAACTCCCTTCAAACAGTAGCTTAAGTTAAGTTGACTTGTGATAACAAGTCACTTAAAAAATATAACATAAAGAACCTTTAGAGTTGACAGCTTAGGATTAAGGTCTTAAAGACTTAGTTTAGGGTTTAGAAAAAAACATTTAGGGTTTTAGGAAAATTAGGAATCTAGAAAAAAACAAACCCTAATTGTTGGCAGAGGAATAGAGATCAGGTAGGACCTTTGAAATTGAGAGAGAGACATTGTATTGGGAACCTAGCTTGAGAAGCCTTACATTTAGGGTTTTGCAAATAGATCATTTTGAGATATTTATAAATTAGGTCTTATAGAAAAAGACAAAACCCTAAATTCCATAATCATTGACATTAGACACAGGATAACATCAATCAACTGAGAAGAAGATTGACATCAATGAACCCTCCTTTTTACTTGTCAAAGACTTTTGGTCATTCCAAACCCAACTGAGATTATCCTTTCACTAATAGAAACATCATTGCACCAACATCAACAAACACCATGAAGGAAATGGACAAGCATCAACATACCCTTCTGTCATCTCTCTCACCACCTTACCTTTGACATCACATGCACCTTTATCAAGAAACTCTGTCATGTAGATGACAAAGACACATCACCTTTACATCAACAACAAGATCAACATTGTCCTCATCAGCAAAGACACAACTCCTTTGATCTCCATGTAAACCAACATTGACATCATGCAACTCTGTCAAACTTTGAGACACAACTCCTTTGATCTCCATGTAAACCAACACTGACATCATGCAACTCTGTCAAACTTTGACATATCAATGCTAAAATAGGGATTGGATAAACACCACATGAGGGCAACCTGACATGAAGACATCCCAACATACTGACATCAATGACAAACATCATGAAACATGAACAAACACCACTATCCAACTCCCACGTCACTCTATTATGGGCTTTTGACATCAATGACAAACCTTATTCCAACAACCAAAACCACTCTCACCTTAACTTTCATTCTCACAACATAAGTAATGAAGCATTCATGCCTCCATCATTCAACATGGAAAGTTTTAATCAAATAGGTGGGATCCTTATGGTGCAAAATAAACCACAAACAATCACACTCAATTTTCAAAATGTAAACATGACACCATCTAGTTATCCAGATCTCTCCAGATATCAACAATCTATCATACCCTTTCAACAAGCACACCAAGATCCACTTGTAGGGATAATGTTTGGAGGAACAAGACCCTCAACTCATAACCCCCTCTTAGGAACATACATTGAGTATTTAAAGGAGCATCTTGACTACAATATTCATCATGTCATACTATCACATCCTCTCCCTGAGCTTCCAAAATTCAAAGGAGAGGGTGATCCCAACTCACATGTCAAGGCCTACATCATAGTAGTGCAGGAACTCCTTCCTTGGGATGGGATGGTAGTCAAAAAATTTCCAAAGATTTTGGAGGGTATGGCTTTAGATTGGTACTATCAACTTATAGAAGCATAAATCCACTCTTTTAGGCAACTCATTGATCAATTTGGGATTTCATTTGACATAAAGATCAAACAAGAAACCAATGAGTTAGTTGCACACTTTATCACATGATGGAGGCAAGTCCTCTACTCTTTAATTAACACACCAAACCTAGATCATTGAGAACTTTGTGATCTTTTCTTACACGCCCTCAAAAATGACATGAGGACAAGTCCAAAAACTCCCTTATAAATCATAGAAAGAAGCACTTGAAAGTGTTATTAGAATTGACCAAGCTGCTATTGATAGTAGAAGGGACTATGATGTCAATGGAAGGTTGGTAAACCATGATAGCAATAACAAATCCTCGATAAACAATCAAAACATAAATGGAGTAGTAGACACTTCACCATCCAAGAACAATGATAACTATGATTAAAATAGTTATACAAATTTGAGGAATCATTGGCATTCATACAACAATCATCACAAACCTTATCAAAAGCCTTAAAAATGTTAGAATAAATGAACAATCTCTAAACCAATTGTTAATCATCAAATCGCCAAGATACAATACCAACTGGTGAGATACAAGGCTTTGACTACTATAAGCTAGAAATCTAAAAATTGTATACAAATCTAAAAATTAAGTTTTCTTAATCCTTGAAATACCATGAAAAGATTCAACTTCTTTATGATGATAAAATCAGCCACTCTAACATGTTTGATAAAACCACCTTAGATGAACGTATAACAACAATAAAGAGGCACAAATCAACAACATAAGAATGCAAGATCTCACAACACAAGGTAACAATGGAGCAGAAGATCAAACACATAACATAGTGTTTATGTGGAGAAACACTTGCGGGAAAAAAACTCCACCAAGAAGAGAGGCCCAAGTTGTATTATCTTCAAAAACAAGATTACAATACATCCACTTCCAATCTCCTCTTCATTCTTCAATCCAACAACACCTGTGTACCTGTAAATTGAGATATGCAACACATATATGGAATTACAATTATGGAAGTATTTCACTCCTAAAACAAGGCGTCCATTTTCTTTCACCTAGGAATCTTCATCATGCAACATTCAATGACTTCTTACAATCTCATAACACTTGTCAAGAGTCAACAATGAAACCTTGGACATCCATGGACAAGAATAGACTCTTACGAAGTAGTTAATGTTGTCATAACCATCATAGATTCTATCATAACACCCCCCAAATAACATTTCCCAATATGGGCTCCTAGAGCCAAGAATAGAAACTTACAACTAATAATTATCCATCATAAGTTGTCATATTGTCATAGAATCTTATGACAACTTGCAGCTGTCATAGATTCTCTTCCACGCACTCAACAACTTTATGACGTGTGTCATACATGCCAAAATAGCTGATTCCTCTAAGGTGGTGCCTACCCTGAATTACTCTTGATATTTACAATTACCAACCGTAAATGTTACTTCATAACTACCACTAGTAACTTCAAAACTTACCAATATAGTAACCCCAGTAATTATTTTTTTACCACTGCTAGTGAAACTTGTACATCCCTTATGGGTAATTACAAATTACAAATAATAAAATGGAATAAATACAATATTAGGATTTGCAAGGTGAATGCAACCTTATCCCAATATTCTCCCACTTGACATTATACATTGTAAATCAACCCGTAGGAAATCAACAAGGGAATAAACATCCCTTAGCCAACCATGTACCATTGATTCTTCAACATGCTTTTGTGCTCCAACAAGATACCTGCAAAAGCAACCATGATAACCACCATTCCAAGCAAGAACTCCTCACATCATGTCACCCATGATAGGACAAGGAACATGCCAAGGTGAAACATATCAACTGTCACTAAAACCTGCACCAATCTATACATGAACACAAGCATCGAATTCAAATGATAACACATGACTCTGAGCGATTGCCACACTCATACCAAATTGGAATAACAACCACAACAAGTTTATAGCTTATCTAAACTATCCATATCTCAAACTAGGGTAAACAAACTATCATAGGTAGAATTTCATGCTATCAACATAACAACCCAAATCTACAAACAAGTCCCCGTATATCCACCATCCTGCAAAAGAAGACTCCAAGGTAATGACACACATAGACATGCGATAAAAAACCTCTGAAGTAACTCATCACAGTAAAGTGTAACTAGTCCAAGAGAGGTGCCCCTCCCATACAAAATACATATACCTTTTGGAACTCCTATTGCATAGGTAATGTCAAATCTAGAAAATAAGATCACAACATTAACAATTCTTCCACTAGCACTTCACATAGAGGATGTGGCTAACTCCTCTATCATAGTGTCAAAGAAGCATACAATGATATGCAAAATACATATCTCATTATCAATTCAAATAACTCTCCCAAGTCCTCGAAACCAATGAAGAAAGAGATCAAGGAGGTACCGATTGTTGCCAAAAAATAATGAAGTACAATCAACAACACATGACTTCATTCAAAACCTCAACTCCATAAACATAAGGATCTTTAGGAAGAAGACGATATACCAGAAAAGAGAGAACTTGCAAATCAAACCATGTCCTTATCTCACACTAACATGTGCCAAACTGTGTAAAGTAAGATCTCCTTCAACACTCCCAAACTAAAAGGATATCAACATCTAACCATTCAACTCAAATGAAAACATGGTAGAAATAGATGTAAACCTCTCACATAAAGTAGATCAAACTAGCCAAACATTCCCACAACATAAGGGAATATGCCCAAAGCCACTAACCATCTCCTGTACCTCTCCTACCAAATCCTCAGAACTAACCTAAGTTCAAGATTACAAGGAGAAAAATGGAAATACATAAAATCATGCATCTACTTCTCAACAAGCCCAAGTAGAACTCAATATTCAAGACTAATGCACAATAGAAGACAAGATACACATAAAGAATGCATCTAATAATTAGACGATCAACACCTCTTAGATCATTCACCTACCGAATAGACCAAGAGTGGGATACAAGATTGTCCTGTGCATACAACACCAACCAATATAAGATTTCAATAAAGACAACATTCTCATCATGTCTATGATGGATTCACATCCATTTCCAGGTATAGGCTCCTCGGTCTTTACTGTTGAAAAAAATTTCATAACAATTAACCATTCCAACACATATCTCTTAACATAAGAAATATCCAGCCTAACACAAGTCTCTCTAGTATCCATGAGCACCCACCAATCAATCCATGCCAACTTTAAATGCAACTTGCAAAATCGTGAAGCTCCAAGCAAATGATTAATACTCAAAACCAAAGAGAACTACATCCTCTCCAAAGGAAGAATAATAACACCTTTACCAAAGACTCTTTAAGGGTCCTCCATGAAACAAGATGTTAAAACCTCTTCAAATAACATAAAAATTAGGCATCCTTTGTCAATAGAACCAAAGATGTCAATAAACCCTCACTCCAACCCAAGGGAAAAATCCAAGAGCTCCTTATGACACTAACAACCATTGCAAAAGATCATCCATCTTCTAACTAAAGATTATCCATGACTCACTACACATTTCAACAACAATAGCTTAGAACCAAAATCCTAAAAACAAAGAAGATAGAACACACTATGTAACTGCACAAAACTCCCATTGAAAGTGATACTGAGCTATGCATGGTAACATGACCAACATCATTACCAAAACTCCACTGAAAGTGAACAGAGCTTCTCATGCACCATAACTTACTGCTATGGATTCTAATGAACAACTATATTAGGTAGTCCAAACCATCATTTTATCTTATTGCAATAAACATACCAATGTAATCAAGGTGACCAAGAAGAGGCCAACCAAACATAATCCTCATCAGATAATTTACAAGATCTACACTCATGCAACATCTCAAAGGAGAAAAACATTGTCAGTGCTCCAATCTCAAATAATTGAAAAATAGATTCAACCCCACACCAGTAACATGCAGAACAGAGATAATGAGGTATATAACATGTAGATTTCCAAGACTCAAACACCAGGATCAACACTAGACCTGGTTTGCCAAACAAATCCACATAAGAGTAACCATAGATCATAAGAACCCAACAAGTAGCCATGCAAATCTGGAATTGTTTCCATCTAGAATGCTCTAAGATTATGAATACAATCTTTCAACATATGTACAAACCACATATTTTGGTCAACATGTAAAACCTACAAAACCATCTCTCTATAAATCTGAAATCACCTAAACATCTAGATATTCACACCATATTTATGTCATCTGAAATAATGAAATATCATAGATCTATGAATCCACAACTTTTTGAAACAAGAAAACTATAAAACCTACATATCCAAAATAACATGAATATGAAAAAGGAGGAACCATGTTGTTCAGGAGTTTCCATATCACTAAAATACCAACTCCATAACCCACATGCAACCGATGGAAAATCATCTAGTGCTTTCATGTAACCAAGGGCTAAAACCATGAATCCAACATAACCACTCCATTCCATAGTCCAAAAAGTAAATGTTCTTCCATGTGACCAAGGCACAAAAAGTAACCATCCAACATGAACACCCATTCACTTCACATGACCACAAGGTAAAGGAATAAAACCACCAAACAAGAGGATACTCACATATTGCCAAACTAGAGCTCCAGATCACTACCACAAGATTATCTCCATGAAGATCCATAACCTTGAGCCTCAAGAGCCCACCATAGATCTCATTAACAATATCCATCTGAGAGTTAGATACCATGGCTTCCAATCTCATAGATATGCAAAACAATTCCAACATATAGAACATCCACTACAACCCAAAAAACCTCCAACATTTTATAATTCCTTCCAATAGATTCACAAGCTTTACAAACTAAATTTAAAAATGGAGGAATACCTAGAACCAAATTACCATGAATCCATCACATGCAAGCAACATGCAAGTCCATGCAACTCACATGCAAGAAAATACAAGCATATACAAGCATATGCAAGCTATGGAACAACCTTAAGCTTTGATACCAATTGTTGGAATAAATGACAATCTCTAATCCAATTGTTAATCATCAAATCACCAAGATATGATACCAATAGGTGAGATACAAGGTTTGACTACTACAAAATAGAAATATGAAAATTGTATGCAAATCTAAAAAATAAGTTTGCTTAATCGTTGAAATACCATGAAAAGATTCAACTTCTATATGATTCTAAAATCAGCCACTCTAACATGCTTGATAAAACCACCTTAGATGAAATTATAACAACAATAAAGAGGCACAAATCAACAACATAAGAATGCAAGATCTCACAACACAAGGTAACAATGGAGCAGAAGATCAAACACATAACACGGTGTTTATGTGGAGAAACCCTTGTAGGAAAAAACTCCACCAAGAAGAGAGGCTCAAGTTGTATTATCTTCAAAATCAATATTACAATACATCCACTTCCAATCTCCTCTTCCTTCATCGATCCAACAACACATGTGTACCTACAAATTGAGATATGAAACACATACATGACATTGTACTTATAGAAGTATTTCACTTCTAAAACAAGGCATCCATTTTCTCTCATCTAGGAATCTTCATCATGCAACATTCAATGACTTCTTACAAGGTCATAACACTTGTTAAGAGTCAACAATGCAATCTTGGGTTTCCATGGACAAGAATAGACTCTTACAGAGTAGTAAATGCTGTCATAACCATCATAGATTCTGTCATAACACCCCCCAAATAGCATCTTCCCAATATGGGTGCCTAGAGCCAAGAATAGCAACTTACAACTAATAATTATCCGTCATAAGTTGTCATATTGTCATAAAATCTTATGACAACTTGCAACTATCATAGCTTCTCTTACATGCACTCAACAACTTTATGACGTGTGTCATACATGCCAAATATAGCTGATTCCTCCAAGGTGGCGCCTACCCTCAATTACTCTTGATATTTACAATTACCAACCATTAATGTTACTTCATAACTACTGCCAGTAACTTCGAAACTTACCAATATAGTAACTCCATAATTACTGCCCCCGGTAAATAAATTTTTACCACTACTGGTGAAACTTGTACATCCCTTATGGATAATTATAAATTATAAATAATAAAATGGAATAAATACAATATTGGGATTTACAAGGTTAATGGCACCATATCCCAATAGAAAATACAATCATAATAAATACTGCTCATTTCACAAGAGAAGGGGGCATGATATCAAGTCATGTTGGGAGTACCATCACTTCATATCAAACCTCCCAAAAGATCAACCATTCATGGACACATTCTCACAAGATGAAGGAAATAGTCCCAAAAATTGTCAAAACACCTTTGATCAAAACATGTTAGGCCTTGTGGAATCAAACAAAGATCTAGACATTTGTACTACCTAAGGACTAGAATGACCAAATGACATCCCTAGTGATTCAAAATTTTCTCACATGCTAGAACTTCTCAAGGGTTCTCCTACACACAAGAAGACCCTCCTCAATGCCTTAGATCTAGGCCATCTAGTTCAAAACACTCCAAACAAAAAGTGTTCTTCCACATTTAATTTTGAAAAGTTACATTTAGATGATGATATAGCTAAACAAGGTGATCTCCCCCTCTACCTAATAGTCCAAGTTCAAGACTATTTAATCAAACATGTAATGATTGACATGGGTTTGCAATCAACATAGTAGCTTTCTCTCTCCTTCAAAGAATGGGTTATGATGAAACTTACATCACACAAGAAACTTCTATCCTTAGAATTCATGATAAACAAAATATTTTAAGCATGGGTAAGGTCAATATTCAAATCACATTGGGTCCCAAAACTCTCCCAACTAAATTTTACATCATCAACAAAGAAACCACCTACAACATGATCTTCGAAAAACCTTGGAGACTTAGGATGAGGGTAGTACCTTCTAGCCTAGGTCAAACCCATATAATTAAAGGAGACCTCAATCCTTTCAACATTCACATAGTCAAACAAGCCAAAAATAAGGGAAAGGCCATAAAAACCACCAATGACCCAAAATTATTTTTTTTAAAAATGGGAGACATCAAAACAAATTGCAAATGTAGCTAAGACCTTAAAATATACAAGGGAGGGGGCAATAGGAGAATTCTCCTTCGATCCCCACTCAACAAAGTCTTGTGCTCCATTCAACTTAGCATCCATTCCTATTGAGCTAGATATGAAAATTCATACAGTTGAGACCACCACTAAGAAAAAAGAAGAACCAAAACCCACACAGAAACTAGGAGAGACAACACAAATTCCAATTGTCCCTCAAAAGTTCAAAACAAACATTGAAACTCTACAAGAACATAAAATGACATGACTAGGGGGAAATCATCAAACAATGAAATATGTGAGTGCACAAAACTTCTCACCAAATTCAAAGACACTTTTACACCAATCCTAAGAATGACCTTGCAAAGACTTCTAATGATGTATATCAAACAATGAGATCAACATAAATAGAAAACAATGCAATAAGAAGGTCATCCCAAAACTATTCAAATTTAGAGACATTTTACTCAAAATCTACAATCTAATCAACAAAGAATGAAAATTCAAACCAAATTGGATAGGTCCATATATAGTTAAGGAAGATGTCAAAAATGACACTCACCTCTTGTGCACTATGGTGGCACCAAACCTATTTTTTTTCCTAGAAAAAAATGTCAGAGGGATTAGAACTCCACAGAGCAATTAAAAAAAAGAGATATCATAAAATAATCAAAAGTAAAAAAGATACAAAAGAAAGAAGAGTGCCAAAAAATGAGAGTTGGGAAAATTACTACAAAACAAAAAATAATTGAAAAAGAGAAAAGAAAGAAAAAAATGAGAAATGAGGATTGTTGATGTTCATACTCTTGGGTGGAGATAAATCTAAGCTCAAAGATGTGAGGGTGGCATCTATAAGAGAAAATAAAAAGAGAGGTACAAAGCACACACACACACACACACACACACACCAGTTGGGCAAAGCCAAGAGTCTAGCTATCTTTAGGGCCATATTTTCCTCTGGAGCCTTTCCTTTACCCCAGGTCTATCTTGTTGGCCATCTTTGATCTAAGTCTAGAAGGTACTAATAAACTTTCTGCTTGTCTAAGTTGAAAGCTCATCAAAGTGTTTTATCTAGATAAGGATTAGTATTTAGCCTTTTGCAAAGCTAAGTTTATATATTGTTCTATCTCCTTCCCATTCCACTTGAGTCCATAATAAAATTATATCCCAAGGTTTAGTAGGTCATGATATACTAGGTCAACTTGTAATCTCCTAGGTCAAAAATCCTACTTAAGAGCAGTCATAATGTTTATTCCATTTGCATACATATTATCAAAATGAAGCAATAAATCATGTCATAACTCATGGCTACATAGAAGCAGAAAGTAGAAATATGTACTAAATTTCCATTCACATGTGTTTTGCATCCATATATTTTTACATTGCATCTCATTCATATCAGAAAATACAAAAATATGTGTCAGTGATTTGATATACTGACATGAGATTTATTTGATAATGAGGGCACACAAAGAACATCATGGAAAGTGCCATCCTCCACATCAATAGACCCTCTCCCACACACCTCAACAAGAGTGTCATCACCCATCAAAATAGAAGGCATAGTACACAACTCCAATGATGCAAGTTCTTCCTTAGATGAAGTCATGTGGTGTGAAGCACCTAAATTAAGAACCCAAGTGGATGGTGAAGAAGTAACTGCTACAAGGGCCTTGCCCTTTCCTTTCCCCTTGTTGATATCCTTTGCCTTGTTAGACCCCTCATTAGAACTCTATTCTATAGATTCATGAACACTGGTATTATTCTTCTCAAGAATATGAGTCAAGTGACCAGTTTGTTTCTTCAAACATTTATGTTCATCATGTATGGGTGTTGACCTTTTCTTTCTTAGGCTTGTCACCATTAGAAGATTGAGTCTGATTAGCTACTTTTGGAGTAGCTTGTCTCAAATCCTTCTTCTCCTAGATATTATTTTGTTTCTTATCCTTATTGCTACTACTTTATCCCTTATGTTCTTTTGTGTCTTGGTTGGCTTCCAGGGCATGTGACTTAGAGGATTTTAGAGTGCCCATTTGGATTAGCTTATCCTGCTCCCATGTGAGAGAGATAGCAAAATCATCCAAAGATGGCATAGTGAATTGAGTACCAAGTGCACCCTTAGTATCATAGAAGGTAGAAAGAAATACATAATATTTTGAACTTAGCTTAGAGAGAGTACTAAGAATCAGTTGTTCATCTTTCTTTTCAATTCCACATTGTTTTAATTACAACCTTAGTGATTTCAATTTTGTGAAAAAATTTTGAATTGTGTTGAAGTTGCTTGGACTTAAATTAATTAGTTCATTTTCCAACATATGACCCCTCATTCAATCTTGTGTGCCAAATAGTGTTTCTAGCTTTGTCCAGATTTCATTTAGTGAATTCAAAGATTCAATGTAAAAGCACAAATCAGGAGAAATAGACAAACACAATGTTCCATAGGCTTCATCACATTTGTTAAACCACTTAGGCTTATCTTCATCTTTAGCAGGTTCAGTTTCAAGTCCCATTGTTATCCTATGCAACCCAACTTTGCTTAAGTATATCTTCATGTGTGATTTCCACTCAAAGTAGTTGTAAGGAGTTAATATGGGCACTATTGTTCGATCCATGATGAAGAAATGCAGAAATGAAGTGTTAAACACACATAGGACAACCCCCCTTTTCACTCAATAAAAGAACCCTAAGCAAATATGATCTAGCACTTTATAATTTAGTGCATTTACAACTGTAACTAGCAATAAATACTTAGTGTTCTTGAGCTCAATGCTTTACAAAATCCTCAACAATAGGTGTATGTTGAAAGTACAATATTGGAATGAAACCAAGTGAAACTAACAACACCACTGCGATCTACTTGAAAAATCATTCACTTTCAAAAAAAGAAGCACCTCAATCTGAGGTTGTATGTGAAAGTTATGAATCTCTGAAGTTCCAAAAACAGGAACTGTGGAGCGTCACCAATGAGAATCTGCATTTTTTAGAAAATCTATGCACCTGAATCAAGAATCATTTACACTAGTGCATAGAGTGAGAAATATTAGCCCAAATAAAAAATATTTGCTCGGGAAAAAGGAGCTAGTATGAGAAAAAACTAAGCCTCTGAAGTTTTCCTTCAAAAACAAAATCACCAATAGAAGGGGGTCAGATTTACAATTTAGAATAACCTCCATCAAATTTAGCCAAAATGCCTCCAACTTTGGCAGAACCTCCAAAAATAGAAAACTGCTATTGAAAAAAAAAATCTCTAGCCAAGGTCATAAATGCTCCCAAATTTAGAAAAAATCACCAAATATAGCTGAGCTACCAAAAGGAGGGCACAAAGGCCAAGGTGCAGGTCTAAGGCAAATTTTTTTTTAAAAGTTCAAAAGGACATAAAGGTCAACCTATAGATTTGAAAGGCCAAGTTCCAAATAGGGGACGGGGGCCAAAGCCTCACCCGCGCCTCCTTTGGAAGGGGTCTACAAATCTTCTAATGGGTCACGCCCTTTGAGAGGGGATGTGGTCCCAAGAGGGGGCCGAAGCGCTTGAGGGTGCCGAAGCCCCACTCCAAACATCATTGTAAGTGCTTCAAAGAATAGCACTTAGCGTTTAATGCGCTAGGCGCATGTAAATTTTTTTTTGAAAATTTTGGCAGAAATTTACAAGAAAATAGGCCTCGATCTATGCGTTAGGGGGCCGAAATGGCCTTCCAACAATGTTTTTGTCTTTCTGAGTCCTGACATGAAAAATGGGCATATAATATGTCAAAATTTATCTGCAAGTCCTCCTAGATGCAATGGCAGGGTCCTTTTGGCTTGAAAATGCTCTGAATAGAAGATGACTTCCATATCCAAGCTTAAAACCCCCATTCTGTAACTATGTCAAACGATCTCCAAATCGGATGAAACAAAATCTAATCTTGACTTTCTCAAGCCTCCTAGACATGTTGGAACAACTAGAAATGTTACCAGTATAACCAAAAATGCTACAATCACCCAGATCTCACAAAACACATATGTAAAACCTCAGAAGTTAAAATATTTTTGTCAAACTTTTTTGATTCTCTAGATCATCCAAAGATGCAAGAGAAAAGCATACTGGGTTTTCAAGAAACCTACAAGCAAAGCTTATTAGCCCCCTCGAATATCTCAAAAAGGAAACTAAAATCTATTCTGCACTAGAATTGCTCTTATACCATGTTAGAATCTGAAATGATGATTAACCCAGAAAACTAGTGCAAATTAATATATATTAAACTATGAATGCAAATGATACAAAATAAAAATAGCAGCATAGTGTTAGTCTCCAAGAGAGTAATGCAAATGCTCTAGAAGGAAAATAGTATTAAGAGGATGCAAAAGCAAAAAATCTAAAATACAAACTAGGTAGTGAGTTTATATAGACCAGGAAGAGAGGAGAGGTGGCAAAATTGACCAATAGGGAGATGCCACCATACGAGCTAAAGATAGCAAGAACATCTTCCCAAGATAGCAAATGCCACCTCCCTTGTAGGATTTCGACACCTCAAATCACGCACTCACTAATTAAACTCACTTTATTTAACCTAAGAAAGCTTAATAAAAGTGTAGGAAAAACCTAAGAAATAAGGAAATAAAATAACTCACTAGGAAAATAAAAACCTACACTAACATAAGGGAGATTACCCCTCCCTCGGACTTAATATCACGATCACCCTTATTACTCCTCGATGATTTATAGGGACAATGCCACATATGCCATTGTTGCAGCTATGTTAGGCAATAGATGTAGTAGTTCAACATGTTGAAATTACTCATAAACGCAAACTAGAGGCATCGTGAAAACTGAACACTGTGATTTAGTTTTGGGTTTCCTCTTGGTTAAGTCATTTATCTAAAACAGGAATATGACTAGAATCTAATTAAGTAAACTTATTGAAAACAAATATCCATTAGGTTAAATCTATTCCATCAATTTCTAGTAGAATGATTGTTTTGTAAACTATTTGCAAAAATTAATTATATTGCTCATACCAAATAAATTTTCTAAGTTAAGATAATTTGTGTAAATAACTTGAATGATTTCAACCAAGAAAGAAAATAATAAATTAAGTTTTTACGCCGAGAGGCATTCTACACTCACAGTAAGGGCTGAAAGATTTAGATTCCCGTAAACAATTAAGATTCAGATTCCCAAGTAAACAAAATTCATAAAATGTGTAAATAAATAACTTTGTGGAAGCTAAATGGATAGAAAAATAGAAAAACTTGGGCAGTTATGGAGTGAAATCTTTATCACATTAAACAAAAAATAAATAAATTTGTGGAAGCCGAATGGATAGAAAAATAGAAAAACTTGGGCAGTTATGGAGTGATTCTTACGATTGAAGAATATGAAAAGTCTTGCATAACAGTCTCTTTAAATTAACTCTAGTGAGCATATCAAATATTCTAATTGTAAGTAATTTATAAATGCCAACAAATTGGAAGATATCTCTCGCTTTAGATTTATTTTTTAAATATAAATATACCTGTAGATATATTTTTTAAATATAAATATACTAGTAATAAATGACTTAGTATTTTGTAGATCGAATTAAATCGAATTAACTTTTATTTGAATGAGTTCCTTTTTAGGTGGTTTTGTTGTATCCATATGTGCAGGTCTATCTATCTCAATTCATATTGTATATTACTCACTTGATTAAAGCAACTATCTATTTGTTAAAACAACTCACTAAGTAATCAATAAGATTCCTTTGTAAACTATAAGAACAATTTAAAATATAACTATTTAACAATTATTTGGAAATAACTATTTAATTTACCTTTCTACGATTTAGGAATAACCAACTAATTGATTAATTGTGATACTAATTATGAATTAATTCTTACTAATTGGAGTAATCCATCTATTGTTAGTAATCCTAAACTAATTAATATAATTTAACTAAAATAAATTCAAAGAAATAAATAATTAATTATTTAATGGCATCATACTCCAAGAATTAACAAATTAAACCATAAATCTAATTAATTGTTTAAAATTAGCTAAAGAACTAAATTAGTATTCATAAATTATATTATTCCATCTATTAACCCCATTATAATTGTGGATAGATGGAATGGCTAATTGACAATACCTATGAAAAAATAATTCTTTCTATAATTCAGGGGCCTAATTATTTCCAACGTTTGTAACTTAAACCAAATAAAAACATATTTCCAGGATTAGGTCAAAATCCATCCATTGCAACTAAACAATTTAGATTTAACTTGAGCAACTCATTTAATAATTTGTCTATACCCAATCAAGAATTAATTATCAAATTAAGTAGTCTTAACCATTTAAAATTAATTAACTAACAAAGCAACTAATTAATCATTTAAAATTAACTACCTAATTTCATCATTAAATAATTTAACCACTATATATATATATAAACAAATCTACTTAGATTCAGTTTTTATTAATGAAAAGAATATATATATGGAATTTAATAAATAAACTAAACAAAGTTAAAATTTGCTTTATTTAATAGAAACCTGAAAATAAAATAAATAAAGTAAAATTAAAAAACTATTTTTTTTAATTTCAGTTTTTGAGGCAAACTTGGGGGGCCGAACCCCTCCCCACAGCGCCCTGCGCCCGTGGGCGGCTTGCCATGCAGGCCCCATTTATTTTATTTATTATATATATATATATTTAAAACTATTTTCTATTCTTTAATATAACAAATATATAATATATATTTTTATATATGTTAAATATATATATATGAGTACATATATATTTATATATATTTATTTTCAATCTTGGTTATATATATATATATTTGAAATCTCTGTACCAGGTTTGCATGCATATGTGTGTAAATTTTTTTCAACCAGAACCTCAAAAATGAAGTTTGCTTATGACCTCTGATCTAACACACTCACAAGAGTTTTTTCAGAACAATTAGAAGAGATATATAAAAAAATTGAAGCATTTCTAATGGAAATTTTACCTTTGAAAAAGAAGCCTTCTGCTAGAGGAGAATACCGAGAAAGCTCTCCCCAAAAAAAATTTCTTGGTAAAAGAAAAATTCCACCCCCCTATACTTTCTTTCCTTCCCCATTTTATAACCTACTTCCCTCAATTTCTCCATTGATTATGCCAAAAACCTCTTCCATCCAAGCATTTAATGGAGGCTAAATAAAAGCATTCGTTAAATAAACAAAACTCCTTTCCTTAATCTACTCATCTTTCTATTTACATATTTAATTAATTAATCCTAATTCATTTTAATATGAATTAACTCAATTCCATTTATTTGATCCCAATATAAATTTGTTTGCTACTTACTAAATTCCTAAATAATTTTTTTATAACTCTTAATTTAACTTATTTATTTTAATCAAAATTGACCTAATTGATTTAACTTAATGAATCTAACATTTTAACTATTTATTTGTTTGTTATTATTTAATACTTATCATTTAATTTTATTATTGCTTAATTAATACCTATTATCTATTTAATCTATTTTCAAGAGTGTTTAGTCTATTTACACGAATTAAGACACACAACTCTATCTATACGATTTAAATCAATAAATTATCTCAACTATATAAAAATTATTTTAGTATTACCTAGTGATTGAATTAGGATTGTGACATACTTCCCCCCTAAAACTTTGCATCATCTTGATGAAAAAATCACACACAAAAGATTGCATCAAAGTGACATTCTCATACATGTTTAAATTCTTCCTTACAACTTGCCTCCTGAACCCGGATGTCGAGTACTTTAAATGCATTATCCATCTTTTCTCATTCACATTAAAAGTTTTACTCCAACCTGTTAAGAATCAAAGGCAAATGATACACTATTCTAGGTTAGAAGAATGATAATATTTTAGTCAATCTGAATACTCATGAATTAGCCAATATAAGCTATTTATCCAATTCAGGGTAGCCAATTCAGGCTCTTTTGCCCTGTGGGCTTTCTTGTCCATATGAGACATTTTTTACCTATAGCCAAACAAGATCTTCTATCCTAACAGGATAGGGATCATATTTAGCCATACAGGCTTAAGGATAGGAAATATAAAGGGTGCTCTGGTCAGAGACTTTTGACCCTTTCGGGACCAATACGGGTCCAAGAGTCACTTCCTGTAGACCACAGTTCACCCAATTAAAGTACTATGCTGAGGATGTCAAAAAGGGAATAATTATCCAAGACTTGTACACCTCAGTTTTTGACCAAAGGCCACTACAAGTAATCCACCCCGAGGATTCTTCTGAGTATTAGTGACTTACATAAATAAATTTATTATTGTTTAAAACATTAAATCCGATATGAATATCGATCTCAAATTCATAAAACATCCTTGCTATTTAAGAAAAAGGTGATCAATATGATTACCACTCCAAATCATGATTAAGTCACATAAGATTAGTACCGAAGATAAGTAGACCAACATAATAGGGTGAGTAGATCAAAACACTAAATCCTTGTAGATCCACAATTGAGGATAAGATGATCGACTGAGGTCCACGAATAAGAAGATCAAAATGATTTTAATGATATTCATCGTACATCATCAATAACCAGATAAGATTAAGGGATTATTAAAGATCATAGATGAAAGAAATGGCGTAAAAGTGCTTATGAAAGCTTCAACAAAAGTACCTAGTCAATCACTCAATTTTTGTCAGCATGACATGCATTAGACTGGAAAATAGAATTTTTTAACAAAGGTGACAAGTTGAATATAAAGATCAACCAATAATCTTACAAGCAAGCATACATTAAATTCCAAGTAATCACCAATTCTATGCAGTTCAAATTGAATTACACTATATCATTACAGAGCATCAAAATAATTTAGTTAAGGAAAGTTTTAGCATAAAAGAACCTTAAGGATGTTTGACTAACAATCTAATTCCTTTACCCATTCCAGGATTTTTATGTATGAATTTCCATAAGCACATTTGAATTATATCTTGACCATCATCTTTAACAAGGTTATAATCTTTTTGACAAGTAGAGAAAAATAGTACCTTACATGTTAATAACCTAATCATCCTTTTACAACTTAGAACTACTTTCCTACGAGTAGATACACTTATCCTAATGCACAATAATAAGTAAAAAGAAAAAAAAAGTTTCAATCATTTTTAATATGTTATCATCCTACTATTCTTTCTTCAAGTACACCTAACAACAAGAAGGAGCAACTCTCATCAGGGGATAATAAATTAGAGGGTAATAACAACCCATTCAAATTACACTAAGGGTATGCAAGTAACAAAAAAGAAAAATCTGTTCTTGATCCTAACCATGATTTTCATTATCTATATCCTTGGTTTAAGTAAAGGTTATGTGCTTATCTAGATGGAATAGTACTGTAGATACCATCCAAAAGATCATACAAAAATTATCATGATTCTAGGGCTTATAAATCTTACTTATGTGACCTAAGTTTAATCATCAACTAGGCAACAACCTTTGAAAATAAAGGTAGACTATATATATGCCTTCATATTTAAGCAATGCTTATGCAAGAACTTAAAGGCTTTTGATCAACTAGAGTCAAAAAAATTTAAGTCTTAAGTGAATGAAGTCACAAACTTGAATCAAATTTCAATTACAACTTAAGTTTAAAACTTTAGTTAAAATTTACCATGGAAAGGCGAAGGACAAAACAATTTCAATTGCTAGAAAAAAGTCACACCAAAATTTAAGTTTGAAACATAACCTGTACACAATTTCTACTCAAATTAATCATACATGTAATCATAGAAATAATGCATTACTATATAAGTAAACAAAATGTGGGTATAATGGAAAGAATGAAAGACAATCAAGCATGCACCAAGGTTTAGGAGTTTCAAAATATTTTCCTCAAGAAATCATCACTCATGGTTATTAAAACATGATGATATAGCAGTGGATTTGTACATCCTTATTTAATGCTTACTAGGTTTGTAGATTTATAAGTCACTATCAGATAAAGGAATTTTTTTGAGTTCCTCTTCCCCATCTGAGTCTAATAACACAAACTTA
Source organism: Cunninghamia lanceolata (assembly GCA_027924645.1). NCBI lineage: Eukaryota > Viridiplantae > Streptophyta > Pinopsida > Cupressales > Cupressaceae > Cunninghamia > Cunninghamia lanceolata. The sequence continues at coordinate 2,594,726 of BSBN01001465.1, read as the reverse complement.
GGGGTAGGATGTACATATAGGTACTCCTCTATCATCTCTTTACTCATAACAGACGCATTTTGTCTACACCCAAAGGGCATGACACGATTCGCTGAGGGTTTACACAGTTTAACCTCAAAATTTATTATCTTAGTAATTGGAATTTTCAAACATTTATCTTTTTCTAGTTTAATTTGCTCAAGAGCAATAGCAAAATTTTCAGTATGAGAGAGCCAAGATCCTCCTTTGTAACTCAATTTTTCTTTTGTATTATTTAGGCTTTGAGTTTGTTTAGTTTTCTTTGTCTTTCTACACTTTCTTTGTTTTTGACTTTTCCATTTATGCATTCAAGAACACCATCACAAGATTAGGTTTTATAAACACAATCTATTTCTATCAACTTCTTACAAAGCAGACTCATAGGCCCAAGAGTTCTACTTGAGCTCTGATACCATATGTAGTGACCTAAGTTATCGAAAACATGAAACCAAAAATAGTACTTGATGAAGAACAATTTTTTTTTAAATTACCGAAGTAATTAGGTGTTAAGATTTTACAATTAACAATGATGGTTTTAATCCTCACATAATCTTGGTACCTGAGTACTGGGAATATACTTCATTTTCCAGACTGCCTACATACCTTGTATCCATGAGATTGAGGTACACAAGGATTCGTTATTTAGCGATATGTAGTTATGATTGTTCTATTTTTGTGTAACTGTTTGAGTGGGTATGCAACCCTTTCTATGGTCTAGTTTCCCCAAATAGTTCTTTGTCAATGGCCACCTACTCAAGTGGAACAGGGACATAATTAATAAAAAGAAAAGCAAACAACTAAAGTGGGTGTTTGATGTTTAAGTTTTGTTTATATGATAAGGTTTATCTAAGATCCACATGTCCAAGAAATAATTCTTGTTCACTTGGACTTAATGGTTTGGTTTGGAAGAATTCTTGCTATTTTCCATATTGCCAAGATCCTTGAAGGTTCTAGGAAATATTCTTGATCATATTGCTTCAAAACACTTTGATCTTAAAAATATAGTTACCAAAGTCAATAATATTCCTTCAATTAAGAATATAAATACTACCTATAGTAATAATCTACTAGAAATTTCCCTATTTACTAAAATTTAACTATGATAGAAATAGAACTAAAACATAGATATCTTTTCCATAAGTGCTAATTATATCCCTTCACTAATCCCAAGATTTCATCTTTTTGCATATGCACACCCAAATTTGACCAACTAACAAGAAACATTGGAGGACATGGCTAAGTGTTATGTGATTGATGGAATCCTCTATAAATTTGACAGAGATATATTGGTGTGTTTCATCTATTTATGATAGCACCACTACAATGTCTTATATAACCAACATTTATAAACCACAACTCCATCTATCAAGCAGCAACACCTTCATCAATGTACTAGAAGATGTATAATCATAATTTAGAACATGCAATGTTACCTATAAATTAATCAATTCTATTATCTCCCCTTTTCCTTTTCAAGAAAAAAGGTTTCTAAAAGCAATAAAAATACAAGGTGAATCCAAAATTCCTTATAAAACCAAATGATGGGAGGTATTTTCTAAATTAGATTAATTCAATTAATCTTCTTGGTTTGGTGTCTGAGGGAGATTACCCGTCCCTCAGACTTAATATCACAATGACCCTTATTACTCCCTGGTGATTTATAGGGATGATTCCACAGATGTTGTTGTTGTATCTATGTTAGGAAATAGATGTAGTAGTTCAAAGTGATGACATTACCCATAAATGTGAATTAGAGGCATTGTGAAAATGGAACACTTCGATTTAGTTTTGGGTTTCCTCTTGGTTAAGTCATTTATCTAAAACAAAAATATGATGAGAATCCAATTAAGTAAACTTATTAAAAACAAATATCCATTAGCTTAAATCCATTTCATCAATTGGTACTAGAATGATTGTTTTGTAAACTATTTGCAAACATTAATTATATTGCTCATACCAAATAAAATTTCTAAGATAATTTGTATAAATAACTTAAATGATTTCAACCAAGAAAGAAAAAAATAAATTAAGTTTTAATAAATGACATAGTATTTTGTAGATTGAATTAACATTTATTTGAATGAGTTCCTTTTTAGGTGGCTTTGTTGTATCTATATGCTCAGGTCTATCTATCTCAATTTGATTGAATTCCATTTGATTCTAATGTGTCAAATCCATCCCTAATGAATGAACACCTAACAGTTTTAATTAAAGCAATTCAAAATGATTATTCGATAACCCTAATTAATGAAAAGGTACATTAATTACTCCCATCTCATATTCAACCTTGACATATTTAAAATTTGTCATTAATTGGACCCTTCAGATTTTACGCTTACACACCTATACCAACCTTCTCAATACTTTAACAAAGACTAGAGATCATATTCAGATCATGTCCATCTGTGTAGAGTAAGCATCACTCATTAATACAGATAAAACCAACAGTATGATATATCTCTTGCACAGACTAATCATTGTAAAGAGAATACATTTCAAGACACAATCCAGCAAAAGAATCACATATATATTTGTCATTCAACACTCCTCAAATAATCTTCAATGCATAATTGATAACCCTACACATTCATTTCTTTGAGTCATATTCCATAGTGAAAGGAATAAACTCAATTGATAAATCAATTCAAATTTCCTCCTGATGTCTGCATTCACTCATATTTTCATATTAGAAGAACATTATATATCACTATTTTCATTCATGTTACATCAAGCTCTCTCTGTAGTTTTGTATCTTAATAACACATCTATCCAACTTTCATATTATCATAATAGAGTGAGCAATGAATTTTTCTAGCCCTCTGAGTCATTTCAATAATTGTAGGGATAGTTAGAGCTTTTAAATTTCCAACTCCTCATCAAATTCAATAGGTGAACTAAACCGTTGAAATTTGAATCATTTTCAAACTTCCACCATTCGATCTCTTGCTCGTGCCCTTGTGTGTTTTAAACACAACCTTCGATTAAGAACTTCCCGCTCGATATCCTCTGACAACCTATTGTTACCAGGTCCCTAGGGTAGAAGGGTCAGTTCCTCAATGAGGAAGATGGACTTAAGTTGTGACTTAAGTCACTGACTACCGACAATCATCAGTCACTTTTAAAATATAACAAAGTGTAAACTGTCACTTTTAGGACTTAGTGCTTTAGGGGATTCTTGAGGCTTAGGTCTTAGTTTCCACTTAGGGTTTAATGAATTCATCCCTTAATTTAAGCAACTCCTAATTATCACAAGATCACAGTGTATATATGTTCCCAATTGTACAAACAACTTTAGTAATCTTTCTAAGAGTCCAATGCATCAATACTTGCACTAGCATTTCCTTTACTTCAACACCAATAAAACATCAACCAAGTACTTTATTTTGCATCATGCCAAGTCTTTAAGAAAACTTTTTCCACCCTGCTAAGTCTTTAAGGGATCAACATAACATTAGCATCAAACACCTCATTATCATGAATAAGCAATATCATGAACTTCATGTCATAATGGATGTGAACTCCTATGGTTCTGAAGCAACATGAAGGAGATCAACAATGTATCAACTTCTTACATCAACACCTCTATGAAGAACAAAGTAACTTTTGCATGCATATCAAACTGATGCCTAGATTCAAGCTGTCATGAAGAACCCATGATTACAACTGACATAGATAAGATAACACCAATGTCAACATCCAACATCAAGCATGAACACATTGCATGGGAGATGACCAACATGGCATCATCATAACCCTTGCTCATCATCCATTGAATCATCATAATCCCTTTTTGACATCAATTACAAGCCATCAACAAATAACTTCCTTGATTTTTGTGTTGTTTCAAAATAGTTCGGACCAAATGATAAGGGATCATGGGATACAACCTGGCCACACAAGAACCTTCTAGATAGCATGATTTCCAAAATCTAAAGTGGAAAGTGAATTCCATTTTCAAAACCTTAAGAAAGTAAATTACATAGCTAAAATGAAATAAAGTAAATACATCCATTTCTAAGCATTCACCATCTCGTCAAGATGGGAAGGTTCTTGGCACACTCTCCAAGTGGCTTGAAGGTCCATGTGGTCCACAACGGTGGTACATTGCTACCCAAAAATGTGGAACCCTTAGGCCTTATGAGACTAGAAATGTCTCATTTAAATTCATCTCTATTTTCTCTTAAAATTAACATTAAAAGTGGATTTAAATGTAGTTTTATGAACTATTAGCTTATTTAAAATAGAATATAGGATATATATTGGTTTATTTCTTAGAAGTCTATTGCAATTTAATTGCTAATATTTTCTAATGTTTATTAAAAAAATAAAATGCAATATGTTTTAAAATGATGCAGAATTAGTCTCAAAGTATTCTAGCCTCTTTCAACCAACTTTGAAGCATTCTAAAATCACTTTCGGAGCCAACTTCGAAAGTATCCCAGCTTGATTTTAGCCAAAGGTGTTTCAACTCATTTGACTTAAAACCATGGATTTGATATTCTCTCAACCTTTCATTTTCTAAAAAGTTGAAGATAAATTATTTTGGGAAAATAATAAAAGTAACAAAAATAAAACCTTTTTCCCTTAAAAGGATGTGGATGTGTTGTCACTTTGTAATGAGGGAATAAAGGATGTTGTTCCTTTAGAATAGGATTAGTAGAGAGAATAAAGGAATTTGTTTCCTTTAGCGTAGGAGTAGGAGAGATAGGTGTAGAGAATAAACGGAGTTGTTCCTTTATCATAGGAATGTGAAAGACAAGTGTACTTATGCTTTCCACTAGTTTAGGGAGTTGGGTGAAGATCTTTAATGTATAAATAAATCTCTCAACTCTAAAGAAAAGAGAGTTTTATTTTGGTAAATTTTTAAAATAAGAAAGCTACAACAGTTTTAGAAATAAATTTGTAATATTTTGTTGAAGAAATAAGATATATGGAGCATTGAGCACAAAGTTGGGTGAATGATCTTGGTCCAATTCCAAGGGAGGAGCAAGCTGCTCATCCCGAGGAAGAGGACAACATTTGGTACTTATTTGATTGTTTGTATTATTTTAGTTTTATGCATTTCTATTTATTTTAAATGTATTAAATTATATTTTAATGCAAGGGCTATTTTATTTCTATATTTTTAATTCATAGAAACATGTTTTAATTTTATAGTTTTAATTTATGCAAGTGTGAACTTAAATTTTTCATGTGTGATTTCATTAGATTAATTTAATTTTTTTATTAGAAAAAACTGTTTGCCAAAAATCTTTAAGTTCCTAATGCATACAACCTTTGGACACCACTCCAGATTGATAAATTAAATGAAGAGGATTACAACGATCCTCGTCAAGGCCCACCCCATTGAACTAAGAGACAATTGCATGGATACAAGGCACACTCACATAATAAAAGGGAGTATGGCATCACACACACCAAGCAACAAGCATATATGTACTAAATCCACATGAATACACTAAATACAACAATCACAAAGGCAACAATATACATGATCATAGTCATATCAAATACATAATCTAATTGAAAGAAAGGATGAGAATTCTAGAACTTAGACAAGGAGTGTCATCACAATAACACAATGGCCATGTGAGATTTAGGAGTAGAGCTCCCTTAATGAAGCTACTCAATGGAATTCACCAACTTTTGAGAGTTTTGGCATATGTCCTTCACAATCAAAACTAAATCCATATAGGGCATTCACTAATGGCATGGGTATCTTATTTAATCATATTTTAAATATCTAATCAGATTATGTTATCACTTGATTAGAACTCTCCCCCACTCCATCATCATGTATCACTCTAGATCATGGAAAGTGGTGAGAGCCACTCCTCTCCTATTCTAGACCGTAGTCCTAAAGGCCCATCATTGTAAATTTACAATTTGGGTGTGGCACAAAAATCAATGCACCATTTTTCCACACATTTTTAAAACATTCAAAATTCTAAATTATATGGGAGACTAATATTTCCACAATCCAAAACTTGTAATTAAGTTCTAAATCACAATTTTCATTTCTTTTCAAAATGCAAAACCATAAAATATCTTCCATTCCTCCATTAATGGAGATGGATGCAACCTTCAATTTTTCAATATTTTGATTTCAATAGAAATTTCAAAAACTAAATTTACCCTCTTATACATAATCCACCCAAAAACACTACTCTTCAATAGAATTGGGGAGAGAGGTTGTAGAAAAAAAATTCATAGTAATGGCTCTATTTTGAACATTTTGAATTTTAAAGACATAAAAATTAAAGCATGGCAATTTCAACATGAATTTACAATTCAATTTAAATCCTACAATGAGGAAGCCATATGCAACCACCTATTGTGGACATGGCTATGGAGAAATTCCATTCCAAATTAAAGTTTAAAGCGTGAACACAAATGGGGGGAAATACCTTCAACAACAACTCAAAACAATGGAGAGGAATTCTCCTTTGAAGAGTCACACTAACAACACTCCTTGCCACAAGCACACCAATCCCAATCCAAGCAACTTCCACACCAAGCAATTCACAATCCCTTTCATTTTCCAAGAGCATGAATTATTATTTTCAAAGAGAGAGAGAGAGAAAAGAGAGATTTTCAACCAAAATACAAAGTACAAAAAGAAATATATTTTCTTTCCTTATCATAATTCCCTAAAACCCTTCCCACTTTTCCTCATTTTCCCACTACTAGTTATTTTAAAAATGCCTTTTGAAAAAAAAAATCCAAGGGTAATTACATACATTTAATTAAAATAAAACTAATGCATTTTAAATCACTTACCACTTATATTCTTCATTGGTCATTTTAATTAAATTAAATTCCTAATTGTAAAGCAATTTTATTTTCTTATGCAAATATTGTAATCTCTTAAAGATGTAAGTTCACTTAATTTTTCCTTTCATTTAGAATAATAAAATACCAAAGGCCTTTTTCCACTGAAGCATAATTATTATCTTTTCACAAACACAAAAAACATACATTTTAAGATAAATTTAAATGTCGTGAAATAAGGTAAATTAGTCACATGTAAAGGACCCATATACACTTTACAAATTTCCACAACATGTGAATTTTAGAATCACCACGAATTCAGATCTAGGTTTACATAGAGATACATAGGATCTATCTCATAATTGAATCGAGTGAGATAAAGGTTAACAAACAAGTTTTACCCAATGCAAACATCTTATTTATAACCACCATTGGGGAATATGTTGCAAGTATGTGCTAACCGGTGTTGTCATTGATGTCAACATGATTATGTTGTCATTGGTGTCAACTGTGTCTTCTGATATTGCTGATTGTTGCTTGATTGAGTTGTCATGTTAAGGTGTTTTGAATGACTTGAAGAAGTGTTGATGATGCTAGAATATTGTTCATGTTGCTGTGTTTCCAAGTGCTTTCGAGAAAATTTTCTCTCCAAGTGGACACAGTGTGTTGCAGAGTATTCTGGTTTGCAGGATACTGCCTGAGTTTTTGCTCTGCATTTCTTTTGTGTTGAAGACCAGAGTGTGAGACTTGGATATGTTTTAGAGAAGTGTTTGAAGATGCTAAATACAGGATTTGGTGGTCTAGATTGTTGTGCAGTAGAAGTTATATTCACCAGTTTGAAGATTGTGTCTGGCAACATTTGCAGTGTGACAGGGAGAAAGTATTTTGCTCCGCATTCCTCTACAGTTTGGTTTTGGTCTTGCGGTTTTGGACATATGTTTATAAGGTCCTTAGCTATCTTCATTCTGAAGGATCTGTGATTTGGTGCTCTAAAAAGCAAGTTATTCAGTAGCAGAGCTTAGCAGTGTTGTTTGTAAGTTGTCTTCAAGTGAGATTTGTTGTCTTCAAGTGAAACTTATAGCTAGATTTGTTGGCTCCCAAGTGATTTTATGTTGTTTGTGGATGTCTCTAGATCATGTTAAAGGATTGGGCTTGATCCAAAAACTATGATTGAGTTTTTGGAAGCGTGTGCCTAAGTATTCTTGGTATTTGCACAAGTTTGGCTGACTTGGGTGGTAACACTCTTTGCAGATGTGTTTCATGGATTTGATGAAGGGGGTAAATCATAAAACACACAACAGAAATTGCACACAGAAAATAAAACTTTCTTTATTGATTTGGACAACTTATTACATTACAGAAGCTCAAATACAATCAAAGGAATCAACCCTCCACAGGCTGCAACACATTACAGCAAGTCCTCTCACAAGACTCTGGAATCATCTGCCATCTATAACCCCAAATCTACTAGGGTTTCTATTTTCCTACCTATTCTTGACTCTACACTTTCCCCCTTAACTCTACTACCTAGGGTTCCCAAAAATGGTTATTAATAGCCCTTTTGACGGCCAACAACCTAATTTCAAAATTTGCATCTCCCTCCAAAAATAGGTCAACTTCCGGGAGCCATAACTTTTGATCCAGGTGTCTAATTGACAAACCCTTTTATGCATCAAAAAGCTCCGGAGTACTCTATGCGCTAAAAACTTGCTCTGTCGGTTTCAACCATTTTCAAGCCTGTACGGTGCTATTTAGTGCCTCAAACTTGAGTTTAAATAATTTTCAGGCATTTTTTGGGAAACAAAAACTTTAATATCTTTCAGCTCGCAAATGATCTTTGCGTGATTCCTTCACCAAAGTCTTATTTTTCAGTTACGAAGCTTCCTATAAATTTTCACTTCAATCCGTGCCTAAATGCAAACTTTCCTAAAATAGCAGGTTGCTATTTTTAGCAATTTGGAAAAACTGAAAATTCTACATCATTATTTAAGAGATTATGGAACCAGAACCACAAATTTTGAAACACATTTTTTTTGGGTGATGCAAGATTGCCCTTACACCACTGGATGCTCCTGCATCAGACACCTAGGGTAATTTGAGAAGTGACCATGTCACATCTCAGGTGTTTGTGTGAGGAAAACCAAACGGTCAACCTCTGCCTTAGACAACCAAGAAGAATCTTCAACAGGCCTTCCTTTCCATTTCACCAGATATTCTTCATATTTCTCATTCTGAGTACTTCTTCCCACACGGCTACCCAAGATCTCTTCTATCTCCTCTGTTAAAGTAGATGCCAGAATACTCCACTGTTCTTCTGTTGGTCCATCCTCTGTTCCACCTTCATGATATTCTGATAAATCAGCAATGTTGAAAATAGGGAAATGTTGATCCCACTCGGCAGCTCCACCTCATATGCATTTCCTGAATCATGTTTCTTCAAAATTCTGCATGGTCCAAATTTCTTCATTTTTAGCTTATTGTATGTTCCAATTGGGAACCTTTCTTTTCTCAAGTGAATCATGACTTCATCGCCTACCTGGAATTCCTTATATCTCCTCTTCTAATCTGTCTTAGCCTTGTACTGAATATTCATCTTATTAATGTGCTTTTTCACCTCTTCATGCAAATTCTTCATGTGTTCTGCAAAGTCTTTAGCCTCGGCACTTATCTTTTCTCCTTTGTCCAGATTCCTTAACTCTGAAGCATTTCTTGGACTATTCCCATATACAATCTTGAATGGTGATTTACCAGTACTCCTATTGACAGAATTCTTGTAAACAAATTATGCCTGTGGTAAAATCAAATCCCATCCCTTGGGCTTATCTCCTACTAAGCATCGTAGCAGGTTACCCAAACTCCTATTCACCACTTCTATCTATCCATCAGTTTGTGGATGGTGTGCAGAACTGAACTTCAAATCTATTTTCAACTTCTTCCACAATGTCCTCCATAAATAACGAATAAACTTCAAATCTATTTTTAACTTCTCTGATACAGATCTGGTGATACCCACTCTTCAAGTCAACCTTTGTGAAGTACTTGGCTCCACTCAAATAGTCCATTATGTCATCCATTTTAGGCAATGGAAATCTATACTTGATCATGATCTTATTGATGGCTCAAGAGTCTGTACACATTCTCCACTCTCCATCTTTCTTTGGTGCTAGTACTGCGGGTACCGCAAATGGACTTAGGCTCTCTCTTATCAATCCCTTCCTCAACAACTCCTGAACTTGTCTATTTAACTATTCACTCTCTGCTGGAGTCATTCTATGGGCTGCCTTCTTCAGCAAACTGTCTCTTGGTATCAAATCTATTTGATGACTTATCTTCCTCACTGGTGGTAAACCTTCTGGTACATTATCAGAGACAATATCTTGAAATTCTTCCAACATTTATGAGACTTCTACTGGTACATCTTCACATTTCTCTTGACTAATCTTAGGAATCAATGCAAAGTAATGACACTCATCCTTCATACCCTCCAAAAAATTTCTACCATCTACCAAGCAAATTCTGGCAGTACTACATACCTTTTCTTCTACCTCCTTCAAAGGCTTCAACTTATGATGAACTCCATCATTTGTTAGGGAGTATGTGTTTGTATAACCATCATGGACGGTGCTCCTATCATACTACCACAGCCTCCCCAATAACATATGACATGCATCCAATGTCACACAGCACCTCATCATGGTAGTCACCAATCTTGAACTTCACTAAACACTGCTCATTGACCAAAGCTCTATGGTCCTTCTGCAACCATGCAATCCGATATGGATGTGGATGCTTTCTTCTTGTCAACTTCAACTTGTCAACTATCTCCTCTGAAACAAGATTATCAATGCTTCCACTATCAATAATAATATCACAACACTTACCTTCACATTTGTACCTTGTGCGGAATAAACTCTACCTCTAATTGGGTTCTTTCTCCTCATTCAACAAAGTTCTTCTAACAACTAGGGTTTCTCCCCTTTTAGCATCTTCAGAGCGCTCAGATTGTGCATCTTCATCAACATGTACAACTCGTGCATTACCTTTAGGTCTTCTATTTGTCCTTCCTTGATGTTGTGGACACTCGTATGCTCGATGTCCTTCTTCTCCACATTGGAAACAGGTTCCTCTGAAATCTCCTCTTCCAAGTCCTTGCCCAGGTCTGCCTCTTCCTCTTCCTCTTTGCTCACCATTGTTTTGGTCATGAGGGCGGTAGGTATTATCTCCTCTCTGATTTTGAATGGTGTCGACTTCTTCACTTTCTTTGAATCTTCATTTCGGCCCCCATAGGGTCTTCCACTAGTCCTTCCGCCTTGACCTCTTCTCCTTTGCTTGCTGTCAAATCTTTTATTCAGCTTCTCTTCCACCTTTAGGGAAAACTGGTATGCATCTTCTATGGTAGTCATTATGACCAGGCTTAGCTCCTCTTGAATACTTGGTCTCAACCCATTAATGTAACGGGCTACCTTCTCCTTGTTGGCCTCTATATGACTAGTTATGATAGTAATCTTATAAAACTCTTATGTATACTCCTTAACAGACTTGTTGCCTTGCTTCAATCCTTGGAGCTTCTTCAACAACTCCATCTCATAGTCCACAGGAATGAACTGCTTCTTCAGTTTCTCCACCATCCGATCCCACCTGGTGATCTTTCCTTTTCCTCTTCTATTCCTCTCTAACTGGACCTCCTTCCACCAAATACTCGCATGGCCCTTCAATTTTATTTTTGCAAACTTGACTCGATCTGGGTCTTCCACATCTTCATACTCAAAATATTCCTCCATGTCATTGATCCAATCAATAAGTCATTCTGGATTCTAATCTTCAGAATATGTAGAAACTTTAATCCTGGGCCTCTTTCCAATCTTAGAAATGGCCCTCAACAACCTAACTTCTGTAGGATCTCCTACAGCTTCTTGTTCTTCCTCAAATAGCTCCTCCTCTGCTTCATCCTCGCTTTCTTCTCTTGTTCCTAGCTCAAACCCTCTTTGCAACTCCTCTTGCAATGCATCGATTTGTCTTTACAGGGATCTAAAACCCTCTTCCATCAAAGCACTCCTCCCAATACGATTTCTTTGTGGAGGCATCTTGATCTCTGCAGCAAACCCACAACCTCAGGTCCTGGCACAAACTACCTCACAGTCGGTGATCTGTCTACACACTTAGGAACCCTTACTTTGATACCACTTAATGAAGGGGGTAAATCATAAAACACACAACAACAGAAATTGCACACAGAAAATAGAACTTTCTTTATTGATTTAGACAACTTATTACATTACAGAAGCTCAAATACAATCAAAGGAATCAACCCTCCACATGCTACAACACATTACAGCTTCCTCTCACAAGACTCTAGAATCATCTGTCATCTGTAACCCCAAATCTTCTAGGGTTTTTGTTTTCCCACCTATTATTGACTATACACTTTCCCCCTTAACTCTACTACTACCCAGGGTTCCCAAAAATGGTTATTAATAGCCCTTTTGGCAGCCAACAACCTAATTTTGAAATTTGCACCTCCCTCCAAAAATAGGTCAACTTCCGGGTGCCATAACTTTTGATCCAGGTGTTCGATTGACAAACTGTTTTATGCATCAGAAATCTTGTGGAGTGCTCTACGCACTAAGAACCTGCTCTGTTAGTTCTGGCCATTTTCAGGCCCGTACGGTGCCATTTAGTGCCTCAAACCTAAGTTTGAATAATTTTCAGGCATTTTTCAGAAATAGAAACTTTAATATCTTTCAGCTCGCAAATGATCTTTGCGTGATTCCTTCACCAAAGGTCTTATTTTTTAGTTACAAAGCTTCCTATAAATTTTCACTTCAATCCGTGCCCAAATGCAAACTTTCCTAAAATAGTAGGTTGTTATTTTTAGCAACTTAGAAAAATTGAAAGTTCTACATCATTATTCAAGTGATTATGGAACCAGAACCACAAATTTTGAAAAGAAATGGAAATAACATCAACAATTTTAAAACACATTTTTTTTTGGTGATGCAAGATTGCCCTTACACCACTGGATGCTCCTGCATCAGGATTGTAGAAGCATGTTGAAGCATGTGAAGATGTATTTGGGTTTGAGCTAAGCCATGAAGTGTTCTACTTTCATTCATTTGATTTGCAAGTTTGTTTAGGCCCAGACCTAATTTGAATTATATATGTTAACCAACCTTGGAGACTGTTCCAAAAGTTATAGATTGTATTGCCAACCTTGATGTATGTTCCAAGGTTGATGATTGGTAGAAATAAATGTAATGAATCTGTGTGGAGCGTGTGGGTGTGAAGATGAAAAAATAAAAGTTTTTGTGTTGTGAGGCAATGAAGGTGGTATGTATTGCACTTCATTGGAACTAAACTCATGCATGTGGTAGATGCTATCATATCAGTTCATGGCAGTGAGCCACCTCTCTTGGAAGTGAGCCACCTCCTAACAGTGAGACACCTCCTAGCAATGAGCCACCTCCTGGCCATGAGCCACCCTTTGGCAGTGAGCCACCCCTTGGCAATGAGTCGCCCTTTGGCAGTGAGCATTCTTTTGGGCAGTAAGCCTCTTTTGTTATTCGGTATTATTACTACATTATATTGTGAGCTAACACTCACCAGGTTTTTTCCCTTTTTAGGGTTTTCCTTATAAAAATCTAGTGTTCATGTGTGTATGGTGTTGATGTGTTTACGTTTTGATTTTGCATTTCATGTTTAATCTTCATAATAGATAAAGGGGTTAAAGTAAGTGAATGTGAATGTGATTTTATTTAAGAGAATTTAAAGTTTTTGATACAACCGATTCACCCCCCCTCTCAATTGTCTTGTGCCTTTAACAATTGGTATCAGAGCAAGGTTCCTTGGAAGAAAGCCTAACAACTTAAGGTAGATCTGGGATGGTGCACAAGAAAGACATTCCTTAGTTTGATGGATTTGATTATGCCTTCTAGAATGTACGAATGTAAAGTTATCTTGTTTCTATTGGTTTTAATGTCTGGAAAATAGTTGAAGATACATACAAAATACCTAAGGATGGTTTGCAGACTACACTTGAGATTAAAGCCTATGAGACTAATGGCAAAGCAAAAAATGCTCTACTAATTGTTTTATCTAACATTGAAATGGTGAAAGTTGTGGATCTGGAAACTACTCGTGAGATATGGGTGAAATCAAAAAGCATCTATGAAGGTGATGCATATGTCAAGAAGGCTAAGTTGTAGAACTTGAAGACTAGATATGAAACTATGTGGATGTCTAAAGATGAGAACATAAAAAGTTACATACAGAAGATTGATGAAGTTATCAACAACATCAAGGGTCTTTGTGGAAACATAGATGATAAAGATGTTGTAGATAAGGTACTCAGAACTCTTCCCAAATCTTATAGTCACAAGGTGTCTGCCATTGAAGAATTTTTTGATATGGACAAGCTTTCAAAAGATTAATTGCTTGGTAAACTGATTGCTTTTGAGATGAGAGAATTTGGTACTACTGATGGCCCTGTGAAAACCGAGACTGCTTTTAAGGCCAAGGAAGAAAAGACTACTAGATTAGACAAGTATGATGTGGATTCTGTTGGATCTAGGGCATACAACTGAGAGGGGGGGGGTGAATTAGTTGTATAAAACTACTTGCTCTTTCAAACACTTGATTCTTTGTTGTTAGTTAGTAGCATATCAATTAATCATCCATGGAAGCATAATACATAAACACAAGAGCAGATAAGCATCAACACATTGAACACCAAGATTTTGACGTGGAAAACTCGGTTAAGGGAAAAACCACGGGGTGATTAACCCAAGAATTATTCTCTGTTAGAAGAATAAAGAAAAATAAATGGCACATGCCAATTAGGGCTCACTGCCCGAGCACACTGCTCACAAAGAGGCCCACTGCCTACAAGGAGACACACTGTCTACAAAGTGATAAAAATCACAGTCTTGAACTGGAGAATGACATCTCTACCATGTCCAGATCAGTTCCAATTAAGCCCAAAAACCTCTGTTCTGCCTTTCGCACTTCTCTTCGCTATGCCACACTCATCCACACACCACACACCGAAATGAACTCACAGACCGTTATTTATACAAGACATCGACTTAGGATCAAACATCTAAGTCGGCAAACAATCATAAGAGTATCCGCAAGATGAATAACACATCCGGTCGGCCACCACAAGAACATTCGCAGGATGAACAACTCATCTGGTCGGCTAAACAGAGCAAGAACTTCATCCGGAAGAATAACTTCAATTCCGGGCTCTACTATCAATGCGGATCAACAACACAACCTCAATACGATTCAGAAAACTTCACAAGCCTGCCTGAATGTCCGGATACATCCGCACTTCCTTTGCTTGCTGGAATCTCTTATCTTCCTCATCCGGAACTTCAAGAACACAGTCTGTCGCCATTGTCATAATGCAAGAGGTACTTCCGGACCTCCAAATCATACACCACTCGAGATGGCACATCACAAGGACATCCCAAATACTCTTTCCAATCCGCAGATTAGGATTGTACAATTCCGGACCTCACCGGACCTTTCTGTGATCCTCTGTCACCTCTAAGCACTTGCCGGAACCGGTTCCACATAGACAGCCATACCTTCTTCAGGTCTTCATGCGGACCTCTGAAAACTTGATTGAAACATCTCAAGACTCATATCTGCAAACCCTTTAATCCGCATCCTCCGGTTCTCAACCTATCCAATATATTTACCTTCTTCTCATCACTGTTCTTCACTATTCCTGACTGAGGGTAATTTTCTCAATATCCTCAACACACAGCTCATCCAATCCTTCTTGTCGATGTAATATGAGTATGTTGACATCAATGACAACACTTGTTCACCTCATACTTGCAACAATCTCCCCCTTTGTCATTGATGGCAACATGTGATGTGAAAAACCATCAAGACAAGAACTTCTCCTTTCTGTCACAGCTCCCCCTATCAACAACAACTTTTTACATGTCTTCTCTCCCCCTTTGATCATTAACCACTTGTTTTTCACATGTCTTCTCTCCCCCTTTGACATCAATGGCAAAGGGCTCATACTTGCAATTCTAATACATCAGAATCATACCAGCTGCTCCCCCTTAGTAGCAGCTCCCCATCATCAATCCGGATCACAAGATATGACTGTGATATCCACCGGACTGATGCACATCAGTGCATCTTAGTTTATCACCGGAGGGGCCATGACCCCTAACTTCTCCCGGAGATATTCAAAAGAGTCCTTGGGAAGAGGTTTTGTAAAGATATCTGCAATCTGATCCTTGGAGGGAACATACTCCAATCTGACTTCTTCCTTGTTTACTTGTTCTCTCAAAAAGTGAAATTTGATAGATATGTGCTTAGTCTTAGAGTGCAATACCGGATTCTTAGAAATATTAATTGCACTTGAATTATCACAGAAAATTGTGATAGGCTCCTCATATTCAACTTTGATGTCTCTTAGCATCTGCTTCATCCATAAGATTTGAGTGCAACTACCTGCTGCTGCAATGTATTCTGCTTCAGTTGTAGACAGAGATATTGCATCTTGTTTCTTGCTTAGCCAAGAAACCAATCTCTTCCCCAAAAAGAATGCTCCACCACTAGTGCTCTTCCGGTCATCCACATCTCCTGCCCAATCTGCATCTGTGTAAGCATGAAGAGAGAAATCCGGATCTCTAGGGTACCATAGACCATACTCAACTGTTCCTTTCAAGTACCTAAAAATTCTTTTGATTGCCATAACATGAGATTCTCTAGGATCAGCCTGGAATCTTGCCACAAGACTAACAGCCTGCATTATATCTGGTCTAGTTTGAGTGAGATACAACAATCCACCAATCATTGATCTATATTTTGTCTGATCTGCCTTTGGAGAGTCATCATCTTTGCTTAACTTACATCCGGTTGCCATAGGAGTGTTCATAGGTTTTGAGTCTTCCATACCAAATTTTCTTAACAATTCTTTCACATATTTGGTCTGAGAAATGAAGATCCCTTCTTTTGTTTGAGTAATTTGCAGACCCAAGAAGAAATTCATTTCACCAAGCATAGACATTTCAAACTCACTTTTCATCTGATTTGCAAAAGTTTTGCACATACTATCTCTTCCTCCAAAAATGATATCATCCACAAACACTTCAACAATCAATATGTTTTCATGATCAATTTTGAAATATAAGTTACTGTCAGTAGTACCTTTGTTGAATCCAATCTGCACAAGATGCTTATCCAACCTTTCATACCATGCTCTTGGGGCTTGCTTCAATCCATACAAAGCTTTCTTCAACTTGCAGACCATATCATCATTATCAGACAGTTGAAATCCATCCGGTTGTTCAATGTAGACTTCTTCTTCCAGATCACCATTTAGGAAGGCAGACTTGACATCCATCTGATATACCTTGAAGTCTTTGAAGGCAGCAAATGCAAGAAGTAATCTGACTGCTTCAATTCTTGCCACCGGAGCAAAAGTCTCTTCAAAGTCAATTCCTTCTATTTGAGAGTAGCCTTTGCAGACCAATCTAGCTTTGTTTCTGATTACTTCACCAGCTTCATTTAGTTTGTTCCGGAAGACCCACTTGGTTCCAATTACATTCCTGTCTCTAGGTCTGGGAACAAGATCCCAAGTATGATTTTTCTCAATTTGCATCAATTCATCTTCCATTGCTTTGGTCCAGTTTTCATCATTGCAGGCTTCATTTATTGTTTTAGGTTCAATCTTTGAAATCAGACAACATTCATCCTGATTTTGAGCAACATCCCTTCTAGTTTGTACACCTTTGCTTTTGTCACCTATGATCTGATCTTCAGAGTGGTTCAGTCTTACATATCTTGGAATTTTGGGAGTATCCTGCACTGCTGCTTCTTGATCAGGCTCATTCAAACCTATCTCTTCTTCCTGATTTACCGGATCAGGCTGACTCTGTCTCACCGGAGAGGATTGAGGTCCTTGAACACTGTCTTGGTCATCTTCATCAAACTCATAAAATCTTGAAGGCTTCTCAATTCCTTCATCAACTTTCACATTGGTGCTTTCTATCATCTTCCTCAATCTCTTATTGTAACATCGGTATGCTTTGCTTTGAGTGGAGTAACCCAAGAAAATTCCTTCATCACTTCTAGCATCAAACTTTCCTAGATCTTCATCTCTTTTAATATAACACTTGCTACCAAATACTCTGAAATATTTCACAGTAGGAGTGATGCCAAACCAGAGTTCATAGGGGGTCTTACCGGTGTTGTTTCTGATTTGAACTCGATTGAGAGTGTAGACTGCAGTGCTGATAGCTTCCTTCCAAAACATTTGAGGAACATTTGCTTCCAACATCATTGTCCTGGCAGCTTCCTGAATGGTCCGGTTCTTTCTCTCAACCACTCCATTCTGCTGTGGAGTCCTAGGAGCAGACAACTGTCTCCTTATACCCTGCTTCTCACAAAAATCAATGAACTCACCAGATGTAAATTCACCACCTCTATCAGACCTTAGACACTTTAGTTTTAATCCGGTTTGATTCTCTACCATAGCTTTGAAGATCTTGAATTTCTCAAATGCTTCTAATTTTTCTTTTAGAAAGGTAACCCACATCATCCGGGAATGATCATCAATTAGCAACATGAAATATCTATCACCTTGCAGACTCTTGATTCTTGTTGGACCACAGAGATCAGTATGTACTAATTCCAACAGTCCGGTAGAAGACTGATCTTTGCTTTTGAAAGAGACTCTGCTTTGTTTACCTAGCTGACATTCTTTGCACAAACTATTTGTAGGTTTCATCAATTTTGGAAGATCTCTTACGGCCTGAGTATTGCTTATCTTGATGATGTTATCAAAATTTACATGGCACATTCTTCTATGCCATAACCAACTCTGATCAATTTGAGCAAACAAACAACTTTTATTTGAACCAACCAGATGAAAGATATTACCTTTTGTCTGAGTACCGGATGCAATCTCAGTTCCGGAGTTTGTAAAGATTCTGCATTTTCCATTTTTGAACCGGAGATCATAGCCTTTGTCCACCAACTGACCAACACTAAGAAGATTGTGCTTCAATCCTTCAACATACAGTACGTTACCTGTTTTGCTCTTTCCATCGAAGGAAATAGTTCCCCTGCCTCTGATTCTGCCAGCAGAATTGTCACCAAACTTTACCATTCCTCCTTCATACCTTTCCAAATTCAAGAACTTATTCTTGTCACCAGTCATATGGTGAGAACATCCACTGTCAATAACCCAATCATCCTTTTCTTCCACTTGAGCAGCCAAAGCTTTTTCAAAAACTTTGTGATTGACAAATTCAGAGAGTATTGAATCTTCTTCCTTGATGGCAATAAACACCCACTCATTTCTGGATTTGCTTCCTAGTTCTGATTCATCATCTGTTACTCCTTCATTGTCATCTTCTTCATGAACATAATAGCAATTCTTTTGAAACCTTTGTCTGTTAGTATTAGACCTTGCAGATCTTTCCGGACATCTTGAAGCAAAATGACCAATCTTATTGCAGTTGAAACACTTAAAGGGTAGTTTTCCTTCATACTTACCGGATCCTCTTGGCAGTCTTTTTGCAATGAGGGCTTCAAGTTGAGATGTTTCTGCTTCTTCTTCTTCCATGTCTCTTCTTGCTTGATCATACCATGACATTTTCCTTGATGAGTTTTCTCCCGGATCAAATCTCTGTTTGCCTTTCACATAGGCACTGGCTTTGAAAGCAGATTCAGTCTTGGGAGGATCATCTCCAAACTCGGTCATTTCAAATGCAGCTAGTTTGCCAGCCAGTTGTTCTCTTGTGACAGTTGTGTGGGCTCTGAATTCATCAATGGCAGCAACCTTGATTTTGTAGGCAGCAGGAAGAGATCTTAGGATTTTGCAGACAATCTCATTTTCATCTAAAGTTCCACCAGCATTTCTGATTCCACATACCAGCTCATTCACTCTTGGCATAAAGGTAGTGATGTTTTCATCATCTCTCATTTTTAATCTTTCAAATTTCCCTTTCAGACTTTGCAACCTTGCACTTTTGACAAACTCATCTCCTTCATACAGAAGTTCCAGTTTAGTCAGGATCTCATATGCAGTTGGTAGGTCAATAACATTCGAGAGATCTGAGTCATTCAATGCACTTAGAAGAGCTTCCTTGGTTCGCAGATTGTTTTCAGCTTCTGTGATTTCATTCAGAGTTGTCGGACCACCTTGTGGAGGTACATATGGTTTTGAAACCATAGCCAAATATGCTTTTCCCATACATTCCAAGTGACACTTCATGCGACCTTTCCAGAGAGTGAAGTTGGTTCCATCGAACTTTGGACTATCCTTCTTGTATGACGACATCCTGGATCTCCTCAAGCGGTTAAGCTCCTATCAGAGGAACTTAGCTCTGATACCAATTGTTGGATCTAGGGCATACAACTGAGAGGGGGGGGGGTGAATCAGTTGTATAAAACTACTTGCTCTTTCAAACACTTGATTCTTTGTTGTTAGTTAGTAGCATATCAATTAATCATCCATGGAAGCATAATACATAAACACAAGAGCAGATAAGCATCAACACATTGAACACCAAGATTTTGACGTGGAAAACCCAGTTAAGGGAAAAACCACGGGGTGATTAACCCAAGAATTATTCTCTGTTAGAAGAATAAAGAAAAATAAATGGCACATGCCAATTAGGGCTCACTGCCCGAGCACACTGCTCACAAAGAGGCCCACTGCCTACAAGGAGACACACTGTCTACAAAGTGATAAAAATCACAGTCTTGAACTGGAGAATGACATCTCTACCATGTCCGGATCAGTTCCAATTAAGCCCAAAAACCTCTGTTTTGCCTTTCGCACTTCTCTTCGCTATGCCACACTCATCCACACACCACACACCGAAATGAACTCACAGACCGTTATTTATATTAGACATCGACTTAGGATCAAACATCTAAGTCGGCAAACAATCATAAGAGTATCCGCAAGATGAATAACACATCTGGTCGGCCACCACAAGAACATTCGTAGGATGAACAACTCATCTGGTCGGCTAAACAGAGCAAGAACTTCATCCAGAAGAATAACTTCAATTCTGGGCTCTACTATCAATGCGGATCAACAACACAACCTCAATACGATTCAGAAAACTTCACAAGCCTGCCTGAATGTCCAGATACATCCGCACTTCCTTTGCTTGCTGGAATCTCTTGTCTTCCTCATCCGGAACTTCAAGAACACAGTCTGTCGCCATTGTCATAATGCAAGAGGTACTTCCGGACCTCCAAATCATACACCACTCGAGATGGCACATCACAAGGACATCCCAAATACTCTTTCCAATCCGCAGATTAGGATTGTACAATTCCGGACCTCACCGGACCTTTCTGTGATCCTCTGTCACCTCTAAGCACTTGCCGGAACCGGTTCCACACAGACAGCCATACCTTCTTCAGGTCTTCATGTGGACCTCTGAAAACTTGACTGAAACATCTCAAGACTCATATCTGCAAACCCTTTAATCTGCATCCTCCGGTTCTCAACCTATCCAATATATTTACCTTCTTCTCATCACTGTTCTTCACTGTTCCTGACTGAGGGTAATTTTCTCAATATCCTCAACACACAGCTCATCCAATCCTTCTTGTCGATGTAATATGAGTATGTTGACATCAATGACAACACTTGTTCACCTCATACTTGCAACAGATTCAGATGAGGAAGACCTTGATGAGATTGAGACAAACTTTGTAAATAGAATGAAAAAGGGAACTAGAAAGTACAAAGGTATGCTACCTTTTAAATGTTTCAGTTGTGGTAAAATTGGCCATTATGCTTCAAGGTGTCCTGATAGAACTTTGAAGATCAAGAACAAACAAAGTAGAGGTAAGATGGTAGGAAAAAGTTGCTATGTTAGAGATGATGAAGGTGTAACTGATGATGAATTTGATTTTGAAGATGGAAAGGCTAGTGAATGCTTGTTTATTGCTCTAAGAGAATAACATGTTTCTGCTAACCTTGCAAGCTATGTGAAGGAAGCCCAGAAGAAGAGAAAGAGATGTCTGTATTTCATGCTAGAAAGGAAAAGGATGAATGGGTCATTGATAGCAGATGTTCAAATCAATTGATAGGAGATAAGAGTAAGTTTGTCATATTGGAAAGGTATGATGGAGGACTAGTTAGATTTGGTGATAATGCAACTGGTAAGATTTGTGGAAAAAGATCAATTACTTTTGATGGCAAGCATAATACAGATAATGTTCTTCATGTCAAAGACCTAAAGCATAATCTTCTAAGTTTTGGATAGATGTGTGACAAAGGATATAATCTGATGTTTAAAGATAATGGATGTGAGATAAGAAAAAGCTTTGGAACAATAATTGCTACTGGTAAGAAGATTCATGGTAATGTTTATCACTTGAAAGGTACTGACAATTATTGTTTGTTGGCTCAGACAAATGAAAGTTGGTTATGGCATAGGAGAATGTGTCATATTAACTTTGACAATTTGGTGAGAATAAGCACAGTACAAGTTGTGAGAAACCTGCCTAAGATTGTGAAGCCTGCCAATACTATGTGCAAATAATGTCAGCTTGGAAAGTTAACAAAGGCTACTTTCAAGAGAAAAGAACAATCTTCTACCAGTCTACTGGAGTTGGTGCATACAGACTTGTGTGGCCTTACAAGAATAAGAAGTCTACAAGGTGACAGGTATTTCATGCTTCATATTGATGATTGTTCAAGAATGACTTGGGTTACTTTTCTCATAGAAAAATTAGAAGCCCTAGATAAGTTCAAGGCATTTAAAGCTGTGGTTGAGAATACACTGGATTTGAGAATCAAGTGTTTGAGGTCTGATAGAGGTGGTGAGCTTACTTCAAATGAATTCAATACTTTTTGTGAAGAACATGGAATAAAGAGACAATTATTTACCCCCCGGACTCCTCAGCAAAATGGAGTGGTTGAAAGGAAGAACATAATAGTTCAAGAAGATGCTAGAACAATGATCAAAGAAGCAAATGTACTGAAAGTATATTGGAAAGAAGCAATAAACATTGTTGTCTACATTCAGAATAGAGTGCAAGTCAGAGCAAATGGAACAAAGACACCTTATGAACTATGGTATGGAAGACCTCCCACTATCAAATATTTCAATTTTTTTGGAATCAAATGCTATATCAGAAGAGATGAAGAGTTGGGAAAGTTTGATGCTATATGTGATGAAGGCATATTTCTTGGGTACTCTACTAAAAGCAAAGTCTACCGGTGTTACAACAAGAGGTTGAGAAAGATTATTGAAATTGCAAATGTGAAGGTCGATGAGGATATTCAGAAAATCTTAGAGCTGAATGGATATGAGTCAGATGGATCGGCTGATACATAGAAAATTGAAGAAAAAGACAAGGAAGTTTAGATTGAAGTGCAAGCTGCTCTAGAAGAAGAAGCTCATGTTGAAGAACAAGAAGGTCTGGAAAGATTTCTTAAAACCCCTAGGTATGTGCAAAGAGATCATTGGTGACAAGAGGAAAGGTGTATTGACAAGAAGTAGAGCAACATAAGAACAAGTAAATTTATGTTTACTTTCAAAAGTTGAACCTAAAATAGTAAATGAAGCATGCAATGATGAACATTGGGTCAAGGAAATGGAAGAAGAACTGATGCAAATTGAAAAGAACAAGACTTGGGAACTTGTTCCTAGGCCTGCAAATAAGAATGTGATTGGAACAAAGTGGGTTTTTAGGAATAAGTTGAATGAGATTGGAGAAGTGGTAAGAAACAAAGCCAAAATTGTATGCAAAGGCTACTCACAAGTGGAAGGAATAGATTATGAAGACTTATGCACTAGTGGCAAGGATGGAGGTTATCAAGTTGTTTCTAGCCTATGCAATACCTAAGGATTTCAAAGTATATCAAATGGATGTAAAGTATTCCTTTTTGAATGGTGAGTTGGAAGAAGTTCATATAGAGAAATCAAATAGATTTCAGTTATCAGACAAACCAAATATGGTATGCAGATTGAAGAAGACATTGTATGGACTGAAGTAATCTCCTAGAGCCTGGTATGCTAGATTGGACAAGTATTTATTGTAGTAGGGATTCAGTAAAGGGTCCACAAATAGTAATTTGTATATCAAGGTAAGAAAAGATCAAATTCTAATTATTGAGGTCTATGTAGATGATATAATCTTTGGTGGAAATGAAGGCATGTGTAAGAAATTTTCTGATGAGATGCAAAAAGATTTTGAGATGTCAATGTGTGGTGAGATGAACTTTTTCTTTGGGCTACAAATTAATCAGACAAATAAAGATATTTTTATTTCACAATCAAAGTATGTCAAGGAGTTGTTGAAGAAGTTTGGAATGGAAGAATCTAAACTAGTATGTACTCCCATGACAACTAGTGCAAGCTCAGCAAAGATGATGAATCCCCTAAGGCTGATCAGAGAAAATATAGATCAATGATTGGAGGACTGCTATACCTAACTTCTACCAGACTAGATATCATGCATACAGTCTATCTTGTGGCAAGATTTCAAGCAGATCCTAGAGAGTCACATGTTATGGCAGTAAAGAGGATATTTAGGTACTTGAAAGGCACTTCTGATTATGGTTTGTGGTATCCCAAGAACAATGACTTCAACCTAAGTGCATACACAGATGCAGAATGGGCAAGATGTGTAGATGACAGGAAAAGTACAAGTGGTGGTGTGTTCTTTCTTGGAGATAGAGTTGTGTCATGGCAAAGCAAGAAGTAGGATTTAGCATCCTTATCTACTGCAGAGGCAAAGAACATTACAGCAGCATTATGTTGCACACAAGTGCTATGGATGAGACAACTTTGAAGGATATCAAAGTTGAGTATGAGGATCCAATTCCTATTTTCTGTGATAATACTAGTGCCATTAACATGTCAAAGAACCTAGTGATGCATTCAAGAACAAAGCATATTTCTATTAGGTATCACTTTATGAGAGAGAAGGTTGCAGAGAAAGAGGTAAAGTTTGAGTACGTGCCTACAAAAGATCAGATTGCTAACAATTTTCACCAAGGCTCTTCCTAAGGATACATTTGAGCATCTTTGGGAGAAGTTAGGGGTTATTGCTCCTCCTATGTTGAATTCAATGCACGAGGAAGTGCATTAGTCTAGTGTGGTTCAAGAGTCATTCTTTTCTAGACTGATGATGGAGGCTACCTCTTAGGGGGATTAGGTAGTGACTTTGAAGAGTGTTGCAGTTAGAGGAAAGTATTTAGAGCTACTAAGGATAGTACAAGTATGTGTTATATCATATTTAGAGGGAGAAAGCTTGAAGAAGGTGTGTCACCCTTTGCCATTGATGTTAAAGGGGGAGAGAGTTCATGTGAAAAACAAAGAGAGAGTAAGTTGTATAAAAGAAAGGGGGAGAATGAGATTAGTGCAGAATTGTGTCATGATAGTTTTTCACATCATATGTTGCCATGAATGACAAAGGGGGAGATTGTTTCAAGTATGTGCTAAACGGTGTTGTCATTTATGTCTTCTGATATTGCTGATTGTTGCTTGATTGAGTTATCATGTTAAGGTGATTTGAATGACTTAAGAAGTGTTGATGATGCTAGTATATTGTTCATGTTGCTGTGTTTCCAAGTACTTTTGAGAAAAATTGCTCTCCAAGTGGAAACAGTGTGTTGCAGAGTATTCTGATTTGCAGGATACTGTCTGAGTTTTGGCTCCGCATTTCTTCAGTCTTGAAGACCAAAGTGTGAGATTTGGATATGTTTTAGAGAAGTGTTTGAAGATGATAAATACAGAATTTGGTGGTCTGGATCACTGTGCAGTAGAAGTTATATTCACCAGTTTGAAGAATGTGACTGACAACATTTGCAGTGTGACAGGGACAAAGTATTTTGCTCCACATTCCTTTGTAGTTTGGTTTTTGGTCTTGTGGTTTTGGACATATGTTTATAAGGTCCTTAGCTATATTCATTCCAAAGGATCTATGATTTGGTTCTCTAGAAAGCAAGTTATTGAGTAGCAGAGCTTAGTGGTGTTGTTTGTAAGTTGTCTTCAAGTGAGATTTGTTGTCTTTAAGTGAAACTTGTTGTAGTTGGATTTGTTGGCTCCCAAGTGATTTTATGATGTTCATGGATGTCTCCAGATTGTGTTAAAGGCTTGGGCTTGATCTGCAAGCTATGATTGAGTTCTTGGAAGTGTGTGATATTGAGAAAGTATTTTTCTCCGCATTCCTCTATAGTTTGGTTTTTGGTCTTGTAGTTTTGGACATATGTTTATAAGCTCCTTAGCTATATTCATTCCAAAGGATCTATGATTTGGTGCTCTAGAAAGCAAGTTATTGAGTAGCAGAGCTTAGCGGTGTTGTTTGTAAGTTGTCTTCAAGTGAGATTTGTTGTCTTCAAGTGAAACTTGTTGTAGCTGGATTTGTTGGCTCCCAAGTGATTTTATGTTGTTCATGGATGTCTCCAAATTGTGTTAAAGGCTTGGGCTTGATCCACAAGCTATGATTGAGTTCTTGGAAGTGTGTGCCTAAGTATTCTTGGTGTTTGCACAAGTTTGGCTAACTTGGATGCTAACACTCTTTGCGGATGTGTTTCATAGATTATAGAAGCATGTTGAAGCATGTGAAGATGTATTTAGGTTTGAGCTAAGCCGTGAAGTGATCTACTTTCATTCATTTGATTTGCAAGTTTATTGAGGCCCAATCCTAATTTGAATTATATATGTTAACCAACCTTGGAGACTGTTCCAAAGGTTGTAGATTGTATTGCCGACCTTGATGTATGTTCCAAGGTTGATGATTGGTATAAATAAATGTAATGAATGCATGTGGAGTGTGTGGGTGTGAAGATGAAAAGATGAAAGTGTTTGTGTTGTGAGGTAGTGAAGGTGATATGTATTGTGATTCATTGGAACTGAATTTAGGCATGTGGTAGACACTATCATATCAGTTCATGGCAATGAGCCACCTCTCTTGGTAGTGAGCCACCTCTCCTGACAGTGAGCCGCCTCTCTTGACAGTGAGCCGCCTCTCTTGACAGTGAGCCACCCCTTGGCAGTGAGCCACCCTTTGGTAGTGAGCCTTTTGCAGTGAGCATTCTTTTGGGCAGTGAGCCTCTTTTGTTATTCGGTATTGTTACTACATTATATTGTGAGCTCACTCACTATGGTTTTTCTCTTTTTAGGGTTTTCCACGTAAAAATATGGTGTTCATGTGTATATGGTGTTGATGTGTTTAAGTTTTGATTTTGCATGAATGTTCATGTGTATATGGTGTTGATGTGTTTAAGTTTTGATTTTGCATTTCATGTTTAATCTTTATAATAGATAAAGGGGTTAAAGTAAGTGAATGTGAATGTGATTTTGTTTAAGAGAATTTAAAGTTTTTGATACAACTGATTCACCCCCTCCTCTCAGTTGTCTTGTGCCTTCAACATAATAACCCTATACCTGCACACTCAGGTCAAATATCAAGCATAACTACTCCATAAATAATAGCCAAAGAAACATAATTGACCCAACACGATATAAGACATAACATGATATCATGTCAACACATATAACATGAATCACTAGCCATAAACATATAGATGCAATAACTAGTAGTAAACCAAAATACTATGTCAAGTGTAATAAACACATATGTGCAATATATATCAAAAGTAGTGGAACAATAGCACTGAAAGGTCCAACATACAAAATCATAACATATGCATCTATAGTCAAGAGTCTAGTTGCCAATACACAACCCCAACAGAAACACCTCAATGGTACAATAACACATCATCACTAGAAACAATAGTGGATCAAAACAAAAGTCAACAAATGACAAGGCACAAGTGCCAGAGGTATTACACCACAAGATCTAGATAGGTATAGTCAATGTATACTATGAAGGTAATCTCATTACTATACTTATTAACTATCTTTCTTGGAAGCGTTTCTTTATCTTTTAAGGATTAATTATGGTTTTCAAATAGGTATTTCTTGTATCTAGATACCCCCTCATCATAAGTTTTCATATTCTCCAGTATCCATTTTGCTACTACTTTAGTGTTATCCCAAATTTGTTTGCTCTATACCCCAAGAATATATTGTAAGAATTACAAAGATAAGCAAATTAATAGAGATCTATAGGAGAATTAATGGTTAATTTTATTAGATTTGGTGAGGTTGTCCATCAATTATTCCCTCAATGCCTCACAAAGGTTGTGTTTGATTTCCTATACCACCATACCATTGTTGATTGTCAGGAACACTGAGAGGTGGGGGGGGCGAATCAGTGTTCTAAAAAAAATTTCATGCACTTTAACTTTCAGTCATTTCCCAAAATTAATTAAATAGAAACACAATATGCATATGAATAGCAACCATGAAACCATGACACATGAACACCAAGATTTTTACGTGGAAAACCCAAGACGGGAAAAACCACAGAGAGGATTAACTCTTAAATATATATTGCAATCTTTACAAAAATAATGTTTAGGCTTCGTCGCTCCACAGGCCTAACATACTGGCTCACTACCATGAAGTACAACTAGGTCTAGCAGGCTCACTGCCTCAACCCTAAACCTAGTAAGAGCGTCTACCATTATGCCAGGGTGTAGTCATTTAGCAACTGAATTCTAAATCCCATGTCTTCATCACTGCTGATCTTCTAACTTTGCTCTTCTATTCTCATGCTCGCATCTCACACGCACACCACACTCCTATTCAACTGAAATTAATCGCACTTATATATATGCATCATGATTTAATTCATAATCAGGTCGGCATCCAAGAAGTGAAATGCGTACATAGAAAGATGTACCTTGTTGGCTTGATCCAATGCACTGTATGTTATGCGGACCCAAATCTTTTCCCAAACGTGTTCATATAGGTCAGCTCTAATCATTTAATTACTTACCTAGATCCTCCAAACGTTAACTTTTCTTTGCACAAAGATTTAACACACTAGTCGGCCTCTTCCTTAAGAACATGCTTAACCAATTCATCTGTTGACTTACAAGTTCTACTACAGATCACAAAACACTTCCAAAATCGTATCAAGGACTTTTCACACATTCCCAATCTTACCCTTAGAACCGCAAGGCATGATATCATCTTGCGGAGAAATGCTTACCATCAGAACTCAGACTCTGTCTTTGTCAAACTCTGTCAAACACTATGCCGATACTTAGCAGCTTGTAGCTAACCTTCCAGTGGACTTTAGATCTCCTAATTCTAAAATAAGGCACTCCATATAAGTGTTTACAACACCTCAAAACCACATAACAAAACACTCACCTGTGGAGGAATGCGGACCACTGTACTATGACCCTATTCACTGTTCCTGCTTTACCTTTGCTTACCCGGACTTAGACAATTCTTCAAGGTGACTTTCAGAGGAGATCAAGACTTAACCTCTAAAGCATGACACTATTAGGCAACTGAGAACATCATACCTGAACCGCATTAACTGATCATCATCTGCAGAGACATACTATCCAACTTACTATTCTCTACTTAGAATACTTTTCATACTTAGCCATTTTTTGTCAACCGAACCTGATATCCAATATGTTCTTCTGGAGATATCTCTTTCTGTCATGGTGATAGGATCTCTGAGACTTGTTGCCATCAATGACAACATACAAGTCAATACCAAAGTAGTGTCTCTTGCCAACAATCTCCCCCTTTGGCATTGATGGCAACACTTAGTGAAAAATTCTTGACTGCTCCCCCTTACTATATACACTTCATTCTCCTACTCCCCCTGAGATGTTTATCCATTTTTCACTAATATTCTTCTCCCCCTTTGACATCAATGGTAAAGGGTGTGATTCGGAACCAAAAATATGTCAAAATGTCAAAGTTTTATATATTTTGCTACATATTTACAAGCACAATCTTCATCTTGATTTGTGACTGAAGGCAAAATGTCACTATAGATAGTCTTTCTCAGAGCTATTTCTCTGTTCCTTGCACTTTCTAGGATATGGATGTGGCCATTTAGAAAAACTAGCTTTTCTACCCTACATCTGATGGCATGTCAATTAGTGCAAGTGATTTCATGGCTTCATCTGCAACTTGTTCCCTTCCAGCTCCAACTAAGACGTCTGCAGTGTCTCTTGCTCTCTCATATCTTTCTTCTCAACTTCATTCTGGAGGATTTATGTCCATATTCTCTTGTTGTTCTATGTTTTGTTCCAGTGTAGGGCTCCTTAACTGTTCCCTATTTTCTACATCCTCAACTTGATACTCAAGAGATAGATCTGTTTCAGTTCTGCCTATATTGCCTCTGTCTTTGCTTTTGTAACACCACTCTTTGCACTGTAATAATTTTGTGATCTAGTCCAGTGACGAGAGAAAGGATCATACCCAGTCTCACCTACTTTGAGATTAAAGTTAGCAGGCTTGACCATTGAGGCATTTTTAAAATTTTCAATTTGTTTTTCTTATTCATCTCTGCATGCATTATGGCTTTTGCATCCTTGCCTCTTCTATGAAGTGAAAGCACTTCTAAGTCTTTCAACCTTGTTTTGATCCTATCTACTTCTAAATAATCATGTTTGCTCTCTGCAAGCTTCATTTCCTTCCTTAGCATATCCCTCTCAGTAGCCAAATTTGATGGCCTTGCAGAAGCCATCTTCTTCTCCTGCAGCATTTGCTTTATAGTTTCTGCAAAATAGACAAAATTATTTATTTCCTTAAATGCATTTTTCTTCTCTTTCACGTCAGCTCTACCAAAGATTCAGCCCTCAGTGTGCTTCTACTTCCCGTTCTCATTCCTTAAACTCTTTCTCAAGAGGCAGCGAATCAAACACCCTCTCCATTTGCCATATAGCCGCACTATCATCACTGCCCCACACGTAATCCAAGTACTTGTGGATAGTCCTATCCTCAAGTTTGTAATGCTTGTCAGCATTGGTTGCGTCTAAATTTCTGACCATGCAAAGATGGTAAATACATTGTCCTGACCTTGACATACCAATCCTAATTCTCACAAAATAACCTACAATGATGTAATGATGCTAAAATCTTACTAAAACTAGGAACTCAAAAGAAAATGCAATTCTAAATTTGGAAAGAAAAATGATTCAATACTCAAATATTCGTAGTTGCATAAAGATAGCAAGTTCCAATAATGAAGTACAAATTTAATCAATCAATAAATTACATTTCCATATACTTTCACCAAAAAGGGTGTTTCAAGACATTTGATTCCATGTTACAAGATATTGTATCAATATTTCAGTTACTTCAATAAAAGTACAATTACAATTAGGCTCGAGCAAGCCATACAAAATTAATACAAGTATATCTATAAGAATCATATATATATATATATAAAGAATCCTCTGATCTCAACCGCCATGACCCCAATGGTCTTCCGCAAGTTGAGGTCAAGAATGTGGTCAA
This sequence comes from Cunninghamia lanceolata, assembly GCA_027924645.1. Classification (NCBI taxonomy): domain Eukaryota; kingdom Viridiplantae; phylum Streptophyta; class Pinopsida; order Cupressales; family Cupressaceae; genus Cunninghamia; species Cunninghamia lanceolata. The sequence continues at coordinate 2,563,581 of BSBN01001465.1, read as the reverse complement.
GGTGCTTTTTCCACCCAACCACGAAGTACTAGACTTCCCCGGTTTCCTTCCTAACTCAAAGGAAGCACCGACCTTGCAAGAAGAGCCTAGCAACCCAAAACGGTAAAGGCAGGAGGGAGCTCTCGATGCATGCCTAGTGCCTATATGCATTCCTAAACTATACTAGAAATGACATAACTCTTGCAATAGGATGTGGCAAAGACATATATATAATTCTAGGCTTTTCAAATCCATCGTTTTCAATGGTCTATCAGCTTGGCCAAGCTTAACAAAATAAAATGGTAATCTAGAAAAAGTAGATTACCGTCTCTGGAGCCCACATTTGGCATCCTGTCCCAGAAGTAAAGTAACTCTCCAATATAAAACAGAATTTATCCAGAAGGAATAAATCAATTTCCAAAGTTTAAAGTAATGCTTCATAGTTTTTAAGTTTCAAAAAAATCTAAAGGGTTATATGATCTTTCAAAAAATAGATGTTTTCTAATTTGGTAAGAAATTATTGTTGAAACAAAAGTTAATTCTATTACTATACTTTGGTGCTAGTCCATTTTCATCCTATTAGGTTCGGTATATTTTCGGATAAAAAGTTGGACAATATGATCCCACTAACATGTTTTTCTACAAAACCAACATAGAAGGTTTTTAATCAATTATATTTATTTATTGTCCAATTTTTGAAAGAAATAATAAATTCATTTATATTCCATGAAAATTTTCGAGTAAAACATTTATATTTTTGATAAAATCAGATAACTGAATTAAATATATGTTAATATAATTCCATAGATATAATCATATGTATATGTATATGTATATGTATATGTATATGTATATGTATATATATACATATATATATGTATACATATATATATGTATACATATATATATGTATATATATATATATATTAGCGAATGATTCTAACTTAAAATTTCTAGCAAATGTTATAGATAGAAGTTTCAGCGAATGATAAAACACCAACAAATAGTATAATTTCCAGCGAATAATCCCCATAGAAAAACTACATATGAAAGCACATTGAAACATAATTTAACTTAATGTATAATATTAAATATCTTTAGTGGGAGCAACAGTAAAAATCATTCAATAATAAATTATAATGTGCAACATGTAAAATTTGTAAGTGATTTTATTATATGAATCGGATGTTCTATATAAATATATATATATGTATATGTTGCTTGTGTGTATATATATATATATATATTTATTTATTTATTTATATATTTATATTAAATAAAAATTAATATTTTATATATATATATAATATTATAATTTTACTACAATCACCATTACATATCTGAGAAAATGCTTTCTCAATAACTTCAGATCTATGTGATAAAATGCTTTCTCAATAACTTCAGATCTATGTGATAGATAAAAATAATAATATAAATACAGCAGTGATATTAAGTTTATAAATATATGAATATATGAAATTGAAATTTGATAAAAGAAAATGATTTTAAGTTTTCACAGAAAAATGATCGTATATATATAAATAAATTATGCATAGGAACCTGGTGTGCTATTCTTCTGTTGATCTCTTGATATTCCTCTTTTCCTCTATTTTTTCCTCTTCTTTGTTCTCTCTTTTTGCACTAATTTTCTCTTTGGCTTCCAAATTCCTATGAATATTTTCTGTGTGTGAATAATGAGAGTTAAATCTTTATTTAAATTCCTTTATTTCCTTTTTCCAATTTCCTTACTATATTTCCCAGTTCCTAATTTTTGTATAGATTTTGTCTTTTTCTAAATCTGTGTCTTTTTTCATTTTTCTATTTGTTTCTATCTTTTTTATTTTTTATTTTTTTTATTTTCTAATTTTGTTTTCTTTTTCTAAGTTCTTTATTGCTAATTGTCAATTAAAACAGATTTTTCTAATTTTGTAACTCACATATAGGACTAAATTAATTTATTACTAAATCTTGGAATAAATATAGATAATAATTCTAATCTCGAAAAAGGCATAATTTTAATAACTAATGTGATTTTAATAATAAATTTGCCACATAACTTATTTCTAAAATAATAATTAAATATAATATAATTATTTCCCTCACATACAAATTAAAATAAAATATATAAATATATAACTATGTAAATATATAATTTAATTTACTTTATATTTCATATAGAATATTTTTAATACAAATAGAATAATAATTAGAAATATAAGGTATTTTTCTTTTCTAAAATAAAATAATAAGAAAACAATGTTTTAATAATGCAATACTAATGCATCTATATGCCATCTACATGTGTGTGTGTGTGTATTCGAGAGAATCCCCTCCATCCTAACCTTGCCAAGGAGCTAACCACCTCAACCTTGACCACACCCTTGTCTTCGACAACCTGCAATTCATGAAACTTGAATTTTCTGTTATTAGGTTAGTGTCCAATAGCTGAAGCATCTCAATTTATTAAATAAAATAATATTCACTTATTCCATCTATTTAATTCAAATAAAATCAAAATAAGTGTCTATCTATTTAATTCAAGTCAAATTAAAATAACATTTATTTAATCCACATATAATTATCTAAAAATAGCTCTAAATATAGTAAGTTCATAATGTAGCAAAGTTTGAGATGTGACAAATGATCTTTTCGAAGAATGGCTTCATGAACCTCTTGGCAAGCTTTGATCTCCAAATTGTTATACTCTTAATATATTCAAAGGAAGGAGTATCAAAATTTGTGCCTTCTCCATCTCTGTCATCTGGATCTCCACGGCTACTTGGACTTCTGATCCATGTTACTAGAGGATGATGGAGTAACACTAGAACCATCATGAGACTTTTGTCTGTCAGGTGAAGAATCATGTCCTCTAGATGACCTAGCAATGTCCCTTCGCTTTCTCTGTACATCTAAATCATGTGCCTTATGTCTCCTTGCAACTAATTCATTTAAGGCATTTTCTTTCACTGTCTTGGTAGATTTCATAAAAAAGTGCATCCGTGAAGATGGTGGCCCTACGTCTTTTCCCTCTGATTCCTAGTCTCATTTTGTCGAGCTTCAGCCCTCTTCTGTACCAAAAAAAATTATCCCTCACCTCTGCTCTCTCTACCAAAAACATCTCCCCATCTAGTTCAAACATCTTTCAAAGTCATTCCCTATCTTCATCATCTTTGTACAAATCACTCCCAAATGATAATCCATCATTGTCTGAATCATCTCTCTGACCCACATCATCATTATCTTTTTTACCAGAATCAAATCTCTTCTTCAAAGGCATCATTGTCCCAGATGTTTTTCTATCATCAGAATCATCCCTATTATCAGAATTGGAATCACTGCCTTCATTTGAAAAAGAATCATATTGCTTCCTCTTTGTTAGAGCTTGATTCCTATGCTTTCCATCATGGGCGTTAGTTCGACCAGCTGCCTTCAACAACAAATTCTCAAAATCTACCATAGTCCTTGCTTGATTTACAACTACTACAAATACAACCTTCCAAGGGCTTCTATATGTGTGCATGACCAAATAGAATCATTTATGCTCAATCAAAAAGGAGAATTTCCACGACACAGGTTGAAAAAATAAATCTCATAGTTCGCAGGGCAAATTGATACACTGTTGTGCTGAATGCAAAGTGAAAACAAGTTCCTTTTTACCCTGTGCGTGATTTGACTTAGTCGCCATTAAATGCTCATTCCAAAAGGTTGTTGAAACCCCTAACCATAGAATATGGTCGATTAGGATTGCTCTGCAATATGTCGCGTTGACTCTTTTTTTTCTAGTTCTTCCTTCAAGGGATGTGTCACATCAGATTTCATCATATACCTTCATGCCGGATTCTACCCACTTTCTAGAGGGGGTTTTGGAGTTTCAACACTGCTCCCCCTATGCCATAGCTCTCAATTTACTTCCCAGAGGAAGTATCTGCACTAAATATTGGTGCAGATTTATCCCTGACTTCAATTACATCTTTCTTGATCCATACCTTGTCCATTTCTTTCTTGGTTTCAACCAAAATAACCTTCTCTTTTCCTTTATCAATTATTTGCTTTGTTTTTCTTTCTCCAGAATAGTGATTTCTCTTCACATTTCTGCTTCTGCAAAACCTTGCAATATGTCCAGATTTGTTGCAGTTGAAGCATACCACATTCTTTTGACCTTGATTCCTTTCATTAATTGAATTTGATCTGCATTGGTTAGCCATATGTCCAAATCTATTGCATGCAAAACACTTTCCATTGACTGATTGATTGTTTCTTGTATTTTGAAAATTAGTTCTTACCGAACTTTTGCATTCATTTGATCTATGTACCATTTTATAGCATGCATTGCACCTAATAGAATTCTGACTTACTTTACTTCTGCATACAACTCTATGACCAATTTTATTGCAAGTAAAGTATTTACCTTTGAAGGATTGTTCATTCCTCCCATTGTTGAAACTTTTCCTGATCTGATTTCTACATTCATTTGCTCTATGACCAATTTTCTTGCAATTGAAACACTGACCAGAGAATGATGGAATATTTTTTATTTATTCTGCTCCTACACTGAGTAGCCTTATGACCATACTTATTGCATGAATTACAAAAACCATTGAAAGATGGGTACCTTTGATCATTTGGTTGTCTGACCGGAGGTCTTCTAGGTCTTCTTCTTTGATTCTTGAACTGGTATCCTTTGTTTTCCCTTGACTCAGTGCTCATTTGAACAGGGTTTGAACTTTCCATTTTCTCAAATCCTAAACCATGTTTGTCATCATCATTCCTTTGGCTAGCAATCATTTCATCAAGCTTTGCAGTACTTATCTTGAATTTTTCTTCAAAACTTTTGGCCTTTTCCAAATCTATTTTCAAACTTATAATTTCTTTTTCAATTTTTACACAATCTTCTAATTTGTTCTTCACAATCAAATTTAGATCATCTTCTACTCTTGTTTTTTTTGTAACTTCTGCTTCCAAATTATTTAGGGCTTCATTTGTTGATAATAATTGGTCGCTAACTTCTTTATATTTGTCTTTGAATTTCTTGACTTGCTCTTTCAGCTTTAAGATGCATTCATCGTCTTGTTGCAAGTTTTCTTTCAGATCCCTGACCTCTGCTCCAAAATTTTCAAGATCCATAAGAGCTGTTTCTAGTTGGTTGTACCTCTCATAATTTCCATACCTTCTTGCTGCCATGATCATACTGTCCCAGATCTTCCTTAAGTTGTTAAACTTTTTCCAAGGAACCTTGCTCTAATACCAATTGTTGATTGTCAGGAATACTGAGAGGGGGCGTGAATCAATGTTCTAAAAATCTTTTCATGCACTTTAACTTTCAACCATTTTCCAAAATTAATTAAATAGAAACACAATATGCATATGAACAGCAACCATGAAACCATGACACATGAACACCAATATTTTTATGTGGAAAACCCAAGAATGGAAAAACCATGGAGAGGATTAGCTCTCAAATATATATTGCAATCTTTACAAAAATAATGTTTAGGCTTGGTCACTCCATGGGCCTAACATATTGGCTCACTACCATGAAGTACAACTAGGTCTAGCAGGCTCACTGCCTCAACCCTAAACCTAGCAAGATTACAATAAGGGTTGTTAAACCCTGAGGGCTATTAAACCCTACTGGTGGCTCACTGCCTTGATGATGAAATCTTGCTTCCAATCAGGTTCCGCATGAAAAATAAATACTGCTTGAGCATCTGCCATTATGCCAGGGTGCAATCATTTAGCAACTGAATTATGAATCCCATGTCTTCATCGTTGATGATCTTCTAACTCTACTCTTCTATTCGCATGCTTGCATCTCACATGCACACCACACTCCCATTCAACCAAAATTAATTGCACTTATATATCCGCATCATGATTTAATCCATAATAAGGTCAGCATCCAAGAAGTGAAACGTGTACATAGAAAGATGTACCTTGTCAGCTTAATCCAATGCACTGTATGTTATGCGGACCCAAATCTTTTCCTAAGCGTGTTCATATAGGTCGGCTCTAATCATTTACTTACTTACATAGATCCTCCAAATGTTAACTTTTCTTTGCACAAAGATTTAACACACTAGTTGGCCTCTTCCTTAAGAACATGCTTAACCAATTCATCTGCTGACTTACAACTTCTATTGCAGATCAAAAAACACTTCCAAAATTGTATCAAGGACTCTTTACACATTCCCAATCTTACCCTCAGAATTGCAAGGCATGATATCATCTTGCAGAGAAATGTAGACCATCAAAACTTAGACTCTGTCTCTGTCAAACTTTGTCAAACACTATGCCGATACTTAGTAGCTTATACTGAAATCTAGGTCAAACAACTCCTTATACCAACTTTTGATGTTCTACCTACTGAATTGATCTATGAACTTATTGGTCCCAATTCTCCCTAGTACCAAGGAATCTATGATTACCTTGATGATAACACTCTTCCACCGAACCTCACCAATACCCAGAAGAAAACCTTTATCTGTCAAGCTTCCTGATTTACTATCCTTGGTGACACACTATACGGAAGCAGTCTCGATGGTATCCTACATAGATGTCTCAACTTGAAAAAGGCTAATGTTGCTTTACAAGAAGTTCACAAAGGTGTCGGTGGATCACATTCCACTAGTCCTAACCTTGCTAAGAAGTTGCTACGTACATGATACTATTGGCCTAATATGGAACAAGACGTCCACCAGTTTGCTAAGAAGTGCCTTCAATGTCAGTAGCATGGAGACCTGATTCATGCACCAGCACATCAATTGCGACCTGTTACTACTCCATGGCCATTTTCACAATGGGGACTCGACCTCATAGGTAAAATCCATCCATCATCCTCTAATGGCCATAAGTTCATCATCATCACCACTTAGTGTTTCACGAAGTGGGTAGAAGCAATCCTTATTACATACATCACTGGTAAACAAGTAGCTAAGTTCATCTTGCATTACATCATTTTTCGCTATGGTATTCCACTTGCTATTGTAAATAATAATGGAAAACCTTTTGAGAACCAAGATGTATGTGCCTTGTGCACTCAGTTTCATATTCAACATCACTTCTCCACCCCTTACTATCCATAAAGTAACAACCAAGTTGAGGCTTCCAATAAAACCATATTGAAAATCCTTAAGAAAATAGTCAATGAAGCTAGTCATGATTGGCATTTGCATCTCAATTCCGCCTTATGGGCATAGCACACTAGTATCAAAACTCCAACTGGTGCTACTCCATATGCTTTAGTCTATGGAACCAAAGCCATTTTACCCATAAAGGTTGAGACTCCCATCTCTTAGAGCTTCAATGCAATATCTCATTGATGAAGAAGAGTACATAATTGCTAGATCACATGAGTTAGAGCTACTGGATGAAAGGTGTCTCACAACACTGAATCACCTTCAAGCCTATCAAAACTTCCTATGTCATAGCTACAATAAGAAGATAAAAGAAAGACATTTCAAAGTAGGTGATCTTGTTCTTAAAGAAAATTAGAGAAACCAACAAGATCGAGACAAAAAGGGCAAGTTTGAGTCTAATTGGTTGGGACCCTTTGTTGTTACAACAGTCTATGGATCATGAGATTATACATTGTCAACACAGGAAGGCATTCCTTTAGATGAACCCATCAATAATTCTCATCTTAAGAAATTCTATGCTTGATCCTCAAAGTATCCCTCACAGAAAAATCCAAAAAATTTCAAAAAGAAGGGAAATCCAAAAAAATGAAAAACTTAAAAAATAAAAAATAAAATAATTCGTCCTCTGGTGAAAACCTGGTAAACGGGTGCCTTGGATAAGTACGATAGTGAAAACTTGGCAAATAGGTGCTATGTGTAAGAGTCAGCATCCACCATCTACTAAGTCTTCATCCATACAACTCCATCTCATTCCATGATAAAACCTCATCCATCCATAATAAAGTTATTGACCTTTGCATTTCCACATACCCATCTATCATGGCTTGGAAATTATTAATGTCAGTTGTTATCCATTAGTATAATCATCTATAGTTAGTCCACACATCCATCATTCTCCATAATAAATCCTCTACCTGAATGGGGGCACTTTTTCCTTAACCTAGGTATAGGAATGGATCCATGTTTTTACTTGAGAGGAATTGTCACACTTTCACTCATTTTTCCGTAGACATTATTCATATATCACAATCCATAATAAATTAAAACATTCACTTCATCCATCTATCATAATCCATCCTATTCACCTACCACCCTGACTTGACAAACTCAAGCAGAAAACAAACTATGCATCTTATTAAAAGCAAGTACTTATCAAATCAGAAGCAAAAGACTACTCCTAAAGAAAAGCACTTGTCCGCATACCCCTTGCCTCATCTACTACACCTAGTTATCCAAATCCAAAGCCTTTAACGGATATATCTCTTCTACAATAAGGCCCAATCTACCCTAAGCACCCTCTTTGGAAAGAGATATAATGGTTGTGAATTTGTTTTTTCAGTTGGTCGATTTCTTTTTGGTTTATCTTTTGTTCCTTCCTAATACCTAATCAAGACTACCTAGATCTATATATATCTTGGCATATTGTGATACAGTATGGATTGTGGCATGGTCATTACTTTCATATGTTGTGTTTGTGGGATGTTCTTATTACCCTTCTCAGGCTAATATTTATCTTTTTTGTGTTGGAATTAGCATCTTGCATATCAATATCCTTTGTATCTAGGTTTTGTAAAATCCTTATGTGTATTAGGATCATTTTATGCTAAGATTATTTTCCATTCACGTTCCCAATAAAGTTCTATTATGTCTGGTATGAATAAGTTCAAACTATTTGTTTGCAAAGTCAACATCTTATGCATTGGGTACATCGTCAACTTGGTCTTATATACCCTGGTGCATAATATCCATATGCTATATCAAAATAAGGATTTCTCTTTACATTTTATAAAGCATAACCAAAGCAAAATCTTTCCATCCATCCATCCATATATCTTAATACACACTAAAGCTCTCATGAAGATCGATCAATCATCATTTCTTTATTCTAGACATTATCTCTTCTATCCATGCTAACATCATCTTCATCTTCTTGTCTATCTTCCACATAAAAGTCTTGCAAAAACATGCATGTTAGACATCACATGTATAAGCATCATATATATCATATAGTCATCCATAACATCCATTATTCATAACATCTATAAGCATGTCATCATATAAATCCATGATCCTAATACATGTCAATTATCAATAACATCTATAAGCATGTCATAATATAAATTTATAATCCTAATACATGTCAACCATCCATAACATCTATAAGCATGTCATCATATAAATCCATGATCCTACTATATGTCTATCATCCATACCATCTGTAAGCATGTTATCACATAAAATCCATCACCATAGTACATGTCATGTACATCATATATACATCCATAATCATTAAACATTCATAGCATCATAAGCATCATCTATATCATAATATCATAACATCATAAGTCACATCTCATATAAGTCATCAAAATCATGTCATCTCATCAATATATATCAAAAATGAATAAGTGTCATGCAATGGGCTACCAAGAGCCATGAAATATATGTACAATAAGCCCATAGGCATCATGATTCTCAATATGCATAAATATGCAATATCATAACAATTATGTCTAAGTAGAACTCCCCTCTGAAGGCTCAGCTCCTATGCCTGAGGGTGATGGTCCTGTGGCAAAGGGTGGCTGATGTGGTCCAAATGGTCATGGTGATGGTGGTCCCATGACTGAACCTCCAAATCTCCTAGAGGATGAGGCCCCTAATATGCTCATTTCTCAAAAGTTGGGTTGCCTCTAATCTACTGGTATAACAATCTGATATAATCCTCTATAGTACTCAGCATCTTGAATTACTTGGTTTAGCTCATGTTGAACCTAAGTCAACTTTGTTACTAACATCATCGTAGGCTAATCCATGCCAATCATAGCCCTAGCAGCATCTCTCTTTTGAATCATCCTCTGAAGGGCTGACTTGACCCATAGTCTCATAGCTATCGCCCCATCTCACTTTATTGTGATGCAGGCTATCTCCACTGTGTCCAATACATGTGACGGTATTTATGCCTATCCCTGTCCTTGTGCAGCTACTCTAGCTTGTTGTAGCTTTTCCCTAGCATCATCCCTCTCCGGGCAAAGTCTCACTATGAGCAACTTTTCCCTGGTTTGCCTGTGGGTCTTAACCTACAAGAGATGTGGTTTCTCTAGCTCTGACTCAGCCTGTCTAAGACTCCCAAGTACATCCTATTGTCCTACCTCAACCATCTCTATGTCTACATGTCTAAGGCTCCCAGGGACATCCTATTGGCCTACATCCTACTAGCATGCATCATACTATGCCACATCCTCTATGACCACTCTAGCTTTCTGCTTCTATCACCTAGCCCTACTAGGTCCAGCCTCTAATCCCCTACCTTTGAGCTCCCTCACCTATCTGTCTCTACCACCAACCACTCCAAGGATGGTCAATATCATCAGTATGTGTGTCAGCCATTAGGCATCATACTCTTGTCTAGTCCTAGGGTCCTCTCCACCTACTGGATCCCATGCCACTGGGGCAAATACGTCAAACTCTTCTAGGACAATCAAAACCACCACCTCTAGTCCTCAACCAAGAATATCTCCTCATGTCCATGCAAAAATGGCCTCTCCCACTGGAACAGGTTGTGGGAGTCTGAATTGCCGTAGTACCCTCTCTGGTAAAAATCTCTCAATAACATACATACTCCTTCCAAATAGGTATCGAGCATGCCTACAATAGGTCTACTCTGCATCATCCTCCCATATCTCACAGTCTACCATGGACGCTAGATAACTGTGTCTAACTCATCAAAAGTTCTCCGCTAGTAGGTTAGCTCCCCAAGCTACCTGTGTCACAGTTCCATCATATAAATGTACAAATGGTTGTCCATCTCATCTCTGCCATGGTGAGATTGGCCTAGTAACTGCTATGTGCTTCCAGGCCCACACATGCAGGAGTGTCACACCAGCTGCAAAGCTCGATCCAAACATATAAACCACCTAGTGTATCATGATAAAGCTGCCCGAGTACATAAGGCCCCCATGCATATCTGATACCATGAGTGAGCATGCCCTCTAAGACTAGGCCCCATCCAACTAAAAATTTATGTGATCATCGATCAAAAACAAGTACTCTGCCAATCAACCCAGTGACCACTAGTTGTATCCTGTTAAAAATCCATCGCATATGAGTAGGACCTATCTCATGGTCCTCAATCCCCATATCTCATGTCATCATTAGCCTAGATAACACCGCCTCTCTAGTATTTGTGTTCTATGCCACCCATGCCCCATAGATGGGGATTCACAAAATCATCCACACATCCTCTAGGGTGATAGTGATCTCACCCATCGGTAGATGAAATGAGTTGTGCTCTCTATGCCATCTCTCAACCAAAGCAGTCATTATAGTATGGTGAGCTCGCATCGGTGTCAAGTGAGCGACACATTATAAGCGCATCACCTCCAGGAATAAGTCCTCATCCTCATCACAGTTTGCAACCAATGCGAGTGTCATTGGATGTCACTCTTGGGACATCAGCAAAGAAAGTACAATCTACATCCATAATGATCAACTCATCAGCACTTGTCAAAATTAGGGTCTTTAACTTAAAAACCAAAAGTGCCTAACCCTATCCAAAAGCATCATTTTGTCTACCATTTGCACCCCTTTACTCGCCAAAGATACCATTTTGCCTACCAAAAGCATTTTCTTTTTGCTAGTAGCATTCGATGACCATCTTCACTCTAGCCAAAAGTGACCCATATCCACCACAAGCACAACTTTATTGACCATAAGTGACACATTTTACCAAAATTGCAGATTTATCTGCCATAAGCACAAACTTAAAAGCCAAAAGCACAACTTTCACCCAAATCCTACTTTTACCAAAAGTGAACCTTAAAAACCAAAAGTGCCATTGCGTGCTCCAAAAGTGCCATTGCGCACCAAAAGCACAACAAAACTATCTAGAAGCAAATTCTAGCGTATCGACCACTTTTAGTCAAACCTAGGACCTACCCTCATTAATGAGCCTAATAAATACACTTAAGGGTTCGATCAAGGGTACTTACCACTCCTGGTGCTCCTGTCGGCCGACCATGCATCCTGACCCTCTTTGCGTGATGATCCTCTCCTGGAATGTCTGCCATCTCTGTAAACTAGTATGCTTTGAGCTCCTGAAAATTTTAAGCACTAGAAAAAACAAATCTCTAAACTCTTAGGATGCAAAATGAATTGAAAGTGACCTGTGGGCCCTACTTATAGCCTCCCAACCCTAATTTCTTCTTTTTGATAACCTGGTTTTTTTCGTGTCGGCCTTTATTTCTCCATCATGTTAGCCTCCACTTTTGATCTGGTCTTTCTTAGCCTTTTTCTTCCACGTCGTCGACCTTTTCTTCTTGTCGTGAGTCAACCCAACCCTTTTTATGTTTCCCTAGTTTTCCTCTCGAGGGGGCATCCTACCACTATCACTCATTACATTGAGGCATAGTAGTCAACACATCATCAGTATTTCTTTGAAACAACTCTATGAAACACATTGTCTCAAATAGGGGCAAAATGTAGACACCCAAAAATGACCATTGCATTATTCACCTTGCATACATCATTCTTCTAACATCGATTCTTCTAAATTACCTCAATCCAAAATTAATTAAACGATTCTTAATTATTTAATTAATTTCATGCCATCACTTTATTCTTCTATTTTCTACATTAATTAAATAAACCAATTATTTAATTAATTCAACATATCTTAATTCTTGTATAGCATTTTTGGAAGATAATGGAGCGGGAGCGAGGTGCGAGAGCGGGAGTTGAAGTTTTGAATTTGGGCGATGGTAGATCTACTGAAAGTAAGCAAGGAGCTGGTGGAAGCCTAGCTATAGAGGGGATAGAGGATGAGGGCCCAACTAACATTGGGTCTTCTGATGCCTCCGACATTGGTACATTTTCTAAAACATCGGTCATTGGGAATAGACCTCCTAACCCAAGTGGTACCTCATCTAGCACGAGTCCTTGTTGTTTGAAAGAACCTGTAGATAGTCAAAACATGGTGGATGGTCAGGAAGTTCTCTTTTCAAAAAAGAATCCTTGAGTGTCACTTTTTGAGTCAAAATTGAAAGCGAAGAGCTATTTTCTACCTATTTTTGTGAGTTGGACCTAGGTTCTAGTGAGTTTTCTATACCTATTCTTGACTGCTTTGCTAATAAGGGAATTTCTCATATGGATATGTCTTGTTAGAACACAAGCAATCTACTAAGGGGGGGGTGAATTAGTAGATCAATAAAACTTAAAACTTCAAGCCTCTAGAATGCAGATCAAATTAACTTGCAGTGCAATAACATCAACAACAAGAAAGCATGCACACATGAACACCAGATATACATGGAAAACCCAATATGGGAAAAACCATGGTGAGAAAAGGCTACTAGGATCTACCGACCTAATCCAACCTCACAAATGGAACCATTGATTACAATGTTTAAGAGCACCAACTCTAAGGAGACTATAATCCCTTGATTTGAGCACCAACTCAGTCCACAGGAGGCACCAACCTCACTATATCTATATATATACGTGTATGCAGCCATTTGGTTCTTCATAAACCTCAAATGCATCTATTCAAATCATATGCAGTCTTCTCCTCTCACTCTACTCACCCAAACTCTCTCTGCACTGAATTCTTCACACATTCATCAATCCGTCTCTTTCACATTCATCATTTCTATGCACACAACTATATATATTTATTCTGTTACAATTGCTTTTAGTATACAATTATCTCTACATACACTCACATCTGCATGTGTGCACTCCAGTCTTTCTGCACTTATACTTTTTGCATGTCTAGAAAGAAAACTCTATATGTAGCTCTATGCATGCATTAAATCTATTTTTCTATTGTTTATCCATCACTATAACCAACCACAGTCACAGTTCTATTTATATTTTCATGCATGTAAAAATTAGTTTTTATTTGATTTTATCAATCATCATTGTCATGCAACAAATATGTTTTTATGTTGTTTACACCATCATCGCCATGCATCCACTGTTTGTCCTTAACTGCTAATTATGCATCCTAGTTTCACACCAAAAATATATCCATTGAAAACATTTTATTATTTAACCATCCTTTTCTATCGGTAAATTTATCATTTCGCTAACCTTCACATTTAACTCCTCTATCAGCGACATTCGTCTTTTTCAAACTTTATTTGTATCCCCTTTTGCCTCTATTGGAAAAAGTTCATTTCTTCAAACTTTTCCTTTCTGTCTTCTTAATCGGTGATTTCTCATATTTTTCTTTAACTTTGGTCCCTTAGCCCTTTATCGATGATTTATGGAGATCTCAAACTAATCTTTCTTTGTTAGTGAAACAAGCTTTATCGCCTTTATCAATGAAATCACTCTTTTTCAAACTATGGCCTATGATGCCTTTGTCAGTAAATATCAACTTTCACAAACCATGGCTTATGTCTTCCTTATCGATGAAGTCTGACTTTTGAAAACTTAGCCCTCCATTCTATGCTATTGGCTTGTTAGCGAATCTTAAAAACTAAGAACTAGTTCAAAAATTGGGAAGTTTTTTGATACATTCTTCACCTCATCAAATTTTATTTGTCAGCTATTCTTTGAGATCATGAACTAGTCTATCCTTCCTTTATCGCTTCACACACTATCCACTTTTCTTTGCCAAGTGTTGCCCAGTCAGCGAATCGGGAAATATCTGAACTTTCAAACTAGTTTTTCATTTACACACTTTCCTGACAACAGGTAACAAGTACTTAAAACACTTGTTTGTTTCAAACACTTATCTTTTCTCGTACGCTTTTGTTGGTAAATTGCCAAATCGGCAAACCAGCAAAAAACGTAACTTTCAAACTTTAAACATTTACCAAGATAATCTTTCTATCGTCAAAGTTTTCATTGAAAGCACTTACCTTGTCTCTTCTATCAGGGAATTAGAGAAAAATGAAACTAACGAACCAGTTCACATTTTGAATAGTTTGTCGACTGAACATTTTGCTGATAACTTAGAAACTATCTCATTTGAATCTAGAACAATTTGCTGACAACTTCTCAGCACTTCAACAAATTCCTTTGACATCAATGATAATATTTCAACATGTCTTTGGTTAGGAAGTTTATTGGCCGCAGGCCTAATATTGAAGTGGTTAGACCTTAAACCCTTAAGAAATGGGGAATGAAAGGATAGGTTGTTAAGAAAGGTGTCTCAACCTTGCAACTTTAAAAGGTTACTATTCTTCCCAATTTTGGTCTTTTTGAATACTCTTTATCTTGAAAAATGATCTCAGGTGAGTTTCGACTCAAGATCATATCTGGATCGCAAGATATTAAAGTTTCTATTTTTGAAACTGCTAGGAAAAAGTTTTGAACTCAACTACCGGAATCAAAACTTCCCTAAACACTCAAAAAATTGTCATAACCAATGAATTGGGTTACAGGGTGATAGAGTGTTTCATGAACTTTCCAACGCATCAAATAGTTCATCAATCGGACACCCAGATCAAAAGTTATGGCCTCTGGAAGTTGGACCTTCTATTTTAGGAAATGTAAAAACATGTTTGACACATAAAAGAGCTATAAAGGGGAGAGTTACACATGTTGGTGTGTGGTTTGGCACATCACAAGGCATCTTTGATTGGAGATAATTTGGGCGCCACTTTTGGGTGGTTTTGGCTCATGGTTTTGTAATTACCGTTGGTGGTGTACTGTATTGTATCTCCTATATATTAGGAACTTGAGATAGAGGTTGTATGTAAGAATCTTATAGATGGCGAATTACCTCCCGGATCTCTGGTTGGATATACTCTTGTAAAAGCTTGCTTTGCAAGTATATTGTAATCTTCTTGATTCCTGAATAATATATTGGGCAGCTTTGGAGTGTGGGGTTTTTTACCTGAAAGGGTTTTCCCCACATATATCTTGTGTTGTGAGTTTTTTGTTTGCATTTGGAAGTTGTTATTATCTTTCTGATTAATGTGCATCTTAATCTATAACTGTAAAAGTAAAAATTTACATAAATCTTTCCTCAGTAGAATAGTGTAGGAAGCGTTTTCTACATACCTTGCTTCCTTTCAATTGGTATCAGAGCCTGATCACCTTTGGTTCTAGTTGTTGGGTAGAGGGTTTTTTGAGCTAATCTTTGTTTGAGTGGGAGCTTGTGCACAGGATTTTAAAATCTTTGTTGCAGATAAGAGATGGCGAGCACATCTGGGAGGTTTGAGATAGAGAAGTTTAATGGCAATAATTTCAAGTTGTGGAAACTCAAAATGGAGGACATGCTTGTAGATCGTGATTTATGGGAAGCCGTATCTGGTACAAAACCAACGGAAATGTCTCAAGAAGACTGGGATCTCAATAATCGAAAAGCTAGGGGTTTGATAAGACTCTGTTTGATTGATTCAGTGCTCCTAAATATAAATGAAGAGAAGATTGCAAAGGAACTTTAGAAGAAGCTTGGAGATGTTTATCAGGCTAAATCCTTGGCGAACAAGTTATTCCTGCGAAAGAAATTGTATTCTCTAAGGATGGAAGATGGAGGATCTGTCGCTGATCACCTGAATACATTCAATATGCTTGATGCCCAATTGACTTTTGTTGGTGTGAATATGGAGGAGGATCATTGTATGACATTACTATGTTCCTTACCAGATTTGTGGGACCACCTTGTTATGGCCATTGGGAGTACCACTGCCACCTTCAAGATGGATGAAGTGGTTTCTTTGTTGTTGTTTGAAGAGATGCTGAGAAAGTCTTTCGAATTAGCTAAGGAGGCTCTTGCGGTTCATGGTAGATCTAAAGAGAAGGGAAAGAAAAAGGATAAGAAGAAGGAAGAAAAAGGAAGATCCAAATCCCATGGGAGATCTAAGTCTCCTAGAAAGTCCAAGGCCCTATGTTGAAACTGCGGCAAACTTGGTCACTTCTGCAAGGAGTGCAAGGAGGAGAAAAAGAAGAAGAAGAAGAATCATGATTCAGATTCTGACAAGTCTTCTCTAGATGAAGGAGAAGCGTTTATCGCTGCCTTAGCAATGCATGCATCTGAGGATGTGTGGCTTACTGACTCTGGTGCATATATTCACATGACCTCGCATCGGGGCTAGTTTTCAAAGTATGAAGAATATGATGGTGGAAAGATGTACTTGGGTGATGATTCTCACCTGAAGATTGTTGGCCGTGGAAGAGTCTTGATTTAGTTCCCTGGTGGATGAATAAAAGGAATCAATGGTGTTATGTATATCCCTGGTTTGGCACAGAACCTTCTTTCTGTAAGTAAGTTGAATGATGTGGGTGTGCAGATTGTTTTCTGGAATGGAGGATGCAAGATGACTAGAGGATCTATGGTGTTGGCTAAGGGTGTTTGGATTGGCACTCTATTTCAACTTGATGCATGTGCAGTTCAGTGCAATAGTGCCTCTGTTTTGAAGAAGAGAGCTTCAGATTCTTCATCCTCACCATTGGAACCAGTAGCGAAGAAGACTATTGCATCTACCTCTGATGGTCATGCTTTCTAGGTACCTAAGGGTGCTCATTCTATGGAGATGAAAGTTCCAGCTGAGAAGACAATGTTATGGCACCAAAGGCTTGGTAACATTGGTGAAAAGGGATTGAGGACCCTGAAGAATAAAAATCTTGTTGAGAGTATGAATGACTGTAATCTTGAGTTTGATTTCTGCGAACATTGCATTTATGGAAAACAAAACCGTGTTTAATTTTATTCCAGTTCTCACAAACCTTCTGAGGTGTTGGACTTGATTCATTCTAATGTGTTTGGTCCTGTTAATGTTCCTTCGATTTCAAAATATGTTTACCTTGTTTCATTCAATGATGACTATAGTAGAAGGACATGGGTGTATTTCATTAGAAGTAAATCTGAAGTCTTTAATAGATTCAAAGAGTTTAAAGCTCTTGTAGAGAATCAAAAGGATAGAAAGATTAAGTGTTTGAGGACTGACAATGGTGGTGAGTTCTGTTTAGCAGATTTTGACAAGTTCTATAAAGAACAGGGAATTGAGAAGCATAAGATAACTCCGTATATCCCTTAGCAGAATGGAGTTATAGAGAGGATGAATAGAATGTTGATGGAGAGGGTAAGGAGTATGCTAAGTGGAGTTGGTCTTGAACAAAAGTTCTAGGCTGAAGTTCTTGCTACCACTTGTTACCTGGTTAACAGGTCCCCTACATCAGCGCTCATTGATAAGACACCTATGGAGGTATGGTCTAGTAAAAACCCTTCATTAAGACACATTCAAGTATTTGGTTGTGAGGCATATGCACATGTGCCTAAGGAGAAGAGGTCTAAGTTGGAGAACAAGGCTGTGAAGTGTATCTTCATCAGTTATGGAATTAGTGTGAAAGGGTACAAGCTTTGGGATCCAGTAGCTGAGAGAGTTTTGTATAGTAGAAGTGTGATCTTCAGAGAGCTGAATCCTTTTTCTGTTGTCTTGCAGTCAAAGAAAGAAGAGAAGAAAGATTATGTGGTTCAGCTTCCTTCCACCCCTGAGAAAGTTGAACTAAAAACATCTATTGGACTTGATAATGAGGAGAGCTCTAGTAGCTTTGAAAGTTTAGAAGAATATGAAGAACCTCAACCTCAACCTTTGAGGAGGTCCACATGGATAAGGCAGCAACCTAATAGGTTTGGTTATTCATTGCATGATTCCAATTGTATTTTTGCTTTGATTTCTAACACTGATGAGCCTAGAACTGTGAAATAGGCTATGGGTATGAAAGATGCAGGTTCTTGGAAGGAGGCCATGGAAGAGGAGATGGCTTCTTTGGAAAAGAATAATACTTGGTACTTGGTGCCTTTGCCTAAACTTTAAAACCTGTTGGATGCAAATGGGTGTTCAAAATAAAATTTGGTGTAGATGGCAGTGTTGAAAAATATAAGGCTAGATTGGTTGCAAAGGGGTATTCTCAGGTGGAGGGAATTGACTATGGTGAGATTTTCTCTCCCGTTGCAAAGCGAACATCTATTCAGTTCTTGTTATCTCTTGCAACAGTGTATGATCTAGAAGTGGAACAAATGGGTGTGAAGATAGCATTCCTTCATGGTGACTTGGAGGAGGAAATCTATATGTCACAGCCAGAGCATTGCGTGGTGAAAGGTAAAGAAAATTTGGTTTGCAAGTTGAAAAAGTCTTTGTATGGTTTGAAATAGTCTCCTAGGATGTGGTACCAGAAGTTTGATGCCTTTGTGTTGAGTATTAGATTTCAGAGATATTGATCAGATCATTGTGTTTATTACAAGTTTGATAATGATCGCATTCTCATTATTGCATTGTATGTCGATGATATGTTACTCATTGGGAATGGTAAAAGTTTGATTTCTAATTTGAAGTCTCAGTTGTCAGCACAGTTTGAGATGAAAAATCTAGGGGCATCTCAGTACATTCTGGGTATGGAAATTAGAAGAGACAAAACAAATAGAAAACTTTGGTTAGGCCAGAGTAAGTATGTTAACACTGTGTTGGAGAGATTCAATATGGTAGATTGCAGACCTTTAACTGTTCTTGTTATAATGGGGACAAAGTTATCTATTGAAGATTGTCCAAAGTCTCCTTCTGAGATAGAGGATATGAGCAGAGTTCCTTATGCTAGTGCAGTTGGCAGTTTGGTGTATGTGATGGTCTGTACAAGACCAGACATTGCCCAAGCAGTGGGAGTCCTTAGTCAATTTATGGCTAATCCTGGATGGGTACATTAGGATGCAGTGAAGAGAGTGTTCAGATATTTCTGGGGTAACTCTGAGTATTCCTTATGTTATCATGGTTATCCTATAGGACCTCAGCATTCACATTGTATTAATGGATTTGTGGATTTAGATTATGCAGGTGACATTGACAGTAGGAGATCCACCAGTGCTTATGTGTTCACTATGTTTGGTGGTGCTATTAGTTGGATGAGTAAGCAGCAACCTATGGTCGCTTTGTCCACTACTGAAGCTGAGTACATGGCAGCAACTCGTGCTTGTAAAGAAGCCATTTGGCTTAAGAGATTGTGTTCTGATGTTGGGTTTGATACATGGAAGATTACTATTTGTTGTGATAGTCAGAATGCCATATGTTTGGCAAAGAATCCTACTTTCCATGTTAGGATTAAGCATATTGATGTCCAGTACCATTTTGTTCGTGACATGGTAGAGGATGGGAAGGTAAACTTGGAGAAAGTTGATACTTTGATGAATGTTGCAAATTCCTTGGCAAAACATGTGAGCATAGAGAAGTTCAGATGGTGTTCAGAGTCTATGGGCCTCTCGGCCCCTAGCAATTAAATCATGGTGTTGATACTCCATTTGCTCTTGTAAGGTATTCGACAAGTGGGAGAATGTTAAGAAAGGTGTCTCAACCTTGCAACTTCAAAAGGTTACTATTCTTCCTAGTTTTGGTCTTTTCAAATACCCTTTATCTTGAACAATGATCTCAGGTGAGTTTTGACTCAAGATCATATCTGGATCGCGAGATATTAAAGTTTCTATTTTTTTAAACTATTGAGAAAAAGTTTTGAACTCAACTACAGGAATCAAAACTTCCCTAAACACTCAAAAAATTGTCTTAACCGACAAATTTAGTTACAAGGTGATAGAGTACTTTACGAGCTTTCCAACACATCAAACAATTCGTCAATCAGACACCCGGATCAAAAGTTATGGCCTCCAGAAGTTGGACCTTCCATTTTGGGAAATGTAAAAATGTGTTTGACACATAAAAGAGCTGTAAAGGGGAGAATTACATGTGTTGGTGTGTGGTTTGGCACATCACAAGGCATCTTTGATTGGAGATAATTTGGGTGCCACTTTTTGATGGTTTTGGCTCATGGTTTTGTAATTACCATTGGCGGTGTATTATATTGTATCTCCTATATATCAGGAACTTGAGATGGAGGTTGTATGTAAGAATCTTATAGATGTCAAGTTACCTCCTGGATCTCTGGTTGGATATACTCCTATAAAAGCTTGCTCTGCAAGTATATTGTAATCTTCTTGATTCCTGAATAATATATTGGGCAGCTTTGGAGTATGGGGTTTTTTTACCTGAAAGGGTTTTCCCCACGTATATCTTGTGTTGTGAGTTTTGTGTTTGCATTTGGTAGTTTTTAATAATCTTTTTGATTAATGTGCATCTTAATCTGTAATTGTAAAAGTAAAAATTTGTATAAATCTTTCCTCAGTAGATCAGTGTAGGAAGTGTTTTTCGCATACCTAGCCTCCTTTCATAGGTGGATATAGCGGCCGTGCTGAAAGGATTTTTTTGTTCACATTCTCGTGTGAGGAAGATCTATTAAGTACTCTGTCTGGAGGGCCATGGTTATTAGAAACTCTACCTTAGCCTTGAGGAAATGGGAACCAGGTTTCGGTGCCTCCAATAATTCTTTCAATGTAGCATCAGTTTGGGTTAGGTTTCCCAAATTACCCATGGAGTTCTGGGATCAGGAGGTTTTTAAAGGTCTAGCAAGTGCTTTTGGTCAGTTGCCAATTGCTAACCCCATAACTTTATCCAAAAATAACTGTTTTTGCTAGGATTTGTTTCCTTGATTAGTCTACTAATTTTCCCACCTCGATCAAGATTTAATCTAAACTTGGAGTGTGGGATCAAGCAATAAAATTTGAATTGGTTCCCTTTGTTTGTTTCCTTTTTAAAAAGGTGGGACACTGGGCAAAGAACTGCCCATCCAAGAAACCCAAACCAAAGTAGAAAATCTAGTGGGAAAAGAAGGCTAAAGGTAATGAGGAAACCCAAACCATTGGGTGCAGGCAAAAGAATAGAAGGAATACTGAATGAAGAAGGGGGAAATAGCATAGAGATTTTGGATGATCAACTCGTTTCCCCGGTTCCATTGGCAAAAAGGAAGACTTAGGAAAATATGGAGGATATGAAGGCTTAGGAAGACAATTTGAATGTAATAGGGGTGGATGAAAAAATAGAGGCCTAGTTTTCAGATGTGGAAGAAGAAACTCCCCATAAAGGGGTAGCCTGAGAAGAAGATAGGGTGGCATGCCCAAGTGAGAAAGAGGGTGAACTAGATGGAAGGGTACAGGGAGATGGTGATGGCACCATTTCAAAAGAGCCCCACACTCCCTTTTAGCCTATATCCCCTTTCAATTAAGAGGTATTAAAGAGTTTAAATGAAAAGAAACAGGAAGAGGAACCTTTTGTGGAAGTTAAGGGGAGGAAAAATTTTAAAAATAGAGCTCACCCTATCCCTGGGGGAGTTGCAACTGGAAGGAGTGCCAAAGCCAATTGTGGTTTAGACAGGAAAGGTCCTGGGAGACCTACTACCCTGCAAACCAGAGAAAGAGACAATAAGAATGTTTTGCGGAGGGTATGCAAAAAACTCTCGCAGACTTGTGCTCTAGGAGCACAAACTTCAATAAATCATGAAGATTATCTCATGGAATATCAGGGGGTTAAATAATAGGCATAAACATGACCTCCTATCTAATTTGATTTGTGACCATAAGATGGATATCTTGTTGGTCCAGGAAACCAAAATGTAGACAGATAGACTATTAAAGATTAAGAATATATTTTTTGGTGATTGTGGCATTCATGGTTGTAGCTCTATTGGTGCTTTGGGAGGTTTGGCTACATTCTAGAGCCTGCAGATTGTGAAAGGGGTCCCCCTTTTTGATGATTCTAATCATGTGGCTACCCAATTTTTTCATATTAGGGAGGATACTTCCTGGATTATATCCAATATTTATGCCCCTAATGTTAAGAATGCGAGAAATAAACTATGGAAAAATTTAGACCTTTTTAAAAGCTCGTACCTAGATATTAAGTGGCTGGTTATGGGAGATTTTAATACCACTCTTAATGAAGATGAGAAGAGAGGGGGATCCGAAGTCCCCCTGGATAGCAGATTTGATTTGATGGACTTTGTGAATGAAGTTGCTCTTTATGATTTGGATCTTTAGGGAGCCTTGTATACTTGGTCTAACTAGAGATCTGGAGAGAACCTTATTCAAGTTAAACTTGTTAGAGCCCTTTCAGATTTGAAAAAATGTGCCTCCGACATCCTGACCTAAAGAATAGAATTAGGGAATACTAGGGGATTTTTGTGGAAGAATCAGCCATGTTTAGGATTACTAAGAAACTTCATCACATCAAGAATAATGTATAGAAATGGAACAAGTCTTCCTTTAGGAAAATTCTTAAAGAATAAGAAACTATCAAGTCCAAACTAGATGAAGTTCAAAAGGAGATACAGAATACAGGTATGAGTCCCTCTACCAAAGATGAAGAAATAGATCTTCTTAGCTACCTTAATGGGATCATTACTAGAGAAGAAGATTTCTGGAAGCAGAGGTCAAGAGCTGTTTGGTTGAAAAGAGGAGATTTCAACACTAAGTTATTCCATATGGTGACTATTAAAAATTGATTTGCTAATAGAATTAAGGAGATCCACAATAACGACCATGTTGTGAAGGTTGAAGTGGAGATTCATAAAGAGGTTGTGGAGTTCTCTAATTTTCTTAGCATTGAATCCCCACATAATCAGGAGTTTGAGGATTAGTTTTTAGAAGTTATCCCTAAGATTGTGTCTAAAGAGTCTAACAAAATGCTGATTAAGATCCCTATTGATGTGGAAGTTAGATTGGTTATATTTTCTTTTGAAGGTAAAAAGGCTCCATGACCTAACGGTTTCCCCCATTTTTTCTTTCAAACTTTCTGGGAAATTGTAGCTAAAGATGTTTGTGATGCTATAAAGGAATTCTTTGGGAGTAGGAAATTGCTTAAAGAGTTGAATTCTACCTTCTTAGTCCTCATTCCTAAGAAACTGGAAGCTAATTCTTTTGTTGATTTCATGCCTATAAGCTTTTGTAACTCTATTTATAAGATGTTTTCCAAAGTTTTAGCCATGTGGTTACAAGTTATCCTTTCAGATAGCATTTTTATACAGGAAAGCAGTTTTGTTCCTAGAAGGCAGATCCTGGATTCAATTATCACTGTGCAGGAAAATATCCACTCTTTGTCTGCTAACAAGAACAAAGGGTTTTTTTCTAAAGCTTGATCTCATGAAGGCTTATGATCAAGTGAATTGGAACATCTTGATTAAAGTTATGACTAGGTTTGGGTTTAATAAGAAGATCCTTGATATCATCTTTCAGCTGGTCTCTTCACCTAAATTTTCTATTATTATTAATGGTTCTCCTTTAGGCTTTTTCAAAAGTTCCAAGGGACTGAGGCAAGGAGATCTAATTTTCCCTTTCCTCTTTGTGATAATGGTGGAGGCATTGGGAAGGAATATTCAGAAATCTATTGTAACTAGTCAGCTTAAAGGGATTCGCCCTTCTTCTTTTGGCCCCTCCTACTCACATCAACAATTCGTTGATGATACTATTATAATGGGTGAGTCGTCGGTGAAGGAAGCTAAAACTTTCAAGCTTATCTTGCAAAGATATAAAGTGCCCTCTGGTCAAAAAATCAGTCTCCCTAAGAGTACTATGTTCTTCCTAAATACCCCCTTGCATAGACAACATAAAATTGCTAGAATTTTTCAATGTATTGTGGGGAATTTCCCTTCAATGTATCTGGGTCTGCCTCTCTATGATAAAAGAATTCCTGACTCCTTTTGGTCTGGAATTATGGATAGATTCCAATCTAAATTAGCAAGATGGAAGGGGGTTGTGTTAAGTCAAGTAGGTAAAATTCAACTAATCAAAGCTACTCTCTAAAATATGCCTGTTATGTTATGTCTTTGTTCAAAATGCTCAGTAAATTTAAGGAGAAAATTGAGTAGATTAAAAAGAGGTTTTTATGGATGGCTCTGAGGAAAGAAAGAGAATAACTTTGATTGTATGGGATCAAGTTTGCAAACCTAAGAAAATAGGAGGGCTAGGGGTAAGGAAATTAAATGAATTCAATTTATCTCTCTTGGCCAAGAATGCTTTGCACCTCATGGAGGAGAAAAAAGAATGGACTAAGATTATAAGGAATGAATACTTGATCAATTTCAACAACTTTAGGGAGGCACTGGACAATAATGAGTTGCTTGATGGATTTGATATCTGGAGGACTATTATTCAGATAAGGTTCATTATCAAGCAAGGTACTAAATGGAAAGTTGGGAATGGCTCTCTGGTTGAGTTCTGGGAGGGTCAATGATATGGTAACTCCCCTTTGTGTGAGTAGGAATGGGCTAGCCCCTTCAAGGGCATATGTTCCAGATTATTTGGTAGACAAGTTGCTAATTATATAGATAATGGGATATGGAAGAACTTCAAGGATGTGGAACCTCTGCTGGTTAATTTTCAATCCAGACTGGACTTGTTTTACCTACCTTCCTTTCCCAAGGAAGATCAACTTATTTGGCAACGAACCCCCACTAGTGACTACTCGATCCCTTTATGTTTTGAGATGTTGATAGATACTCTAGGGGATCCCCTCTTCTGGGCCAAAATTTGGAATCCCAAGCCAATCCCTAAGATTAATATCTTCTTTTGGCTTTTTGTTCAAAATAAGGTGCTGACTACAAACAATTTGTGCAAGAGGGGTTTTTCGATGGCTAATAGATGTCTCTTATTCCTAAGTGAGTCTAAAGACTCAATTCATTTTCTTCTTGGATGCTCTTTATGTTCTTCAATCTGGGGGAAGGTTCTGTCATTGTGGAATCTGAGTTGGGTCTTTCCTAACTCCTTTCAGGATTTGATAGCCCAATGGTCTTGCTTGTCTTGCAATCCATCCATTAAATTTTTGTGGTCTTTAATTATCCCTCATATGGCTTGGGGACTTTGGAAGGAAGGAAACAATAGGGCCTTTAGGGATGCTAGCGGGATGTTAAGGGTGTGCTTAGAAAGGTGTTGAGATCCATTGAAGAAAACTTCTATGTTGGAATTGTTGACCAACTTTCTTAGGGGCCCAAATTAACTGTGTCTATTCCTGACCTAGAAATTTCTAAGAATTGGAATCTCTCCTATGATATTTTGAACCTATTCAGGAATATGAAGTGACCTATAGAGAATGTGGTTTGGAAATTCCGTCCTGTTGGTTGGGTAAAAATTAATTTTGATGGGGTGGTTATAGGGAATCCTGGAGCTACTGGAAGTGGAGGAGTGATGAGAGATGATCTTGGTAGGTTTATATCAGCAGTAGCACTCCCTTTGGGTACCTAGACCAACCACTATCTTGAAGCTGTGGTGGCCTACCATGGGATAAAACTGCTAATTCTAGAGGTTTTTGTTGATAACTGAGAGGGGGGGGTCAATCAGTTATCCTAATTATTTCCCTTATTGAACTTTCTTATTAATTGATGCAGCATTGAATCAAAACATTAAAACATTAACATGAAATAAGAAACACATAACACAGTATTTTTGACGTGGAAACCCTGTTAAGGGAGAAAACCACGGGGTGATTAACCCAAAATTATTCTCTGTTAGAAGAATAGGAGATTACAAAAATGGCACTTGCCAATTAGGGCTCACTGCCCGAGCACACTGCTCACAAGAGGCCCACTGCCTACAAGAAGACACACTGTCTACAAAGTGATAAGAATCACAGTCTTGAACTGATTGGAAGCATCTGCATATGCTGGAATTCAGTTCCGGTTAGGCTCAGTACACTGATCTGCTGCACTTCATCTTTCCTCTGTTCTTTATTCTGCTATCTTTCACATACCAGATCCTTTTTGCTACTTCTGCTCTGTTCTGGACTTATTCACATATCTCTTTTTCACCATCACACCCTTCACAACTAAATCCATCCTCTATATATAGCCGCACAAGTAATTTCATCACCTTTCTAGTCGGCATCCGGAACAGTCTAGTTTCTTACAAACTTTTGTTCTGTCGGCTGAATCCTTCCTCACCAAGCAATGCGGATCAAGCATATACTTGTAGATATCATTAATCATGTCGGCCAAACATGATTCATGCCTTCACAACCTCTGTCATCAACAGTAACACATCCGGAAAGCAGTCTGATACTCTGCCAGTCAGTTCTTCCTCTGTTTTCACTGTCTCTCAGGAATCCGGTACTCAACCATTCATATCTTTTTCCTTGTCCATCACCGGAGGCTAAATCCTTGGAATATACCACTCAAGGTAGTCCTCTTGACTTCCCCAGATCCGCACTGCACCAAGACACTTCCTCTGAGAGATCCGGACCAATCTGTCGGACCTTGCCACATGCTCTGTTCTTCTTCACCGGACCACAACATTCTTTATTCTGACTTCCGGTAGAGACACATCATGACTTGCAGATATGTGGATGACCTTTGTTGCCATCAATGACAACAACCATGAATCCATATAGTGTCTCTTGCCAACAATCTCCCCCTTTGGCATTGATGGCAACACTTAGTGAAAAATGACTAAGTGTTTTCACTATGCTCCCCCTTTGCTGATGCTCTGTCTTTATATACAATTTCCGGAACTCCCCCTTAGTTGGATTCCTCATTTTTCACTGCTCCTCACTCCCCCTTTGACATCAATGGCAAAGGGTAGGGTCCGCACACCAAAATTTTCAAAAATTTTCTATATATAGCCGCATATTTACATACTCACATGTACTGAAGAATGTCTGCAAAGGATGTCTGCAATTGGATCATTTCTGTAGCCCAACTTTGCTTCATTCTATCCAAAATTGAAATGTGACCACTTAACAAAAATGCAAAAGCTTCTGCCCGCTTGAGATCTGTCGGATCTTTTGTTTGGGCGGTGGTCTGAGCATCACTGATGGCCTCATGCATAGTTTCCAACTTAGGGATTATAATCCTTCTAAGTTCTCCCATCCGGTTAGTGATGTTCTTCCTTTCCTTCTCAAGATTCTTTATTTCATTCAAGACTGCAATAGTCTGACATTCTTGATTTATTATAGAGGAAGAGAGAGGATCAAAACTTTGAGATAAGCTTTGTAGCTTATCCTGTTCCTCTTTTATTTTCTTGTCAAATGCTGCTGTTGCCTTTGACCAGGATATACAAAATTTGTAGATGTCACCGCCATCCTTAAGAGCATTTTCTAAGCTCTTTATTCCAGTGCTTACAATCTTCCTATCTTTAGAGATTAATTCTAATATTTCTGAAAATCTCTTATCCAAAAATTCCTTCCGGACCTTTTCTTCAGCTGATTTTTCTAGAGAATCAAAATGTGTATCAACACTGCTGACTAAGGTTTTTAGATTACCGGAAGTGGAGGCTGTCGGATCTATCTGGATTGATGGCATAATCTTTACAAGTACTCCGGAAGCAGCCTCTATCAACTCACAGTCTTCCATATGAGACTTCAGGAGTTTTTCATTTGCCTTGGCATTTGCAAATGAAGCTATCTTCATTGTTTGTACCGGAGAGAGAGAGTCAAAGTCGAATGGGCCTTTTAGGAGCTCCGGTTCATCAATCTCTAAAGTTTCTTTGCTCAAAAATTGTTGAACAGTTTGTGCAGTGTCTCTTGCCGGAGACAAATGTTTCTTTTCTTCTGCAGTCTTGGAACTGTCAACCTCTTTGTCTTTCACCACTGCTTCCTTTTCCTGTAATTGCTCTTCTTCTTTGGATCCGGAGACTGTAGGGGAAACCGGAGGAGAGATGCTTGTATGCTCAGGGTCCACTTCTTCCGGAACAGAGGGTTCCAAGTCCTCAGCTGTTTCTGTACCTAGGTCCTCTACAACAGGAAGATTGAACCTTTTGAAGGCCTTCCGGAGGATCTCTTCTGTTTCTTGGGCCACTTTGTCAGTCTCACCAAGCATGAGTTGATTCATCCTGGCTTTGCTTCTGAACTCATCTTTGCAGTCCTTGAAGATAATGTTCATTGTCTTGGGATCAATTTGAGGATATAGCTGAATAGCTATCTGCTCCCGGATCTCAAGATCTTTAGCATGAGCATTATTCTTTCTTACTTCCAATTCCTTTTCTAGGCTTTTAGGAATAAGAGATATGATTTCAATGAAAGCCTTATTATATATGTTCAGATATTTAACTGTGGCTTCCTGCAGAGTCTTTTGGTCAGCCTCACTGAAGTCATCATAGGATTCAGTCATTGGTTGAAGGTTTCCATCCACCGTGACCGACTTGATTACATTCTCTAGAGACAGAGTGGGCTTTTCAATAGATACCTCCGCCATTTCATCCTTGTCTTGGCCTGTGGAGGGTTTACCGGATCCTTTCTTCTTCTGTTTCTTTATTTCTCTTACTCCCTCATCTGACTCTGTTTCCTCTTCATCCTTTTGGCTCCCATAAGCCCTTGTGGCTTTTGTCTTGGATCTCTTACTGGATGCCTGGACTTCCGGTTTAGAACTTTTGGTTGTGGGAGGTGCAGATCTCTTTGATGATCTGGTCCGGGTGGGAGCTTCAACCGGAGCACTTTCTTTACTTTTCTCTTCTTCCTCAGCCTTCCTCCTCTTTTCCCGGCTGGCATCAAGTGCCTCTTTTGAGATGCCTAGGCCTTGAGCAATGTGCTCTACTTCTTTTCTCACCTTTCTTTTAATCTCAGGTTCCCTGAGTTCTACATGTATTTTTACACTCAGCTCCTCAAAGGTTCCAAACCTTTCTGCCTTAGGATCTTTGGGCTGACTTAGCATGTGTTGAACATGCAGCTCCACTATCTGTTCATCTACTTCATACCCCATGGGCATGATCCAGACAGTCCTTGGCTCCACTGCCTCCATTAGGCACTGATCAGTGTCAACCATAAAGTACACTGAGTCTTTGTATTTTTCAACAAGAGACTGGGGAATTCTCTCTCTTGCTTGCATCATGCTCTGAAAGTTTTTGAAGTATCCCCATAGAGCTGTATTTCTCACTTTTGCATTCCCAAGTCCATGCAAATAGTCTCTTATCTGGACTGCAACAGGTTTGTCATTCTGCCATACCCATCCACTTGTTCCGGGTAGCTCATTCATGAAGTAGAAGAATAGACATACAATAAGAGTACCATACTTAAAGGAATTCTTCTTATCCTTCTTGATTTTCTATATATTTTCCATTAATTGGCTTAGCAGTAGTTCGCAGAGATCATATTCTGCATTCTTTCTTAGCATTTCATCGGCAGTGTATACTGCAGTTCCGGATACAGAATTCTCCCTGCTGGAGTGATAGATCTTGTATCCTATTATCATGGATGCATATTTGATATCCGGATCTGAAATATCTTCAATGGTCATTGCCCTCTTATCAAATTTTGATCCGGTGGCCTCAGTTACAATGTTGTTCTTGACAGATTTGAGGATAGGTATCCCTCCGGAAGAGTATAGACCAGTTACTGCTCTGATTGCCTCTTTTGTGATCTTGCAGGGTCTATCCAGCCATAGAAAGTTGTCATGCATCCTGCTCAGTACATACCGGACCCATTCATCTTCTTCAAAGCAGGGGAAATGAATAAATTGCTCAAACTGTTTCTTCTGGATATCCTTATACTCTGGTTTAAGCTCAAAAGCATTGTCTATCAGTTGCTTGTGATAGAGGTCTCTTAATTTGAATTCCCCAAATTCCTCAATGCTTGCATGTATGTAAACCCTAATGTCTTCAGTATGTAAAACTCCGTGAGGAACACTAGAGAAGGCTCCTAGTGGATCTACCTCCAATGATTTGTAGGGATGTTTCTTGAATGAGGGGCGAGGTCTATCAGAGATCTTAACTATGTTTGGAGTAGCCATTCTTCAAAGATTTGCAGTGAGGTAATGAAAAACGGAGAATACCTTATGCGCCTTCGACTTGCACGGAGTGATTGGATTGATTTCTTTATGTAATGACTTCGGCAGGAGATCCTTG
The DNA here is from genome assembly GCA_027924645.1 of Cunninghamia lanceolata. Classification (NCBI taxonomy): domain Eukaryota; kingdom Viridiplantae; phylum Streptophyta; class Pinopsida; order Cupressales; family Cupressaceae; genus Cunninghamia; species Cunninghamia lanceolata. Next base: position 2,532,819 of record BSBN01001465.1, on the reverse strand, counting down.
GTGTGCTTGATGAATCTAGTTGCAGAGCTCCACTATTCGCTTCTTCTTGAGTGCAGAATGAGCAAATGACTTTTGAGAAATCCCTTATATTGCTCCGCGAACCCTAATATCTGTCTGCAATAAATGCTTCACCTACATTATTCTGGTTCGCCTTGTCTGGATAGCTTGGAGTATCCCGGATTAGTCCTGATCTGTGAATATCATCCGGATCTTTCAATCATGAATAAATAGAGGTAACATATTACAAGAACATCCCAAACATTCTGTCCAATCCGCAGAACAAGATAGTGCACTTCCGGATCTCTCCGGACCCTTTTGTAATCCTTTGTCATACCGGAGCATCTCCCTGAACAGGTTTTATTTGATCGATCACAGCTTCTCCATAACTCCATGCGGACCTCTGAAAACTTGACTGAAGCATCTCAAGACTCATATCTGTAAACCCTTTAATCCGCATCTTGTGCCACATTCGGCACCACTTGTTTGGCTGGGGGAACAGGATTTTCTTTGAGTCTCCCCCTGAGCCTGAGCTCACTTTTTAATTTCCGGAAGAAATATCAGCACCAGAGTCTGGTGTGGATCCAACCTCTACATTCTCTGAACTTTTCTTCACCCAAATCTTGCTCATCTGATTCCTAACTTCATCTGCATTCATCTTTTGTTTACCCTTGTCTTGATTTTGATTATACACCGGACCTCTTTTGTCCTGATACTTGTTTCTGCAGACTTTAGCATTATGACCGGACCTATTGCAGATTTGGCAAATAACATTTCTTTGCATATTTGACTGATATCCTCTTGATCTGCATTGATTAGCCATATGACCTACTCTATTGCATGTGAAGCATCTACCTTTGAATGATTTGTTTACTTGCATAATTCTGCATTCATGGGATTTGTGTCCATACCTTTTGCAGTTGAAGCACTGTCCGGAGAAGGATGAATTAATCTGATTCATTCTCATTCTGCACTGATTAGCTTTGTGACCAAAGTGGTTGCAGCTGTGGCAGTATCCATTGAAGGATGGATATCTTTGAGCATTTGGCTGTCTTACCGGAGGTCTTCTAGGCCTGCTCCTTGGATTTTCTGATCCAAGATTCTTCTGACTGGTTCCGGAGCTTTCTCCTTTCTCATATCCCAAACCATACTTGTCATCTGTCCTCTTTTGACTTCCAAGAAGAACTTCAAGTTGAGCAGAACTTATCTTGAATTTCTCTTTATATTCATTTGCTGTTTGAAGGTCTCTTTTGAGAGAGGCAATTTGATCCTCAAGTTTTTCTTCATTATCTTTGGCATCTTCAAGATCAGATTCAAGATGTCTGATAATCCTGTCCATCTGGTGGCATTCTTCTGATTTTTCTTTAAGAGATTGTCTTAGATTGTCTTCAGCCTTTCTTTTTTCTTCAATCTCTTGAGTAAACTTTATAGTTCCTGATTCCATTTCATGTCTTAACATAATGACTTCTTTTGATAACTTTTCACATAACTTGGTTTGCTCAGTCAATTCTTCATTTGTATTGCTTTCTTCACTTTGTCTTGCCAACTGTTGGAGCAGCTCCTTTCTCTTTTTCATAGAGAGACTTAATTTGTCTTTTAATTCTCTCATGAATTCATCAGCCTGTTTGAGTCTTTCCTTTAATTCACTGACTTCAGAATTTGACTGTTCAAGATCCTCAAGAGCAGTCTTGAGTTGCTCCCTTAAACCATATGCATCCATTTGAAATCCCAGATCTTCCTCAAGCTGTTAGGCTCTATTTGGAGGAACTTAGCTCTGATACCAATTGTTGATAACTGAGAGGGGGGGGTGAATCAGTTATCAACAATTATTTCCCTTATTGAACTTTCTTATTAATTGATGCAGCATTGAATCAAAACATTAAAACATTAACATGAAATAAGAAACACATAACACAGTATTTTTGACGTGGAAACCTTGTTAAGGGAGAAAACCACGGGGTGATTAACCCAAAATTATTCTCTGTTAGAAGAATAGGAGATTACAAAAATGGCACTTGCCAATTAGGGCTCACTGCCCGAGCACACTGCTCACAAGAGGCCCACTGCCTACAAGAAGACACACTGTCTACAAAGTGATAAGAATCACAGTCTTGAACTGATTGGAAGCATCTGCATATGCTGGAATTCAGTTCCGGTTAGGCTCAGTACACTGATCTGCTGCACTTCATCTTTCCTCTGTTCTTTATTCTGCTATCTTTCACATACCGGATCCTTTTTGCTACTTCTGCTCTGTTCTGGACTTATTCGCATATCTCTTTTTCACCATCACGCCCTTCACAACTAAATCCATCCTCTATATATATCCGCACAAGTAATTTCATCACCTTTCTAGTCGGCATCCGGAACAGTCTAGTTTCTTACAAACTTTTGTTCTGTCGGCTGAATCCTTCCTCACCAAGCAATGCGGATCAAGCATATACTTGTAGATATCATTAATCATGTCGGCCAAACATGATTCATGCCTTCACAACCTCTGTCATCAACAGTAACACATCCGGAAAGCAGTCTGATACTCTGCCAGTCAGTTCTTCCTCTGTTTTCACTGTCTCTCAGGAATCCGGTACTCAACCATTCATATCTTTTTCCTTGTCCATCACCGGAGGCTAAATCCTTGGAATATACCACTCAAAGTAGTCCTCTTGACTTCCCCAGATCCGCACTGCACCAAGACACTTCCTCTGAGAGATCCGGACCAATCTGTCGGACCTTGCCACATGCTCTGTTCTTCTTCACTGGACCACAACATTCTTTATTCTGACTTCCGGTAGAGACACATCATGACTTGCGGATATGTGGGATGACCTTTGTTGCCATCAATGACAACAACCATGAATCCATATAGTGTCTCTTGCCAACAGTTTTAAGAAAGTCTGGATAGAGGGGGATTCGAGCAATATTATAAATTGCTTAAAAAAACCCAATGACCTAGCTGGACTATAGCCACTCTCATTGAAGATTCTCTTAATTTAATGGAAAATTTTGAGGAAATGATGATAAGTCACATATTCTGTGAAGGGAATAGGGTCAGTGATGTGTTTGCCAATGTTGGCATCACTAATCAAACTTTGCAGTGGTGCGATGTTTTGGCTATGATCTCGATAGAAGCTCAAACCTTAATTAACCATGATTTCTAGTAGGGAAGTTGTCTTGAGGGAGTTTATTGATATGATTTGAGAGATGAATATCTAAATCATCCTTGTAATGATGAAGGGGAAGGTTAAATGTATTGTGGGTGATTTTAGCAACTTACCTTGTGTTCAGTTTGAAGAGTTACCATTCTCTTAGCCTCTATCACTTGAATTCTACCCAAAGCAATCTAAAAGTGATTTCTAAGATCGATGGAGACAGGAATTGGGTGGAGCCCTCCTCTTGTGATGGGGTTCGTAGGAATAGTAAAGTGTGGAATATTGTTGAAGAAGGGGGTATAACCCTCTACCTAGAAATCCTTCATGGTTCTAATCTTATGGCGACGATGATGTTTTCTAAGGGGTGGAACAACAACACTCTGAAGGCATATGGATGGGAGCTGAGCATTGCTGTGAACTTGATTACTCAAATAACTGGCCTCTCTTCTAGTTGTAAGAAGTTCTTTAAGGAGAGAAAGATGAGTGATGAAGCTATTGCTCAATTCTGTAAGGGAAATGAAAGGACCAATCTTATTAAGCTTCAGTTGGGTGGTTATAATCGCATGTCGATCAAGCCCACCTATGCTGAAGTGGTGGAGGTTATAATGAGGTACATAACCTTAGATGCTAGATTTATTTCTCTGTGTGGGTTCCATTTTAATCTTTTGAATCATTTTTGGCATAAGATGTTAGTGTATTTCATGTTTTATCTTCTAGCTTCTCTGGAGTTTTGTATTAAGGAAAATGGTAGAAATACCAAGATGCCTATGCTTCATGAAGGTTTAATCTTATTGATTATGGAGTATATGAAAGATTACACCCCTAAGATTAGATTTAAGAACAAATCCTTTTCAAAGAAGAAAATATACTTTGTCTCCAGTGACTTGGAGATGCAAGAGAAAACAAGGGATGAGGAATGGGCTAAAGAGGATGAAATGGAGGAGGCTAAAGCATCTGGCAAGAAGAAGAAAAAGGGTCCCATTAAGAATCAACGATGGAATAGGAAGGATGTCCTCATTTCCTAGTCTAATGGATCCCAAATTGAGGATGAAGGGGAGCTGGTGGGAAGGGAGAATAGTATGAGTGGAGATAAAAGGAAAACCATGGAGAAAGGAAAGATCCTTGTGAGTGCTAAGAAAGTGAGAAGTATGCCTATTGTAGAGCCAAGTGCTGGTAGTCCTTTCCCTTCTATCCTGGATCCTTCTCCTAATATTCTAGAGGATTTTGAGGTCTTGTTTGACAAGGCTGAAAAACGTGACGATTTAGCTAAAGCGCTTGGCATGGTTAGAGAGGCTATGAATAGCCATCATAAAATGGCTAAATGGTTCTTCGTAGATATTAATAGGATCAACATCAAGCTGAGAAACCTATAGAAGAAGTTAGACCGTCAAGGGGAGACTAGTGTTAAGCAAGACATGGAAATTCTTCAAGGGTGGGAAGCGATCCCAAAGATGGAGAATATGGAAAGGGAACTCCTTTGGATTAAAGAAGACTATGGCAGTAGGATTGAGAGCCTAGAGGAAAATTTGATTTGGATCAATGAGAACCTTGAGCAGGTTGTGAAAATTAGCCAATGCACGATCCAAAACAGTCTTCAAGGTATGCGCCTCTTACTGATAAACTGAAAGAGCTTTGTAAGGATCAGGTTAGGGGCCCTACTGTTAGGGACACTCCTACTCAAGAGGATGTTGTGATTGTCCAAAAGATTCAGGAGGATAGAGATAAGGGTAAATAGGTGTTTTAGAATGGACAAGGTGGCCCCTGCACGTGCACCAAAGGTAGTAAAAAAATTCTCTTTGAGGAAGAAAAGAAGGAACTTGTGGGATTTGCCAAGCTATATGCAAGTTTCTATGAACATGAGTTAGAAGCATATGACACTTTGAAGAAGCTGCAGTAGTAGGTTGTTTGGCTACTAAGCCTTTTTGTGCTCTTTAGCTTAGTTGATGCCTGTTCTATTTTTTGGTTCTTGGTTGGATACTGGTTGGTTGTCTTTTCCCTCTTAGTAGCTTTTGTACAGGGTTTTGGGGCCCCTTCAAAACTTGTTTTACCCTTTAATCAAAAACATATCTTAATTATTCCTATCCACACAATTAAATAATTTTAATTATTTAATTGGCTAATTATTCCTCCAAAATTAAATAAATTATTTAAATTTATTTAAGTTGACTTTTCTCATCTTCTAAATAAATAAAATTATTATTTTATTTATTTTCCTCGATCATGCACAACAAATTAAATAAAATTGTTTATTTAATTTCTAATTTATCCTCTCATCTTTCAAAAATTTCTTTTTTTCTCCATGCACACAAATTAAATAATTTATTATTTAATTTAATCCTTTGCATTTCGAAAAGCAAATCAAAAGTTGAGTTAATTGGCTTTAAAATCTTTATTTTTATCAATCAATTCATTAAATAGAAAAAGCATTCTGTTTTTATGAAAATCAATCCTATCTTTAGTCAACAAAGCAGTTAACTCAACACAACTTTTTGCATGTACACTTATCGTGTGCACATTCATTCATGATTCCTCAATTTATCTCATCCGTCGATTTTGTCTAATTTCCTCCACTGTTGATCGACCTTCTTTGAAAGTTATAAATATGCCCATTCACTTCTTCACAAACCCTTCACAGTTTTTGAGCATTGGCATCCATATCTTCCAACACTTTGAGCATTCGTTGAAGCATCTCACATCTATTGAGCTTATCATCCATCCATTTTGCAAGCATGGTTATGCTACATTTAGAGCAATCCACATATCAATACACCAAGGAATAAATATCATAGTGCGGTAAAATACATTATTGTTTGCTTTGGATTTCATTATTGTGCATTGTGATTATTTCTTGAGTTATGTGTTGGTTCCCCAAATTTCTAAACATGAACCCTAAAGGTATGCCATGTCTTATGCTCAAATTCAAAGAGAGATTTGGCCAACGAACGAGAGAATGATCTCACAATTTTCTACCATGCACTTCAGGCTCTATGAAACTATAATGTCCCCTTCTAGTAAGCTAAAATTTTCTCAACCTTGCACAATTTTAACTTACAAAAAGGAAGCATTAGTACTCAAATTTTTCTCTTTTCATATCATAATTAATATAGATCCATATTCTTTCCACATTTATCCTAAAACTTATAATCACATAATTCATATTCATAGTCATATTCATACTCATATTCATATTCATATTCATATTCATAGGCCTTATGTTCTATCCTCGAGAGGATCATGTGTCGCCCTATCATTAATCCATCTCTAACTCCATAGGAATGGTTCGTTAAGGAGACACTAACCATCCCATACGGAGGCCCGATGGCTTCCCACCTCACCAATCGGCTCCAAAGACTTCCCACCTCATCTATTGGAGAGCCACCTACCGTAGGGCACAAATCACATTGATGAGCTCATCATACCATAGGCCCAAGGCTTCACCTCACACCCAGAGGTACTTCGACACTTGGCCCAAGAGACTTTGCCTCACACCCGGAGGTACTTTATCTTCTTGGGGTTACCTAGGTCCAATAACATTCTCCTAACTTACCCATACACCTAGGATGGCGAGATGATTAATGATGAGGCTAATCCTCCTTTCGAATATGGCATAATCCTATGATTTCTAAGTCCTTATTAACATTTTACACATGATTCCTTATAATGAGGACATCTTAGCCTTATATCATAATTGGCCAATCATATATCCACATGATCATATTCCATTATCATCATTGATTCCCTATGCATAACCATATTCATTTATCATATTAATCTATTCTTTCTATTCATATTCATGATCACATATCTAAGATCAACCTTATTATTCTATGTACATTCTTTCATGGTTAACATCAATCATTAATCATAAACACAATCATTTATCTTTGTAAGTCTATCTATGTTTATAATATGAAGAATCAGAAATGTGAACATTACTTCTAATGCATATATGAATTGATAATACAGTCAGCAAGATATATTTCCTTATCCTTAGTATTATCAATGCTCAGCATATGTTATTCATAAAGACAAAGCATAACATATATATCAGGATATTTAACATGCTACATTAAATAATTCAAATAACTTATTCCCTAAACGTACCTAGTATAGAGTTTGCTAATTCTTACCTCTGTTGTACCAGTCTCTTTTTCCTTTTGTTCTATATTTACCACTGAATAATGCATCAATGTTGATTGATGTTATTTTAACTCAAACTTGTGTATTGTTGTCTACTGGATTATTTCCCTTGACTGAATGATGCTGATAGAAACAATAATCTTGATTGCTGTTGAAAATTACTTTAGACTTGTTTTTATTGCTTCATCCGTTGATGCTTCCCTTGTGAGGAGGGAAGCGACATTCCTTTTAAACCCAACGAAGGGTTTCTCTTTGGCCAAAAGGCACAATGATTACCTCTTAGAGGTATTCGTTGCCTTTAATTAACATTTCTTTATCCTTAGTTTATACCTTTTGTCTTCTTTTTATATGGGATCAATACCTCTCAAGAGGCCCGATCACTAATGTATATATTTAAAAATAATCTATTTATAATAGATTCATAGTAATATTTGTATTATGATAGTTTTTAATTATTAATATTTATAATCCTTAATTAATATAATATTAATTATTTATATTTCATGCTTATATAATACACATTTAATATTATAATTATATAAAATTGTATTTATATTTATTATTTATAAATACAATAAAATAATAGTATTTAATATCATGTTTACTAAACATTATAATATGCATAATTATCAAATATGACTTCTTCTTATTATGATGTTTAAATCTTTAATTTAAACATTGCCTTAATATTGGGACATGACAGAAACCTAGGTGGGTCTCCCTATATGGTACTGAATATGGCTATGAAATAAGGTTTTATTTCAACACCTAGAAGATAAACTTCATACTAATAACAAGGGTTCATATATATGCAAAATGGAAGGCACTATCCTTGTTGTCATTAAAACTCAGGTATGAATTATGCAAATAATTTAAGAATAAATATTGCAGAAAGTAAAATGATTTTCAATTTTGTAATGGTTATACTTGGCTACCCTAGACCGGTGCCTAATCCCATGGGCAACAGAGTCACACTTGGATCAAAATCCATAATGAAAAGGAAAGCATACATTCAAATGAATTCAATTAACTAGGTTTCTGCCTTACAGAAACATTGAACCCTCAATTGCCCTCGTGCACTCAACACTACATCCATTCTTAGCTATCCACAATGCACTAAAACATCCCAAATATTTGTCCATGAAAGCATGTTCACTTAGATATTTAAGTAAATATTTAAGCAAAATACTATTATTGTATCTCCTTAAAAATACAAACTAACATAGATCAAATGGAGAGTGTAGCAAATGTACACCCAGAAACCCCTTAGATCCTCTGAAATACTCAAACATTGATGGAGACTGAGAATAGTATTGACAGCAAAAGCATGGACTTATATTGATTTATTGAAAAGACTTCTAAATCTAGTACAAAAATTCATATACAAGTAGACCTATTACATCATAAGAAGAGAGACCTAACTATTCTAGTAAAATAGAACCCTTGGATTGATCTTTATCTTCCAGACTTGGTCTGAGAAGACAACCTGGAACCAACTCCCTAAAAATGATACAAAAGTTACAATATAAAGAGAGAGAAGAAGATGAAAACCCTAAAATTATCCACTGATGACACATGGCACATCTTAGCTCTCTTGATTCTGCAACTGTCTGACTTTCAGAAGATGCTCCTCATTCCTCATTTTCTCTCTTCAATCTACCCACTTCCCTTTGCAAATCACGTGCACAATTTTACCCTGCTGGTAAAATCATTGTTCAACTGCAATTTTACTTGGCCTGTAACAAATTTTACCACCAGGCAATTTCCCCATTTCACTGGCAAGTGAAAACACATTTTACCATACAATTTAACCCCCAGAATTTCAATTGAAATATGCAAAGCATTTTTGCATATACAGGGGCATTTTTCCTTTTGCCAGATCATTTTTTCATATGCCAATGCATCTACAAACTTGCTGGAAGAAATAGAAATAGTGGAACCACGTTTTTGCAGTTGCTCTCACATTTTTCCCACTGCTGGGCAGTTTGAAATGCTCAAAACATCTCATAAATTACCCTCTAGTCATGAAGAATGCCCCATGCATTGTTTTGGGAGTGAAAGAAATCATTTACAACCTGTAGAAGCCCCAAAATACAGCTTTAAATCAAAAAATGTGATCATTAGATAGTCAACACTCCTCTACAATGATTTCACTACCATTCCATCATTCTGCACATCTACTTTGGGCATTTTTTCCTACACTCCGCAGAATGCCGGACTACAGAAAATGCATATTATAAATCTTTAAATAAAGCTTTACTTTTAGACTTTAATCTCTAGCAATGAAATAATAAAACATTTAAAATGTTTTACTCCCTGCTCTCCGCACTTTTGCACTTAGATTTAAATGCTTAATATTCACATCTGTGGAATGGCGGAATTGGAAAAATTTTAATAAAGGTTTTTAATTAAGCTTTACCCCCTTAACTTTTACATTGCCCAACCATAAAACATTTAAAATATTTTTCTCTTAAATTTTTACCTTTGCGGAATATTTGAAAGATTAAAATGCCACTCAAAATTGCCTTCCTGTTCTGCACAACTATTTGGTGATTATTTTTTTCCTTTGTACGGAATGGTGGAAAATAACTTAGTAAAACTTTTAAATTGTTTTCACTTCACTTTTTACCCTGGGCGAATATTTAAACATTTAAAATGTTTTCTTTAATCTTCTGTTTCGTATTCCCTTTTGTGTGCTCACCTTTGCCTTCCGTGGAATGGCGAAAAAGATTATTAAGGCTCCATAAAACCTAATAAAACTTTGAATTAAAGTTTTATATTTCTTTTCTAACTTCTCATGAAAACTTAAAACATTTAAATGTTTTAAATTTTGCAAATGCAAAACATTAGAAAATAGGGGAAAATTTAATTTCGCATGTCGGCCAAACCAGGAAAATTCACTGCATACAAATGGGAATAGTTGGAGCCAATATTTTTTGTGAGCAGCTATAATCAATTATTTAAAACATGGGTTTTAAATCAGATTTTGCGCAGCAATTAGAATTTAGGTACCTTTGTAAATTGGCCTGTCGGACTTGTTCGCTACAACTGTAACACATTAAAATAATGCATCATATGGACTCAGTTTCTGATGAAAATGGAACTGGAGATGTTTTAGACCAAAATGAGAAATGGGTTTCCTTCATATTTGTGAAATTTGTAACTTTCCAGAACAACAATTTAGCCAAGTTACAGTTAGAAAAGGATTAAATAACCCATCAAAACTTATCCTGGAAGCGTGGAACTAAACAAGCGCACTACCATATGTACCAACAAACATTGTACCATACAAATTTGCATGATGACCTCTGAGTTGCAAAATTTTAATCAGCGAAGATGGGCTCCGGGCTAGATTTAGCAGTATGTCAACTTAACCTCTATCAACACATTGAAAGGAGATATGCACTTCAAATTTGAAAAATTTGAGGGTTCCATCATTATGTAGACATTGGAATAGGATCTTTATGTGTCTTTTTTCCATTCTGATTTCTAGCATATACAACAACAAAGGAACATAGCCCTAAACATCTTGGCTCTCCCTTGTGGACGGCAGCCAAGCACCAAGTCTTTGAAGGCTTGTGTTCCAATGCTATGTGGAGAAGGATTGACCTAGGTTAAAACACTAATTAGTCTAGATCCCATTTTCCACATAACATTTTGGTGAACCTGACATCTTGCACTTGCATAACCTTCTTTATTTATGATTAATTAGTTAATTAATTGATTAGATTCTTATTATATTTGAAAAAATTATATGCTTAGTGTAGAAAACAAAAACATTTAAACATTTTTTCTCTTCTTTAGATTAGAGAAAAATAAAAACATAAACAAAACACTCTCTTCTATCCTTTAATCAACATTTATTGTCTTTTCATCACATTTCTTCTATTTCTCATATCATATCTCTTTATCTTTCTTCCATCTTCAAACCTTGGAGAAATCAAGTTATGCGACAATGTCAGATCTCTTTCTTCAAGATTTTCATGCATATGATGAGCCATTTAGGAGTGATGATTTTGATATGTTAGATGAAGCCCTAGATGACTTCTTCTCTATGACTCCTAAAACATCTTTTTGTCAAAGATTAATCAACATGATTTATGTTTCTAGTTCCCCAAAGGAACCTGAGAATACTAAAATTGTTGTACATCTTTGACCTGATGTTCCTAAACCACATCCTAGTTCTGTTCTAATTGTTTGAGGTGCTCAAAGCACACCTCAACCTCTTGGTTACATCTTAAACTATGCAAAACAACTTACTCAAAACAATCAACATGTTCAAGATGTGTCACAACAACCTCATTACAATGTGGTTGCTCACATATATAGCACTCACAATAATAAACAAAATAAACAAACACCAGTTGTTACTATTTCTCTTCCATCTTCTCAACCTCTTCTTCCTCCTCCACCTCATCTTTCTCAACACACTAACAGATAATATGATCATGTTGAGCAGATTCATGCTACTCTAACTAAGATCTCACTCTGGGAATTGATACAAACCTTGCCTACATACCATAGATTACTCTAGGAGGCTCTACAAAAGGTGATTGTTCCACCTTCTATTAGACCGAATGATGTATCAGATCTGTCTAATTGTATGGATGCAATGAAAATTGACATTATATTTCAACAACATGAGTTACCTCCTATTGATATTCAAATCAATATGATGCACTCATGATCTTGGTAATCATTAATAAAAATGGAATAAAATGTACTCTAATTGATAACGGATTAGGTCTCAATGTTTGTAGCATAGACCTGTTATGCAAAATCAATGTAGATACATCTCTCATTCAACCTGATACTCTCTATTCATGCCTTTGATAATGTTGGTAGACAATCGCTAGGTACAATAACACTACCTATTGAGGTTGGACCTGTGACCTTACCTACACTTATCCATGTCGTGCCTGATACTCTTTCATACAATCTTCTTCTCGCTAGATCGTGGATTTATGCCATGGACGCAGTCACGTCTACTCTTCATCATACATTAAAGTTCATTTATAAAAATAAACTCTATATAGTTAAAGCCTTATCCAAATCTAGAAAGCTACTTACATGCAGAAGTTGGATCTCAAACTCTTGTTTCTAAATATTTCAATACTTTGATTCCATCTTCAATAAAAAAAATCCATTATCTCATGTTGCTATCTATAATTTTGATCAACATTGTTTGTCGCCTTTGAGTGAGTTTTTCGGTGATGATTGGGGTTTGTTAGATTTTACACCCTCCTTTATTGGAGAGTATAAAATCTCACCACAAAAGTCTAAGACCCTAAAGGTGGCTTCGGTTTCCACTATACATACTCTTCCTTCTTCTGAAACACCTTTAAACTCACTATTCTAACTTCTTCTACTTCAACAAATTCTCCTGATTATACTTATACTATTGACTATGCCACTAATGGTGACCCACCGTCTCGTATGAGAATGGCACCCCATTATGGTTGAGGCTTTCAAATCTTATCTCAGATTAGATATAGAGCCAATGGTTGTGGTTTAAAAGAACAGGTTATCAAGATTCCCTTAGAACCTAATCCACATGGTTTTCCGTTTGGTCTTGAATACCACGTTAATTTGACTATGGTATACCTCCTTTGGATATTTTTCCAACGGATGAAGCTTTAGCTAAATTTCTTGGAGTCTATGAGCATATGCCTCGTTAGCATCATGATCATGGATTTCCCTATTGTTTAAATGTTGAGGCATACTTTGGGAAAGATGCTTGTTTATCAGATGATACCTTAGCATCTTAGGAGATGCTTCAGGAATCTCATATGTTTGATGTCCTAGACTGCAGTACCCTCCTTAGCAGAGATACTGTCGATATCTCAATGGACCTGGCTAATCCTGAGAAAGTTATCCCAATAAGAACATGTCTTAATTCACAACATGAACATTATTCTCTTCTACATGAATTTTCAGATTTATTTTCTTGGACATATTTAGATATGTCTACCATCGATTCACAAGTTACTCATAATATTGTGTTACATCCTAATGTCAAGCCTATAAAACAAAAGATTCAAAGAATGAATCCCAAGGTGGCATTGTTAGTTAAGGATAACATTGAGAAACTTCTACAAGCTATCTTTATCCACCCTATTCACTATTCCCCTTGGATATCGAATATCATGGTTGTCGCTAAACCTGACAACCTTATTTGGATATGCATTGATTTTCATGATCTCAACAAAGCTTCTTTGAAAGATGACTTTCCTCTTCTTAACATTGACATGATTTTTTATTCCACTACAGGCCATGCATTACACTCCTTCATGAGGCTTCTCTAGATATAATCAAATATTCATCAATCCTCAAGATCAAAATAAAACAACTTTCATCACACTTTGGGGAACCTTTTGTAGGGTGATCATGTTGTTTGGACTTAAGAATACTGTTGTGACTTACCAGCATTCTATGACACTTATCTTTCATGATTTCATTCACAACATCTTAGAGGACTATGTCAATGACATTTTGGCCAAGTCTGTTTTGCGTCAGGATCATGTCAAAATCCTCTGTCAAATCTTTGAACATATTCAAAAATACAATATGGGCTTAAATCCTCATAAATTTTGTAATGCCCACCTATACACGCGTACAAATGGGAACATGTTGCAGATTTTTTTTTTTAAAGTTAAAATTAAATAAATTAAATTAATAAATGGTGTTTACCTAACAAGTTTCCCAAACGTACAACCCAATAGAGAAAAGAGTTCGCAGAAAATTCCTCAACCAAAAATATATAAGAGACAAAGAACTAATGAGCTATAGTCATTACAAACTTGTTATATTTCCTACAAAGAGTACCTATGCTATTCAATGTTAACAAGATACTAGTTAATTAATTTTATACTAATTATTAAATTTAAAAGAAATAAATTCAAGTGACAAAGTTTAACTATCCTTTTAAATTAATTCATGAACTCGCTAATGGTTAAAAAATCAATTTATTTATTAAATTTAATTAACTAATTAAAGAATTAAATTAAAGCAATAGATAAGTTAAATAAATGTTTTAAAACAATATAAAGCAAATTTACAAAATAAACTAATTACATTATTATATTACTAACTTGTTTTAAAACAAGGTTGTTTTTACTATTTTCCTTTCTCTATCTTAACCTATACAAAACAAATAGTTTTAAATTCCTCTAAATAAATAAACGTAATCAATCTTTTGTGTTATTATCTAAGTGTAGGTTGCAGATATACAAAGAAAATTATTGTACGCTGGCCAGAGAAGAAGGAGCATGTTATATATATAGCTATTGGGATTTATTGTTTCACATCATGGTATTGAGGTGGATATAAAGAAGATTGAAGCTATAGTCAACATGCCACCTCCAAAAATTATTTTTTAACTTCATAGTCTATAAGGAAAGATTTAGGCTATTCACTGGTTTGTCTCACAACTAGCAGATCAGACTCTCCCATTCACTGAACTTCTTAAAAAGGATTCTCATTTCAACTAGAATGTGGATTGCCAAAAAGATTTTGATGATCTAAAAAGTTATTTGGCCAATCCCTTTGTCTTATATCCAACTACTTCTAGACGTCCTTTTCTTATTTACACTTCTGCTTCATCTAATGCTATTGCAGCATTATTGGCACAACATGATGACAATGACAAAGAACGCACTGTATATTACATCAGCCAAACTTTGCTCAATTATGAAGTCTGATATTCTGTGATCAAAAATCAACGTCTAGCTCTTATGTTTGCAACACATAAGTTCAGACACTATCTTCTAAATGTTGAAACTCATGTCATTGTAAAATTTGATCCTTTAAAACATCTCTTCTCTAAAATGGATCTTTTAGGATGCTTGGCCAAGTGGGTAATGTTGTTAACGAAATTTGACCTAAAATTTGTCTCTCAAAAGGTGATCAAAGGACAAGCATTGACCGACCATTTAGACGATGCTCCTTCACCATTTTCTCTTCTAAATCAAGACTCATTCCTTGACAATCATGTCCTTCCCATGGATATTGATCAAGCATGGGACTTTTACTTCGACAGTTCGAGGCGTCAAACTGGCTCCAGTGCTAGTGTCATACTAGTAACCCCTTCAGGTAAGCCAATTCCTCTATAGTCTTACCATCTCAGTTTTCTATGTACCAACAACATTATAGAGTATGAAGCCCTTATTGTTAGCTTGTGTGTTGTTTTGTCTCTCAATATTCAACATCTTCATATATTTGGCAATTCTTAGTTTATTATAAGACAAGTCACTAGAGCTTATCAAGCAAAGCAAGATAAGTTATCTCAGTATCATGACTTGGCCTTATCACTATTGAAATGTTTCTCTACTTTTACAATCCACACAATTCCACAGAAAGACAATTGACATGCAGATGCAATGGTAAGCACAGCCTCCCTTATATCCCTTGACGATCTATCCATGGACTATCAATTCAGTATTCATAATCTCACTTCACCATCTATATCTAAAGATTCTTCTGATATTATTTTCTATAATAACATTGATTCAAACAAATGGTGCTCCCATATATTTCAATATTTGCATGATGGCACCTTTCCTACTCCTAAAAGTGCTTGAGCTCATATTCACAAGCTCGCAACGCGCTACATCATTCTATCTAATGTTCTTTATCATAGAAGTTACAATGGCATTCTTCTCTGTTGT
Organism: Cunninghamia lanceolata; assembly: GCA_027924645.1. Classification (NCBI taxonomy): domain Eukaryota; kingdom Viridiplantae; phylum Streptophyta; class Pinopsida; order Cupressales; family Cupressaceae; genus Cunninghamia; species Cunninghamia lanceolata. The sequence continues at coordinate 2,516,870 of BSBN01001465.1, read as the reverse complement.
CTAAACAAATCAAAGATCCTAATTGCCCTAGAGGAGGCACATTCAAGTGCCTGTAGGAGGCATTTTAGTGATAAATATTTGGTTCAAAAATTGCTTTGCATGGGTTACTATTGGAAAACTATGGAACAAGATTCATTTGATTTTGTCAAAAAGTGCCCTCAGTGTCAAGAACATAGCAATCTTATTTTGAGCTCCTGCTCAGGAACTTTGTGCCTAGGCATCCCCTTGGCCATTTTTCATGTGGGGCTTGGATCTTATTGGAAATATTTCTCCTCATTCTAAAGGACATACTTTCATCATCACAACTACTAACCACTTCATGAAATAGGTTGAAGCAGTTCCACTCTGATCCACGACTTCTGAAGTAATTTGTCGCTTTCATATAATGGCTCATCAATTAAGAACAAAGACATGAAGAAGTTCCTTGAGAAATTTCACTTTCAACATCACTTATCCATGTCATATTATCCTTAATCAAATGACCAAGCAGAAGATTCTAATAAAAAATCAAACAAATCCTTCAGAAAATTGTTAACAAACATGGTAAAGATTGACACACTTAACTCTCTTATGCATTATGATATTACTGAATGAGTGTTCGTATGACTATGAGTTCCACCCCATACAACCTCATGTATGGTGTCGATGCAATCATGCCCTTGGAGTTAGAAATTCCTTCATTGCGAATTTCTCTCAATGACATTCTTGATGAAGATTCTTATAGAGAACAAAGGCTTCAACAACTTGAGATTCTTGATGACTAGAACATAAATGCTCTTGAACATCTCCAAGCTTATCAAAATATTGTCCAATGCCGCCACAATGAACGTGTCATCCATCGCTAATTCGTCGTTGGTGATTTGGTGCTTTATGAACATCAACACAATGTAAATGCTTCTCCAGGTGAAAAAGGGAAGTTCAACCCAAACTGGTTGGGACCTTACATTATCACCAAAGTCTATGGATCAGGTGCATATAAATTGTCGACAATGAATGGTAAACCTCTCAAAGAACCTATCGATGTTATACACTTACATAGATACTATGCTTAATCTTCTTTCCTAAACTTCAAAATTTCATTACATCATTTCATTTATGAATTCCATGCTAGCATTTATTTAAATCACATCATATCTGATAGTTAATATCATTTATCTATTTAATATATGTTGCTTCATTCATGATAAACATATAGTTATCTTGAATTCTTAGAGAAGTCTTTTTAGTTCTAAAAATTACTTGTTGTTAGCATACATTTAGTTAATTCATACACCATGTTAATTACATCATTATAGCATTTAATTAAACATTGTTATCTTGTTGTTTAGTTAGATCACAATTGCATTTAATTCAACATGTGAGTACGCTAGACAATCATTGTTTTAGTTAGTTAAGTGATTTCATAAAGTTGTTTAATTAGATCACATGTTTAATCTAGAAAACAACATCTCATCAACACATGTATTAATTAGATTATTGTCATATTTATTAAACAATCTCATTAGGTTGTTTATATAGATCACAATTGTATTTAGTTGTCACATACATGTTAATTCACCACATTTAATTAGAACTTTGTTGCATTTTATTAAACAATCATGGCATTGTTTCAATAAGATCACAAATGACACATAATTAAACCATCATCATCATCACATAGATACAACAACATAAATTGAAATGTCAAAATGTTCATATAATATATATATATATATATATATATATATATACAAAAATTTGATACATAATCACCACTACAACAAAATGTGGTGTGTTGAAATCATACATCAACAAAAAGTCTCATCAATTTGCAGGACCATGGGTACTAACTCCTCGAGACCTGGTCATGGTTGTGAGAAAGATGGATATTTGTGTGATGCTATAGACCGTGTGTGACTCCTAGATGCATTCCACATCTGTAGGCCCCAGATCTACCCTCTGAGCTCCTCGGCCTCTGCCCAAACATATGAATACAACTGTTGTAGTTGATCTCTCTCGACTCACATCCAGTCCACCTCTCCCTACAGACCTCTCACAAGTGAATGGTCCATCACTGGCACTAGTCCTACCCTAGTTTCTTGAAGCTCCAATAGAGTTTGATCTAGTTGTATCTTGAAGGCATCTCATGTTGCCTTGGCACTTGACGCCCTCTAGATCGTCTAGTCTCACTTTATCTCAAAAGCATTTCATGCCACCTCAGTACTCGATGCCCTCTAGATGGCCTCCTCATAAGACACTCTCATCTGTGTAATAAGCTTGAATACATCCACATGTTTCCTTGTAGTCTATTGTGGCCTATAGCTGGCCCACACTGGTTGTTGAGTATGCATAGTGGGCACCATCTCTGTTATGACTTGAACCACAAACTTGAGCCATGCTCATGTACCAACTACAAAATAGAACACAAATTCTATCAAAACTCTCATCATGTATATCAAACAAATTAAATTCAACATCTACTATTCTACCCAATCTCACATCAAAACATAAATGTAAACTTCCCACTTGGATCGCCGACATGCCAGTCAAGATCAATTAGAGGGCCGATAGCTACTGAGTCTATAGTCGTCAGTGTCCCTACAGGCACCGTAGCGGCAGCATCGCTTGACTCCCCATGCTTGTATCAACTCCACACACTACCTACAGAAGGTAGTGACCATGATGAATAAGGTCAAGCCCTAGGTCTCTCCTTGATGACATCATCATCCTCCTATTGTCAGTGTTGGTTGATCCTCCTCCTCATCACCAACATCATAGTCAAGATCTCTCTCCTCCTCTCCTAACTCATCCCCTCATTCCATCCAAGGCCTAGGATCGCCAGTGGGATAGTCTGCTGGAAATATAGGAGCAAGACAAAACGTGCTCCACCAAGTCATGTATGTTGAGCTCACACCCACATCATCGGTGTTGGACACGAGCACCACATCCTATACCTCATCGTCAAGATCACTCAAAGCAACATCAACAATAGTGGGTCAAGCCTCATCTCCAGGCCTCACCGCACTACAAGCCAAGCGTACATAGGTTAGCCGAGTGGCAGGAACTCTTTGCACACAACCAAACTACTTCATCACTTGATCATAGTAGAAAGGCATGAGGATGTGATCAAAGCAACTGGCTAGAATTAAATCTCTCTGCATCCTCACCAATTGTTGACTCTCACCCATCCACAATCTAAGACATCTATATGGTCTCCATGAAATATCATCAGGCTCCAATCTATCAAATCTTACTCTCCAATATAGTAAATCACCAAACCTCCACGGTCTCCTCAATGTGTCGGTGCGTGCTCGTGGGCATGTCTAGATAGGCTCTATTAGGAGCCCCATTGGCTACATGCATGTGATATGATTGAGTGCCCGCACCTGGAGAAGTGTGCAAGTCATCAAGCTATACGCCTCTGATGCACATATCTCCCTAGATCATGATATAAGTGAGCCAACATGCTCCGTCCCAAGAATATAATGTCCTCTACTCCTCCATTGCTTTGATAGTATGAATGAGGCCCACATGAAGGTGTGTGCCTCTACCATCTTGTGTAACAACGAGTGCGATGGTAGTGATCAAGACGCGACATAAGATTGGTGTGACTACAACACCCTGCTCCAACCAATCTATATCAATGCACCCTATGGTGCTCGAGGGTACAATGCGACCAAGACAATACATCTAAATCACCAAACATACTCCTTCGATCGATAATCATCAATCCTCACGGTCTCACCTTGCAAAGGTAACCATAGGATCTGGTACACATCCTCCAATGTGACTGTCATCTCTCTCGTCAGAAGATGGAAGGTAGAGGTGTCTATGTCCCACTGCTCCACGAGTGCCATCAACATCATATCATGATATCTAATAGTGGGCATCGTATACACCCACCATAATCTAATGTCTCTTAAGTGACCAACCTCTATAGTAGAAAGTGTCTCGCCATGACTACACATCAATATTTATAAGTAACTGCCTAAATGCTCACACATGGTTGGGGGCACCTACAATCAACACCAAATCAAGATCTGTTACTTTCATACAAACTAAAATCCAAAACAAGTTTAAACTTCCAAATTCCAATAGATTTTCATAGGATACTAGCGCCCTGTCAGGACCCTACCACCCCAAGAAAACACTAGTGCCCCTCAGGGCCTATTTTGGCATGTAAACCTCAAAAATGACACAAAAATGACAAAAATAAAAAGCATGAATCAAAATATCAGACTCACCTCGCATGTTCATATGCCCTACGTTATGTGATCTCTCAACTAATCTAGCCTGGGAGATCGATATGGCCATTTGTGTGGCATTGTCACTCTAATGATCACCTGAGACTCTCTAAACTCTCTAAAAATGAAAAAGATAAATGAGATAGTAAATGGTGAAAACCTACTTACTATTTATAGAAAAACATAAAAAAAACATCCTACCATTCTATTCAAACACTATTCATTCAAACATTCACAACTTGGGCTAGAGAACTTCAATTTTCGCGTTGCCTATTACATTGGAATCCTAGTTCCACCCTCCTTCTCATCATATGCCTTTCATTTGAGTGTTATTTTTCTAAATGACCATATCTAAGGCATATTCAACAACTCCCTAGACAAATGTAGTAGAGTGTCACCCTATTTCTACCTCCATACAAGCAAGCAGAGATAGGGGGCATATATATCTACTTGCAGGTTTCACTCTAGATCACACTCTCATTCCCCTTAGATTTTTTTTAGACTAATACATTTTTGTTCTTGTAGGATGGTTTTCACTTTTTCTAACAAAGTGGTTTTGCAGGATGCAGTCCCTAACATTGTGGTTTTACATATTTATTGACTAGGGGCTCCATTCTCTCACTTGGTAGCGTTCTGTATCCTTTACAGTATCAATTTGGGTATCATTTGCATACTTATTTGCTTTCCTATACTTTATCTTGCATATGCACGTAGTTTCATACGACTACTAAAGTGGGGGCTAAATGTAGCATTGTAAATTGTGCTCCCTATCAGTGCAAGCACAATTTCATGATCTATTTGGAACATGCTTTATTGTCCACTCCCCTAGTCCATTTTAGGTCCACTTCTAGCCTTGACCTTACCCTTTAACCTAAGAGATGTGTTTATATTACCTAATATTTTACCAGTGTCATTTGTTGGAACCATTGGTAGTGTTTGGGTCTTGGTTAGGTCCCTGAGTTGTGGCCCCTTTTGAGTAGATCCCGCTAGGACTAGGGTGCCTAGAACTTGAGTCCTGCCCATTTTCCTCAGGATTGCAAGACACTCTCAAGGTTGGCCTTGTCTTGGATGACATGACCTTTATTTTGACATTTCATGAACACATGCAAATGGATCTTAAATTTAAAAATACTTGTCGGCCTATGCCCTAAATTACACCTATAATGTCATATTTAAACTAATGCTTTTATCATTATGATGAAAGAGATGATTTGTACAGCAAAGCTCTGCCAAAATTTATATTGATATTGTTGCAAACTATTTTTTATTTCCTACCATTGATTGAAGCTTCAAGAGGATTGAAGAATAGTTGGAATCACTGACTAATGATTGGCTTATACCACTTTATCCTGATTTGGTATGGTTTCAGTCCATTCTAGCCTCCAAGCTTTGGTCATTCATTGAGGTGAAGTTGTAGATTTGAAGTATTTTCCCTTGGGTAACACATCTCTCTGTGGTTAATTATCATTTTATTGATTGAAAAATATAGGAGTCCACTCTAATACACTTGAGTAGGGATTCATTGATTGATTTTGTTTGTCACTGCTCGTCATAATCTTAGACACACTTAAGATTTAGAGCACACACTTATTGTTGTTACTGATCTGGCTATCTATGATGTAGGAATACAAAAATGAGGGTTTGACTAAGGCAAACTCCTATATAGCCACAACTATTTTTCCTCTCTTTGTGCATGTGCATGTCACATTTGGGAATTTCTGAAAGAAAAATGATAGGAATCAAAGAGTAGGTACAAAGGTCATTTGATAGACCAAAACCTTCTTAGAAACCCTAGGACTAGGGTGCCTAGCACCTAAGTCTTGCCAAATCTGCTCCATCTTTCTGTCCTAGGTTGTGTTTGATCCCTGTTTCTTTGTTCTGCTGTTGTTTTTCGTCTCTATAACAATCATCTGTGTATTTCGTCAAAATTATCAATTAAGGTTTTGTGTTACATAGTTTCTATCAATTTATTAGTGATCAATCCTTTCTTTTCAACAAAGGAATAGAGCCCCAAACAACTTGGATCTCCCTTGTGGATGACAACCAAGCACTAAGTCTTCAAAGGCTTGTGTTCCAATGCTATGTGGAGTAGGATTGACCTAGGTTAAGACATTAATTAGTCTAGATCTAATTTTACACATAACACTATCTACAAATGAAGTACATTGAGTTCCTAAGTAGTCATATGGCATGTTGACATGAGATGGGATTAACACCTAGGATAAGGTCAATGTGAAAGTCCACATCCCACTTTGGTGCATACTAGGGATGACACTAGGAAGCACCATTAGGAAACTTTGTCAAGAGTGCATGATCATCGAGGAAAACCTCACAACACTCCTCTTTAGAACAGTAATCATGATAGTAAACATTTGGAATCCTTTCTACATTCATCACTTAAGTTGTATGGAGGAGATCATACAGAGAGATGGGTCTCTAAAAACTGACTATCACAATGTGATCACCATGATCATCTACAAACTCTACTACCTTTCAACAAAAATCAATGTTGGCCTAATGAGCCTCAATCCAATCCATATTGGACAATCTCGCAGGATCCCAAAGTTAGGATATGCAAATTGATGGTGGTGGTGAAGGTACCAAGACCCAACAAACAACCACAAACCAAAGAGTCCACTACCACCTTAGAGCCCATGGCTAACTCAACCTACCAACCACACTCATACCTTGCTAACACCAACCCATAATTCTCTACCAAGAATGGGGAATAAAAATCTTGAATCTCCTAAATGAAATAAAATAGAAATTGGCACACCACCAAGGTTACCTAAGGTCTCCACAATAGTGCCCTAGTTCTCATCTTGGTTGTCATCCACCACTATAAACACTTGGTCAAATCTACCAATAAAAATGAAAGGCCCCCTAGCCACCAACTACAATTGCCCTTATAGACAAGACCTCAAAAGAAATATCCTCCTACCCACATGTATAACATGGTCCAATGATATGGGATTGCATAGACTATGGACTACTTAGTTGTTGGAAGATCAAATCACTAGGGATAGATTGATCACCTCTAGTTGACTATTGAAAACTTGACTCCCTTTAATTTTCCCTACATCTGGAAGTGAAAAGAACTACCACTAGCCTAACCACCTTCTGGTACATATTAAGGTGCCTTAGAGGGTGTGGAAGGAGTCTTGGAATTCCCCTTGGGTTGGGGATGATATCTCTAAAACCTAAATCCCAGATGATAAGGCACATTAGCCTAATTTACATACTACACTCCATGGCCCTTAGCCACATTCTCCTCTACCAACTTTTATATCTCTATGATGCTCGCTAAGATTGCATGTACACTCATACACATAGCTCCCACATTGTGAGAGTTAAAACCTCTCACAAACTTGTTCACAAGTAACTTCCCATCCTCGATGAAACCTACATACCACTTTAACTCAAAGAAATAATTCTCATATTGAGCCACCATCATCCCAAGCTACTTGAGCTCATGAAACTCATTTGCACGAAACTATCGAAAGTGATAAAAAAGGTAATGAGCATAAAATACCTCCTTGAAGGTCTCCCATGTGATTGTGGAGATACCAAGATTTAACTTTTGCTCCTATTAGTCCCACCAAATTGAAACAAAGCCACGAAGCTGCATAATAACTAAGTGGTCCTTTGTTTAAGGTTTCATGTTAAAACATCAACCCAGGGCCAACAACAAAGTCTTTGTCTCAACCCCAATAGTGGATCCCTCAAATGTCAGTGGGTGAAGATGAAGGAGGTCCCTCGTATGACTTACCACTACATTGCCCCCATCACCCACCTACCTAGCCTCTTGATGAGGCCTTTCTTTCCTGAGTTGTTCCTCTTTCCTAAACTGGGGTGGTCTCCATGAATGCTCCCTCTGATGGAACTAAATCTCTTCAATCCCTTGAGATGGCTTAGAAACTTCTACCTATGCTTCTTCTTGCCTATGAAGAAACCTCATAAGCAACTCTTATAGTAAACCAAGTATTTACTATGTACAAACACCTTCCTTAGGTGAAGCACATCTCACTACTAGTGACTCCTTTCTCTAAATATTTGGAGAGCCTTGTAAAGGACATCCCAAATGAGTGTGGTAGCTCTTTAGAGGCATTTTCCCTTCACAAGAAAGATGCATGGGTTAGCACAAACATGTTAATCCAAAATACACAATCATTAACACATCTAAGGGACAAACGCACACACAAAACCTAGAGCTCTAAATGCTACAACATGAGCTTTGATACCAAATTTAATGCCCTAAGATTTTTCCTAAAACATTAATAGATAACAAACCATATGAACAATTTTTTTGTGTTGCAAGTGTAATATTCACATGTTATGTTATACATGCACACACACAAGGTGTCATGATGAAGTACAATGACACACAAGATGCCATCACTAATGCATCATGCAAGGTGGCACAAGAAGGAGACTTCACACATTGAGGGGCAATTCACCACAATAGCTATATGAGAGGAGATATATTTTGTACAACAATGATCAGACACAAGTCCATGATCTCTTTCTCTCATACACACAAGAAAGGGTATGAGAGTGAAACTTGCTACATATACATTCCAAGATGACTCAAATTGACATTGAATCACTTAGGAACACCTGCACAAGAGGCAAGTCCATTGGGAAGGAAAAAGATCTCAACCAATCACACTGCCAATAAGTCAATTGTACACAAAGGCACACATACCAACACAAAAGAGGGTATATTCATGGGTATGACATCTTTCACCAAAGTGAGATGGTATAAATACCAAGAAAACTAAGGGGAATCACATCCATTAATATTTTTTTCTCAAAAAGTTTAAGAAGTGTCGTTGTTTGAAGGGGTGTGGATGATAATGCATAATAGGTCATCAACATAGAAATTAGAAGTTAGTGTATCTTAGGATGACATGGAGTATGTAGTGCTCCATAGGATGCCAACACAAAAAAGGGATGACAATGTTCCTATGCTATAGTCCAAAAATCATGTCATCGTCTTACGTTGTAGCCCTAGAAAACTATTTTTTCCAAAATTAGCTTCACAAGCTAAAAGCATAAAACAACACAAGGTTCCTTTGGTCAAAACTCAATTCCTAAGTGGATAACAAGCTCAAAAAAGCGATGAAAAGACTAAGGAAGCTAGGATGCTACTTGTTGATATGATTGTTAGTCTTATAACAACAAATAAAAGATTATGCAGCAAACCTTTATCATCTTGAAAGATACGACAAATTAAGGATGAATCTGTGATCCCAAGTCTTCATTGGTCAAGTCTTGATCTTCTAATGTTACTCAGAGGTTTGATGTGATAATGTTGTTTTCCATTTAGGGCCTTATGCAATTTACTTGTAGAAATCTTGTCTGGATATGCAAAGATTCGCTATATTCCACCTGTTATGCACCTATTCTCACTCAATTATGTCAAATACTACTATTCCTAATTAGGACATACAAATATTTATATGAATTCATATTAACTTTGCACAATTATTTTATAATCATAAATATTTGAGACTATTTATTGCTTTTGCATTAGAATTCCTTCAAATATCATGTTCCTAAACATATATTTCAGTGTTCCTCATCTTTATTTATCAATCTTTGCATGAATTCTCTAATTATATGAGCTACTGCTCAAATATGCCAAAGTTATTTAGTTATCCATGAGAATCAACATATTTCTTTGTGTCTTCTTATCATTTATCATTATTTTGTAGTTATGAGGTGATATTTATAAAAATGAAGTAAAATAGAGTGAAATGCATCTAAATTCTAAGTCTAACTAAGTTTGATCACTGATCCACATGTATCTTTGATACTTTTATGAAAGGGAGATAAAAAACCAAACCATGCTATCGCCAGGACAATCCAAAACTACACATGATAAGGGTGAATCTTCAAAGGAAAGGAATGAAGACAACATGCACTTTGTGAATGCACCTCTGTAGAGTGTAGCAATTCATAGTTACAAATCCAGAAATCACTTACAGATTATGCAAGATATACAATAAGTAGTAATCTAAATCTCCATCTTCATTAAGTATGCAAAAGAGTACGCATATACAAATGATCTGAGAAATAATAATGAGGAATCACAAAATCTATAAAATGTACACTTTAGTGTTCATAAAATCATCAATCCTATCTCCCTACAAAAGGGCAATCCATATCCTTTTATAAAACAAGGATAGGATGTGGTTACAATGATCTGGATCCACTTAAAAAGATCAACGGTCCATAAGTATTTGACCAAGTCAACAAACAAGATACGTGGCACAAGTTGCCAACTATCAATAGGGAATTAGCGACAAGGAATATCCCTATAGCTTCTTCGCCCACAGCATCACATTACTCTAACATGTCTGACCCCTCAGTGACTATCATTCCTATGTCTAACTTCTTATGATAGTCATATGCAAGTATTGTCGTATCTATGTGAGGCTTGTTGGTTGCTTGGGCTCTTACCTTAGCATATCTAGATGCTTTCACTTGCTCATCTAATGACACTATTATAATAGCTCTGCCTTCTACTTCTTTATTATAGGCCATGTCTTTCACACTGAGCTCTGACATCTCATCCATCACATCTTCTAAGAAATGCTCTACAAGATTCTCTGCTACAACTTTGAATCTGTCTCTAAATATTTGGATGGCTACCTCTTCATCAGGTAGGCCATCCTTTGTCATATTATTCCCTAGCAATTCCTCTAGCACTTTTATTTTGTATGGTATCATGTCATGCACTTTGGTGCTGATATCCCTGACTTTAGCTATGCATGTCCTTAGGACATCCATTTCAAACTGAAGTTCTAGAATCCAGGAGTCCATCAAAGCCAAAGTCTTACTTGTTACAATTTTGTTGCCTATTAATTCTTGGTCACTCATCTTTCTAGCCTCCTTTATCCTATCCATGGCATAATCACATTGCTTAAGTCTTTGTGTGCATTTCTTCTTTATTGAATCAGCATCCTCCTTCAGTGTGGACAATGTGTCCCAATTTGACATAGATGTCTTTTTTATGTGTTCACCTGTGGTCATGAATTTCATGAACCACATATTCATTACTGAGGCCTGGCACTTTTGAGAATCCAGGCCTGTTATTTCCTCTTCACTTACCAATGTCAGGGCAATGGGCCCTTCTACTTGTTGTACTATGGAGGCCAATCCTATAGGCTTCACCAACCCTTTAATGAATTGTTGTAGTTGAGCATTTTGTTCCTTTAATTCCTTTATCCTTCTTATCAATTTATTTATTCTTGCAGGCACAGTGTCAACATTATCCCTGAGTTCTTGTGCTTCTTGGTCCGCTGTCATATGACCCAAATCAACTGTGCTAACCTAGAACTCCTCTGGCCTTAATTCTCCTTTGGCCATATCAACCATAGGGACTACTATTTGTGTAGTTCTCTTTCCTGTAGCAGCATCCCTCTTTATCACTGATATTATCCTTGCCTTCCTCTTAGGCTTGGAACTATCAAATGTGAATAAAGACTTAAAATCAAAGGGCGCTGGATCCCCCTCATGTTACCCTATCTCTAAGGATATACATGATAAGGTAGGGGCATCTGACCATGTTTGGTCTTGTTGCTCAATGTGATCACCCTGTATTTCTCTTTCTTTACATGTATCCTCCTGCTCAACAGGGATTTCTATACCTTCTTGTTGCTTAGCCACATCTTGATCATGTTGTGGAGGAATGACCTCAGGATGTGCTTGTTGTTGGCCTTTGTCTTGATCATGATCAGCCCCCTTATCATCATGAATCTTTTCATGTTCAAGGGGTGGTTGATCAGCCTAGGATATATCCCTCTGCTCCTCCTATATTATGTCATCCTTAGGCTCCTCTAATACTTGTTCCTTTTGTAAGGTTGTCTCTCGAATGTTAGGTGTTCTTGTGGATGATATTCTTGATGAGGCTCTTGGTGTTGTGGCTCTTGAGCACCTTCAACATCTCTCTTCTCTATCTTAATTTATTGTCCTTGGACTAATTCTTGATCAATTTTATCCATCTGGATATCATGTTGTTCATCTTTACCCATGTCTACCTGGATATCCTATTGGGCCTTTTCATCTTGGACATCGTTAATCCTATTATCAACATCCATCTGGATGTTCTCTTCTTGGGTTTGGTTGTCCTTGACAACTTTCTCTCCTTCATCCCCTCCTTCAGGATTATAGGTCAGATCTATCACCTTTGGGTTAGTCACTATTTCCATAAGGACATTCAGTGGTCCCATTTGCACTTCAACATCAGGGGACTCAGCCCTTTTACTTCCATCTTCATTTGCAGACTCAATATGTTGGAGTAGAGTCTCGATGGGGTGATTGGTTACATCTCTAACCACATCATCCTCTATTATGTCTATGGTCCCACTTAATGGAAAAGACCTACTCACCTCCTTCTCTAGCACATTGTTCATAGCCTTGAGCCAGTTCAGTCTTTCCCCTTATAATGTTCTCTGCAGGCACATCATGTTGGTGTTCTTTTACCACATACAAGGTTAGATCTGGATGTCCGGTGTGTGAACAGGAGGCGGCATGGATATAGCCCCCCTCATGAGAGGGCCTTGGTACCTACATTGTTTGGGAATATTGACTCCCTGTAGGACATCCTTTCTATTTTATATGACTGTCTTTATTAGACATGGATCTCCCTCTTCCATAAGCTCCTCCTCCTCTATAGGTTCTTCTTCCATATGCTCCTATTCCTCTGTAGGTTCCTCTTCTTCCATCACTGCCACCTTAGGCATGGAGATGGGGATTGCTTTTGCAAGTGTATCTTGAGGAGGTGAAGGTGGCCTATACACTAATGAGACGCCTTCTAAATTTGGTTGTTCTGTAGCTCCTGATGAGCTGGATTGGCCTAGTCTAGTCTCCATGACATGCCTCTTATGCGCTAGGAAGTCATCATAATTTGGTTCTTCCCTTTCCTTCCTCTTCCTTTCCTTGTCAAAGGTAATGGCAACTCCCTTTGATTTTAATTCATTTATCTTTTGGATTAACTAGTTCTTTGTTCTTGCCATTACCTTTGTAGTGATGACATCAATAGATGTCTCATCTGCTTATGTCAAATCTGGAGGAGTCGGTGCCTCATTATACACCTTATTTTGTTCATACTAAAGGTCCAAGATGTCATCATCATCAATCTTCACTTGAGGGGGACCTCTGGTTGCCCCAAGGTCTTCATTTGATTAAGGGTTAATCTCTGATATCCCCTCTTCATTACATCATATTCGTCATCACAATCAGCTTAGAAGTCTTCAAGATGAGTAACATGCTTGTACTTAAGGTTAAAAAAACTCTCAATCCTTTGGTAGGGATCATAATCCCTCACCGATGGAAAAGATTGTAGATGTAGCATCTTCAGTTCTTTCTCAGTTGCTTTTGCATTGTCAATGGATCCATAGATGAACTAGTTTATATCAATAGGGAATTTGACATACAGCCTCCCATCCTTCTTCTTGGTCATGTCATAGGCAAGGATCATCTTCCTGACCATCTCCATCAATACCACCATATCCAATAGGTATCTAGGTAACATAAAGGGATTCCCACTGAACCCTTCCATCTAGATGTATGTATAGGTGGGAAATTGTATAAACCATCCTCTATAAGGATGGATCTTCTTTGTTGCACCTAGGGATAACCTCTTGGCTTAGTCTCCCTCCATCAATCTAACCAAATGCATAATGAAACAATCACTAACAGCCTTGTAATGTTGCACAGATTGTCTTCTTTCTAACTGGGGGTAATGCTCCCAGGGGCTCTTCTCATGTGGCAATCTACCCATCCTGCCAACTATTTGTAATCCATCAAAAGTACCTTTATGTGCACGCACATAGACAAGGTAAGAGGTCATTTTGATGACCCTATATTTTAATCTCCTACACTTCACCATCTAATTGTACATGGAGTCACTGATAATATTAGCCTACTAAACCACTTGCTTGTTTTCAATTACCATCCGGATCAAGCCAAACATCCATGATTCAAAGTTGCCTATGTTTGGTTTCTCACTCATTCTACTGAGCAAGAATATCATGTATTGTACCTCTGAGCTAAAATCATATTTATAGAGATGATGAGCATCTTGGCCACTGCTTTAACTTTATTATTAGGGTCTCTCCATCCCATGAAGATGACCTTCTTGCAATCCTTCTGACTGCCATCATAATCTTTAGCAAGTGCCTCCAAATAAGGCACATATATTCCTCTCTTATGGGCAAATTAAATGCCTCAGTGATGCTATCGATGGAGAGGTCAGTGTAGATGCGCCCTTGGTGCTCAACTCTCCTGGTCACCACATTATAGTTGTTGGCACACTCAATCAATAGTTCTAGGGCATCCACAGCATAAGGGAAACCAGTTGCTTAGTACATCCTTGTAGACACAGTATTCTTAAGGATGGAATGGTTTTCTTTTCCATTAATCCGGGCTTTGAAAGCCTCAATAGTTGTACTGCCAAAATAGGTGTCTTTTGCGAACCCCTATTTACCACAAACAGTGTGTCATAGGAAATAAATTGGCTTTGAACTCAACATCCCATTTATCTATGCATGGATGCATTTTGTCCTGCAAATCAACACATTCATGTCTCAACTAGGGCATACATATATCATTTTAGGGTTAGCATACATTCATTTTTTTGTGTTTTGAAGGAGATTAAACATATGAACATGTGCGTTAAATCATGAATTAAACCTACATCTGCATAATTTCAACATTTTACCTTTTCACCTGTGTAAAAACATGGCATATCTTTGTGAAAACAACTAGAGAGGTTTTGTTCCGTACATACTTGTTTATGAGTTCCTTAACCTTAGATGGTGTGAAGATAGATAGTTGATGCGGTGAAGGAAACATTCTCTGTGTAGTTCAGCTTCCCGTCATGACTCTGGATCTATGTGCTCACTATGCTCTAAGCACTCTATGTAAATTATGAACTCTGAATGCAATTGTGCAAATTTTTAGAGTAAATCCCCTTTTTAACTTAGCCAATCTTTGATTTTAGGGCTTATTAATGACTCACGAGAAATTAGATAATCTGGTCCAGTGTGATTACATGAGATCTCTAAAGGTATTCATTGGCACACTTTCGAATTACAGTACTTTCTTAGTATTAAATGCAAAAAGTGCACCTAGATATGCCAATGGATATTAGCTTAGAAATGTCCATATGGATATATCCATATGACGTCAGCATGGGGGTTGGGTCAACCACCGTTGACTAAAAATCCACTATCGGGTTCTAATTTCACTCAGAATAGGTCAAGATATCCACGTGGACATGTGGCACAACCCCATTGGTTAGACCAAGGGTATTCGAAAGGTTGGGACATTAAGAATGTGGAACATCCATATGAGCAAATGTCCAGATGACGTCACTAGGGTGAGGCTCCTTTATTGTAATGAGATGTGGTGATGTCATCAGGACCTAGATATTAAAATAATGTTAGGATAATAGGCAAGCATGAAATATCCATACGAGCACATATCTGCATGATGTCAACAGGGTTAAAATTATTTATAAGGTAAAGACGATGTGACATCATTAGGATCGGGATGCTTAGTAAGGTCTAGATATTCAACAAAGATAATATCCCTATGCACTAATATTCTGATGATGTTAGTTGTTTATACCGGTGAAGCTTAAATGATGTCATCGGGATCAGGTTGTGTCGAGGGCAGAAGGGTATGGATATTAAGCAATATCCATGCATATGATGTCAACACAACCAACCTACAACAACAAGACGAAGCGTAATGACATAATCTAGATCAGGATATTTGGGCAATGGACATTTTGAAGATAGGGAATAAAATTTGATGGGCATGCTCTCGGTTAGGGATATCCGCAAGAATCTGGATACTACATAGGAATCTAGATATCCATATGTCCATTTACTAAACTTTGACCAACCATAACTTTCTTGTTTTAAGGAATTTTGCCATGATTCAAAAGGCAAAGTTTCCCTATTTTCAATTATCTACCCAATGGAATGTTTTCCAAGGGAATTTCTGCATGATGTTAGTAGGGTTAAAATTATTTATAAGGTCAAGACAATGTGACATCATCAGGATCGGGATGCTTGGTAAGGTCTAGATATTCAACAAAGATAATATCCCTATGCACTAATATTCGGATGATGTCAGTTGTTTATATCGGTGAAGATTAAATGATGTCATCAGGATCAGGATGTGTCGAGGGTAAAAGGGTACGGATATTAAGCAATATCCATGCATATGATGTCAACACAACCAACCTACAACAACAAGACGAAGCATAATGACATAATCTGGATCAGGATATTTGGGCAATGGACATTTTGAAGATACGGAATAAAATTTGATAGACATGTTCTCAAATAGGGATATCCGCAAGAATCTGGATACTACATAGGAATCTAGATATCCATATGTTCGTTTACTAAACTTTGACCAACCATAACTTTCTTGTTTTAAGGAATTTTACCATGATTCAAAAGGAAAAGTTTCCCTATTTTCAATTATCTACCCAATGGAATGTTTTCCAAGGGGATTTCTATACTTAACCCTTTGGATCTAGACTAGGACATGATCTTTTACCATACCACCCAAAAGCAAGGAAACACACCTTCAGAAGCAAAAAAAAGTTGGGCCCCTATTTTACTAAGGCAAAATGGGGCATGTTGTGTAACCACACAACAACTTGCCACCAAAGAAAAAAAACCAAATTTGAAACAAATTTAGGATAGCAAGGTAAATTCAATCATAAAATCCCAACCTTCACTATCCATGAATATCTAGATCAGTTCCAAAGGAGACCATGTTTATCAATAAAAACACAAATTATAAGAAGGAATGCAAGTGTGTGATTTGATTCATTTCCTTCCTACTGGATAAGTTGAAAAAAAGCAGTAGTGATTAGCATTAAGCTACATAGTTGGATTTAACCTTTTAAGCCAAACTTGGATAGAGCCTTGCTGTCAGTCAAGCATCCATATCCCTAGCAAGGTTATCATCTATAATTCCCCTAGATAGAGCCCCACTACTTGTCAAGCGTCCATAGCCGTGGTAGGGTTATCCATATGACCTTAAGAGAATAAATTTTATTTTCTCCTATTTTTTATAAGATATATCATTTCAGCTCATTGTTTGTATAGTAATAGGATCGGTTGCTAAGGCTAGGAATTATAGTGGTAGTAAAGGCAAACCTTTAGATTTTTCACTTAATATAGACACTAATATCTTCAACCAATCCTAGGAACTTTAAGTGTGTTCATTTGATGATTCCCTTGATAAACTTTGTTTAGATTGATAAAAATGATACTATAGAATAAATCCAAATAACCAGAACCTGGAAAGTCATAGCCTATGCAAAGATTTAAAGTTCTATCATAACTTTCAAAAATTTTGAAACTTTCTAAAATAGAAAGGTGCCCAGCATCATGCCTAACCAAAACAAGGACTCAACAAACACACAAAACAAAGAAAACAAACAAACAACCAAACAAACAACTGTATAATATACATATATACTACATGGTTTTGATCTTTCCCTATTTAGGCTTGGAAGTAATGTTTGAGGAATTGTCCATTGACAGGCAATGGGACATCCTCGCCAGTTGGGGTTTTAAGCCTATAGGTACTATCACCTAGTATTTCAAAAATCTAAAAGGGACCGGTCCATAATTTATCAAACTTACCATGGTCACCTTTCTTTTTATGGGCTTTATCCCAGGCTAAGACAAGGTCTGAGATTCTAAATGCTTTTACTTTGGCCCTCTTATCAAACCAATGTTTGACAATGGCTTGATGTTTTGAGACATGATCTATGGCTTTATCCCTCTTTTCCTCTAGATGCATAAGTTGTAACAGTCTAATTTCTAATTTGTCATCTATACCAAGATATTCCTGTGTAAATTGGAGGGTTGGAATTTTCTGATTAATACGCAAGATAAGATCCACCCCATATACCAACTGATAAGGAGAATTAGCCAGGGTTACTTTAACTCTCCTTCTATCTACCCATAATGCATACTTCAACAGGGTGCTCCATTCTCTAGGGTTCTTGTCTACTAACTTCTTTATGGTGTTCAACAGATTTTTGTTAGTTGACTCTACTAAACCATTACTCTAGGGATAATAGTTAGAAGAAAACTTTAAAGTTATACCATACTCAAATGCCCAATTAGAGAATTTCAAAGAAGTGAATGCATGTCCATTATCACAAACTAATACAAATGGAACTCCAAACTTGGTTATGATGTTATTCTCTAGGAACTTGATCACATCCTTAGTTGTGCATGTCTTGATGTCGATGGCTTCAGTCCATCTCATGTAATAATTTGTCCCTATTAACACATACCTATGGTTAGCTGGGGATGGTAGATTTATCGTTCCTATAAAGTCCATCCCCCATTGTGCAAAGGGATGCATCTCCATTACAAGCTGCAAGGGTTGTGCAGCATACCTTTCCTTATTAGTGGCAACTTGACAAGTGTGGCAATGCTTACTATGTTCAACGGTATCTTTAAAAATGGTAGGCCAATAATATCCTACCCTCAGGATTTTGTGTCTAGTGGCCAAGTAGGAACCATGTGTTATTCCAAACCTATCATGCAACTCTTGTAATACTTTATTAGCCTCTGACCTATATAGATATTTGAGGTATATCCCCTCATGATTTCTCTTGAACAAGATTCCTCCTTTTATCATGTAACTCTAGGATTTCACTCTCAGGGCTCATCTTTATGAGGACTTCATGTTACTTGGTGACTTCCCTGAGATTAGGCTATGCCTGATGTCAAAATACCAATCATCTTTGTCAGTTGAATCCAAAGTATATTGTTGACTAACTACATTTGGATCAGTCTCTGCTATCATTTGAGTCAAAGCCTATCCTCTGACTAGCTTCATGGGTATGATCTCCAGATCATATTCTTGTAAAACTTTGATCCACTTCGGTCTTTTCTCGACTAGTTCACTTTGCATTAGCAACATTTTCACTATTGCATCTAGTACTATAGCTATTACCTTGCTTCTCAATATGTAGTGTATGAACTTCTTAGTGGCTCTTACCAAGGCAAGAGCTTGCCTTTCTACATCCAGATATTTTAATTCAGCATCTCTGAATGGAATACTCATAAAAGCTATAGGTTTTTCTTCTTTATTCTCATTTTTTTGCATTAGCACTACTGCGTAAGTATGGATAGAGGCAAATGAATCTATATAGAAGTCCTTGGTATAGTCAGGGCTACTGAGCACTGGAGCATCAGCTATTACTTTCTTAATATCCTCAAAGGCTGCTCTGACCTCGAGAGTCCACTTAATTTTTGCATCCTTTTTCAGCATAGGCTGCTCTGACCTCGAGAGTCCACTTAATTTTTGCATCCTTTTTCAGCATAGCATTCAAGGGTCTTACTATTTTTGTGAATCCAATGATAAACTTTCTAACAAAGTTTATTTTCCCAAAGTATGACTTCAGTTCTTTCTTACTATTAGGCAGTTGGAGCTTCATGATGGAGCTTACTCTGTCTGGATCTATGGTGATCCCATCCTCTAACACAAAATGTCCTAGTAACTTACCTATGGTGATGCCAAAGACGCACTTCTTGGGATTCAATACTTCTCACATCTCTATAGCACTTTTCTTAGATCCCTGACGTAACCACGCCTATGTTTTGTGAATACAGTCAAATCATCCATATATATAACTATACACTGGCCTACTAAACCCCTGAATGCAATACCCATGGCATGCTGGAACGTAGCTCCAGCATTGATCAGGCCAAAAGGCATGCACCTATATGCGAATATCCCCCATTTAGTGGTGAAGGCAGTTTTTAGTCTATCAATTTTATCCACCATGACCTTATTATAACCAGAAAATCCATCTAGGAAAGACATCATTTGTGTTGGGAAAAACTATGGACTACAAATGGGGTGAACTTTTATCTTTGATAATCTTGTTAAATTCAATTGATATGACTTTTCCTCAGTTTATTCCTATGTGTCTTAATCCGTGGAACGTAGACTGATGAAAGGTATTGGGGCTATTTATCTAAGGGCTAAAACTAGTGGGGATGAATGCATTTGGGTGTTCAATTAAAACAAACTTCTTAATCTAGGAATTAAATCAAAGCACAGCTTTAATCTACCACTTTAATAAAGTCCTATATTTAATTATCACCTTATTCTAAATTGGCACACATACACTTTTGAATCCTCATCTAAACATTAATAATTTTGAATCATTATCTTGGAATTACACACTCTTAGGATCATTATCTTGGAATCACACAATGCCTTTAAATATTAACAATAATGATAGAAAGAATGTAATGCCAAAAATGCATTAAATAGTTCGGGCAACAGGAGCTGCACAATCCGGGCGACAGGACCTATGGTGTCTGATGAGGTATAAACAACCTCATTCCTTTGATAAACCAAATAACCCTTTTTGCATTGCCAATCACCTTATCCATGCCAACTTGTTTGTTTTTAGAAGCAATATTTATCTATTTTTAATAAAATGTTGTACAAATCTTTATTTCCTAAATTGATTGAAATTAGCTATTAAATGTTGATATAATGGTATGTAGAGTTGAGTAATTGTGCATAATTAATGTATGGCCTACAAGAGGAGTGGACTTAAAATCGCTGAGGTCAAGTGTGCCAGAAGTTGAGGGCGCCAAAAATTTAGGCATGCATTAATTGGAGACTTTTCTTTGATTCTGTTAGTTTCTGTTGGTTATCTAAGACTTAATGGTTCCACTCAGAGCACTTTTTATATGTTTTTTATTTCAAAGAGACATCAGTAGTTGATTTTGTTATTCTGTTATAAGACTTTTTCAAATGGTATTTTACCACCATCTTGAATATAGGATTTTGGTAATGGTTCAGTTTCAATTAGTTGCTCAAAACATGGATGTATATATATCATACGTTGTGAAGAAAAACAACAATCTTTTTGGAAAATAATCAAAGAAATATGTTCTGTAATATCTTTATAGTGTTATGCTGAGTATTTCCTTTTGATTTATGAAGACATGAATGAGTTATTATGTCGATGTGGAAACAACTGAATGTGATCTGAGTTAAAAGATAAATTTTTCCCACGAGCTAGCCACTCGCAGGAAAGTAGAGTAGATAAGTATATTTGTTCTTGTGAATGTTCTATTTAGAATAGTCTTGTGAATGTTCTGTTTGGAGTAAGTATTATTTCATGTTCAAGTTTTATGGTGTGTGCCTGTAGGTTGTGATATTGAAAAATGTTAATTCTTGAAACTCTGTTGTTTAATATTTCTGACGCATCTTCTTTAGTTTTAAATTGTTGTTAACTGTTAGTTGAAGTTAGAATGTGTGTGCAACTATAGGATTAGTTACTATTTGAATTCATAGTAGGAATTACATGTATGAATTTCTAGTTTAAAGTTTTAATGCTTTCTAGTTTAAAGTTTTAATGCTTTCTAGTATAGAGTTTTTATGCTCTCTAGTTTAATTTGTTGTTTAAGCTTTTCCAAAAAGATTTAGGAAACTATTTCTAGATGAAATATCCAAATAATAATCCCTATTGCATACAGCCTTAGACACTACCCGATCGATAAACTGATCTCTTTTTCAGCTAAAGTGTTAGGACCTCACGACAGCTTGTCAGTGTCCTAGCGATAGGAACTGGTAAAGTTGCGTAGTCTATTTTGGTGTTCTGAAAACAGAGTGCACTCCATAGATTTGCTTATACGTGTCATCCCTGCAGTCTATACTTATGCCATGCATTTACAATATTTTCCAAAGAGAGTTTACTTCACACTTTAATAAATACAACCACAGCGATTGAAATTAATTCAATAACATGTATACAGGATTACTAAACTTAATCAGATCACAAACATATGGAATTAATGAATAAACATAGATGATACCTCACACACAACAATAGAAAAATAAGTCCAAACGCTGGCTAAGGAGCGGGCCCTTTCTCCCAACCGATCAAATGGAGGAAAATATTACATAGTACACGGATTCAGCACTTCATTCCTTATATTAAATTCAACTTCAGATTAAAATTAAGAAGCATCTTTTTTATGCTCAAAAGAGAGCATATATATAAGTCTTGATATAGAACAAAATATTAAAAGAGATATGTCCACTGATTACAATCTATAACCAGAATTACTCGATCGGTTTTGAAAAATAGTAAAATGGCCTACGGCCTACTATTTTCTAAATACTCCAAAACTGACTATGCAACCTAATTACTAGACCTTTAATTAAACAAAAACTAGAAGACAGTAACTAAGAAGATCATGAGGTCCTCCAAGCACTTTCCATTATGCATTCCTTTAACCTCAAAAAACCCCTGTGCACAATATCCACCGAAATTAGTGCTCAAGATCAGTTAATTGCCAAATGTTTTGTATCCTTCTAGTCATATTAATTAACTTTAATCTTCCATAAATATTTGGGTAATTTGAGAGAAAAGGGTAACAAGGTAAGATTATAATGGACACAAAACTAGGTGAATTCAAGCTAAAATTAATGACAGAATGTAACTCATCATTTCCCCCCAACTGAAGACTTTGCATGTCCTCATGAAAAAACTTACAAATCAAGTGGAATTATCTATCAATCTTTTCATGGTTGCCATTAGCTCCTTGCCCCATTGCTCCTTCAACTGTTGGATTACCTGTTGATGCTTAATTTTAGAGATGTGGTTAGTTGAAATCCTTTGTTCCATATCAGCCTTTAATTCATCGACTTTACCCTGGTGGTACTATATAGTCATACATTCCTCTACAATCTTGTCTTCCCATAAGGCCTTCAAACTGTTAATTACCTCCATGTGCTCTTCCAGAGTGATATACCCTGCCCTGGTTGGGTTATGCCTCTAAGTCAATTGTTCCAACTGATGTCTTAATTCCTTTATTTCCTTAGCCTGTTGTTGGTTATTATCATATACTTGTTGCAACTATGGCTGAAGGAGTTTCATTTGAGATTCCAACCAACTTACTTTGTCCTGTAAGGCCCTGATGTCTTCTACAGAGAATTCTTTTGTCTAGGAGATCTCATTAGACTTATCTATTGTGTCTTCCTTATATACATCATGGCTAGGAGAAGTATTTATTGCCATCTCTGGATTTGGATTTTGTTCCTCAAAACCACAATCATGGGGAGAAATATTAGTGTCCCGAGTCATCAAATTTTGTTTCACCTTGGGACAATTACCTCCCTACTCTTATAAAGGTATCTCCAGAAAAATGTTCTCTAGATTACTCATGTCACCTTCTTCATGCTGATTGTGAGGATTAGCAGATACCTCTTATTCTTAGTTATTCGACTCTTCTTGTTCCTTAGGGGTTTTATGCTTGGTCATACCCTACCTTGTTTTATTTTTGTTTTGCAATCTTTGTTCATGACCTTGCCTATCTTTCCCTTTCAAGTGATTGGTAGCCACAATTTCAACATCAAGGTTTTGATTTATGGTGCAGGTAGTCGTAGCTAATTGTTGCAAACTAGAAGCAGCTTCTTCATACTTCCTTTTAGATCTGGTGTTGTAAGGGGTCAACACAGGTGGAGTACGAACACCAACAATATTTTTGACCTTTCCTAGTATTTGTTTTTCTGGTCGTAAACCCTCAAATTCCTCATTAAGACTTTCATTCCTGCAGCTTTATGTATCCTGATCTGACTCCCCTAGGTTTTCATCAACAAGATTTTAATAGTCATCATCTGGGTGTTTAGGATTATTGCTATTCTCCTTGGCTCCATGAGCCGTAGGCTCAATTTATGGAGCTAAAGACTTAGAGGGAATGTCTTCTTTTGAGAATATGACCTAACTAACCAAAGGCACAGTTTGAGCTAAACCCCTCATAACAAGCAACTTTATCAAACCATGGTGTGCTACAAAGTTATGGTGTCCCTTCTACACGTCTAGAATCATTCTCTTGATTCAATTGAAAAGATAATGCGAGAGATTGACCAAACCATTATAGCGTAAATGAGAAAGCAACCTGAAATGATGGGCAAACATGTAATCATACCTTCCTTCTCCCATAATATACTGAGTGACAATCTTAGCTACGACAACCCAATTCCCAGGAAGTGAAGACCGCAGAGTACCCTGCTTAAGAGTTATCTGTAACACTTTGCCTTGTCTCAAGAATCGTTGGGATTGTAATTGGAGCTCAGCAGTCCTATTCACTGCTAATGGAAAATATGCCTCTCCCATCTCAGGTAACCCTATTACCTCAGCTAACATGTGGAGTATCTGGCAAGGAGAGCCCCCTCACTTTCATGGAATTACTTACACTGCTAATGGCCATAGCAAACTCAAATGCAATGGCATTATTATACCCACATAATCATTGAAAGAAAACATGCCATCCTGCATTTTCAAAAACTTGATATACTGTCGAGTCAGCTTTCACATCCCACATATCTATCGGCTCCTGGCGCTTATGGATACCACCACCCATGGCGATGAAGATTAGCAGGAGACAAAATGAAGATATTAGCAATAATGAAATGAAGTTTGTTTGGTGAGAGATCAAGGTTGATGTACTTCACATAATATGGATTCTACAGAAAAAGACAGGGCATGTATCATAACAAGGTAAGTTATTTATGACAAGAGAGTAATTATGACTTGGCATGCCCACTCCCCCCAGCTAAGCATACAACACTGTCCTCGGGGTTGCCATAATAAATGTAAAAAGATAAAAGAAAATTAATACAAAAAGAAAGGCATACAATACCTCCGACAATGTTACCGTCGAGAGGACGTGGCGGCATCAAAAACTGGTAACAAGGGATGAAGAGAGTAATGGAATAAAATCCCGTGGAGGAATGTTGAGCTGGCGGTACTGGCAGAGAAGATCAATATAACACATGTGTATTGAAGTGGACTAGAGGAAATCAATGCTGATGTTAAATGAAAGAAAGGAAAGGAAAGAATTGAGAGATAGTGGTACGGGGAAAAGGAAAAGGACAAGGTAATATGACAGGTGCATCAAAAAATGAAGTGATGGCTAGGGTGGCCAAAGTGACAGACATGAGCGATTGCCACATGGGAGGCCACGGTGATAAAGGCAAGAGCACTCATGGAAAGAAAGTAGAATGCTGACATGACAGGTGAAATGAAGGAAATGATGGAGAAATAGTGGCAGTGGAGCCCATGAGTAGAGCAAACAGAATATAAAAGTGCCAACGTACCACTGAACAAAAGCAATCGAATAGAAAAATAGGGGAAACAAACAACAAATGTCCACGTGGTAGAAAAGACACAGGAAAATGGTAGAGGTGAAATGGATATGAAAAAAAATTGGGTGGAAAGACAAATGAGAGGGCAGGTGGTCATGCGGATGAGGACAAGTGGAAATGATAGGAGGACCAAAAATCAACATCTTGTCATGCGATAGGATGTCAACCAGAGTATACCACCTTTGGCCATGGTCCAGCAAAGTGCAGTCATGGTTGTTCATTTTTTCTACAACACCATACTGTCGATATCTCAATTTTCAATCTGATACCACCTGGAGGTGCCGGGAAACCATTTTCACCTCCATGTTTATTCAATAGTTAACACCTGCTAGAATTCAGTTTTCAAGTAGTAACTAGCCAACAACGCCCAAAGGTTTTCATTGTTGGATCTTTTATTACTTTTTTTTTAATTGAAAGTACCTAAGAGGTACTTGGGGAAGTGATAAGAACCCTATCAAGGAGATGGAGTTCCTTTGGCAAAGTCAGGACAAAATCCTCCCTAGAAATGGGCTTCTTGTACAACTTCAAACGGTGACCATTAACAACTAGAGCCATACGGTCGGAGTCCACAGTGTGAAGCTTAATTGCACCATTATTGTAGATCGGCTCAATCTTGTACGGCCCGAGCCACCAAGTGTGAAACTTACCCTTGAAATCCTGGAAGGGGGAATCATACAAGAGCAACCAATCACTTGGGTGAAATGATTGTTGTCGAATGAAACGGTCATGGCAAAGAGCGTGCTATTTTAGATAATCTCTGCATGGAAGAGTGCTTGTTGACGAAGTTCATCTAATGAATGAAGTTGGGCAATTCATTCTTTTTGTGCATCAGTAAGGCTCATACCCAATTGGAGTGTAGTACGAAGAGTTTTCACCTCAAATTCAATAGGAAGAACAACTCTCTTACCATAGACAAGTTCGTAAGGTGTCAAACCAATGGTGGTTTTCCACGTTGTATGGTAGGCCCACACTACATCAGGAAGTCGTGCGGGCCAATCTCACTTGTGGAGACCAACTGTCTTGGTAAGAATGTTCTCTATTTCTCTATTGGTAACTTCAACCTGTTCATTGGCTTGAGGATGATAAGGTGAAGACTTATGATGTCTAATCTCATACTCACAAACCAAAGCAAAAATTAGTTCAGATGTGAATTGTGGACCTTGATCTATGATTATCTCTTGTGGAACACTGAACCTAGTAAAAATATCAGAATAAAGGAAGTCAGCTACCTTGGTGTCCCTTGCATGCATCAAAGAAACAACCTCAACCCACTTGGTTACGTAATCTGTGCAAACAAGGATATATTCCTTATTCTTCAATGGTGGGTTGATGGGTCCAACAAAATCAAGCCTCTATTTTCAAAGGGCTCAATGGATAGCTAAGGATGCAAGGGCATTTCATCTTAGCGTGTGGGGCGGCCCATACACTGACACTTATCACAATGATGAATATAACACTTATAATCTTTATGGATCGTAGGCCAATAGTAGCCTACAGTTAAAACCTTCTGGGCAGTCCTCTGAGCAACAAAATATCCACCGCAGGGTTCTGTATGGCATGCACGAAGTATATCGAAGACATCATCTTCAAGTACACACTGACACATGATATTGTCAATACCAGTGTAGAAGAGCAATCCATTGATCCATGTGTATTGTCCACTGAGTCCAACCAATTTTTGGTGTTCCCTCAGAGAGAAATGAGGTGGAAACCGGCAAGTGACCAGGTAATTCACAATGTTAGCAAACCATGGACTTTTGGATGATATAGCAAAGAGATACTCATTTGGGAAGGCATCATCAACTGGAATTGGTTCATCATCTTGTTGTTGTAACCTAGACAAGAAGTCTGCAACCACATTCTCCCGACCAAGCTTATTAAGTATAGTAATGTCAATTTCTTGAAGCAAAAGTAACCATCTAATAACTCTACTAGTTACAACAACTTTATTCATTAAAAATCAAATTGCAAAATGATCAGTATGAAGAAACACTTTATATCCAGTAATATAATGATGAAATTTATTAATTGCATATACAATAGCTAGAAACTCCTTTACAGTTACCGTGTAGTTTACTTCAGCTCCCGTGAAATTCTTACTAACATAATAAATGGAGTAGAAAAGGTTATCTTCTTTTTGTCCATGCACAGCTCCCATAGAACAATCTGAAGCATCAGTGTGTATATGAAAAAGCAATTCCTGGTTTGGACCTCTAAGTACTAGAGTGGTTACTAGCTTGGTCTTAATGGTTTCAAAAGCTTCTTGACATTTTGGTGACCATGAGAAAATGACATCTTTTGCTAACAAGGCAAACAAGGGGGAGGCAATCTTACTAAAATTTTGGATAAACCTCTGGTAATACCTTGCATGGCCTAGAAAGCTACGCACATCCTTTTGGCTAGTGGATGTTGGCAAGTCCTAGATGATCTGTATCTTTTTGGGATCAACTTGAATACCCTTGGAAGAAATATAATGACCAAGTACTATCCCTTTTGTCATAACCATATGGCACTTTTCATGGCTTAATGATAAATTAGTGTCTATACAACGTTTAAGTACCTTTAATAGATTTGTTTTAGCTTCATCAAAAGTATTACCATGGACAGTAAAATCATCCATATATACTTCAACACAATCATTTACAAGATCTACAAAAATACTCAAGACTACCCTTTGAAAAGTGGCAGGGGCATTACATAACCCAAAAGGCAAGACGTTATAGGAAAAAGTGCCCCAAGGACACGTAAAAGTAGTCTTATCTTGGTCTTCAAGTGCTATGCGGATCTAGTTGTAGCCACTAAACCCGTCTAGAAAAGAAAAGAACTTTTTACTTGCAAGAGTGTCCAATTCCTGATCAATAAACGGTAATGGAAAATGATCCTTTTTAGTGGCTTTATTAAGTGGTCGATAATAAACACAAATTCTCCACTTACCATTTTTCTTAGGAACCATGAATAGAGGAGAGACACACTAACTATCTAAAATAGGATACATAAATCTAGCATTTAACAATTTTTGTAACTCCTCTTTGACTATATCACGCAGGACGGGGTTGAGCTGTCGCTGTGGTTGCCTAACTGGACGACTACCTTCTTCAATGTAAATATGGTGTGTGCAGGTGTCAAGATGAATGCCACGCATGTCTTTGTATTCCCAAGCAAATGCATCTTTATAAGTTCTAAGCATGGCAATGAGATCTTGGATTTGTTCAAGGCTTAAATGTGGATTAATATTTAGTGTACGACCAGGTAAAATTTTCATGGCCTCTGATTATGTAGGTGAATTAAGGGCTAGTACCTATGAAGTGGACGGTGTATTGTTGGAATCTTCAGAGAATATAAATGGACTGAACAAACAATTATGAGGTAGCAACTGATGCAATGTGACGAAGTGTTGAACAGATTGTGAGCTACCTACCAATGGAAAATTACTAAAAGGACAAGGAGTATTTATACCTAAATGAAGAACCATGCTTTCAAAGATTTCATTAGATGCATATCTATTCTGAAGAAAATTAACAAGAATATTATCTTCAATCAGTTCTTCAGTATCTAAGGCTTGATCAATCGTCAAGATTGGTAGTGACTCATTCAAATCACTATCAACCCATACTGTATCCTCTGTCTCCAACAGGGGTTGTGCTGGTGGGTATAATGTCAAATGATTTGTGTGCTCTCCATTAGAAATGACCATGTTTCCCAACCGACAGTTGATGAATGCATTTGCAGCTACTACCAAGGTCATCCCAAGATTAAGGGTTATCCCCCTAGCTTAATTTTTGGCTACAAAATCATAAAGTCAATTGGCTATTCCCGCGAATCAATAGAAATAACTACATCTTCAATCATACCTTCTGGTTTGACCAATGATCTATCTGTCCATTTGGAGAACTGTGGGACTAGGTCTAAGTCCCTTAAGTGATAATTTTTAATTTGTTTCATTTGTCATAACATTAATTACAGCACCCTAATCAACAAGTGTATTAGGAATAGTAACTTTACTGATACGCACCTTGATGACAGGACTCCCTGGATCTGAATACTTAGGAATGGTCAAATTCCCAAGCATGAGGTCTGCTAACTATCCAATGACCTGGACAGTCTTCGGATCTTATTTTTTCTTCTATTTTCGAGTACAGAGATCCCTAACTATTTTTGTGTACATGTGGATATCCTTAATGGTCTGCAACAAAGGAATCTTAATGTTAACATTACGTAACTCATTGACAAAATCAAATTTAGGTTGAGAAACTTCCTTTTGTACTGGTTCTGAATGAAATCAATAAGGAAATGGAGGTTCCTTTACTGGGTCCTCTTCAGGTTCTTCATTAATTTTTGTAATGGTGGGTCCTTAGAGAGCCTTTATCGACCTTAATTGGATTCCATCTATTTCTACAATATTAATAGGATAAGTAGGATAACCTATCGCCTCATTATTATACACGAGTTGTGTTGCCTTATTGTTGGGATTTGGATTTGGTTGAGCTGGCATAAGTGTGGGCCTTGGTGGTTGTGGTGGATTGGCTGGTTGGGGAGACAATGATGGTATGGGTGGAAGAAATTGTTGTGGCTGTTGATATGGGTTAATCATGGGAGGAGGTTGAAATTGTGATTGTGGTGGATATTGCTGTTGGTATGGTGAGGGTTGTGGCAGTTGTGGCCTCCATACCTGTTGCCACAGTTGTGAAGCATATTTGTATGGTTGCATCCATTGAGGGTATTGTAGAGGTTGTTGCCAACCCTCGTACCATCCAGGTTGATTGGGAAAAGAATTGGATTGGCTAGGAGCAAAATACTCACTTGCCACCCCAGGATGCATTACTCGAGGTGGAAAAGGTCACCTTGTGGCCATGTACTAGACAGGTTCTTCAGAATATTCCATATCAGTTACACCGATAGGAAGAGGCCTTAAGATGGAACTCTTGCTGGCTTCTTCTAAAGATGAAATATTTTTCCTATTATAGGGGCAATCCTCGCTACTATGTCTCTTACGACAGGTTGGATAGAATACAGCCAAGGCCTTTTCAACTTCCTCTTGCTTTCTACGAGTATATAGATAATCAATCTACTTGCCCATTTGATTTAATAAATCAATTTTAAGATCTTCAAGCAAATTATCTATTTCACACTTTGTTATACCTGTGGTATTCCCCAAGGAAGAAAGCTTACTTGATTAATTCCTCCCTAATTGTTGGGACCTCGAGTAATTCCTGCAAATGTCACAAATATCATCAAAGCTCAATTTAGAGATGTTACCTTTACTTATTAAATTCAATGCATCCATAGTATCATCTCTTATTCCCCTAAGAAATAACATTTTAATAGTATCACGAGTTAGCCCTTGTTGTCGTGATCATTGTAGGATGAACATGAAATGTTTGAGATAATCTTCCACGGATTCATCTTCTTTTTGTGTCATACAGAAAATCTCGTCCCAAACCTCTTTCATTTTATAATACTCCTGGTATTTTGTTAAAAATGTTTCCTTCATGTCATCCCATGTTCTAATGTTTTTGAGGTTCATGAACCAGTGTAAGGCTACATCTTTTAATGTGGCTGGAAATAACTTGATCTTCTATGCATCACTCTAATAGTCATAACTGTGGCACAACACATCAAACTCAAATAGGAACATATTAGGATCCTCAATAGAAAGACCACGAAAAAAAGGCAAGGCAGAATGAGGAATGTTTTTCATAGGGGCATTCTCATCAAGATGTGCAATTGCAAATTCAAAAGTGACTAGATTGTTGTGGGCCAATGCCCTCTCATCATTATTGTCATCGTCGTCGTCGTTGTTGTTGTTGTTGTTGTTGAGTTCGGCCATAATTCTGATCGTCCAAGGGGTGTAGAAAGTTTTATATGGCTTTTGATGTCTTAGGGATGGACCAGCTCGAAGCTCATAAGATTCTTGGAATAACTTTGCAACCTTTTATGCAATTCTTTGGAAGACTCTGGATGAATACTAGAAGGGGTCTCGACAATCGTAGACTCAATAACACACTTTTCGATATCTGGTTCAACTAACTCTTTCTCGGGTGATGTGTGTATAACTAATGGTTGTAGTTTATTTTTCAATTTCTCTTGTTGTGAACTTCTTCCCTCAATGGATGGTTTTGATTTGTTTTTCAATCTTTCAAGTTATGAATTTCTTTCCTCAACGGATGATTTTGATTTGTTTTTCAATTTTTCTAGTTGTGTACTACTTTCCTTCTCCTTTTTAACAAATCTACCTCTACCATCTCTACTACGATTCATGCACCTATATGATTTATAACAACACAAATCAGGAGTATTAACCTTAACACAGTCGATAGTTGTGTAGGCTTTCCTCTTAACACACTAGTCCTAACTCAACTTACTATGGTTTCAAGCCTTTAATACCTTTCCTCGACAACGGTGCCAAAAATATTGGGAAAAACTATGGGCTACAAATGGGGTGAACTTTTATCTTTGATAATCTTGTTAAATTCAATTGATACGACTTTTCCTCAGTTTATTCCTGTGTGTGTCAATCTGTGGAATGTAGACTGATGAAAGGTATTGGGGTTGTTTACCTAAGGGCTGAAACTAGTAAATCAAGTGGGGATGAATGCATTTGGGTGTTCAATTAAAACACACTTCTTAATCTAAGAATTAAATCAAAGCACACCTTTAATCTACCACTTTAATAAAGTCCTATATTTAATTATCACCTTATTCTAAATTGGCACACATACACTTTTGAATCCTCGTCTAAACATTAATAATTTCAAATCATTATCTTGGAATTACACATTCTCAGGATCATTATCTTGGAATCACACAATGCCTTTAAATATTAACAACAATAATAGAAAGAATGTAATGCAAAAAATGCATTAAACAATTCAGGCGATAGGAGCTGCACAATCCGAGCGACATGACCTGGTGTCTTGGCGAAAGGAACTGGTAAAGTTGCACAGGCTATTTTGGTGTTATGAAAATAGAGTGTACTCCACATATTTACTTATACGTGTCATCCCTCTAGTCTATACTTATGCCATGCATTTACAATCTTTTCCAAAGAGAGTTTACTTCACACTTTAATAAATACAACCACAACGATTGAAATTAATTCAATAACATGAATACAAGATTACTAAACTTAATAAGATCACAAACATATGGAATTAATGAACAAACATAGATGATACCTCACACACAACAATAGAAAAAAAATCCAAACTTTGGCTAGGGAGTGGGCCCTTTTTCCCAATCGACTGAATGGAGGAAAATATTACACAGGACGCGGATTCAACACTTCAATAGTCTTTTCCTTATATTAAATTGAACTTCAAATTAAAATTAAGAAGCATTCTTTTTATACTCAAAAGAGAGCATATATAAGTCTTGATACAGAACAGAATATTAAAAGAGATATGTCCACCGATTACAAGCTATAACTAGAATTACTCGATCGGTTTTGGAAAATAGTAAAATGACCTATGGCCTACTTTTTTCTAAATACTCTAAAACCAACTATACAACCTAATTACCAGACCATTAATTAAACAAAAACTAGAAGACAATAACTAAGAAGATCACGAGGTCCTTCAGGTAATTTCCATTACGCGTTCCTTCAACTTCCAAAAACCCTATTCACAATATCCACCAAAATTAGTGCTCAAGATCAGTTAATTACCAAATGTTTTGTATCCTTCTAGTCATATTAATTAACTTTAATCTTCCACAAATATTATGGCAATTGAGCAAAAAGGGTAAAAAGGTAATCTTATAATGGACACAAAACTAGGTGAATTCAAGCTAAAATTGATGACAGAATGTAACTCATCAATTTGTGCTCCATTTACCATTTGGAAGACTTTGTCTAGTGATAGAAGAGGATAATTATCCTTGTCTGAAGCCTTGTTCAGATTTCTAAAGTCCACACATAAGCGAATATCCCCATTCTTCTTCCTCACAGGTACTAAATTAGCTACCCATATTGAATGTCTCACAGGGAAGATGATCGTAGCTATTAAGATCTTCTTAACTTCTTCAAATTTAATCAGCTCTAGTAGGGAATTTACTGGTCTCTACTTCTATCTGAATGGCTTAACATCAAGTTTCAATGGTATAGTGTGTTTGATGATGGATGTATCATACATCTATAATTCATCATATGTCCGAGCCACTACATGTATATAATCTTTTAGAGCTTGGATTATTCCTTCACTTTTAGCTAAGGTGCATACTTTTCCTATCGGGTTATTCTTGACATTCAGACCTTGACTTATGTTGATGGGTCGATATTCTCCTCCATCAGTTTTGGGCAAGTCTTTATGTTGAGTGATCTTGTCTAGATCAAACATTCTTTCTAGTCCTATCATACCCCTAAGAATCTTGTTGTTGGGAAATTCTATGATTTCTTTATCATCCCAGGCCTGGTCATCTAGACTTTGTTCATCCATTACTTGGGCTTCAAAGATATCCCTATCAACAATAAAGTCTAGGATATGTTGATCATCCTCGAAGACTTGGAAATTCAAAATATTGTCAAGCACTGATGGCACTAACACTAACTCAACAAAAAATTTCTTGAGTCCTAATACTAACAATGGCTCTAGAGTACTGGCAGCTACAGCTAGTGGAACTACACATTGGTTTTGATTTCTTGGGGCATGTATGATGTTGAAGGAATCAAATCCTTCGATCAAGTCCAGACCTTGTGACTATAGTTGGACAACTTTTTGTAATTGCATGTGTATTGCTTCCTAACTTGTCTAACAACTAACTTTGAGTCTCCAAATACGTGCAATATTTTTACCTGCTTCGTCAGAGCAAAGAGTAAGCCATGGATCAAGGCTTCATACTCTGTCACATTGTTGGTACAGTGAAATTGAAGTCTGTATGCTGCTAGGTAGGATTTTCCTTGAGGATTGATCAATGTTACCCTACCCAAACACCTTGTTTTGACTTAGGACCCATCAAATCTTAGTGTCCATGGTCTTTCCATTGATGGATCCTTATCTAGATTCTCTTTCTTCATCTTGGATCATGCAAAACTTCTTGCAAATATACACTTAATTCTATGTGGTTCTTCCTTAACCACATCCTAGTGTCTCTGAGGAATCGAAACATCCAGATATTGTTTCTTTTGATTCTCATTACCCAAGAGATTTTCCTTTTTGATAGATTCCTTATACTTAAGTAATGTATCCCCAGATACTATGTTCTCTTTTTTTGACTCCTATGTATGTCTTTCCACACCTTGAATCAATCAACGACTATTTATTTCTCAGGCTCAATCTCTCTACCTTTTCAATTATATCTAGACATAGTGCATAGGTGTCTTTTGAGTGTGCACTTTTATGCAGTCTACACCATTCGTTCATGAGTATATCCTTGGTGAACATTCCCTGCAACTGACATCTTTGCACTTGATTAGATAAAAACATTTCAAATTCAAGAAAATAATTAGCTTCATCTTCATCAGATGAATCACGTCCATGATCCACTATCATGTTTGTTCTAGGCACAATTTTGTTTATTTTATCCTTTTCATGTACATGTGTCCACATGAGTATCTCTTCTATCCTAACTACTTGGGACTTTAAGGTATATACCCTGCGTTCAAACTCAAGATAAAGCACCTCATTATTCTGATATATTTAGTTATCATATGTTTCATTCTAGGTTATGCCTCTATCTTGACCTAGTCAGGAATGCCTCTCCATGGTAACCACATGTGAGATAAATCAGTGGACATATACCCATTTAGTGTCTTAGACCAATCTCTGCTCAAAAGCATTCCATAGGTATCAGGTATATCCACTACTTTTATATCTATAAAGTGTTGCACCCTAGGATTAGATGCTAGTTGCATGTGGATGCGAGTCAGGTCTCCTACAATTACTTAAGATTTGTCAAGTTGAGTAACTTTCTTGAGGGACTTGATAGGAGAGAGTCCTAATGTGTTGCATATGGACAGGGGCATGACATTGGTGGATGCACCTAAATCCACTAGACAATTATGTAAATTCTTTCCAAAGATCCTTAAAGTAAGGAGGAATGGAGGTGACTCAGTCTTCTCCTTATACAGGGATAATTATGCAGCATATGCATTATGCACTTGAGCTTTTTCCTTAGTTCTTAAAATATTATCCCTAGGTATATACTCTTTGATAGGGACTCTATTAGGCATGTCTTCCTTTGTTGCAGGCTCATCCAAGGATTTTAGGAAGGCTTCTTTTATGACTGGGGTTTTTATTAATTCAGATAAGGATAGACTTGTTGGCAAGAGACACTGCTCTAGTGACTAAATGTTGTCATTGATGGCAACAAGGCAAATGGATTCCATCGGCATGACAAAAAGACTTGACTCTGGAAGAAGAAATAACTAAGTATGGACAGTACATAGAATACAGAGTAAGTGATAGTGTTTGGGATGGTATGCCTCCGCAGTAGAAGATAATCATATGTGGCTCAAGTATGTTACTCATAGCTATCTAATGATGATATGTTCTAATGATCAAGTCATGACTTCCTCCGAAAGTCATATTATGAAATGCCTAAGTCCCGGTGAACAAAACTAAGATAGGAACAATGCACAATGCAGAGTAAAATGGTCTACATTCCTCCGCAGTTGAATATTTTGTCTTGCCGTTCTAAAGGTATGTTAAGAGGTCAAGGATGCATGGCTGATATAATTTTTAGAGTCTCATATGATCCACAGTGAAAGTTATGATATGACAGTTGAAGTGATAAAGTGTGTTCCTAAGAGATAGGCCGACAGGCAGGTTAGATCCTTATGCGGAGTAGATATACTATCAGAACAATCAATATAAGTGATTGTATGATTGGTGCCAACCTATATGAAGATCATCATATGTTTGTTTGGGTCTGCATTATTGTTTGTGCGTATGATCAAGCCGACAAGATACAATATAGTATATACACATTTCATGTTTGGCTAGCCGACCTAATTGTGAGATGAACCTTGTTGGGATATATATACTAGTTAGGTTTTAGTGTCGAATGAAGGTGTGCATGCATCATGCAAATTTAATGATTGTGCGATCTCAGGCAGTTCTGTGATTAGATAAGGCAGAAAGGTTTAAAGAACAAAGCATATGTAAAGCAGAGCAGAAAAGCAGGGAAGACATAATGAAGAGTTTTGAATCCGTATACTGAGCTAATTGAAATTGCACTACAGCATTCCAAAGATGCACCTGTAGTAGTCCTCTTCTGGCAATGAGCCACTTATTCTATTCTTCTTTCTTCTATTTGGTAGTGAGCCTATTGCAGTGAACATTTCTCTTGAGCAGTGAGCTCTGGGCAGTGAGCCTTTATGTAATCTAGTTTTGATATACTAATATATTGTGAGCTAACACTCACCGTGGTTTTTCCCTCATTGGGTTTTCCATGTAAAAATCCTGGTGTCTATGTGTTATGTCTTTGTGATTGTTGTCCATTTGTTTATTTTGCTTTCATATTATTGAATTTGGTAAATTGGTAAAAGAACATGTGAATAAGTGGTTTTGCAGAATACTGATTCCTCTCCCCCTCTCAGTATTCTTTGTGATCAACAATTAGTATCAGAGCTTGGTACCTTGGAAGAAGCCTAACCGCTTGAGGAAGATCTAGGAAGGTGTTCTCATAGCAGCAAAAAGGTATCTCACCGACTTCGAAGCAAGTCATCCTGGAAGCATTAAAATTGGAGATTGTGTATATGTCAACAATGAACAATTTGAAGCGACTCTTGAAGATCTTGACCAATCTAAAGAAGATATCAAAAATTTAGAGGAGAATTTCAAAGAAGCTGATGATTGCATTCTGAAACTAAAAGAGCAAATCAAGAAATACCAAGAAAGAAGAAAATAGTTAAGTGAGCAACTAAAACAAGCAAATGAATCCATATAGAGTCTATCTATACTGGTTGAGGAAAAGACTAAGATTGAGGAATATCTGAATCAAGTGGTGAAGGACAAGTTAGAGGAATGTGAAAAATTGGGAAAAGATGTGTTACTTCTGAAATTTGATCTGGAAGCAGTTAATAGTTACAAAGAAAAGTTCAAAATAAGTTCTACAAAGCTTGATGAGTTAATTGCAAATTAGAAAAGTCCAGATGACAAACAAGGATTGAGATTTGAAAAGGGAGAAAGCTCAAAATCAGGAGAAGTCAATACTGAGAAGAAGAAAGACAAAGGCAACCAGTTCTAGAATCAGAGAAATAGACCAAGAAGACCTCCAATAAGACAACCAAATGCTCAAAGGTACCCGTCTTTCAATGGTTATTGCTCAAATGTAATAAGTTTGGTCATAAAGCTACTCAATGTAGGAGTAGAATGAATCAAAATGTTCCATCTTTCTCTGGTCAATGTTTCAATTGCAAAAGAATTGGTCACTTACCAAGTGAATGTAGGAATGTAATAAGGAATGGTTACAATAATGTAAGGAACACTCAATCCTTCAATGGAAAATGCTTTGCATGCAATAGATTTGGTCACATGGCTAACCAATGTAGATCAAGGATAAATCCATTCAATGGAAGAAATCAAGGACAGAGGAACATTATGTGTTATAACTGCAATAGACCTAGACATATGACAAAATTTTGTAGAAAGAAAAATGTGAAAAGAAACCTCTATGCAGAAGAGAGGAAAACAGAATTGAAGAATGTAAAGGGAAAGGAAAAGGCTGATCTGATTGAAACTAAGAAAGAAACAGGCAAGATCTGGATCAAGAAAGATGTGATTGAAGTCAAGGATGGATCCGCACCAGAATTTGGTGCAGATACTTCCTCCAAGAAGTAAATTGGGAGCTCTGGCTTAGGGGGAGTTGTATTGATAATTCAAATCCCCTAGCTAGAGAGTCAGTGCTGAGATTCGACATGAAGATATGACGTAAATATTTACATGACAAATCTTTTGAAAGAAATTTTGAAAGATAAGGATCAAATGTGGAACATTGTGGAGCAATTTAGATTGACTGCATTTTACAGAAAAGTGTTTGATAGCTTTTTGAATGACAGTATTTATGGCAATTAAGTCAAGAAGCTCATTCGATAGATAATTCATTTTGCATTCAAGTTCTCAAGTATCTAAGGTGAACTAAAGACAAATCCAAAGTGCTTCAGTGATCTCCAAAGCATTTCAAGGCAAGATCGGGTAAACCCAAATCTGACAAAAAGAGGTACTTTTCAGTTCGAAACCCTACTACAAATTTGTTTGAATCATTACAAAAATGGCAACACCACAAGTGATCGATATAACTGAGAGAGCTCAGACCAAATTCAAAAAGCACCCCTTTAAATCAATAGAGCTCAACCCAAGTGGTGCATTCTCTGAAATTTCATATGGTGTGATGCATGCGGAAGATGTTAGGGCATATATTCATGTTGCCCTAGAGGAACATGGTAACAACAGATTCTCAGACCTATATCTAAAT
Source organism: Cunninghamia lanceolata (assembly GCA_027924645.1). Classification (NCBI taxonomy): domain Eukaryota; kingdom Viridiplantae; phylum Streptophyta; class Pinopsida; order Cupressales; family Cupressaceae; genus Cunninghamia; species Cunninghamia lanceolata. The sequence continues at coordinate 2,477,997 of BSBN01001465.1, read as the reverse complement.
CATTTAAATAGTGGAAATATAGATTTGAAGGAAGAATACAAGGTCTTGGAAGAAAAGAAATTCATCCAGTATATTGATTTTCCAACCTTTGTGGAGGATGAATGGGTTCAGTACATTCTAAGAAGGATACATGACAAATTCATGTGGTTGGAAACACCATTTAAGATTACAAAGGATGTGATAAGGGCCATGACTGGCTTGTGCTCCACCGGAGCAGTACCTGTGTTGGAGTCTGTGAAGAATGACATAATAACGGCAGTCACTAGAGCTAAATTTGACAAAAGGGCACTAACAATCAATGACATCGAGGATCATCCTGTAAGGTTTGCATCCATGGTGATAGGTTACAAAGTCTACTTCACCAATCAAGAAAATTTTGTCTCCGATACTACTATTTACACTGCATATGAAATGGTGAAAAAGAATGCAAAATATGATTTGTGTGAACTACTCCAACAACAACTAATGGAGAACCTTAAGAAATCAAAGGAGTCCAAATACCCCTTCAAGTTTGGTACGTTGATCATCTACTTGTTTTTCTACTTTATGCAAGAGTTGCCATTGATGAAAAATATGTTTTGGACTAGTGATAAGCCTGTTGCTACACAAATTAGAAACCACTTGTACAACATAGGGAATTATGATGAACAAAATGCAGCCTTATGGGGCTATTTTAAGAATTTCCAGAGAATGATGCAATCTAGGGAAAGAATTCCTAAGACAATTGTTGAGAAATATAAGAATGACATATGCTTCATTGTTACAAAAGACCAATGCATGATGGAGGATGTTGAGCCTAGAACAATTTGGGTGTTGCCAATGGGCTATGAAGTTGATGGGGCAATACTAGACAACTATGTACAACACATGCTAAGTAAGCCTTAGGACCCCAAAGAGGAAACATTTTGTACATATGAAGAATTGTCAACAAAAATTCATGTTGAAGTAAGAAAACCTGAAATCTCTAAAAAGATGCAGAAGGTGGCAGAGGATTATGCCCTGAGACAAGGGTTCACAAAAGAACAAATGAAAGAGGCAAGGGAAAGAGCACAAGAAGGAAGGACATCAGAAGAAAAGAAAGAAAGAGAACCAGTCAAGGCTTCGGAAGAGCCCAAGAAGAAACCAAAGAGAACTAAAGCAACAAGAAGAACAACAAGAGGCTTTACCACTACTACTTCCGGTCCCACACCATCAACAAGTGTGGAAGAACCCTCCAAGAAATCCACTGACAAAAGCTCAAAAAGGCAAAAACCAAAAGGAAGAAGGATGTATGCCAGTGTCAGAAAAACTAATGAAGAAGAAACAGAGTCTGATGAAGAGGTAAAGAAAATGAAGGCTAAGGGCTCCAAAACCTCCGGTAGCAGCAAAGATAAATCCTCTAGCAAGGACAAAACTAAGAAAAGGTCAAGATAAGATGAGCCTCAGATAGAAGAAGTAATGAGCTTAGAGGAAGTCCTGAAGCCCATCATAGTTGATGGCAATCTGAAACCCATTGCCCAATTGTATGATGAATATAGTGATGATAATAAGAAGGTCATCGAGAATGCCATTGTAGAATATTTGAACATTTATAATAAAGCCCTCATTGAAATTATTGATGATCTCCACCATAACTTAGGTAATATAATGTCTTCAAGAAAAGAAGTTGTTATGGCCAAAGACATTGAGCTCAGATATCATACATTAATAACGTTATGTCCAGAGATCACCGTAGAAGACAAGTTAAGAATCTCCAAACTGCTCAACAAAGAATTTAGAACCAAGAAAAGAATGAATACTCTCATGTCAGATGACATTGAGAAAGTAGTAAAGGAGATTGAAGAAATCACTTTGAGAGTGCTTAGACAATTTAATCTCCCAACAATTTATGACAATGATGGAACTAATGTTGGAGATGATACATCCTTTTCGGAAGAAAACTTAGACCAAGGGTTAGATGACAAAGTGGCTAAAGAGAAGAAAGCCCCTGCTACAGCTATTGAGACAAGTCCTCCTCCGGAACTACAAACAGGTGACAAAACAGAAAAAGGAGAAGACTGAGGAGATAGATAAGACTGATAAGGAAATCCCTGCACTGAAACAAAAGGATGGTGCAAATGAAGCCATGGATTTAGATGCTCTGAAGAAGAACCAAGAAGAAGAAGTCTTTGGTACAACAAGAGACACTGCGGAGTCAGTTAAAGATTTTTTGGAGAAGGAGAAACATGCCTTGGATGAGCCCAAGTTTTTGAAAGGTCTAATCAACTTGGACTCAATGTCCCTGGTATAGAAATTTAAGTTGGTGTCAATTGTATAGGTAAAGGCACATGAAGAAATTTTGAAATCACACATATAGGACAATGAGTTAATTGGTGAGGCATCCAACATTTTGGAGAATATGATGCCATCATATCAAAAGGACACTTCAATATCCTCAATAAATCAACTAAAAGGTCTTATAAACTCTGTAAATATACATTTTGAGTTCTTTGAAAAGTCTGCAGAAACGAAGGTGAGAAAAGAATTTGATGACAAAAGGCTAGCTGAGTTGAAGACCATGATAGTAAATGACAAAGCTCTACTAGACAATGGAATAAAAGGCATACAGAATGCTATCAAAGAAGCTTGTGACCTATACAAATTTTGTTTATCTTGGCTAGAAAGTATAAAGGAATTAGAAGACAAGATCAAGGATCTGGAGCTACAATTGATGAACATCTCCAAGACATTTGACCCGGCAATTGAATCAATCAGCAACAAAGAAATACAAGTCATTAATATTCATAATGACTTGAGTAATCTGATTAACCAGAGGGATCAAATGAAAAATAGAATGTGTTAGCTAAGAGGACTGATAAGTCCCAAGTTAGATTCAATGACAAATCTTGCAGCAAAGGCACTACAAGTAAGTACACTTACTGACACACCCTCTAATTTACAAAAGGCAAAGAAATTAGTGTTCCTGATCAATGGCCATATTCAAATTTTGGAAAGTGTAAAGAAAAGCTGGGATGGTGAGCTATCTCAAATCAAAAACATCTTCAACAACATCCTATAGCCTTCATCTAATTAAGCTGAAGATTGTATTTGTATATATGTGGAAGAGTAAAATAGTTTTTGAAAATTTTGACTTTTGTACATACACCTTTGCCATTGATGTCAAAGGGGGAGAAGAAGATCAGTGAAAAATGGGCAAACATCTAAGGGGGAGTAGAAATACAAAAGTGTATATAGAAAGGGGGAGAAGACAAGTATTTTTCACTAAGTGTTGCCATCAATGCCAAAGGGGGAGATTGTTGGCAAGAGACACTGCTCTGGTGACTAAATGTTGTCATTGATGGCAACAAGGCAAATGGATTCCACCGGCATGACAAAAAGACTTGACTCTAGAAGCAGAAATAACTAAGTATGGATAGTAAACAAAATATAGAGTAAGTGACAATGTTTGGGATGGTATGCCTCCGTAGTAGAAGATAATCATGTGGTTCAAGTATGTTACTCATAGCTATCTAATGATGATATGTTCCAATGATCAAGTCTTGACTTCCTCAAGAAGTCATATTATGAAATATCTAAGTCCGAGTGAACAAAACTAAGACGGGAACAATGCACAATGTAGAGTAAAATGGTCCGCATTCCTCCACAGTTGAATATTTTGTCTTGCAGTTCTAAAGGTATGTTAAGAGGTCAAGGATGCATGGCTGATATAATTTTTAGAGTCTCATATGGTCCGTAGTGAAATTTATGATATGACAATTGAAGTGATCAAGTGTGTTCCTAAGAGACAGGCCGACAGGCAAGTTAAATCCTTATGCAGAGTAGATATACTGTTGGAACAATCAATATAAATGATTGATTGGTGCTGACCTATATGAAGATCATCATATGTTTGTTTGGGTCTGCATTATTGTTTGTGCATATGATCAAGCCAAAAAGATACAATATAGTATATACACGTTTCATGTTTGGTTGGCTGACCTAATTGTGAGATGAACCTTGGGGATATATATACTAGTTAGATTTCGGTGTTGAATGAAGGTGTGCATGCATCATGCGAATTTAATGATTGTGTGATCTGAGGTAGTTCTGTGATTAGATAAGGCAGAAAGGTGTAAAGAACAAAGCATATGTAAATTAGAGAAGAAAAGTAGGGTAGACATAATGAAGAGTTTTTGAATCCGTATATTGAACTAATTGAAACTGCACTACATCATTCCAAAAATGCACCTGTAGCAGTCCTCTCCTGGCAGTGAGCCACTTATTCTATTCTTCTTTCTTCTATTTAGTAGCGAGCCTATTACAGTGAGCATTTCTCTTAAGTAGTGAGCTCTGGGCAGTGAGCCTTTATGTAATCTAGTTTTGATATACTAATATATTGTGAGCTACACTCATCATGGTTTTTCCCTCATTGGGTTTTCCATGTAAAAATCTTGGTGTCTATGTGTTATGTCTTTGTGGTTGTTGTTCATTTGTTTATTCTGCTTTCATATTATTGAATTTGGTAAATGGATAAAAGAACATGTGAATAAGTGGTTTTATAGAATATTGATTCACCTCCCCCTCTCAGTATTCTTTGTGATCAACAAGACTGACCTTGATCTTCTTCATCTCATCAAATAAATAAGCCACTAATTTATCAGACTCATTCAATTGAGTAGTACGTTTTGGTGTAACTGTAGATGATGCAAAGTTATGTTGATTCACCGTTGGAGGCCCTAGGTTATTGCTAGCCTTTGGATCTAGAGGAGTGTTGAGGTTATTTGAAAGAATTGAACTGGTTAGTGGACCAGAGGGATGGTTATTGTTGCTCCTCGTGTTGTAATTGTGGCCTCTCTGATATTGTTGGAAGGCATGAATCTCATTAGCTTGTTGCTCTGGTTCATTGTCATCCTCAAAGGGGAAGACATGTGTATCAAATTCCAATGTTGATTCTTCACACACCAGAGTGTAATTCTTATGCATTGTCTTCATCTATGGTTGATGATGCATATGGCTATCCAAGACCATAGCAGATTCATATTCCATGGGGACTAATTCACCTCTTTGGGAAGGATCCCTATCACTTTTTATGTTTTGCACCTTACCCTGAAATATGCTGGCAACAATCTTGAATTGTGGACAGTCTAACTCTACATGTGAGCTTGTGTTATTGATCCTACACCAATGATTAAGTGCAGCCTTAGCTAAATTGACTATAGTAGTCTATTTTGGTTCAAGGGGTGCTTGATTATTCAAAGGTGATGACAAAGTACCATTATTTGGTCTGGTGTTCCAAACTCTAGGAGGTCTAGGAGCATAATTTCAGTCATTATTGTAACTCCTATCATTATTATGTCCTTTATCTGGATATGATCTATTATGTGTATTTTAACCATTTCTCTGGGAATAAAAACTTCGATTCCTCATTTGAGTTACCTCAGTGATTAGTCTTTTCAATTGCGCAGTGATTTCTCCCAAATCCTCCTTCTCTTCCTAAACTTTGTTTACTACATTATCTTGACTTGGTTGAAAGAAGGAACTGCCATTGCCATTTGGTCTGGTATCCAAAGGCATGTGCCCAAGATGTGGTACTATTTGACCATTACCTTGGGGAGGCATGATAGTAAGTGGTGGTACTTGTAATGGACTTGACATGGAAGCAGGAGGCATCAGATCTCCATTGATTTGCATTTGGTTAGGGAATGTGAGATATCTTAGGTCTAGTGGAGGACATTGTCCTACCTGTTTCATTTCTGGGTTCACATTAACTACTTCTGCAAATGCACCAGACAGGGATGTGATTGTAGGATGTGCTCTTTTGATAAACATTGTTGTTAGTGGATCAAGAGCAGAGTAGTATACTAGCATGGCAACTTCATCAGGGACATCATATGGAGCCATCAACTTAGAGTACATCTTTTGAAAATGAGCATTGAAGTTTGAGATTAATTCTTCTTCACTTCTCTTGATTGTGGCAAAGTGGTGATACATTGTCGTTGCATCTTTAGGTATCCTAAACCTAGCTTTGAAAGCATCTTCCATTAAAGGCTAGGTACTAATAGCTCCTTGAGGTAGGATGACATACCAACCATATGCTTCTTCTCCTAGAGAGTAAGGGAAGAGTCTGCATACAACATCCTCATGTTGTATCCTTGCTATGAAGCAAGTTTCTTTGAATGTCCAGATGTGATCATCTGCATCTTGATAGGGATGATACTTAGGGCAAATTTTGTTAGGATTCTTGGGAAGGTCATTGTAAGCATTGAAATTGAGAGGTGACTCCAAGTTAAACACCATGGGAGCTAGTCTAGGTGCTACAGGTGGGTTAGGAACTACAACAAGCCTAGGTTGGGCACTAGCTGAATGTGATTTAGGTCTCACAATAGGTAATTCTTGCAAAGGACCATTGGATCTTGACCTAGTAGTAGGTCTGCGAGCCAACTCAACAATCTTAGAGTGAACTTTGAAGATTTGTACTAAATCTTCACAAAGATATGAGTGAATCCTTCATAGAACTAGATATTTATGGTTGCTTATCCCAGGTGATGAGATATTTGTGGAGTATTTGTAGAAAGTATAAAGACTTTAGCTCAGTTTCAGGGTTATGACAACACTCTGTACATATAAACAAATTGTACTCCAAGAAGAAATATTTATGCTTCGACTCTTCAAATTGTTGAGTATTAGATGAATATTTGCAAAAACACATAAGGCTTTGATCAGAACTAAGAAATTTCAAATAATTCTTCACAAGAACACGGTAAGGAACATCTGGATGACAAATTTTATCCAAGTTTTAGTAATCTAGGCCCTCCTTCTAGTGCCAAATCCTGTTGATATGATTGTTAGTCTTATAACGGTGAATAAAAGTTTATACAACAAATCTTTATCATCTTGAAAGATATGACAAATTTAGGATGAATCTGTGATCCCAAGTCTTTGTTGGTTAGGTCTTGACCTTATGACATTACTCAGAGGTATGTTGTGATAATGTTGTTTGCCATTTGGGGCCTTACGCAATTTACTTATAGAAATCTTGTCTAGATATGAAAAGATTCTCTATATTCCACCTGTTCTGCACCTATTCTCACTCAATTATGTCAAATCCTACTATTCCTAATCAGGACATGCAAATGTTTATATGAATCCATCTTAACTTTGCACAATTCTTTTATAATCATCAATATTTGAGACTATTTATTACTTTTGCAGTGGAATTCCTTCAAATATCATGTTCCTAAACATATATTTCAACGTTCCTCATCTTTATTTATCAATATTTGCATGATATTCTCCAATTATACATGCTACTGCTCAAATATACTAAAGGTATTTAGTTATCCATGGGAATCAGCATATTTCTTTGTGTCTACTTATCATTTATCATTATTTTGCAATTATGAGGTGATATTTATAAAAATGAAGTAAAATAGAGTGAAATGCATCTAAATTCTAAGTTTAACTAAGTTTGATCACTAATCCAAATGTAGCTTTGATACTTTTATGAAAGGAAGATACAAAAGCAAACCATGTTATCACCGAGACAGTCCACAACTACACATGATAAGGGCAAACCTTCAAATGAAAGGAATGAAGACAACATGCACTTTGTGAATGCACCTCTCTATTATGCAGTAATTCATAGTTACACATCAAAAAATCACTCACTGATTACGCAACATATACAATAAGTAGTAATCTAAATCTCCATCTTCATTAAGTATGCAAAAGAGTACACATATACAAATGATATGAGAAAGAATAAAGAGGAATTACAAAAGCTACATAATGTACACTTTAGTGTTCATAAAATCATCAATCCAATCTTCCTACAAAAGGGCAATCCATATCCTTTTATAAAACAAGGATAGGATGCGGTTACAATGATCCAATGACCAAGATCCACTCAAAAAGATCTATGGTCCATAAGTATTTGACCAAATCAACAAACAAGATACGTGGCACAAGTTACTAGTTGGCAACTATCAATAGGGCATTAGCAACAAGGAATATCCCTATAGCTTCTCCACCCATAGAATCACATTACTCTGACGTGCTTGACCCCTCAATGACTATCATTCCTGTGTCTAACTTCTTATGATAGTCATATGCAAGTACTATCGTATCTATGTGAGGCTTGTTGGTTGCCTGGGCTCTTACCTTAGCATATCTGGATGCTTTCACTTGCTCATCTAATGACACTATTCTGATAGCTCTACCTTCTACTTCCTTTTTATAGGCCCTCACTTTCACACTAAACTCCACAATCTCATCCATCACATCTTCTGAGAAATGCTCTACGGGATTCTCTTCTATAACTTTGAATCTATTTCTAAATATTTGGATGGATACCTCTTCATCAGGCAGACCATCCTCTGTAATATTATTCCCTAGCAATTCCTCTAGCACCTTTATTTTGTCTAACATCATGTCATGCACTCTGGTGCTGATATCTCTGACTTTAGATATGCATGTCCTTAGGACATCCATTTCAAACTAAAGTTTCAGGATCTAGGAGTCCATCAAAGCCAAAGTATAACTTGCTACAATTTTGTTGGCTATTAATTCTTGGTCACTCATCTTTCTAGCCTCCTTTATTCTATCCATGGCATAATCTCATTGCTTGAGTCTTTGTGTGCATTCCTTCTTTACTGACTTAACATCCTCCTTCAATGTGGATAATGTATCCCAATTTGACATAGATGTCTTTATTATGCTTTCACATGTGGTCATGAATTTCATGAACCACTTATTCATTACTTGGGCCTGATGCTTTTGAGCATCCAGACCTGTTATTTCCTCTTCACTTACCAATGTCAGGGAAATGGGCCCTTCTACTTGTTGTATTGCGGAGGCCAATCTTGTAGGATTCACCAATCCTTTAATGAATTGTTGCAGTTGAGCGTCTTGTTCCTTCAATTCCTTTCTCCTTCTTGTCAATTTATTTATTCTGGCAGCCACAGTGTCAGCTTTATCCTTGAGTTCTTGTGCTTCTTGGTCCACTATCATATGACCCAAATCAACCGTGCTAACCTAGAACTACTCTAACCTTATTTCTCTTTTGGCCTTATCAATCATAGAGAGTACTATTTGGAGTTCTCTTTCCTGTAGTAGCATCTCTCTTTATCACTAACACTGCCCTTGCCTTCATCTTAGGCTTGGAACTATCAAATGTGAATAAAGACTTAAAATCAAAGGGCACCAGCTCCTGCTCGGGATGCCCTATCTCTGAGGATATCCATGAAAAGGTATGAGCATCTGACCTTGTTTGGTCCTATTGCTCAATGTGAGCACCCTGTATTTCTCTTTCTTTACTTGTGTCCTCCTGCACAATAGGGATTTCTATACCTTCTTGTTGCTTAGCCACATCCTAATCATGTTGTGGAGGAATGACCTCTGGATTTTCTTGTTGTTGGCCTTTGTCTTGATCATGATAGCCACCTTATCATCATGAATCTTTTCCTGTTCAGGGGGTGGTTGATCAGCCTGGGATATATCCCTCTGCTCCTCTTGTATTATGTCATCCTTAGGCTCCTCTAATACTTGTTTCTTTTGTAAGGTTACCTCTTAGATGTTAGGATGTCCTTGTGGATGATCTTCTTGATGAGGATCTTGAGCACCTTCATCATCTCTCTTCTCTATCTCAATTTATTTCCCTTGGACTAATTCTTTCTCAAGTTTATCCATTTGGATATCATGTTGTTCATCTTTACCCATGTCCACCTGGATATCCTATTGGGCCTTTTCATCTTAGACATCGTAAATCGTATTATAAACATCCATCTAGATGTTCTCTTCTTGGGTTTGGTTGTCCTTGACAACTTTCTCTCTTTCATCCCCTCCTTCAGGCTGATAGGTCAGATCTATCACCTTGGGGTAAGTCACTATTTCTATAAGGACATTTAGTGGTCCCATTTGCACTTCAACATTAGGGGACTCTGCCCTTTTACTTTCACCTCTAGTTGCAGACTCAGTGTGTTGGAGTAGAGTCTCAATGGGGTGATTGGTTACATCTCTAACCACATCATCCTCTATTAGTTCTATGGTCCCACTTAATGGAAAATACCTACTCACCTCCTTCTCCAGTACCTTGTTCATAGCCTGCTGAGCTAGTTTAGTCTTTACCTTTATAATGTTCTCTACAGGCACATCATGTCAGAGTTCTTTTACCACATACAAGGTTGGATCTGGATGTCCCGGTGTGTGAACAGGATGTGGCATGGATATAGCCCCCCTCATGAGAGGACCTCGGTACCTATTTTGTTTGGGAATATTGTCTCCTTGTAGAACAACCTTTCCCGTTTCTATGACTGTCTTTATTGGACATGGATCTTCCTCTTCCATAAGCTCCTCCTCTATAGGTTCTTCTTCTTCCATAAGCTCCTCTTCCTCTGTAGGTTCCTCTTCTTCCATCAGTGTCGCCTTAGACACAGAGATGGGGATTGCTCTTGTAGGTGTATCTTGAGGAGGTGAAGGTCACCTATACACTAATGAGATGCCTATTGAAGTGGGTTGTTTTGTAGCTCCTAATGAGCTGAGCTGGGCCAGTCTAGTCTCCATGACTTGCCTCTTATGTGCTAGGAAGTCATCATAATCTAGTTCTTCCCTTTCCTTCCTCTTCCTTTTCTTGTCAAAGGTAATGGCAACTCACTTTGATTTCAATTCATTTATCTTCTGGATTAACCAGTTCTTTGTTCTTGCCACTACCTTTGTAGTGATGACATCAATAGATGTCTCATCTGCTTGTGTTCAATCTAGAGGAGTCAGTGCCTCATTGTACACCTTATTTTGTTCATACTCAGGGTCCAAAATGTCATCATCATCAGTCTTCACCTGAGAGGAGACCTCTTGCTGCCCCAAGGTGTTCATTTGATTGAGGGTTAATCTTTGATATCCCCTCTTCCTTACATAATATTCGTCATCACAGTCAGGTAAAAAGTCTTCAAGATGAGTAACATGCTTGTACTTAGGGTTAAAAAACCTCTCAATCTTGTGGTAGGGATCATAACCCCTCACCAATGGAAAGGATTGTAGATGCAGCATCTTCAGTTCTTTCTCAGCTACTTTTGCATTATCAATGGATCCACAGATGAACTAGTTTATATCAATAGGGAATTTGACATATAGCCTCCCATCCTTCTTCGTGGTCATGTCATAGGCAAGGATCATCTACCTGACCATCTCCATCAATACCACCTTATCTGATGGATATCTAGGTAACATAAATGGATTCCCACTAAACCATTCCATTTGGATGTATGTATAAGTGGAAAATTGTATAAACATCCTCCATAAGGATGGATCTTCTCTGTTGCACCTAGGGATAACCTCTTGGCTCTATCTCCCTCCATCAATCTAACCAAATGCATTATGAAACAATCACTAACAGCCTTGTAATGTTGCATAATTTGTCTTCTTTTCAACTGGGGGTAATGCTCCCAGGGGGTCTTCTCATGTGGCAATCTACCCATCCTGCCAACTGTTTGTAATCCATTAAAAGTGTCATTACATGCACACGCATAGACAAGGTAAGAGGTCATTTTAAAAACCCTATCTTTTAATCTCCTCCACTTCACCATATGATTGTACATGGAGTCACTAATAATCATAGCCCATTGGACCACTTGCTTGTTTTCAATTACCATTCGGATCAAGCTAAACAACCATGATTTAATGTTGCCTGCGTTTGGTTTCCTGCTCATTCTACTGAGCAAGAATATCATGTACTGTACCTTTGGGTTAAAATCATATTTACACAGATGTTGGGGCATCTTGGCCACTACTTTGGCTTTTTTATTAGGGTCTCTCCACCCCATGAAGATGGCCTTCCTGCAATCCTTCTAATTGCCATCATATTCTTTAGCAAGTGCCTCTAGATTAGGCACATACATTCCTCTCTGTATGGGCAAATTGAATGCCTCAGTGATGTCATCGATGGAGAGGACAGCGTAGATGTGCCCTTGGTGCTAAACTCTCCTGGTCACCACATTGTAGTTGTTGGCACTCCCAATCAGGAGTTCTAGGGCATCCGCAGCATAAGGGAAATCGACTGCATAGTACATCTCTGTAGACACAATATTCTTTAGGATGGGATGGTTTTCTCTGTCTTTAATCCAGGCTCTAAAAGCCTCAATATCTATACTACCAGAATGGGTGTCTTCTGCAAACCCCTGTTTAACTCAATGTTATGTGTCTTAGGAAACATATCAGCTTTGAACTCAACGTCCTGTTTATCTATGTGTGGTTGCATTTTGTCCTGCAAATCAACACATTCATGTCTCAACTAGGGCGTACATATATCATTTTAGGATTAGCATATGTTCATTTTTTTGTATTTTGAAGGATATTAAACATTTGAACATGTGCGTTAAATCATGAATTAAACCTACATCTGTATAATTTCAACATTTTACCCTTTCACCTGTGTAAAAACATGGCATATCTTCATGAAAATAACCAGAGAGGTTTTGTTCTGTACATACTTGTTTATGAGTTCCTTAACCTTAGATGGTGTGAAGATAGATAGTTGATGCGGTGAAGGAAACATTCTCTATGTAGTTCAGCTTCCCATCGTGACCCTAGATCTATGTGCTCACTATGCTCTAAGCTCTCTGTGTAAATTATGAACTCTGAACGCAATTGTGCAAATTATGAGGGTAAATGACATTTTTAACTTGGCCAATCTTTTATTTTAGGGCTTATTAATGACTCCTAGGAAATTAAATAATCTCGTCCAGTGTGATTACATGAGATCTCTACAAGTGTTCAAGGTATTTGAAAGGTTGAGACATTAAGAATGTGGAACATCCATATGAGAAAATGTTCAGATGACGTCACTAGGGTGAGGCTCCTTTATTGTAATGAGACGTGGTGATATCATTGGGACCTGGTTATTAAAATAAGGTTAAGATAATAGGCAAACATGAAATATCCATACGAGCACATATTTGCATGATGTCAGTAGATTTGAAATTCTTTATAAGGTCGAGATGACATGACGTCATCAGGATCGAGATGCTTGGTAAGGTCTGGATATTCGACAAAGATAATATCCCTATGTACTAATATTCAGATGATGTTAGTTGTTTATATCAGTGAAGTTTAAATGACGTCATCAAGATCAGGATGTGTCAAGGGTAGAAGGGTATGGATACTAAGCAATATCCATGCATATGATGTCAGCACAACCAACCTAAAACAACAAGATGAAGCACAATGACGTAAGCTGGATCATAATATTTGGGCAATGGACATTTCGAAGAAATATATCCATGCGAATAAATATCCATGACTAAAGGTCTAGACATGTTGAGTTAACACTTGGAATAAAATTTGTTAGGCAGGCTCTCAGATAGGGATATCCACAAGGATCTGGATATTACATGGGAATCTGGATATCCATATCCCTGTTGACTAAACTTTGACCAACCATAACTTTCTTGATTTAAGGAATTTTACCACGATTCAAAAGTCAAAGTTGCTCTATTTTCAATCATCTACCCAATGGAATGTTTCCAAGGGGATTTATGTACTTAACCTTCCAGATCTAGACCAGGACATGATCTTTTACCATACCACCCAAAAGCAGGGAAACATACCAGCAGAAGCAAAAATAAGTTTGGCCCCTGTTTTACTAAAGCAAAATGGGGCGTGTTGTGTAACCACACAACTATACTGTACTAGAATACATCCAAAACTCATGTGCAACACATGCAAATGTGATGGATTATGGCTCTGACAATAATTACAAGGAAGGCATAGCATAGTAATGTTATGTCAGAAATTATGCTCCTGCTTAGGTTAGCATAATTTCACTAAGTTTATCTCCTACCTTTTAGTGTCCCTTAACCTGTTTCATTATTGGACCTATATAAACCCTGATTGATGTTTACCTTATCAAGGAAATGCAACATTTCAGAGTAATTATCGCCAAAACCTAGAAAGAGACTTTGGATTCTAGTCATTTTCAACACCCTTGAGCTTGATTTGGAGTGAAATTTAGGGGATGGACTTAGGTGCCCGTGCCCTAGTCTTGCCCTAAATCTCCAGATTCCAAATTTTATTTTGGTGTCAGATTTTGTTGTGTGCTTCGAGATTTCAAATTCAAAATTTTATTTTTGCGTGATGTCGGCATATTATTTCTATTTATTTCATTTCTAAGATTATGTATTTAAAGAAAATTCAAAATCATTTTAACACACACAACTCTCATGCAAGCTTACTATGTCAAAATTTTGCTACAAGTGCTATTGAAGGTCTGCAAAGTGTTGGAGCTCATTGAATAATTGGATCTTTGCTATCATGGAGATATGTTGTGAAGATTAGGAATCAATGTTACATCCCTAATTTTTGCCTTGCTATACTTTCTACTTTTACTTGGACATAAGTAAATCTATTTTAATGTTTAGATTAATGACAAGGAAAGATATGGATTATATTGAATGTCATTTATGAAATTATGGAAATGATTATGTTATTGTCAGTTTGATATTGCAATATGAAATTTGGTTTATTATTTGAATAATGATGCACTGATCACAATATGTTTGGTTACAAGTTGAAATAGGATTACAGGTTTTCAAATGACTCTTGGAGAAGAGAGAGAGAGAGTATCTTTCGAGGAGAGAGATATAGACCTCGGGTTACGAGTGGTTTATTTTCCAAACGAGTATAAGTGTTTAACGAAAATGTGAACCAATGTGTCGTAAGAGGTAAGTTTTGTCTTGTCAGTTTACTTTTGAATCTAATTGATAGGTAGTTGATATCTTGATTCTTATCTAGTCAAGTCAATTGTGAGTTGACATAGTCGTTTGTGAAGTAAACAATGTCATTTGAGTGTGAACTATGACCATTTACGTTTAACATAAAAATAACGACGCCATTGTCGTAAAATGGTTGTGTTATTATTATTGAGTCATTTAGTGTTTTATTGTTGACTTTTAACATCAAATGATGATCTTATCAAGTTAAGTCGATGTGATTTAACGAGAGTCTGTGAAGGGGAGACAAGCTCGACCCTATCACATTACTCGTAAGCTTTTCAACTTATTATTATTATTATCATATTTTGATCAAAGATTAAATATGGACAAGGACTATTATTGTTATTATCATGTCTATTTATTCTTCTCTAGGGATGTATTGAAGAGGGAATATTTTAAACATTTATGAGGCAACTACTACCTCAACGTCCTCTTAAACGTTCATGTCTATCCATAGGAGAAATCCATGATGTGGACATAATTGTTTAAACCATTTAATCAACTCGTGGGCATTAAGATGCCTATAGAGAGTCATATCATGAGTAGAGATACTTTATTATCCACGTAGACCTCTCATTGATGCTTGAGTGTTTAGAAGTTTATTAATAGGAGAAACTCTTAGTCGTAGAGAACCTTCTTTCAGCTAGATAAGTGGATCCTTAATGATAGAGGCATGGGCCATTAGTGGAATTAACCAATTCTTGGTGGGAATGTAGAGAGATTTGAGGATCATGTGTGTTGACATTCTTTGAATCAGCATTAGGGTTTGCCACTTCTAATGCACGGGCAGATTCAGCCAACTGAATACAGGAGGTTGCGTGAGCTCCTCCCCTTCACTTCTGGTTCTGCCGCACCAATGGGGGTATCCCTATAACTCAAGATGTAACCTTGACTAGCTCAAAGATAGAAAGATCTAACTTGACAACAACAGGCAGAATACTCTCATGTATGGACCAAGATCTGCATGGTAGATCACAAGGCTGGCAACATTCTTGGACATGATGTCTGGTTGGGTATGAGAGCATGCAGGGGGTTCCTAATCCTACTCCTACAACTAACAGGTGGAAGTATGAAATGTTTTAGTTTGAATTTTGGATGCAAAGCCGGACATGGTGTATAACACAAGAACACAGCATGATTGGTGCCTATCCAGGGCTTGGAGTCGGTAGACATACACCTGTGAATGATCAGCATGAATAGCTAAAACTGGATTTCAGGGGGATACACATGATATCTGCCTTACAGATATCTCCCAATGAAGAGTGTTAAGTTATCTCTACTTATGGCATCCCTACTGCAGTATACCCTTCCCAATGTTCAACCTGAAAACAGTTTAATCTGCCCCTTGAGCAGAGGTTAAAAGATCAGACATTCAACATAGGAATTCTATGCTCTAGAATCTAAACATTACCCAAATATCCAGATCCAGAAGAAGAATATATGCAATACTGGAGACAGAATTAACACAACACATGCTAAGATAGCATTACTCATATAAGATCAACCATGAAATCAGTGGATTCATGCCAAGTCGTACAACAGGAGATACATAAACTCACAAGTTAGACTGTACAGAGCAACCAGATCAGCTGGTTTTGGATTACAGAGCCAAAAATCCTCAACTTTCAACAACCTTGAATGAATAACACCGTCTGCATTATATAGCAGGAGGGTGTATTCAGCATTAACTACCAGGTTGACCAAAACTCCCGCCAGATATACAGTATCATAAAAATGGCGCTCAAACACATTAATGCAGCAGGTAGGGGAGGAGACAGGAAGATTTTTTGAGCCCTGCGCCACCGCCCATACCTCTGCAACAATCGCCATTAATGGCGCACCAACCCGCGGCCTTGGGAAGAGCATCAGACAGTTAATCGCAACCATTTCCCGCCGAGATTCATCATCATGATATTCGAAAATGCAGGATATCAATTATCCCACATGCACCCCGCAGCAACCTCATTAACACTTTATATACTAGGTCATGAGCATATATCATGTCGGTGCTTTTGCTCCTGACGACACTAGTATAAGACTTCATCATCATCACCCTCCAGCAGCATGATATCCTGTTGCCCGAAATATCACCCTGACGTCATCATCATATCGCAATACAACCGCATGATAATCGCCTTCATCGGCACAACCTGATCCATCGGAGAAACATCCTCCTGCTGAGCCTATACCAAAAGTCTGGCCGATGAACATCCTGATGACGTCATCATCATATCCTGCTGACGTCATCATCATATCTGCCTACTGCGCACCTCCTCATATCCGGATGACGTCATCATCATGTTTGCAAATATCGGGGGATCTCCTCAAGATGATCAGTGTTAGAAATATGACCCCCCCGGGACCTTGATGACGTCATCATCATATCCACATCAGGATGATATTCGGAAGACAACCGGATATTTGGAAATATCATCCTGATGCGCAAATATCAGGTTGCCTTGTAGCTCCTCTGTAAGATCGGGGCGATAGATGAATATGATGATGCTTGAAAAGATCACCCCCACTAGATAATGCACGAAGCTGGCAGGCGGATATCTCCTTGATATCAACATCATCATGACGCTGGAACAAACATACACCCGAGTGATATGAAAATATCACCCCCTCCTTCAGAAATATCATGATGCAGATAGGCAGAAAGAAAGAAAAATATCACCCTGATATACGGATGACATCAGCATCATCAGGATGACAAAACAACGAACAAGAGGTGATACAACATCATCAGGATGATATTGACTAAGATCATCCTGACGTTCAAAATATGATGACCCCAGTGAATATCGGGTCGCACTTAGAACTCTTCAACAACATCATCAGGATGATCATAACCAAGATCACCCGATGATAAAAATATCACCCCGGCGAAATATCATGAAGGCAGAAAATATGATGACCCTCGCAAGCAACACGGTGATAACTGAAAATATGATGATGATGATGACGACCCTTAAGAGAAAACAAGTCAGGTCGAACAACTCAAAGAATAACCCCTTCAGAAAATCAGGGCAACATCATCATCATGTCTGGGCAAAGTGATAAATGGAAGATCACCGGACACTTTGAAGAATCACCCTCGCAAGCAGATCGGGGCACACTGTAGCTCATCAGCATCATCAGGATAAAAACCAAACATCACCCGATATTTCAATATGATGATGACGATGAGAAACCGGTCGACGGAGAACATGATGATGCTGACCTTCATCGAAACAAAGATGATGATGACCTCCTCCTCAAGAAAATATGATGATGCAGCTGAAAACTGCTGAGGAGGTCCAACACTTAGAACATTTTTTGGATACTTAGGGAGAGTGCCTGAATGAAAATTGCTCAAAAAACTACCAGTCAATTCAGGCACTAACAATGTGAATGGAGTCCTCACTTTATAAATGTTGTGTTTTGCAAAGATGACTCATTATCGGAGTCATGGTGACTATTTTATAGGAGGGAATGAAGGATTTTGTTAAGAATGTTGTGGCCTAGAGAAGTTCATTTTAACTATATCTTAGTGGGTCTTTATTAACGGTTTATCATGGTTTTGGAAAGGAACTCATGATAGAGTCGTGGAAAGTGCTTTAAAAGCATGACTCTTATAGAGTCGAGGGGGAGAAAGGAAGGGGAGAAAAACAAATTAGGGAAAAAAAACTGGGAGTGTAGCCTCGAGGAGAATTGAGGGTGTTTTCTAAGTATTTTGCATTGGGCAGAAAGATTCGGTTGTTGGCGAGAATAGCTCAAAGTGCTTGAAATTAAATCGGCGTAGGGTCTTCTGTAACTTGACGAACCAGGTTCTTTTCTTCATGTAAAGTTTCTATATTGTTTTGCTATGATGGTTGAATGTATAGTTATCTCTCATATGATGTATATGCTACTTTAAACTTATAAGACTGGCGCTCATAGAAGTCAGTAAGGTCAAAGTTTTAAGCCTTTTTGTTGTAGCTTTGTATATTGATTCTTACTGTGTCAAAATTTGTTGATGCATGAATAAGATTCTTTATATATTGATTTCATCAGATCTGGTTACCATACTGAAATCTTTCTTTTTTATTGTAAGCGTAATCACTGCATATTTATGCACTAATAGGGTTCCTGTATAATGAATTATTTATCAAAAGACTATTAAAAATGAATACTTAGAATAGCTAATGATATTATAGCCAGGAAATGTGCCAAAGAAACCCGGTTATAAGAAGTGTGTTACATGAAGCCTTTTTCACTGTAAGCTGAGTATGTCTGAAACTTTTCTTTCACTAGAGAACACTTAGTCGTTGTTACTCTTCATACTATTTCTAGTTGATAATATAACCTTTCTTTACGAAAAAGTTTAGAATCAAAGGTTTCATCTCTTTAAAAGCCGATGCTTTTTATAGCCGTTTAAATGAAGGTAATCTTTGAATAGGGAAACAAAGGCAGATAATTCACAAAGTCTAATTTGAAATAAATTTGTATGCATGTCTATGTATTACAATATACCATAGGTCTCATTATAGATTAGTCATAAAAGTTTACTATGTAAACTTATCGGTACTTGTTTTATGCTTCCATTATATCATAGGATTTTATATTGAATATAATTTATATGTCGAAGGCAGATTTATCATATTTTGGTTAACTATGGTGATAGTATTCAAGAGAACACGTTAGTTCTAACTAACAGGCTTTATCCTAGGAAGTATACTTTGCTTCAAATAGGTGCTTTGAGGTGTGATGATTTCTTTATCACAAGTATAGACTATAAGATAAACATTCTTATGATATTCTTACTTTTAAGAATGAGTATGTTTGATACCCATTAAGTGGGAATAGGGTAAATAAACCTATGCTCTATGGAATTTAGTACATAAGACTATGCCCAAACGATTGTCAAACTTAAAGGACTTAAATTATAGTTTCCTTGAATTGCTCAAAATAGATAGCAGGATCCCTTGACTACATAGAATATAGATGAGAGAATAATCTTTTTGACATTTAATTTTAATGGATAGCAAGCTTGAAATAGACTTATCCACCTCTTGGTATCAAATCAATCTTAGTCGATGTATGAACTTGATTGAAACCTTTTGGTAGGCTCTAACTAGATTTTCTTGTAAATGAGGATTGGTCTTGTTTAGAAAGTTTGAAATGACCTTTAAGTCGAAAGTAGACTAAAGGAAAATCATTTACTTAAACACTATTCTTTCTAGAATACTATAAGATAAATGTTCTTACGATATTCTTACTTTTAAGAATGAGTATGTTTGATACCCATTAAGTGGGAATAGGGTAAATAAACCTATGCTCTATGGAATTTAATACATGAGACTATGCCCAAACAATTGTCAAACTTAAAGGACTTAAATTATAGTTTCCTTGAATTGCTTAAAACAGATAGCAGGATCCTTTGACTACATAGAATATAGATGAGAGAATAACCTTTTTGACATTTAATTTTAATGGATAGCAAACTTGAAATAGACTTATCTACCTCTTGGTATCAAATCAATCTTAGTTGATGTATGAACTTGATTGAAACCTTTTGGTAGGCTCTAACTAGGTTTTCTTGTAAATGAGGATTGGTCTTGTTTAGAAAGTTTGAAACAACCTTTAAGTCGAAAGTAGACTAAAGGAAAATCATTTAAACTATTCTTTCTAGAATCGATTGCTTGATATTCCATTTTCATGGAAAAGGAAAAGCAAACCCTAGATTGACCAATTAGGGATTAAGTTATTAAATGTACCTTGTTAGGTTACAACTTGTTTTAGCTATTTATATACTATTTATATATTGGTCAATAAAGAAGGTCGAGTACCCTAAATAATAATGTTCATTCTATTTGCTTGTTGAAAGAATGACATGTCCTTATCAATAACGTTTATCATTAGTTTGATAACCTATTAGATTATTTTTATAAATCGATTTAAAATTCTTATGAGTTGATAAGTCTTGGATCTCGGGTATTGCAATGATGCAATGAGAATCCTCGTTAAGAAAGGTAGTCGATAAGGTCTATGGAATATAGATAGTGAATGTAAACTTGTCTAGGTCGGGAAGACTAGAATATTGAAATTGTCAGGACTGCATAAGTTAAACGTAGTTGACCAAGTCGAACTATAGGAATATGATAGTATCCAAGTCGAGTTAGGGTGGGTGAACATTACGACAACGTTCATTGTGAATGTCAATTTATACTGAAACTATGGCCATAGTAATGCATGTCTCTGCATGCATTGTCGATTCACTGTATCTGGATTGCATAACCTATCAGAAATCATACTTAGCTAGAGGGTGTCTAGGGTTGTATGATTGATAGAGTTGTGTAGGATACAACACTATGTACTCAGAAAGGCAAATTACCACTGGTCACCTTTGGTCTATATTCCCCATGAAGGGTAGGGCCATTTCCTATGTGGAAGATGTGTGGGAGACCGTCGGTCTATGGATGGAGGTAAATCACTGGAAAGATACTCTCTCTCTAGTAAAAGACATGCTGAGGCTTTTGATAAAGATGTCAGATTTCTAGATGTAGTATATCTCTAAGACTTGTGTTTATTGAGACTATGTAAAACATTATCTAATGCAGATATTTGTAATTGATTTACCTTTGTAAACATTGTACTTGAGAAAGACAATATGGTTTATTGTATTTTGTAATGAGAAATCTTGTAATTGTCGTTACTTGATTATATGTTGAAAAAAAGAAAAAAATTCTCTATCTCATTTTTACCTTGTTGAATTACTTTATGGTAAATTTTATAGTTTTACTATGTTTATAGAATGTGGATGTTACAATCAAGATCTTGAGTCTATCTTGCTCTTCCAAGGGTTTGTGAAGCCTTTTGTACAATCAAGAGAAGGGTTGAAGCCTCCAACTTGAGTTCTGGAATCCTCCACGAATATGGTCACCTCACCTTCTTGTTCTACAAGTCTTCATTGATGTCATATCCTTGAGGTGATGTTGTTTCCATAAGTGAAACATTGCGTGGATATATCCTGGATGCTTGATTCATTTAGGATCTTGCATTTGTTTATGCTTACACATTTGGTTTACAAGCACACACATATACATACTTTGACATTGGCTATTGTTGAGGTAGAAATACCAAAGACGGGGTTTGACTGAGGCAAACTCCTATATAGCCATAACCATTGTTCTCCTTCTTTTGTTTGTGTAGGTGAGATTCGAGAAGATCCGACAAAAAGAAGCAAATGAGAGGTAGGTATTATAGGTACAATCATCATGAAAGTTACATATTCATCTTCAGAATATCCACATGACTTCGAAGCGGGCGCCCAAGTCTTTCAAGACATTAAATCTAGGATTTGGAACCTTTCACAAAGATACAAATACCTGGTACCGATAGTTTTGTTGACAAAAAACTTACGGGACTCTAGGGCAGGTGCCTTAGTCTTACAGGCCTCTAGAATTCAAGTGCACAGTCATTGTTACTTCTCATTTGCATTTTTGTGATCAGTCTATAGGTTTCTTCTCCCAAAATCTGTATGTTCATGCATATTTTATAACTACGGTTTGGCTTATCATTAGCTAGTTAGGATTTGCAAAACTCTAGTTGAGACACCTTTTCATGTACAACACCAAAGGAAAAGATATCTATAGCTTACACTCTCATAGTGATTGAGCTCGAGTCTTATTCCCAATGTTAGTGCATTGAAAAAAATGGCTTGACCTAGTTTGCATATGCTGTCATTCTCTCTCTTTTTAACACTAAACATTTTGGTGAACTCGTGTTTAAAGAATTTGCATCCTTTGTATTTTCAATTCTAAATGAAATTTAGATTGCAAACCCTCTTTCATGAAAAGTACATGCATTGTATTTTTGATTGACATATCTATATTTTCATTAAAAGAGCATAAAATTGAAATATTGTTATTTGCATAGTGATATCTTGTTTCATTCTTGCAAATTATATGATATATTGTTTCACATTTAAGTATTAGGTTAATTAGATTATGTGGAAATGTCAGATTTCTTTTTACAAGACTTTAATGCATATGATGAATCATTTAGTTGTGATGACTTCAATATGTTAGATGAAGCCTTGGATGACTTTATCTCTATTGAATACTCCACTATGACTCCTAAACCGTCATTATTTCAAAGATTAGTAAATGCAATTTATGTTCCTAAATCTCAAGGAGAACCTGTGAAACTGAAGATAGTGGTCAACCTATGTTCCGATGTGCCTAAAACATAGATGAAATTGGTGCTCATTGTAAGAGGTTTTTTGAATTCTTCTCAACCTCCTGATTGCATCTATAATCATGCTAAATAAATAACAAGTCAAGATCAACCATATCAAGAGGGATCACAACATTCCAACCACAATGTGGTTGCTCATACATACAATACATGGAATAATAAACAAAGTAAACATCAATCAAACATTCTGATATCTTTACCAACTTCTCAACCTGTGCTTCCTCAACCACCTCATTTAATGCAAAAAGTTGGTCAAGATTATGATCTTGTTGAGCAGCTTCATGCTACTCCTACTAAGATCTCTCTTTGGGAACTCATACAAATATCGCCTACATACCACAAAATGTTCCAAGAAACTTTACAAAAGGTGATTGTACCACCAACTGTTAATCCTAATGATGTAGTAGCTCTGTTAGATTGTATGCATGCGAAAAAAATTAGACATTCTATTTCAACAACATGAGTTACCATCTATTGAAGTTTAGAAACAATATGATCCTCTTATGATCTTTATCACTATAAACAAAAAGTTGATAAAGCAACTTATGGTGGACAATGGATTGACTCTTAATGTTTGTGGTGTTAATTTGCTACATAAAATCAATATTAATACAAAATTAATTAAACCAGATAAGCTTAACATTTGTGGCTTTGATAATGTTGGTAGACAATCCCCGCGTACTATAACTTTACATGTAAAGGTTGGACTCGTGACATTATCTACCCTTTTTCATGTCATGCCTGATGCACTTTTATATAATATGATTCTTGGTAGACCATGGATTCATACTATGGGGGCAGTTACATCTACCCTTCATCAATCAATAAAGTTTATTTATGTAAATAAACTTCAAACTATCAAAGTCAATCCGAAATTGGAAAGTTGTTTACATATTGAAATGCAAAAACAAGTTATCAATCATAAGATTCTAAACAATTTAAAAGTTGATTCATCAATACCTCTTTCCACACATAATGTTTTGCAAGATTCTCAACCATCGTCGAATGTATTTCTTAGTGATGATTGGGGTTCATTAGATTTTACCCCTACCTTCATACGAGAATAGAAACTTAATAATGTTGGAACTTCAAAAGTTGCATTGATATCATCTAAACAATCTGTGGAAACACCTAAAGAATCTCAAGCTCCTTTAGTCAACAAGGAGGACAATACTCTTACTTATACTATAGATTATGGGACCTATGAGGCTCCACCATCTTCTAAAGAAATAGCATCTATTTATGGTCAAAGATTTAAAATCCTTTATAAAAATTACGACTATGTAGGTAATAGTTGTGGTGTAAATCAACAAGGACTCAGAGTACCCTTACATGTTTCTAAAATTAATTACATGACTAGTATTGGATATTGCTCTTTGAAGCCCACTAAAGCTAACAAACACCCTAATCTTAATGTTAATACTATATCAACACTCAATTTGATATACCCTGAGATGATAGACATAAATTGTCCCCCAAGAGATATCCAATTGGATAATTTCTCTATAGATGAAGCATTAATTGAATTTATGGGAGCTTATGACAATTTGCCCTATTATCATCATAATTGTGGGTTTCCTTGTTATTTAAATACCAATGCATACTTTGGGAAAACCACTTGCTCGATAAATGCTACTCTAGAACCTAATGAAGAATCCATAGAATCATCACAATCACCTAGCCTCCTGGACTGCAATACTTTACTTAATGGGAAGACTGTCGATGTCTTGATGCAGAAGGATAACCCTAAAAAAGTTATTCGTATGGGAGATTGTTTAAAAAAAGAAGAAATGACAAAACTTTTGCATGATTTTTCTAATTTATTTGCTTGGAACAATTCAGACATGTCTGGCATTGATACTAAAATTGTAACACTTAATATTGTAGTACAACCTGATGCTAAGCCAATTAAACAAAAAAGTCATAAGATGAATCCTAAGGTTGCATTATTAGTCAAAGATGAGATAGAAAATATTTTACAAGTTGGTTTTATCTGCCCTATTAACTATTCACCTTGGATTTTGAATATTGTGGTTGTTGCTAAACCTGACAATCGTATTTGAATTTGTACTAACTTTAGAGATTTAAATCTTGCTTCTTTGAAAGATGATTTTCCTCTTCCAAACATTGACATGATTGTTGATTCAATAGTTGGCCATGAATTACTTTCCTTCATGGATGGTTTTTCGGGTTATAATCAAATATTTATCAACCCTCAAGTTCAATATAAGATAGCTTTTATCACCCCGTGGGGAACATTTTGCTGGGTGGTCATGCCATTTGGATTAAAGAATGTTGGAGCAACTTATCAACGTGCCATGACACTTATCTTTCATGATTACATGCATAACATCTTAGAGGATTATGTTGATGACATTCTTGCGAAGTCTATTCATTGCCAGGATCACATCACAATCCTCCGTCAAATCTTTGAGCGGATACAAAAATACAACATGCATGCTTAAATCCCTGTAAATGCGTCTTTGATGTAGATAGTGGTAAATTGTTGGGATTTATAGTTTCACATCAAGGTATTGAAGTAGACATAAGAAAATTGATGTGATTGTTAACATGCCATCTCCTTGAAATATATCTCAACTTCGTAGTTTACAAGGGAAGATATAGGTCATCCGTCGATTTGTATCACAACTCACAGATATGACTCACTCTTTCACTCATCTACTTACGAAAGCATCAAAATTCCAATGGAATTATGATTGTCAAAAATCCTTTGAAGACTTTAAAAAATACTTATCTAATCCACCTATTTAACAACCAACAACTACAAAAAAGCCCTTTATTCTCTATACATCAACATCTACTAATGCTCTTGCGACATTATTAACACAACATGATGGTGAAGGCAAAGAACGTGTTGTATATTATATAAGTCAAACTTTGCTTGATTATGAAGTGCGATACACTATCATAGAGAAACAATGCTTAGTTCTTGTCTTTGCAACACAAAAGTTAAGACACTATCTCCTAAATGTTGAAATTCATGTCATGGTAAAACTTGATCTTTTGAAGCATCTCTTTGCTCAAATAGATCCCTTAAGTCACCTAGGTAAATGGGTTATGATGTTAACATAATTCGATCTCAAGTTTATCTCTCTAAAAGTGATAAAAGGACAAGCATTAACTGATCATTTAACCAAGTCACCTTCACCTTTTTCAATTCAAAATAATGACGAATTTCCTAATGATCAAATCTTAACTTTGGATTAAATTGATAAATGGGAGTTATATTTTGATGGTTCAATATGTATAACAGGCTCAAGCACTAGTATAATACTAGTACCTCCTTCAGGTAAGTTGATTCCTCTTTCATACAATCTAAACTTTTTATGCACGAACAACATTGCTAAGTACAAAGCTCTCGTTGCAAGACTTCATGCTACTTTGTCTCTAAATATTAAACACATCACTGTTTATGGTGATTCACAATTAATCATAAGACAAGTCATCGGAGCTTATGAAGCAAAGCAAGATAAACTATCTCAGTATCATGATCTTGCCTTGTCGTTATTAAAACAATTTTCATCCTTTACAATCAACACAATTCCAAGGAAAGACAATTGATACACAGATGCAATGGCAAGCGTAGCTTCCCTTATATGCCATGATGATTCACTTGAAGAATATCAATTCATCATTCACAATCTCGAATCACCAGTAGTAGTTGAGGCCACACCATTGGTTACCGAATTATGTTGTAACACAAATTCTAATGAATGATATTCTCATATATTTCAATATTTGCATGATGGTACCTTTCCTAATTCAACATCTAAAAATATAAGAGCTCGCAGACGCAAACTCGCAACACATTACATCATCTTATCCAATGTGTTGTATCAAAGAAGCTATAATGGCATTCTTCTCCGCTGTCTTAATAAATCAGAAATTCCAATTACTCTAGAAGAGGCTCACTCCAGTGCATGTGGATGGCATTTTGGAGGAAAATATTTGGTACAAAAGTTATTACATATGGGGTTCTATTGGCAAAGCATTGAACAAGATTCCTTTGCCTTCGTCAAGAAGTGCCCACATGTTAACAACATAGTAATTTAATTCGATCTCTTGCCTAGGAATTTCGAGCCTAGGTTTCACCTTGGCCATTTTCTTTATGGGGCTTAGATCTAATTGGAAAAATATCTCCTCCTTCCTCTCAAGGACACACTTTCATCATTACCACCATCAATTACTTTACAAATTGGGTCGGAGCTATTCCGCTACGATCTACGACCGCTAAGGTGATCTATCACTTTCATACAAGATAATATAAAATCCATTGCTACTCGTGATCTATATTCCATCGAATGCATCCATCCTGTCAGGAATGAAGAACCATGTGTTAGATATCATCAAAACTCAAAACCAAAAGTATATATTCTTCATAAAATTGCAATAAAATGATGAGTTTAGTGTCAAATTTAGTGAAAAATAAAAACATAAAAGCATCGTCATGCATCAAATTACAAGAATAATTAAACAAGTAGAGTCACCCCTTTTGATAGGTCAAAACTCTCTAGGTGACCCTATTGTTAAGACAAATCTCCCGAGTGACCCTAGTGAAGTAACTAGGTTGCCCAGGATGACCTGCCTTGGTGAAAGGGGCAACTCGCCCTAGTAAAAGGGTGACCCTATTGTTGATTGTGGTTTTAGCACACAACAACGTAGGTGAAATACATGTATCTCACCTCTCTTGAAAAAGGTATCCTATCCTGGATAGGACTGCCCCAAGGATAATACAGCTAGGTCTTAGCTTTGTATGGAATAACTTCGGTGGAATGTATCAGCTGTACCAACAAAGAGGTCTTACATGAAATACAAGGTTTAATGAATATTGCAGTTAAGGATACAAAAGCCTAATATACTTCAGTAGATTTATCAATGAAGGTGCTGCCTTGAAACCCAATCTAAAAGATATGTTGTAAAAGAAAAATGCGAAGGAGTAAGGGTTGGAGAGAAGTCCTAAGTAACGATCACAACTGGATGAAATGTTGTAGATAGACAACTTTCAATAAACCATTCCCTGTTTCACCAGGTTAAGAAATCCACAATGTACCAAGAAATGATGCAATCTTCTAAGGATTTTTATAATTTTCAAATTACGTTCTTTCATTAAACACCCAAATCATGGCGCAACTTAACTCATGAAATGCAATTGAACTAAACTGAATGACAAGGCCCAGTCTAACTATACACAGCAACTTACAATCAGCAAGCACTAATAGTATGGACCAAAGCATTCATCAAAATACGTTCAACATTCATCCAATATTGCAAAAGCACGATTAACTAATTGCAAATCAACAAGTGAACCATGAAAACCAAATTGACAATACAATAGACAAATTCCTAGAAAACTGTAGTAACTTGCTTTGCATTGATCAAAAGTTTGGCAGAGTGTCGACAATTCAGCTTCAAGTCTTACATGTTACAATGAGAGAATGATGGCCTTTTTATAGATAAGGCACCATACCGAGTTTTTCAATGGATAGTGGAGATTAACTCAACACCAAGGGTCCAGATTACATGGCATTTAATTTTGGATGGTGGGTAGTTACAATCAGGGATTTGCTTTTGTCTTGTAGGAAAAAGACGAAAACATAGCTTTTTAGCTCATGAGAACAAGACGAAATAACAACTTTTTGAGTTGTCTAATGGGACAAATGACTTTTCCAATGTGTTGATTAGTCAAGAAGAGTATGTGGCACATTTTTGGTGTAGGCAAATCCAACAAGATGCTTGTTGGACTGATTCTTGGTGATTGGACTACTAGAACAAGTGTGGATAGCTGTAAACAGGTCCTGGACATTCCACAGGATTTGTAGGAGCAGTAGTGATGTAGGCATGATCTTCGGTGTCTTCAAGCTCCTAAGCATCATCTCCATCACCTTAGACATCATAGTAACTTCCTCTTGCATGTGCAATAGGAATTTGGTTGATAGAATGTCGATTCTACACCTCTGGGTTAGTAGCGTACCTTTATGTGTTCGTCTTTCCAAGACAACTCCAACAAGCTCTTGTGTCCTTCAAGATCTACAATTCACAATGTCAAGCATCAATTTCATCATAACAAACCATTTTTCATCAATTTGAATCAAAACATGTCCACTTGGAGTCATGGATCAGTCAAGAACAACTCATTGTCAATGTTGCCTTCTTATGAGTAACTTCACAAATCTGGTGATTTTTGCATGATTTTGAGTTTTTTACCATTTTCAAGTACCCGTTTGACCAATATGATGATTTGGGAGGCTTTTGTAGTCATTTGAATCCATTTGGAGACATTTGTTTTGCATTTTTATAGCCTTTTTTTTTGCAAAAATGAGATTTTTTGGGGGTACTGACTTTTCAGGTATAGTAGCATTAATTATTGTAAAATGTGCCCAAAATCCACACAAACTTGGTAAAAATGTTAGTCATGACATGATAAATTGATATGCAATCCAAATCCACCAAGAAAATCCAATTTACACCTTGAAAAGCTCAATTTCTAAGCCAAAATGTCTAAAAGTGTGGGTTTTGGGTGTCACTAACTAAAAGTCAGTGAAGGTGGTTTTTAGCACTGAAGTCGGTGAAATGCAATTCTAGCGCTAAACTGCCTTTAGTACGAATTTCATGGGTCATTGACTTGTGCAGATTTCAAGGGGGGGACTGACTAAAAGACAGTGAGGGCACTTTTCAGCGCAGGTCGGAGAGGCTTATTTTTAGCACTAACTTCATTGGTGGGGATTTTTGTTGTGACCAACCTAGCGCGACTTTTGGCACTGACCAACCTGTGTGACTTTTGGCAATGCAATACAATTTCAGTGCAAGTCGGTAATGGCAAGTTTTAGTACAAGTTAGCGAATCGAGTTTTTAGCCCTAGGCAGTGGGAGGTGTTTTTAGCGCCAGTTTTTGTAAGTCCCTAGGTGACAGTGTATTTCAAAAATATTAAAGTATATGCTTAGATATTGAATTTCCTATACTTTAAATATTTTAAAATATACTGTCAGGATGTTTGAGATAGGTTCCAGATCCATAGGATTTCATATGCAAATTCTAGATTTTTGAGGTTCCACCAGATTTCAAACTTAGCCATTTTTTAGGGTTTTCAGGGTATCAAACTTAGCCAAATCAAGGCTTCAGGACCATGTGTCAAAATGAAAGTATATGAACCCCTTAGTGAAATCTTGTGGAATTTGACATGATTTTGCAACTCTAAGACCTAGAAACTAGGAATTTCAACATGACACATCCTGCATAATCAATTTCAAGGGCAATATCCAGTGACACAGGATTTTGAAGTAGAATGCAATAACACCCAATTTCAGTGCAGAAGGCAACAAAGGACTATATTTAAGCACAAGACCACTCAAGACACTTCCAAATCAATCATGCAAGACATCAAATAATTCTAAGCATGCAAAATGCTCAAATTTGAAGCAAATCCTTTGTTCTAATCACAAATTCACCTTCTCATTGTCATAAGAAAGAAAGGTTGAGACTCAAAGCCAAAGTGAAAAAAGGGGTATCCATTTGGTAAAATGGGGCATGTGTGTAAGGAACAACACCTATCACATGCTCCATGCTAAAATTTCACAAAAATAGGAAAATTCTACTTGATTTAGACAAACGAAAGCACATTTACACTCTAAATGACGAAACAAACACAATGCAACAAGAAAAATTAACAAAAACCAAATCATTCACGACAAAATGATAAAATTCAAACTAGTGTTTTGAAGATATAAAATCACATTGTTCATACCTGATTCCCAGTGGAAGAAGGATTCATCACCTCCATTGCCATCACTTTTACAAAAGCTTTCCAATAACTACTTGCACGCACAATTCTGTCAACAATTGACCCCTTTTCACGAATTTCTTCTGTTAAAATGCACAAGACAACTGAGAGGGGGGGTGAATCAATTGTCACAAAACTTTAACTATTTTTGTACTTTAATACATCAATCACTTATCCACTATTATTAAGATTAAACTATGAAACCATGAAGACAAAAACATAATCACAATTGCACAATCAACACAAGAGACACCAGATTTTTATGTGGAAAACCCTATAAGGGAAAAACCATGGTGGGTGTTAGCCCACAAGATAAATAAGTTATAATATCAATATTGAAAATCAGAGGCTCACTGCCTTAAGGCTCACTACCCAAATGTTTAGGCTCATTGCGAAGATCGACTCACTGCCAAGGGGTGGCTCACTGATATGTTAGCATCTACTCCATGCTTGAGTTCAATTCCATTGAAGCACAGTATAACTCCTCTACTCTACTCTCTTTACTTCTCTCTACTTATCTTTTCATATTCGCTCAAGGACATCTTTTACATGACCTCATTACATGTTTATATATCATTCATCAACCTTGGAATATACATCAAGTTAGGCATTACATTCATCAACCATTGGAACAATCTCCAAGGTCAGCATTACAAACATACATAAGATAGGTCTGGACCTAATACAAATTTAGCTAAGGAAAAGATGTAAAGATGTATGCGGATCATGTCACACCTTAGCTGGGACTCAAATGCAATCTTCCACGCCATGACACGCTTGTACAATCTTCAATGCATCTCCACAATTAGTGAAAACAACCAAGTCAGCCAAGACTGGTGTTCACACTAGGTCTTCTGGGAATAGTCTTCAATCACGATCCAAATTTCTCTCCGTGGACCAATCCAAAGGCAGGAACACGATCAGGAGACATCCACAAGTACATTGTAATCACCAGAAGCATCCGCATAACCTCTAACCACTTTATCCATAAGATTCTTCAATCCGGAGCATTTGAACTTAACTGTCATCCACTGTCATAAAAGAAAGATCGCTTGCGAACCACCAAATCATGAACCATTGGAGTTGAAGGCACATATCATCATCTCATATTTAACTCTAGAACCACAGACCAAAATACTTCAATGCAGAGGAATGCGGAGCATAATACATTCTCCCTGTCACTAGTGAATATTTAGAAAGAGCAGCTTTTACTCTGGTGAACATAACTCACTCATATCTTCATACCAAAGGCTCAAACTCGAAATGTAGCATCTTCACACATGCCTCTAAATAAGTTCCAATCCACAGACAAAGATATTCATTCTACAGGAAATGTGGAGCAATCTTCTAGACTATTTTTTCTATATGCAATACATTGTTTTCACTGCAATTCACTATTTCTACTGGAGGAGCTAATTTTTTCAATATCCTCAACATCATAATCGATTACATAGGCAAATACAAAGCATCTAATTCATTACAAGCAAGCAACAAGATAAGAGCACATTTGACACCAATGACAACAATGATATGTTGACATCAATGACAACACTAGTTAGGCACATACTTGCAACATCTTCACTTCTCTTATCTCTTAGTTTAGTTTTCAATTATGCATTTAGGAGTAGTTTCTTGCTTTTGTAGAATTTTGGTCCCTCATTTTACAAACCCGCATCCTTATAGGTCACCGATGGCGAAATAGACAATCATTTGAACTTACAACTCAACTCATGGTATGTTTATTTATTTGCACTTTCATTGTTTATCTTAATATTTCAAATGTCGAACTAATGCTAGTCTTTACAGGTACAATTATGACAAATTGACGACAAGTAAGGCCTATTTCAGGAATGACACCTACCTTTCATGTAGACTACTATCCCTGAGGGGGGCAAATATGTAAGTACTAAAATGACGCATGAGCTTCCATGAGGACCCCATGATGACATGTAATCCCAATCATGTACACGGAAGTGTGAAATAATGACATCCCCTTAGCAACACTCCTTTTAACGACATGTGTCGATGGACTTTTCCCTTGTTAATTCTTTAGTTTCTTAACCATTCTACTTCCCCCTTCTCAATTCTTCTATTTGTCACATTTTCCCCATTTCCTACATGTCTAATTTTTACCTTTTCTTATTGATTCACCTTTCGACACCCCATTCTTGAGGTCTCTGATCCTAGGAAGCCTTTAGATGACCTAGTAAACCAAAACCCATGTTTTAGTTTCTTCCTAGCTTTCCTCCTTTGTGGATATCCCCCTGTTAATGACCAAAACTCCCTGGGAGATCCTACTTGAAGTTATCCTACACCTTGTTTCAGATGCTAGATCCCCATTCTAGACCATGACTGACCATACACAACTTTCAATTTGTACCCAGGTGTCACCCTCTGTGGGTCACTGCCCAAGGTGACCTACCCTGGTGAAAGGGGCGACCCTTGTGGATTTTGAATGTGAGTTTCTCCCTCAATTTAATCCCAAAAGGATTTGTTTTCACCTATTTTGAATGAAATTTGGAGTTATTCTTAGAGAAGGCCATAATTAACTCAATCAACACTCCCAACCATGAAAATTTAGCCAAATCTATTCTAGTTAACTCTCCTTCCTCTCATGTTAACTCCATTTCTTCTTCTGTGATAAGCTTTCAATGCTAGTTCACTCTTCGATCTATTCAATCATCTATCTGATCAAGCAAGTTAAGTCTCCAATCAAGGGAGTTAAATCCTCAATCACTCCCACCCCTCATGTGCTCTCCTAACCTATAAACACCCCCTCCTCCAAGCAATAGGGAGGTAAATTCGTTATTGCAATCAATCTCTTGCTTAGTTTTTGCTCTCCCATTAGCATGATCATGCTCACCGCAATACTTAGGTGCCTTTTGCTTATTGTTATTATTTTACCAAAGCCTTCAAATGCTTCATAACGTTGTTATGCTCACCATTTATTAATCCATAGTGCTCTTATCTCTCAATTGGGCTCATTCAAATCTTTCAAAGCTCTTTCATTTGCTTCCCCATCCCACTTGCCACCAAGAGGACAACCCCGCTGCTACAAGAGGACAATGAGGTGTAATGTAGAAAATTGTATACCCTTTTCAATTTCACACTACATTTGGCACCCCTTTTTGACATAAATGTTCATCCCTGCTTTCAATATGCAATTTTCTAATACTTTTGTGAGAATTAAGGTTAAGTCCTTTGGCATTTGGCTTTTGGATGGCCCAAATCACTAGGACTAGGGCGCCCCAACTTTAGGGTCCTAGCAATTTGGCCCCGACAACTTATATCTTATTGTCAGCCTTATGATTTATGTGATGCACCTTGTCAACCTTGACTCAATTGGACCTTTCAAAAGTAATCAGGAATCATATATAAACAAGTCTTGAACACTCATAACCCTCCTAGATCAACTAATGATTTTCCACTAGGATCTCTTGATATTGATAATCTCTAACAAGCTTTTATCTATCTACAATATATTTATTTCTATAGGTTACCATTGCAGGAATTAACCCTTATTGCAGGTATTCAAGGAAGCCTTCTTCCTTCATCAACACCTTGTGGATGATCCACGTTGCAACATACAACCACCCAGGGTTTCATGCTCATGGTAACTCTTGTCATTTTATTTGATTACAACGCTCTTTGTTGCATGTTTTCCCTCTGCCTACCTAGGGCACACACTCTCTACCACACTTATCCTTACTGTTGTGAAAGTGGGAACACTTACATGAGGTTTGATTGAGGCAAGCCTTTATACAGCACAAACAGTTTTCCATCTTTCGTGTGTTCAGGTCACATTGAGAGTTTCAGACATCTGATAGACGACTGGCAAACAGAAGTAGTAGATACCTTCACACATGGATTTTGTCTACCCCAAAACCCAAGAACTCGAACGTCCAAGTGCCCTAGTCCTACAGATCTAGCCTCCACTTCTGGAAGGGACCTCCAACAAGTCTACTTTGCTCCTCTTAGGTTCTGCTTTCGAGGTTTTCCACTCTATTAGATCTGCAACTTTTGTTTTGGTATATTTCATCACTAAAACCCTAGATCTAGCACACTAGTCTCAACCTTTTCAATTACAACAAAAGGGTAGAGTCCCCACCAACCCTAACAAGGCTCTTCCTTAAGGTCAATGGCCTTGTCTTGAGTCGTTGGTGGCTGATGTCCTAATGTTAGATGTGAAAAGGGTTTGACCTAGTTAGTTCATAATTGATTAGGCATCTCTTTTCTACCCTAACATTTTGGTGAACCTGACATGTCCTACACTTACACTTACTAATTTCATTTCTCAGATTTGTAGATGTGTTCAATTAGTTGATAAATCTAATTACACATTTATGTTGCACATCTTATTTTATCTCATTTAGAAAGCAATACACTTGTAGATCTTTATTGTTGTGATTACCAAAATCCTACATTTTGGTGACTCCAATGCCACTATCATTTACAAATTTATGTTGTTCAACATTAGATCTGCATTAGATTTGATTATTATTGAAGTGATTAAACATTTCCCATTTGCATTCATACTCCTTCATTGTTATGGTTACCAAAAACCCCACCTTTTTGGTAAACCTCGCTAGTCTTGCACTTAATGATCATAATAGCAACCTTATTTCGGATCTTTGCTATGTTGATTAGTTGCTAAATTTGATTTCAAATTTAGGTAGAAAATCATACTTGTCATTCATGTTTAAATTAGAAAGCAAAAACATTCATACATTTATCATTCCTTTGTGATTTGAAAGCAAAAACATAAACAAATCTCTCTAACAAACATGTCTTCTTGTTTTATTACATCACTTTCCAACTTTACTCAAAAAGTTTGTGAATTTGACATTCCATTCATTAAATATGGTAAGAAGAAATAATTTCCCGTGCCTTTGTATTCTTCTCCTAGGATTCCTCCTAGCAATAAGGACATCTTGGTGCAAGAGAATGAAATCATTAATACATTTCTTAATACATCTCAACATACCCTTCAACCTAATACTCTCCCTCTAAAAGATGAAGCATTAGTGGATGAAGGGTCCTAGCTCACATTGAATGAAGACATTACTTTACCTTATTTTCATTTGGATGATCTCTCCTTGAAAGATGAGGCATTAGTACATATGGTGCATATCACTTCTGCATATACCACACCTTCCTTGATTCATGATAATATTTCTCCTTTGGTGGCATATCCAAGCTCCTCGAGTATCACAAAGGAGCTTGGATATTCTTATCCCTCCTTTGGTGGCATATCCAAGCTTCTTTGGTATCACAAAGGAGGTTAGACCTTCTCCTCTTCCTCCTTCGGCTGCATGTTCAAGTTCCTTGAGTATCGCGAAGGTTGTGAAGGCTTCTCCTCTTCCTCATTTAGTTGCATGTTCAATTTCCTTGGGTATCACGAAGGTTGTGGAGGCTTCTCCTCTTCCTCCTTCAGTTGCATGTTCAAGTTCTTTGGGTATCATGAAGGATTGAAGAATTCTTTTCTTTCTCCTTTGGTTTCATGTTTTTCCTTGGATGTCATTCATAATTCAACCATAGATACTTTCCTTAATATCACCTTACCTAATCTTTACTTCAATGATCTCCACTGTAGCAATGAAACTTCTAAAAAAGGACCAAAGCTCACATCAACTTCTGCACCAATACATAATACCAACAATGAAATTAACACAATTTATGTTTTTGGTTCCCAACAACAACTTGTGAAACCTAAAATTATCGTGCATCTCCATCCCGACATCCTGCAACAACCATCTACTCTTATTCCAAAGTCACCTTGGCCTCCTTGCTACATTCTTAACTATGCAAAACAACTAACTCAAAACAACAAGATTGATCAAAAAGTGTCATAGCAACCTCATTATCATGCGATTACTCACACGTATAACAATAAGAATCAAACTAAACATTCATCAACTCTCACTTCTCTTCCTCCTAGTACTTACAACAAATCTTCTAAAAATAAATCAAGTGGTACTTCTTCTAGGGGCTTGATGTTTCAGACCCTAGCTGATGTTTCTCCTCTATATAAAACATTTACTAAAAGCAAATCATCACCTTCACAAAATATTCTCTTTACTTATCCCGGGTAGGCACACTTTGAAGAAACATCAAGATGTACCTTTGCCTTTCTCACCTAAGTCTTAATACTCTTTCCTTAACATTAGTTATCTCAACTGTGATGTTACACTTCTCCCCTTGTTGGTGGTAAGAAGTTTTTGTCCATTGATGGTGACCTTACTATATCTTTTACGCTTCAAACTCTACCCTTGGAGATCTCTCTTCCTCTCCTCATGATGTAGACCTCATTAATTACCTCACCATTCATGTAGCAATTGTAGCTTTTTCTTATTAGCTCATTGCTATGCATGTTGACACAACCTTGTTTCATAATTATCTCTTTCATGGTTATTCTCACTCGTACTCTAGGGGGTAGAAGGACAACATGTTAAAGGGGTAGGCATTCTTTATAAGAATCTCCCCTCTTCTTACACTTTCCCCTCTTCTTCACCTTAAAATATTTGTATACTGTACATGCAAACATTTTAAATGGAGCATATATATTCCCTATTTTCACTTGTGCATCCATACACACACCCTTATTCATTCCTCTTGAGCTTCAGCCTATTGATGTGCCCCATGTGGCGGTGTTTTTCATAGCACCCTCGAGGCATGGTTATCAATATGCTCCCTGAGGCATTGCTTATTTTTGTGCTCCTTGAAGCACTACACTCCCTTAGGCATTGTTTATTTATGCTTCTTGAAGCATTAGTGGTGTATGGTCACCTAGCATAATGCAACTTGCTAGCCTGTGTGTTTCATACAACCTTAACCCATGAAGAATATTTCTCCTTCAATACTTCCAACCTTTAGGGGAATTCCTTCAAAAGATCTAGATCAATTTTTGTTTGAGTTTAAGGTACTTTGCTAGACATACGACTGTGGTTCAAATAACCAAAAGTTGAAATTGTTTCGGGCCACACTTAAGTATTCCACTATGAGATGGTTCATGGGGCTGACTCCAAATTCCATCCGTACATGGGAACAAATGAAAATTGACTTTCTTGACAAGTACCAATAAACTCATTGATGTTCTAATTTCCCATACCAGAGCTTTTGCTTAGGAGTACAAGGATATGAGATGAATTCATCCCAAAATTTGTACCCACCACATTTACACAAAAGATGTCTGACCAATTAGACAACCTTAGAGAAGACTTAACCCAACACTCAAAGAAATAGTAGACTTAGAAAAAACTACTTCAAGCAGGGTTTATTTACCCAATTTTTGATAGTCAATGAGTGTCTCCTCTGGTCATTGCTCCCAAGAAAAATGGAAAATGGAGGATACGTGTTGATTACAGGGAGTTAAATAAAGCCACTAAGAAAAACTAATTTTTGTTGCCATTTATTGACCAGGTTTTAGATAGCTTGGCTGGGAAGAAGAACTTCTCATTTTTGGATGGGTTTAGTGGATGTAACCAAATTTAGGTGGTTCTAAAGGACCAAGATAAGACTACCTTTACCTACTCGTAGGGTACTTTTGCGTATAGAGTCCTTCCATTTGGTCTATGTAATGCTCTAGCTACTTTTCAAAGGGTTGTTTTGGCTATTTTTGCCAAATTAGAAAATGAATGCATGGGAGCCTACATGGATGATTTCACTATCCATGAAGATGCTTTTGATGAATCCCTCCAAAACTTATAAAAAGCCTGACATGTTGTGAAAAACACCAGTTGTCTCTTATCCACAAAAAGTGCTTTATGATGGTTGAACATGGTATTGTCCTTGCCCATCAAGTATCTATAGAAGGAATCGAAGTTGACACAAATAAAGTTAAGGTAAGCCAACATCTGCCTACACCCAAAAACCAAATTGATGTAAGGATTTTTTTAGGCCATGCAGGACATTAAAAAAGATTTATAGAAAAAATTAGTAAAATAGCCACTCCCATGTTCTCCCTCTTGGCATAAGATACTGAATTTTATTGGACAACTGACTGCCAAAAAATATTTGAAACAATAAAGGAAAATTTGACAATAACCCTTGAACTTTGAGAGGACCTAATTGGAGTCGTCTTTCCATATTCAAATTGATGCTTCAAATGAATCCATAGGAGTAGTCTTAGGACAAAAATAAGGAGGGGTGTGTATGTAATCTACTACATCGGTAAGAATCTCACCCCAACTGAGAAACTACACCACAACAGAAAAGAAATTTTTGGTTGTGATTTATGCCATTAATAAATTCAAACAGTACATCACTGGATATAAAGTTCTTTTACACACTAACCATGCAACCATCAAATACTTAATGAATAAACCAAGTG
This sequence comes from Cunninghamia lanceolata, assembly GCA_027924645.1. Lineage (NCBI taxonomy): Eukaryota > Viridiplantae > Streptophyta > Pinopsida > Cupressales > Cupressaceae > Cunninghamia > Cunninghamia lanceolata. The sequence continues at coordinate 2,438,930 of BSBN01001465.1, read as the reverse complement.
TGAGTGCAAGAATAATCAAATGGTTACTATTGTTGTAAGAATTTGATGTTACTATTGTTGATAACCTAGGGAAGTTTAACTTAGTTGCTTATTTTCTATCTAGATTGAATACAAGTGGAGATGATTAGCCTATAGAAGGTGGATTTATAGATGAAAACCTGTTTGTTGTTTCTACTAACACTCCATGGTTTGCTAACATAGATAATTTCTTGGCCACAAGATTGTTCCCCTCAAATTTTACTTCAAAATAGAAGAAAAGACTAGTAAAAGAAAGTATGTCTTACAAATGGTTGAATGACATGTTATTTAAATGTGGACTTGATTTTGTGTTGTGTAGGTGTGTGAGAATTGATGAAATCTTTGACATATTAAGAGTATTTCGTGATGAATCTACAGGGGGACACAATATGGGGGTAAAAAAGAAGTTAGGACCAACTTCTATTCACAAGCTCCTCCTTGACCAAGAAACAATAGAAATATTCATAAATGTAAGTTGGTTGGCCTTTATGGAGAAGTTTGATAGTTTTCAGGAGGAGATTGTGGAGGAATTCATCAGTAATATCTAAAATAGGCATACCACTGTGAGAGTTGTCAACATCCCCATTTCCTCTGCCATCATCAGTGCCATCTTTGAACTGTCAAATGAAGGTGAGAAATTTTATCATCTCAAAACTACTTACTCTGAATTAATTCAAAATTTTTCTAGTGAAGGGGAACTAGAAGTGAGAATGCTTATTAAAAAGGGAGAGAAAAAATGTATCATTTAGGGAAGCCTCCCAGAGCCATGGCAAATTGCAACAGGAAGCCTCCCACCTTATCAAACTTTTCAAACTAAATGGGTATCTCAACAAGCACATCAATATAGCTTTTAAGCAAGCCTAAACCTGCCTAAATTCTAAACTAGATAATAAAGACTGATGTTGTTTATGATGTCACCCTCCCTTACATCGAAGGTATCTCTAATAAGATTGCTAAAATCCTTTGAAAAAATGGCTTAAATGTGCCTTCAAACCTCTTTCCACCATCATAAATCTCATCCTATCTACTAAAGACCCCAATGACATTCTTTTAAACTTAGGTGTCTATAAAATTTATTGTTCATGTGGAACCCCTTACATTGGTGAGACAGGTAGATCTATTTGCATGAGAATCAAAGAGCATGGTGCAAACATCAGACATGAAAGGGTCTCAAAATCATCCCTCACATAACACTCCTCTTGCACCAAGCACCACATTTTCTTGGAGGATACACATGTCCTAGCCAAGGAAGATAGGTTCTTTAAGAGAAAGCTTAAAAAAACCATTTTTATTAGAAATAACTCCACCAACCTAAATAGAGATGATGGGTAGAACTTAAGCCACAATCAAAATCCTCTATTAAATTCTCTTCAAGATTATCCCACCCCTCTGATCTCCCTTTACCTTCTGCCTCGTCTCTACCTTGGTTTTGTCTCTACAAGTACTCCCCTCTCTCCCTATCTCCCCGCTCTGTCTTTCATCTTCCCTTGACCTCTTATTCTACTCCATACCTCTAGGCCTCACCCTCGTCCCAGTCTCCCCACATCCCCCACCTTATTTTTCCTCTCCCTTGCCTTCCCTCCTCTCCTTTCCCATTCCCCCTTATCCCTGATTCTTCCTCAAATTACCTTTATCATCTGCTAGCTCATTTTTTTATTCTCTAGGTTTTGTCTATGTTGCTCCTCTTCTTTCGGCCTAGGTCTTCCTTATTTTTAATCTTTGGTCTTTAATTTTTAATTTTTAATGTTTTTATATTATTAGTACCTGCCTTCGGCTAGTACTATTGCAATAAGTTCAACTTATTTAGTTATTAATCTATTGATTGCAAACCAATCAAAAGATAGGATTATTTTTCTTGTCGGACAAATTTGATTTAAATTTGTACTTTTCCTATGTGAACATGATAAATTTTTAACAAAAAATAATTTAGAAATGATTTATCTGTATTGTCATTGGCTGAAAAAAATGACCTCTTCTCTACGGATTGTCAATTTGTCGGGAGAGTGCAACAAAAAACTATAAATGCGGAGAGAATTTTCATTTGAAGGGAGTACATGGCAAGTAAACAAATTATGGACACAAATTTTGTTTCCCACTAGTTAAGTCATGCCGAAATGGATGACGATTAATTTTTTGCTTCATTAGCTAAAAGTAATATAATTTTAATTTAGTTTTTATCTACAGATTTTATTTTATGTAATTAGATTATTTATTTTATTTAGTCAAAACTTTAAAATCTATAGTATCATGAATTTAATTATATTTTTTATTTTATTCTTCAAACTTACAATATTTTAATGCATTTTAAATTATAAAAGTATTAGTATTATTACTATATTTTAGGGTTCTACACATAAATAACCTAATTTCACTAAAATATTTCTTAACTATTCATTTGATCTTAACCATTGATGTGTAATTAAATGGAGCTAAACTACATACTTTTATTAAATGAATGCACCCAAAATTATTACTAAACCACAATATTACATTAATTAAAATAATTAAAATAATGTTGTCTAAAGGTACTTAGTATTATTACTTAAATAAAAAAAATTAAGTGACTAAAATAAAATACTATAGTGATGTAAATATGAATATGTTTTTGTTATTATATTATGTAATTATTCTTCAAACTTATAATATTTTAATGCATTTTAAATTGTAATAGTATTCAATATTATTACATTTTAATATCTTAGGCAGACATTTCAAATCTATTATGTAATTATTCTTCAAACATACAATATTTTAATGCATTTTAAATTGTAATGGTATTCAATATTATTACATTTTAATATTTTAGGCAGACATTTCAAATCTATTCACACCCAGTTAGGGTTAATCTATCCACATTGTTATTATATTATGTAATTATTCTTCAAACATACAATATTTTAATGCATTTAAATTGTAATGGTATTCAATATTATTACATTTTAATATTTTAGGCAGACATTTCAAATCTATCCACACCCAGTTAGGGTTAGGGTTCTACACATTTTATTTTATGAAATTAGATTATTTTTGGGATTTCAATTTCATTTAATCAAGAGTTAAAAATCTAGGATTTCAATTTTCTTTAGTCAAAAGTTAAAAATCTACATTATCATACAAAATATTTCGCCATGTTATTACATTTTTTATTTTTAATGCATTTTAAATTATAAAAGTATTAGTATTATTACATTTTAAGGAAATATTTGTGTTATTCAATAGACTTTGTAAAAGTTCAGTTTTATAGTTAGGAAATATTTTAGTCCTATTTTATTTTTACCAAATTAGATTGTTTTTGAGATTTCAATTTTATTTACCTAAGACATTTTAACACTCTTCAAAAATTAAATTTTCAATTATTGGAATGCAATTTGTCTATACAACCAATACCTAATCAACAAAAAAATTACAACTAAACAAATACTATATACAACCAATAGCTAATCAACAAAAAAAATTACAACTAAACAAATACTATAATAACAACACTACAAGCCACTACGTGGCACTTGTTTCAATTTATTTTATCATTCTTCTATTTATACACTATTATTATTATTATCTCATTCTATCTTTTTAATCTTTTTAATATTTTAAGGTACTTTTTATATATTTATTTATTAAATTTTTTTATTTTTTCATCTTTTGACTTTTTGGTTTCATATTATTTTATTTTTTCTATTTATATATTTTAAAAAAAATTCATTTTAACCATTGCCTTACTTTCTTGCTCTCTTTCAGTTGTTCCTATAGGTTCTTATATTTCTATTGTTAAACTTTGTTTTTTGGCTAGCAAATAGGAGCATGAGCCTTAGGCTAAACGTTAGAACCTTTAAACTAATTATTGATTTAGTTGTTCCTTTTTTTCTTTTCACTCTTGTGTTCTCTTCACCATATGTTCAACCTTACTACTTCAAGTTTTTATATTTCTATTGTTAAACTATTTTTTTTTGGCTACCCGATAGGAGCATGAGTCTTAGGCTAAACCTTGGAACCTTTAAACTAATTTTTGATTTAGTTGTTCCTTTTTTTTCTTTTCCCTCTTGTGTTCTCTTCACCATATGTTCAACCTTACTACTTCATTCTCTTCATGATAATGTTTTACTTGATTTTCATTCTCTTACTATAATGGATCATAGAGTGAAACCTTGATTTAAAAAAATAAAGAAGCTATACATAATTATTTTTCAGAAACTATTATTAAACTATTTTTTTTTGGCTACCCCATACGAGCCTTGCTTGAAGTTCCGCTCAAACTGTTAAACTAATTTTTTCTTTTTTACTTTTCCCTCTTGTGTTCTCTTCACCATATCTTCAACCTTATACTCTGAACTATTTTCTTTTTTACTTTTCCCTCTTGTGTTCTCTTCACCATATCTTCAACCTTATACTCTAAACTACTTCATTCTTTTCGTGATAATGTTTTACTTCATTTTCATTCTCTTCTTGATAATGGATCATAGAGTGAAACCTTTATTAAAAAAAATAAAGAAGCTATACATAATTATTTTTGAGAAATTATTGTTAAACTATTTTTTTGGCTATGGCATACGAGCCTTAGGCTGAACGTTCGCTCAGAACCTGTTAAACTAATTTTTTCTTTTTTACTTTTCCCTCTTGTGTTCTCTTCACCATATCTTCAACCTTATACTCCGAACTGCTCTATAATTTTACTTCATTTTCATTCTCTTCGTGATAATGTTTTACTTCGTTTTCATTCTCTTCCTGATAATGGATCATAGAGTGAAACCTAGATTAAAAAAAAAAAAAAGAAGCAGCTATACATAATTATTTTTACAGAAACTCTACAATCTTATGTTAATGTTTTACTTCGTTTTCATTCTCTCCCTGATAATGGATCATAGAGTGAAACCTAGATTTTAAAAAAAAAATAGCAACTATACATAATTATTTTACAGAAGCTCTACAATCTTATGTTATAGACTATGGAAATCTCATATCTTTACGAAACAATATTTTAAAAATATATAAATATATATTGTCAATTGTTTTAGGTGTACAAAACTCATGATTATGATATCCATGGAATTAAAAACAAAAACCAAATTAGAAAAATTAGAAGTATAGTAGAGAAGTCTGCATCACTTGACGTGAAGTTAGAAACCCCACAAAGCATTGTTCTAAAAAGCTCACTGTTGTTATGGCTTTGCATTCCAAACCTTGTTCATTGTGAGCAGCGGTGTATGTTCCACTCCTCTCTGCAAGTTCTTGCTTTATCTGGTGATCATTAAAATTTTCCTAACATTCTCTTTTCCATTAAAGAAATCGATTTTCCAAGGTCCATAATTTTGTTTTCCGCCCAACAGTATTGATTTGCTCTGCCATCTATGGGGTTTTTCAACCAGTGCCGTGGAGATTCTGCTTTTGACTGCAGCATGTAGAAACCCCACGGAGTTTTTGGCTCAGTGGAAGTTACTATATAACGCCTTTGTCCACACAGTGGTATGTGTAAGCTTTTTCCTTAAGGCTTACCTGTTTTCATTAAATACTCCTTCGGCCCCCATTTCTGCTATAGGGTTCTGGGTACGGGAAAATGCCCATGCCCTATAGCGGGCAGCAAACTCAGCAGCATCGATTGTGCCCCTCGAAGTTCAGTTCGTGTTGAGATTTGTAAGGAAAAGAAAAGGAATTCAAAATGATTCCAATACAAAATTTCGAGCAACATGCGCGCAGATTTATGGAGGCGGATTTGCGTATCCTTACAACAAATTACTTATCTTTTCTGAACGTGCACAGTTGTTATATGTTTCAATTTTTCTTTTTGTTGGCTTGACATGCACTTTTTCAGCTATGCAAGTAAGGTACCAGCTCGCAACAGAAGTGAGAGACAATCTAGAAATTCTACATACTTCAGAATACCTCAACTTTCTGAAGAGCTACTTCCGAGTGTTCTCGGCCATTCTGACGCAGCTGACGAAGCCGCAGGCAACCGACAGCGTTGAACACAAGCTCAGAAATGTAATAATCGAGATTCTCAACAGGCTTCCTCACAGCGAAGTGCTCAGGCCCTCCGTGCAAGACCTGCTCAAGGTCGCCATGCATGTTTTGACTACTGACAATGAAGAAAATGGCCTTATTTGCATGCGCATCATTTTCGATCTTCTGCGCAACTACAGACCCACACTCGAGTCCGAGGTTCAACCTTTTCTCGACTTCGTAAAGCAGGTACTTTGCTTACTCATTTCTTTACAGTCTTAACCTCAAATTTGGTAAATTTCCATAGTCAAGTTAGGGCTTGAACCTAGGATCAATTGGGGTAATCTGTTGCCCCCCTTATGCATGCAGACGTGCCTTGTTTTCTTCCAGTAAAAGCAGGATTTTCTATATGCTCCGCAGTTTCGATAATCAATTCCCCTAAAAGGGACTCTTTTTGTTGGTTCCCAAACTTGCTATAATGTCCCTATTTGGGATATTCCTGATTTCTTGGCCTGCGAACAATAATAATCACTAGAAATGATATTAGATATATTCAAGATCAAGAAATTACGGTAATATTCAGATCAATACATCCTAGCATTATAATATTCAGATCAATACATCTTAGTATCATTAATATTTAGATTAATACATCATAGCACCATTAGTATTCAGATCAATACGTCATAGCATCATTAATACTCAGATCAATACGTCATAGCATAATTCTCACAGCTAATCACATTGTGAATTTCTTGGAATTACTTGCAAATGGCAATATCAAGGCTGGTCGCCCTTGACTTGCCGAGAGCAGGGAAGGTGGGCCATCCTTCCCACTCTCAGTTCACCTTGGAGGCTGGCCGTCCTTCCAATTCTTGGAAGACCTAGAGCATGAAAGGCTGTCCGTCCTTCCAACTCTGGTCTAAACTTGATAAGAGCATGAGAGGGGGCCCATCCTTCCTATTTGCAAAACACTTCCTTAAATTCAAAACTGATTGCTTGATGAATTTGCTAGATGATTGCTGATTGAGTACCTCTTGATGGATTGACAAGTTTATTCTTCAATGGCTGCAATAAGTGATTCTCTGCTGTATATATTTGTTATCTGCTGTAGATCTTTATGACACTTGTCTCCGACCAAACCCTCATTTGTAGGGGTAAAACATAGGAGGCCTGACACCGTGTACAATTTGAACTTCGAAACTTTTACACAACTCATTTTGTTAATTGACAATGGCTGTATTCACATTGGCATGAGTGGGCAAATGATCTAGAGTTTCCAATCTCTTCAGATATGCATTATCCTCAAGGGATGGGCCAGAAGGACCCTTTTCAAGCCAAAAAGTGTGAGACTTGTTTGCGTTATGTCCAGGGCTTTTTATGGGCTCGACAAATGGATTCCTCTTAGCTGTAGTAAAAAGAGGATAAAAAAACCTAAAAGCAAGACATTGGGGGGAGGTAGCTGGAGGTATAGTTAGAATCTAACGCAAATCCCTGAAAGCGAAATGGTGAAACCGGGAGACAAAGGCAACCAGAATGAATCTACCTGGAGAGGGAGACAAGGGCCATGAGGAGGGATCTCCTAAAACAATACAACCCATGTAGAATATGAGGTCACTTAAGAGCCACTTTAAAGTTGACTAAAATTGAACCCTTTGAGCGCCAGGACATCCAGGAATATTACTGGAGTGGCAGAGAGTTTGAAATGCAAATGGGCAAGGAATAAATGTGTTGAGTGAATGAAAAACAATAAACTTGTTCCTTTAATACACCCTTTCCAAATCACCCTCTAACTTGCTGTGTCATGATTGCAATGCCTTGGGAGAAGGCATGTCTATTTAAACACTGCGGTGTTTTTTGTTTCCTACATCCCTTACATGAGCTGACATGAATCCACTGTCTTTCTCAATAGAAATGACATGCCTCCCAGGGAATTTGATCACATTATTTTTTTAAAAAGAAGCTGGCATTTATAACTCCTCCAGCAATTATTGTTCAGTGACGGGTTTAAGGTGTGCTCTATGCCAGTGACTATCCTCATTATTGAGGTCTCAGTGGAATTCTCTGTTGCAGTTGATTTGATGCGTTCTTTACAAGGAAGACTGCAAGCTTATTTTGTTTACAGTGGCACACAAAACCTGCCATTCATCAAAGATGTCAAGAAGTTTCTGAATCTTTTTAATTACTCTTCTCAGTTGTTGATTTGCGAGGAGTCAATTATAATTTAAATTGGACGCTAAAATTTGGGAATCTGCTTCAACCTTAATCTTGTTTAAGCCCTTTTCTTTAGCCCAGAGCAGGTAGCATAACTTCCGTGGACTTGTTTCATCCAATCCTAAAACCCAACTATACCAAAAAAACATTTTGTCCTGATAATTTTGACACAGCCCTCCATCTCCGTATTGGCCTGGATTGCCTCTAAAGGTCCCATCTGCATTCATCTTGACTGAAGATGGCAGAGGAGGAATCCATGATATAGCTTAGTTTTTTTTTGTTTTAGCCACTCCATCACACCCCCATTTTTATGTTTGGCCATCTTTTTTACTTATTAATACAGGCTGAGGTATAACCTCATTCTATTATAGATTTCTTCGTCTATATTCAGAATATGCAGGTTGATTCAGCTCCAGTTGAACTAGTGTCTCCAAGCAATTTTCTTCTAGGCCTTTTGATTTTCCCATTTTTTTGGTACTTGTGTGCATTTCTATTGGTCCCTCTGTAATATGCATGCATAGGCCACAGAAGCACCAGACAAATCTTATGTCTTTACTTGTTTAATTTTCAAGTTTTGGACCCTGTATTATCACCCTTAATATGATTTTATTTCAGCTTTAATTCTATTTTCATGGGCATTTATCTTTTTGGGGCCTTGATGTTTTGTATAGTGTAAATGGGATTTCATGGTGTGCAAATAACATAATGTTATTTTAGGTTTTGTCATTTGCTCAATATTATATGAGTAAAAATGCAGGAAATAGATATGTCTTAATGAGGTGTTTCTGTATTTGTTTTTCATTTCTTTGAGGACTAAAGCAAGTCTGATTGTGTTGTCTTCCAATTTTGGGAGTTGCAGATATATCAAAACTTCAGAGCCACTGTTAGTTATTTTTTTGATGACTCAAGTGGAAATGACAGTCAGATGGCAGCTAGTCAACATTCAGTTGTTCACATTGGCTCACAAAGGCCATCTGGAGGCCCAATTCCTGGGCAGTTGAATCCAAGCACTCGATCCTTTAAAATTGTTACAGAGTGCCCACTAATCGTAATGTTTCTTTTTCAGCTGTATAGTCGTTACGTGCAGACCAACATACCTGTTCTTCTTCCTCTCATGGTGACTGCCATTTCAATTCCTGGTCCGCAGCATGTTCCACTTAACTTGAAAAATCACTATGTTGAATTGAAGGGTGCACAGGTCAAGGTGAGATTGTTTGTTGAATACTGGCTATGTTCTTACGTTATTGAGATTAATCAAATTATTTATTGTACTTACTTTATGTAAACAGCGTGCCAACATTTTTCATTGAATGATCATTGTAAAAATTATGCACTTACTTTATGTAAACAGCGTGCCAACATTTTTCATTGATTGATGGACTTGCTATTGACATTCTATTATTTTAATGTTATCTTGTACACATCTGTAATGTATGTTAGTCTTAAACAGTTGGCCCACACAAAACATTTCTCACACTTGTTGGTATTGTCATTGAATTTTATAAGAAGAGAAATCTCGTAAGTATTGTTATGTAGTCGTGGATGTTCTATTAGAATCCACAATGTAACTTGAATGCTGATAAGTGCAAGGTTTATACTGTTTTACTCTATTAACAGTTAACTCTTTTCTGTTTATTATCTCCACATAAGAATTGCTAATTTTGATTGTCAGATGACAAAAGATTGTCAAACTCAAGGATTATCTTGCAACCACAAAGTCATTGTAATGATGTTTCTTTAATAAGCAAGTGAAATAGCAGAGCTTCACTGATATATGAGTAACATTTCATATGATGAAAATGAATTAGATTAGAAATGCGATAGCGAAAGTGATTCAAAATGAGGAATGATAACTGTAATGTCAAAATTCTTAAATAAGAATATCGGGCCACTTTGAGGCAGCAACCTCCAAATACAATAACCAAGAGATGAATAATATAATGACAATTCCAATTGAAGATCTACTAGCTATTTGTAGCGCATAATAAGATTCGGATATGCCAAAACCCTTTAAATGGGCTGGTTAAAAAGAAAGAGAAAACCTAAAAAGAAAGAGGAAACCTAAGAAGCAACTGGAAAATTACTTGAGGGTTATGTGGTGTTGTATGTTGGCTACTTCATAGCCTGGTAATGAATGTTTAAGGCTAGGAGTGTAATGTTCACTTCCCCTTCAAAAAGGCATCACACTACACACTCGAAAGATTTAGATGTAGCAATATGAATTTTTCATCTTCTCAGATAGCATACTCAGTCTGTAGCTTCTTCCATTTGATGAGATATTCTATGATTTCTCTTTCATGCACCTTTTTCACTTGGTTATTGAGAGCTGCCATGGATTACAAGATGATTCTTCCTTCCTCATCTAATATAGGAAGCTCCATTTGTATTGGAATTTGATAACAGACAACTTTCTTGAGGCATGATACATGGAAGATTGGTTGGTCCTGGGAAGAAGAGAACAGATCCTATCTGTATGCCACACTGCCAAGCCAACAGAGGACCATATGATTTGGGTGAGAGCTTGCTTCTTTTTTGCTTTTGAGAGATTTTTTTGTATGGTTGAAGCTTGAGGAAGATCTTATCTATGGGTGGCAGCACAAAGCTGTGTCACCTTTTTGGGCAGATTTCAAGAATGACGATATTCTCGTCTTCAACTGTGCAACCCTCATCATTTAGACCAGTTAGATTCTGCAGCTTCATTGTTAGTTCTTTGAAGAATGAAGATTTGGTTAGAAATAGCAAAGACTCGGTGTTGAAGAAACCATAGTGATAAAATTATGAAAAATGGTGTGCACCATGAAGGTCCATGTGGTCTCGAAGGACTTAATTTGGGCTTGCTGGCAGGGGCCTTCAGCCCTTACCCCTATCCTATATTGCCACAAGGAACGTGCTAGGGGCATTGCCCTATCCTATATTGCCTCAAGGAACGTGTCGGGGGCATTGTCGCTGGACCTTGCGAAGGGTGCTATCCTTCAACCCCATATATAGGCATGTGTATATAATGTATATGCATTTATAGGCATGCATATGTTTGTATCATATACATGTACATATAAATAGTACATGTATATTGTACATGTATATGTATATATGCATATGTATATATCATATACATGTACATAGTACATGTGTATGTATATACATATATGCATGCATATGTGTATATCATATAAATGTACATATACATGGTACGTGCATATGTATATACATATATGCATTCATATGTATATGTCATATACATGTAGATGTACATATACATATCATATACACATGCATATATGTGATATGTATATGTATGTGTTATATAAGGAATTTATATGTAGATACATGTATAAATGCATAAATGTGCATACATATACATTTCTTGTATATGTATATGCATGTATATTTTATATGCATATGTATGTGTATATGTTACACATGAACATATGTATGCATATGTATATCTTATACATATACATATAGATGTACGTATATATGTAATATGTATACACATATGTATATGTATACATGCATGTATATTATGTATATTGTATAATATATGTATGTATATGTATATTTATTTACATGTATATGCATATTTATATACATGTATATGCATTGTATACATATGTAATGCCCCCGCTTTTACACTAGGACATCAACTGACATACACAGGACAGACAAATTTTTTGCAATGCAAGTGTAACACCCACGTCACAATTGCACACTAAGCACAAAAAATACCCAAGTGCCACATAAAGGCACTAGAGAGAAGGTGGAACAAAACACACTTCTCCAAAAGACGAGAACAACCAACATCGACAAATGGCCCACAAGCCAAACAATGTCGACAAACAGCTAACAAGCCAAAAGGAGGATCGATCACGATACCTCACAAGGACAAAACGTCCAACATGGAACCAATCACAAAGCATCTGTTCACTAAGCATAAACCAACACGCTAACCAATTCAAAAACATGATTACAACTCAAATCTAGAAAATACACATTTTCCAATATATATAACATACATGCCAAATATGAGAAATGCCATACAAAATGCCACGTTCGTTCAACACCAACATCGAGATGGGCCAAATACAAACATGGATATCTCAAACATAATGTGGGCACAATACAACCCAACTCATAACTATGGCATAATGCAATAACATCATGTATTAAAGATAGCACCAACATGCCAATTTAACCATTTTCTATATCAAGACAACTTTCTCAACAAGCTAAATTCCTTGCAGAACAAGGATTGTTTTCTAACCAAACGATCATATAAAATAATAACATGATGGAGGCTACTTCCCAAACATGGAAGGATCACACTCCAATAATAAAATGATACAAAGAACAAATATACATCAATAATAAGCCACCTCCAAGGTGCTCCAATAATCACGAAAAACAACATAATCATAATATGAAATACTGCATAAGGACTAGGGGAGGGTGGCTAAGACACTGGGGTGGACTTCCCCTTGGTTCTCCAAAACCAAGCTAGAAGTAAAATAAACCTCAAAGGTCTCAAGTAAGCATTCACCTTGTGGATGCTTCTCCAAAAAGGTGCGGCACTTCTTAAGTGCACAACACTCATCGATGCTGTCAACAATAGTGTAGAACTTGTTCAAACTCTCAAAGATATTGTGGAACTTCTTCATCTGACAACACTCCAAGGTACATAATGGCCACCCCAAGCCTCCTTCCAATATCCCCTATTGTACACAATTTCGGGATCAACTTTTCAAGAAGCCCAAGAATAGGAAAAGAGCAGTTTTCTCAGAGAATGCGCTTCCCAGTGCATATACAAAATCAAACCTATGGGATAATTCATTACTCCACATAATAATCATAAAATATTTCATAAATGTCTAGGGTCTGTCATTGACGGATATTGGAGCATCCTTCCCAAAACCATACCCAAATTTTTTTTTTTTATAAAATGAGGAATTTCAAAAAACAGAAAATACCCTCTTGCTCTAAATTAGCGCAACAACAGACTTTTCTAATCACATAAAATTTTTGACCAATTTAGGTAGGGTAAAGCAGGGAAAAACACAATTTCCATGTTTTCCAAGAAATACAAAAATTTGAAAAAGTGAGCATACCCTCTAATGCCTAATCCACCCAACAATAATAAAATTTGCATTTCTATTTGACATGACCTTTGTAGAAAAATCAATATTCCAATATTAAATTTCCTACAAAATTAAAATTAACAAATAAAGTTATATACTCAATCAAATGGACAAATACCTCACTCAAACTGAAGGTAATGGCAAGATGAATCTTTTTCCTTTTTCGCGCGATTTGATCCGGCTAAGCGATCTCCAGGTACAACCGATTCAATTTTCTTCCAAAAGGGAGTTTGAAAATCCCCATTTCTCCATTTTTTGCTCTCCATTTCAAACAATAATAATAATCAAAATAAAACAACACCTATTCCTTATATCCACTAATTCAAAAATAACTTATTTCATTCTTTTCCACAAAATAAAATCATTCAAGCAATTATTTCTATTAAATAGAAGTTTATCCTTTTCAAGCAACAGGCAACTCAATACAGGCCTTTACAATTAAATAATTCATGCCCCAAAATAAACAAATAAATAATTCCTTTCCTACGAAAATAATTCTAACTTCACAAATAGAATGCATTTCACTCCAAACACATCATTTCCAAAACACATTTGAATAAAATACAATGCCTATTTGAAGTAAAATAATTCACAACTCAAATAAATCAATTAAATGCTTTTCCTCTATGCTAGGAATGAATAGCATGATTAATGAATTCCAAAACATTAATAAATCATTTCGCACATACCAAGCATGTGCAAAATTGCACAAGCGATAAATTAAATACACCCAAGAGGACATTTTATTGGGCTATCACAAGGGGGATCCGGAATCGAAATCGACTCGGATAAGGTTTCACATGTTTTGACAACACAAGGATGAAGGTGAGATGGCTAAGCGTCCCATGTCGACATTCTCCACATTGCGGCCATTGGTCAATATCTTGTAATTTCTTGCACACTCAATGCAAACGTCACACGCATCTGTCCAATATATGACAATAGTTGAAGCGAATAACATGAATTACACAATTAAATATTAACGATCTAGTATGCACATTTGAATTAAATCATTCATCAGGCAATATGATCGAAGTGCAATTACACATATACAACATAATACCGAAAGAAACTAGGTCTACCCACCTAGCAAATAATTTAAATGAAAAACGGTGAAGCTAAAACACCAATGCATATCAATCTCATAACATGACCTCATTCGAAACACTTTGATGGTCATACAAACATCTCACAAAGCATCCAGACTACACCATCAGAACACCTCGATGGCAAACAACCTCATCGGCAAGTTCGATGCAACAATGCAAAATCACAAGAATCACACAGTACACTACAGAAACACTCGATACAACATAAGATCATAATGATCCAATAACATGATCAACACACAATACTCATCTATAATACGGGATGACAAGGGTTGACATAGTTGGGCATTACAACATAGATATACATGTACATATATGTATATATGCCTTGCCAGCTGTTGTCTTCCATCATCCCCAAATTTGGGTACATGGACCCCTTGTCCTCGATGGCCCTTGGCTCTTGTCCCCAAAACTCTGTGGAACATAGCATAAAATTGGTGCATGTTTTCAGAACATGCGGCTTTAAACATTTATTAAAAATATTTATCGAAATTAATATATTATTTTATTGTACTGAAATTTTAAGTTCACAATATGGCAAAAGGATGGAATTTTTTTTTTTGTTATAAATGACTTGATTTTTGATAAACCTCACTTTATGAACTTTTTTTGTTTTTAGCAATTAAACAATAATGAGAATTTTACAAAAAAAATACTAAAATAATTTATTTGTTTAAAGAAAATTTAGTAATAAACCACACTAAAATACCTACATTTCATTGGTTTACATCATTTCAAAATGCCAGACATATATATCAATTTTAGGTGTTTCAAGTTAAAAAGATGGACTTTTGTTGCTTCTTTTCTTTATTAAAAGTTGAGACAGCTTTGTGCTTTCACCCCTACGACTTCTAATTGTCGCTCACTCCAATGTTTATTTGAGCGATGATTTATCATGTTATGTGCCATAGCCAAGGAGGATTTGGAGACTATAGTATTGATTTTACGTGTGGTTTTCTATTGCTTGAACCTTTGAGTGCCCTTCCAAATATGTAGTAGTAATAGGAAGTGGATAACCATAAAATGCTTTAAACTCAAAGATTATCATTTTATTTAATGTTAAAAGCAATGTTATGACATCGCTCAGCAATGGATTGTTTATTTGATGCAAAAGAATGAGGGTAATGTTCTAGACATTTGTTTACACTCTGAGTTTGTTCGTTTGATTGTGGATGACATGGTGAACCCTGTGCCTAGGTGGTTTTAAATATCCTGGACACTTCTATTAACAAATTGACTATGAAAACAAGGTCTCTATCATTGACTATTATTTGTGTTGGAACTTTCGTGTGCCATTCATCTACAAAGAGTTCTTGGGTGAGAGAATATGGTGAATTTGTTTTGGTTCATGTTGAGGTGTTTGATTGCAGGTTGACAAACAACTATAGAATGCTATGCAGCGAGTTGTGAGTTTCAGATGTTGTGGTTTAGCATGGAGGCTTTTCTAAGTTCAGCGTTGCTAAGGTTGCAACTGCAACTCATTTGGATGAGAACTCATTGATGCACATTTTTCTAAGTAGATACTAGAAAGTGTATAATAGTGTAGGTGCACATGCAACATTGTTGGAGTATATGCGCTAATGGCTAGGAGCATGGAGATGTTCTAGGGGATGCTTATGTTGGCAAGAGACACTATATGGATTCATGATTGTTGTCATTGATGGCAACAAAGTTCATCCCACACATCCGTAGGACATGGTGTGTCTCTACCGGAAGTCAGAATGAAGATTGTTGAGGTCCGGTAAACAAGAACAGAGCTTGTGGCAAGGTCCGACAGACAGGTCCGGATCTCTCAGAGGAAGTATCTTTGTGAAGTGCGGATTTGGGAAAGTCAAGAGGACTACCTTGAGTAATAGATTCCAAGGATTTAGCCTCCGGTGATGGACAAGGAAAAATATATGAATAGTTGAGTACCGGATTCCTGAGTGACAGTGTGAACAGAGGAAGAACTGACTGACAGAACATCAGACTATTTTCCGGATGCGTTTCTGATGGTGGTAAAGGTTATGAAGACATGAATTATGTTTGGCCGACATGATTAATGATTTCTACAAGTATATGCTTGATCCGCATTACTTGATGTGCAAGGATTCAGCCGACAGAACAGAGTTTGTGAGAAGATTGACTGTTCCGGGTGCTGACTAGAAAGATAATGAAATCACTTGTGCGGATATATATAGAGGATGGATTTAGTTGTGAGAAGGTGTGTGGTGATATGTGATATGCGAATAAAAGCAGAGCAGAGCAGAAACAGTAAGGAAGGTCCGGTATGTGAAAGGAAAGCAGCATAAGGGAAGAGGAAAGATGAAGTGCAGCAGATCAGTGTACTGAGCCTAACCGGAACTGAACTCTAGCATATGTGGATGCTACCAATCAGTTCAAGTATTGTATAACACTCTTTTGTAGACATGTGTCTCTTGTAGGTAGTGTGCCTCCTTGTGAGCAGTGTGCTCGGGCAGTGAGCCCTAATTGGCAAGTGCCATTTTGTAATTCCTTATTCTTCTAACAGAGAATAATCTTTGGGTTAATCACCCCGTGGTTTTCTCCCTTAACAGGGTTTCCACGTCAAAAATATTGTGTCATGTGTATCTCCTTTCATGGTTATGTTTGCTTGTTTGAATTAATGCTGCATTGATTAATAAGAAAGTTCAAAAAGAAGAAATAATTAGGATAACTGATTCACCCCCCCCCCCCTCTCTCAGTTATCAACAATTGGTATCAGAGCTAAGTTCCTCCCAACAGAGTCTAACAGCTCGAGGAAGATCTGGGAGTCCAAATGGATGCATATGGTTTAAGGGAGCAACTCAAGACTGCCCTTGAGGATCTTGAACAGTCAAACTCTGAAGTCAATGAATTAAAGGAAAGACTCAAACAGGTTGATGATTTCTTGAGAGAACTAAAAGACAAATTAAGTCTCTCTATGAAAAAGAGAAAGGAGCTGCTTCAACAATTGGCAAGACAAGGTGAAGAAAGTAATGTAAATGAAGAGCTGACTGAGAAACCAAGTTATGTGAAAAGTTATCAAAAGAAATCATTATGGTAAGACATGAAATGGAATCGGGAGTTATAAAGTTTACCCAAGAAGTTGAAGAGAAAAGAAAAACTGAAGATAATCTAAGACAATCTCTCAAGGAGAAATCAGAAGATTGCCACCAGATGGATAGAATTATCAGACATCTTGAATTTGATCTTGAAGATGCTAAAGATAATGAAGAAAAACTTGAGGATCAAATTGTCTCTCTCAAAAGGGATCTTCAAATAGCAAATGAATATAAAGAGAAATTCAAGATAAGTTCTGCTCAACTTGAAGTTCTTCTTGAAAGTCAAAAGAAGGTAGATGACAAGTGTGGTTTGGGATATGAGAAAGGAGAAAGCTCCGGATCCGGTCAGAAGAATTTTGGATCAGAAAATCCAAGGAACAGGCCTAGAAGACTTTTGGTAAGACAGCCTAATGCTCAAAGATATCCATCCTTCAATGGATACTGCCACAGCTGCAATCACTTTGGTCACAAAGCTAATCAGTGCAGAAAGAGAATGAATCAAACTAATTCATGCTTCTCCGGACAGTGTTTTAACTGCAAAAGGTATGGTCACAAGTCTCATGAATGCAGAAATATGCAAATGAACAAATCATTCAATGGTAGATGCTTTGCATGCAATAGAGTAGGTCATATGGCTAATCAATGCAGATCAAGAGGATATCAGTCAAATATGCAAAGAAATGTTGTTTGCCAAATCTGTAATAGGTCCGGTCATAATGCAAAAGTTTGTAGAAGCAAGAATCAGGACAAAAGAGGTCCGGTATATCATAATCAGAATCAAGACAAGGGTTAACAAAAGATGAATGCGAATGAAGTTAAAAATGAGATGAGTAAGATTTGGGTGAAGAAAAGTACTGAGAATGTAGAGGTTGGATCCGCACCAGACTCCGGTGCTGATATTCCTTCCGGAAACTAAAAAGTGAGCTCTGGCTCAGGGGGAGACACAAAGAAAACCTTGTTCCCCCAGCCAGTCAATTGGTGCCGGAACTGGCACAAGAAGAGTTGCGGATTGAAGGAGTCATAAGGGATATATTCAAACAAACTGTGGTTAAGATTTGGAAGATCCGCAAGATGTTTAAAGATCAGGGTTGTTCCGGTTCTTCAAATCACCCGAATAAGGCAAACTGGAATAATGTAGGTCTAGCATTTATTGCAATATGATATTAGGGCTTGCGGAGCAATATAAGGGTTTTTCATTAATCACTCGTTCATTCTGCACTCAAGAAGAAACGAAAAGCAGAGCTCTGCAACGAAGTTCCTCAAGTTCATCGAAGATCACTTGCAGAAGTCATTACTTCCAGAGATCAATCCAACCAACTCCGTGAAACCGATAGGCGCAAACGGTATTTTCCGTTTTCAAATATCTCACTGCAAATCTCTTGATAATGGGTACTCCGAATATTGTAAAGATTTCTGATAGACCTCGCCCTACATTTAAGAAACATCCATACAAATCCTTGGAGGTAGACCCCCTAGGTGCATTTTCCAGTGTTTCGCATGGTGTTTTGCACACCGAAGATATTAGGGTTTACATACATGCAAATGCTGAAGAGTTTGGGGAATTCAAACTAAGAGATATCTATCACAAACAACTGTTAGATGATTCATTTGAGCTCAAACCCCAATACATAGGCCTCCGGAACAAGCACTTTGCACAATACATACATTTCCCTTGTTTTACGGAGGATGAATGGGTTAGGTACATTTTGAGCAGAATACATGACAATTTCATGTGGTTAAATGGACCATTCAAGATCACTAAAGATGCCATCAGGGCAGTTACCGGATTACACTCATCCGGTGGGATTCCTGTCCTTAAATCTGTAAAGAACCAAACTGTGAGTGAGGCTACTGGATCTAAGTTTGACAAAAGAGCAATGACAGTAGATGACATCACTGATCCGGATGTCAAGTTCGCTTCTATGATCATTGGATATAAGATATATCATTCTAGCAGAGAGAATTCTGTACCTGGAACTGCCATCTACACAACCTATGAAATGTTAAGAAAGGATGTAGACTATGATCTTTGTCAGCTTCTCTTGAACCAACTCTTGGAGAATCTGCAGAAAATCAAGAAAGACAAAAAGAATTCATTCAAGTATGGTGGATTAATATTGTGCTTATTCTTCTACTTTATGAATGAGCTTCCCGGATCTAATGGCTGGGTATGGGAGAATGATAGATCGGTAGCTATCTAAATCAGAGATTATTTACATGGACTTGGTGACAACAAAGCACAAAATACAGCTCTGTGGGGATATTTCAAGAACTTTCAGAACATGATGCATGCAAGAGAAAGGATTCCCCAGGCTCTTGTTGAGAAATACAAAGACACAATTTGCTTTATGGTAGAGACTGATCAGTGCCTAATGGAGGCAGTAGAACCAAGAACTGAATGGATCATGCCCATGGGGTATGAGGTTGATGAACAAATTGTGGAGCTGCATGTTCAACACATGCTAAGTCAGCCTAAGGATCCAAAAGCAGAAAGGTTTGGAACCTCTGAGGAACTGAGTATAAAAATTCATGTTGAACTCAGAGAACCAGAGATCAAGAGGAAGGTGAGAAAAGAAGTAGAAAATTTTGCCCAAGGCCTTGGCATCTCAAAGGAGGCACTTGATGCCCACAAGAAAAGGATGGAAAGGGCTGAGGAAGAGAAGAAAGAGGCAGAAAAAAAAAGCAAGGAAAGTGCTCCGGTAGAAACCTCAACCCGGACCAGATCATCAAAAAGATCTGCACCTGTCACAGCCAAAAGCTCAAAACCGGAAGTTTAGGCATCCGGAAAGGAGAGAAAAGGTCAAAGACAAAAGCCACAAGGGCTTATGCAAGTCAAAGGGATGAAGAGGAAACCGAATCAGATGAGGAGATCAGGAAACTAAAGAAGAAGAAGAAGAAATCATCCGGTCAAGGAGAAGAAGAGAAGGAAGAGGAATTTGTTGAAAAACCTACTCTTTCCTTAGATGATGTAGTAAAAGCAGTCACTGTGGATGGCAACCTACAACCCTTAACAGAATTCTATGATGATTATAATGAAGCAGATAAAAAGATTCTAGAGGAAGCCACAGTTAAGTTTTTGAACATTTACAATAAAGCTTTTATTGAAATTATCTCTCTAATTCCTAAGAGTCTAGAGAAGGAGTTGGAAATGAGAAAGACCAATGCCATGGCAAAAGACCTTGAGATCCGGGAACAGATAGCTATTCAGCTATATCCTTCAATTGATCCCATGACAATGAACATGGTATTCAAAGACTGCAAGGATGAATTCAGGAGCAAAGCAAGGATGAATCAGCTTATGCTTGGTGAGATCGACAAGGTAGCCAAGGACACTAAAGAGATTCTTCGGAAAACCTTCAAAAGATTTAATCTTCCTATCATAGAGGACTTAGGTACTGATCCCTCCACCACAAATGTTGCAGAAGAAACTCCTGAGAAAATGTCAGAAGAGGTGGGCCCCGAACAGACTAACATTTCCCCTCTGGTTTCCCCTACAGTCTCCGGATCTAAAGGAGAAGAAAAATCACAGGAGAAAGAAGTAGAGGTAAAAGAAAAAGAAGATGACAGTGCGAAGACCTCAACAGAAAAGACCACAACTGCTAGTGGTGAGAATGTAGGAGGAAAGAAAACTCCAAAGGACAGCTCCAAGGTTGCAGAAGAGAAGAAACATCTGTCTCCGGCAAGAGACACTGCACAAACTGTTCAAGAATTCTTGACAAAAGCCACTATAGAAATTGATGAACCGGACCTACTAAAAGGACCATTAGATTTTGACTCTTTGTCACCTGTGCAAACAATGAAAATAGCCTCATTTGCAAATGAGAAAGTCAAAGAGAAACTACTGAAATCTCACATGGAAGACTGTGAGCTTATGGAGGTAGCATCCGGAGTGCTGGAAAAGATCATGCCATCTTTTCAGAAGGATCCCACAGCCTCCTCTTCCGGTAATCTCAAAACCTTGGTCAGCAGTGTTAGTACACATTTTGATTCTCTAGAAAAATCAGCTGAAGAAAAGGTCCGGAAGGAGTTTTTGGATAAAAGATTCTCTGAGGTATAGGGTTTGATTATTAATGATAGAAGAAACATGAATATTGGGATAAAGAGCTTAGAAAATGCTCTTAAGGATGGCAGTGAAATATACAAATTTTGTATCTCCTGGTCCAAGGTAACAGTGGAGATTGAGAAGAAAATAAAAGAGCAAGAGGACAAACTACTAAGCTTGTCTCAAAGTTTTGATCCTCTTTCATCCTCCATAATAAATCAAGAATGTCAGACTATTGCAATCACAAATGCCATAAAGAATTTTGAGAAGGAAAGAAAGAACATAATTAACCGGATGAGTGAACTTAGAAGGATTATTATCCCTAAGTTAGAGGCCATGCATGAGGCTATAAGTGAAGCTCAAATCACAGCCCAGACAAATGATCCAACAGATCTAAAAAGGGCAGATGCGTTTGCATTCCTGTTGAGTGGGCATATCTCAATTTTGGACAGGATGAAGCAGAGTTGGGCGACAGAAGTTGTACAGTTGAAGAACACTTTTGCAGACATACTTAAGTATATGTAAGTACAACTTGTATATATACTTATGCGGCTAAACATAGTTAAATTTTTGAAAATTTTGGTATGCGGACCCTACCCTTTGCCATTGATGTCAAAGGGGGAGTGAGGAGCAGTGAAAAATGAGGAATCCAACTAAGGGGGAGCTCCGGAAAATGTATATAAAGACAGAGCATCAACCAAGGGGGAGCATAGTGTAAACACTTAGTCATTTTTCACTAAGTGTTGCCATCAATGCCAAAGGGGGAGATTGTTGGCAAGAGACACTATATGGATTCATGATTGTTGTCATTGATGGCAACAAAGTTCATCCCACACATCCGCAGGACATGGTGTGTCTCTACCGGAAGTCAGAATGAAGATTGTTGAGGTTCGGTAAACAAGAACAGAGCTTGTGGCAAGGTCCGACAGACAGGTCCGGATCTCTCAGAGGAAGTATCTTGGTGAAGTGCGGATTTGGGAAAGTCAAGAGGACTACCTTGAGTAATAGATTCCAAGGATTTAACCTCCGGTGATGGACAAGGAAAAAGATATGAATAGTTGAGTACCGGATTCCTGAGTGACAGTGTGAACAGAGGAAGAACTGACTGACAGAACATCAGACTATTTTCCGGATGTGTTTCTGATGGTGGTAAAGGTTATGAAGACATGAATTATGTTTGGCCAACATGATTAATGATTTCTACATGTATATGCTTGATCCGCATTACTTGATGTGCAAGGATTCAGCCGACAGAACAGAGTTTGTGAGAAGATTGACTGTTCCGGGTGCCGACTAGAAAGATAATGAAATCACTTGTGCGGATATATATATAGTATGGATTTAGTTGTGAGAAGGTGTGCGGTGATATGTGATATGCGAATAAAAGCAGAGCAGAGCAGAAACAGTAAGGAAGGTCCGGTATGTGAAAGGAAAGCAACATAAGAGAAAAGGAAAGATGAAGGGCAGCAGATCAGTGTACTGAGCCTAACCGGAACTGAACTCCAGCATATGTGGATGCTACCAATCAGTTCAAGTATTGTATAACACTCTTTTGTAGACAGTGTGTCTCTTGTAGGCAGTGTGCCTCCTTGTGAGCAGTGTGCTCGGGCAGTGAGCCCTAATTGGCAAGTGCCATTTTGTAATTCCTTATTCTTCTAACAGAGAATAATCTTTGGGCTAATCACCTCGTGGTTTTCTCCCTTAACAGGGTTTCCACGTCAAAAATACTGTGTCATGTGTATCTCCTTTCATGGTTATGTTTGCTTGTTTGAATTAATGCTGCATTGATTAATAAGAAAGTTCAAAAAGAAGAAATAATTAGGATAACTGATTCGCCCCCCCCCCCCTTTCAGTTATCAACAGCTTAGAGGTACCAAAAGTAGCTAGAAGTAATCAACAAGTTGTCTCTATTACTACAAGCTATAGTTGGTGTTTGGCTATAGTGTAGGAAGACAAGTACACGGTTTAAGTATAGATGGTTAACAGAGTTTGAACAAGTGCGAGCAGCAATGATTAATTGTATGAGGTGATTATCCATATGGAGAAGTAATGTTTGGTATATTGATGTCATGGTATGGTTAGGTTTTGGTTGTGGACTGTTGGTATTCCATCGGATAGTTAGACAGTTAGACGGTTGGAATTCCATGAGAACGAGTATATCTAATTGCTTGTACGGGTGGAATAGGTTGATGCTGATTGGTGCATTGTTGCTTGAAGGTGTGGAAGACTTGGTTGTCAGGTTGTGTGCTGTTGGTCTACAAATTGAGATTTTGTAAGAGAGACTAATTGTATTGGATGTTGTTTTCTAAATAGTATGACTATCCTTATGCTGGTGGTTTTTTTTCTTGTAAGGGTTTCCCACGTAAATCTTGTGTCTCATGTGTATATATAATTTGCTTACTGTTTCATGTGCTTTCTTTAATGTTGCTAGATGAATTGGTATAACATTCATAACTATGTTTGCATCACATAATCCTAAGTTGTTCCAATATCCTAATTGGTCGACTATAATATGGAATAAGTTCCCAACAATTTGATGAGTTCCAAGAAGCTTTTATGTTTGCTTCATGAAAACTGTTGCCAACATACTTGTTGAAAATGGACAAGATGTACTCCAAAAATGAACACATGTAGTGAGCTTGTGAACTTCTGCAAAATTAACATTATAATCTTGTGATGAATTTTATTGATGTTTCCTCCTGTTGTTGGCTAGGGGTAACCATGGTTGCAGAAGTTGCTTTGATTTGATTGGTTCGCCCTTACTAGGCTGGCACACCGAGCATTCGACCATCAACTTCTTGACATCTACATTTAAACCTTCCACAAAGTAGTCCCTTTTAACCTGATCCGTAATTCTCAAATTAAACTTGTAGATATTACTAGAACATGAAATTAGCTACTGTCTTGCTTGAACAAATTGCTAGTTTTAGAGGAATGAATATTGTGCATAATTAGAAAAAATAAGTGTAAAAAACAAGAAAATTCACCACACAAAACTCAGATTTTATCCAAGAAAACCTCCAAAGGGGAAAAATGAGCTTGGTAGCAGCAATTGCACATCTAACTAGATGTTATTAATTACAAAAGAACAAGTACAAAGAATAGATACAACTGATGGTTGCCCTAATGGCTCACTGTCAAGCTCCAAATGACTTCTACAGCTGATTTCTCTTAATTTTGATCAATACAACACTCGCACAAGCCTCCGATGATGCAACCCAACATTCTCATGCCTTTACATAGATGCTGGAACAGCCCGCTCGTGCACTAGGACCCAAAAGTGGAATTGGCATGAGAAAAGCCATACTATTTGTTTCAAATTCTGGATTTCTCATATTAGGATGAAACTCTTGGTTTTGTTTTTGCCGCAGTGATTACAGATCTATTGCAGTGGTTACAGAATTGCCTTGGTGGTTTCAAATTCTCCATGGTGGTTATGAAACTGTTCCTACATGGGAGCCGACGGTTTCATATTCACCTCCTACAAAGACAGGTGGTTTCATTCTGTGAACAAAACTGGGTGTTTTCTGCTGCTGGTCTTTTCTTGGAAACCTCATACTAATGAAGACTTTACTTTTCTAGATCCCTGTGAGATGTTTTGGAGAATCCAAATTGGAGGCATGCATATATGAAATGGTCTATTGTTTCAGCTGTAAGATGTGACATAAATACAAATAGTCTTCGAACAATCCCTGATCCAGACAAACCCATACGGTGCATTCTATCCCTCTTGTGGTTTTTGGGTGAATTGCTAGGTTCTGGCGTATCTTCAACCCAATAGGATTGTATGATAGAGATTGAGCAAAGAAGAGCCTTATCTGAATTTTGTGATGAGGTTGCAGATTAGCAGATCCTCAGGGTACAGAAGCTGTGGTGAAAGTTCTTTCTGGCCTATGATTCCAGTTATATATTTTCCCTTAATGCTTTAATCCATTGTTCATGGTGCTCTGCATATATCCTCCAAACCAGTTGAATGCTGCTGTCCTCAAGTTCCACATTCCTTCTCCTCCTCCTCCTTTTGGGTAACATATATGTTTTCATTTGAATAATGAGATTTTATGATCTTTGGAGTATCCTTACTACAAAAATTTCTGCGTTGTTTTTGTGGGTTTAGTTAGGACTGAAATTGTGTTATGCAGAGTACCGAGAACAAATATTTTGGAACTGCTTGGAGGACAGATATTAGGAATTGAATTGGGTCTGTCAAAGGCAGCCATTTAGTTTGCCATGCAGTAAGCCGAGGTTGAAATCTGTCTGGCAGTTCATTTCACAGAAGGCTGCTTGGGATTCCAAGATTTATATGCTAGGCAAGTCTCAATTTATTAAAACATGTTGTATGCGTTATGCATATAAGGTCTTATAGCACATCTTGCATAAACAAATCAAGATCTATAAAAGCATGTGAAGGAAGGCCATAATTGAATGTTAATGATGCTATTATGTGAAGGAAGGCCATAATTGAATGTTAATGATGCTATTTTGGTCAAATATTATGTTAATATGTGATGGTAATAACAAATAATGTGTTGTGGTTGGCTGTCCAAATGAACAGATGTATTTGAACCTGCAAGGTTAATGCAATCGACCTGACATTATACCCATAAGTATATATTATATTTTAATGCAATTTCCATTTTTTATCAAGGCCATATGGAGTCAGGACTTAACACTGGTGATGGTGGACAAAATGTGATTAGTATGTGTCTTAAAAGCACATATACATGTATACAATAACCACTTATATCGTAAAGCTCATACATAACAAAAGCATAACTATTTTATTTTGTGATATGCTACATATCCTTATCATTCTCCATACCCATGGATTTTGTCGCAGTCGACCTTTCGCAAGAGATAAAGTTTATTAGTGTCGAGCTCCCTAACCCCCTAAATCACGTAATTCATTTGGATCTCCTCCCTCCAACTATTAGGAGAGCAATGGGAGAGCTTACCTTAATTTTTGGTTCACAGAAATAATATTGAGTGGTTCATTCAATATATCAGTTACCTTCACAAAATACGAGCTTACACCTCTCCCTCTATTATTATTGAAGAGTGCTACTCCCCCTTTGTATAGTAAGGATAGATTGATAGGCCCTTTGATTCCGGCTGTGCCCTGTTTGTGTATACACAATCTGTATCGACAAAAAAGTATCTTACAATCATGTTACATTATATTAACTCAATTTTTTTTTGAATCAAATTAATAACTAGATAGGGGTCATTGACATAGATTGAACAAAATTAAGGATGCACAATGCACCATTTATGATATATCATGGAGCGAGTTATTGGCATATGGAATATACTAGGTCTTAGTTTATTTTATCTTGTCAATTCATGTAATAATTTTGTATTTGAATGTTCAGCTGTGCTTTTTTTATAATGTGCACTTTTGTGTTTGGCATGAGTACTGGTATTGAAGTTGGTAGTCCATGGAATAATTAATGCCGAAAGGCATTGTAGAATTTGACTCTACCTTAGAGTGATAATTGAATGGTTTGTAAATTAGTAGTATTTATGAATCTTAGCAATAAAATTATAGAACATTTTCTTTTTGCAAGAAATGTGCATGAAAAAAATAACATTTTTTAATTTTCAATATTAAATGTAGTGGCCTTCAAAGCCTTTTCTTTTTCAAAGAACATATATTTTCCAATAGTTAATCCACTCTCTTTTTAAATTAATTATCTGCTTCTTTTGACTGCAGACTGTTTCATTTTTAACATATTTGCTGCGGAGCTTTGCTGATTATATCAGGCCACATGAAGATAATATATCAAAGAGCATAGTCAACTTGCTTGTTAGTTGCCCAGATTCTGTGTCGATTCGCAAGGTTAATATTTTATGCTTTTAGTATTCCCTTTTTGAATTGCATAGCTTATTATGTCATCTTTCGAATCCCGAGTGCCCTGTAGGATTCCCACTATCACAGGGATTGGTATCACTCTTGCACTTTTTGACTGTTTATAATAATGAAGTGGGCACTGTTGTCTTTTTACACCATGTTTTTTGTGATATGCAGGAGCTACTTGTGGCCACCAGGCATGTACTTGCAACTGACTTCAGGCGAGGATTTTTCCAACTAATTGATACTTTATTGGAGGAGAGGTAGTCAAGTTCCTAAACTTTTTTTTTGTCCTTTGCATGAACCACAAACGAGCACAATTGTATATACATAGACTTGAAAAATTTAGAACAATATTTGTAATTGATAATATTCAAGTAAATTTCCAGATTCTTAATGGTTTTTTGAATTTTGATAGAGAAAAGCTAAGTAGGCAATATTTAATTATCACAACAGCATCTTATTGATAATGAATAAATAAAAAAAACAACAGTTGTTCCATGCCTTAGGCAATATAGAATAGCCTGACTCCTTGGTATTAATAAAATGCCATCTAACAAGATGCATTGGAAGCCTCCTATATGGTAAAATAACATAGGTTGGTTTAATTTTGTAGGCATGAAAATGGTCATAATCTTGGAGAGTAGTGCTGAGTTAGGAGCTAAGTTTCATTGTAGAGATGGCTACAGTTGTTACAAATATGAGCAATTAGTAGCACCACCCCTCCTCCAGATAACAAGTCTAGACTGACTATTTCTATTTGTGGGGTAACATAGGTATCATAATGGGTAATTAGTGCATTTTGCATAAGTATGATCATCAAGTAACTTAGTTTATTTATGCTACTGGACATTTATATGTTATTAGGGATTATGTATTGCTTTTGAAAGGATACAATGGACAAGTAATATTTGCTTTCATATTGCTATCTGTTGTTTATAAACTGGAATGAATTCGGTTATAAACTTATACGTTGTTAAAGCTATTCAGCTGTCTCCTCTGGTCATCTTCGGAAGGTTGCCTCTTTGTGAGCCATGTGATACCATAGATTGTGTTGGAGCAGCTGCTTCCAATCCTTCTTCAATTCCTCTTAAATGCAGAATCTAAGCCCTGACTGCAGCAGTTGGCAGTGTAAATGAAAATCTAGCTATTGGCGGATTCTTTAATTTTTCCATCGTCTCTTTCAGCTTCCGATTCTCTTTCTTGGCTAAATCTATAACTTTTGTAATTTTTTTGCACCCTGTTTTAGATCTTCTGTGAGCTGAACATACACATTGTGTGAATCAACAGCTTTCCTTTGATCTAATCCATTCTGCGTTTCCTGTTTCTAAGCGAACTGCTGTGTTATTACTGACTAAATTGTAATTTTATGCATACCGATTGATAATTATTGTCTTTAATTTTTTTTGTTATCTGTTTCCTCTACCAACTTCTGCCATTATTAACTTTATGTATATATGATAATGCCTGGCCTCCTGGCCTCTGTGAACAAAGTATTTTATTTATTGCAATGAGATGCCAAATCTTTATTCTTGCAAAGTAGTTTGGTTATCAATGGCAGTGATGGTAATGTTAATTTTTTTTGAAAAATCATCAGAACTTTCCTGTCACCCCCTTATAATTATTTTACAAATTCCAACATGTCCCTCAAGCTACCATCATTACTGAATTCTCCTGAATCAGCTAAGAGTTGTAGTCTCATCACCAGATTTACCATTTCGTCAACACAATGTTTTATAGGCATGCTATTCTTGTGTTCATTGACTGGTAGATTACATCAAATCCGACCCCTGCTTTGGTGGGTACATTAAACTCAGGCATGTTCAATCCAAACTTATGCATCTCCTCCTCAAAATCATCTACATCATCCTCTGTATTCCCTTTTTGTTCACTAGTTTTCTTCTTTTCTCTATGTCTAATGTTTGTTCAGAAACATTGAAAGGCTTGTTCTTTTTGAACATACCATTACAAAATGGGCTAAAAGACTTAATTGCAGAAGGTTTACTAGAACCTTCTCTGTTGCTTGCTGCTGTGATTGAAATACTTGCTTCCTGTCCAAGAGCTTTTCCTTTTTGTTGCAATCCTGACTTCTTATTCTTACCAAAGGTACGTTCTCAGAGTTATGATTCTCTGACTGGATTGTGTTTAAAGTTTTAAACTAGGCATTGATTTTTCTGGTTTTGTAAAAATCTCTCAAGGGGACTTTGTCTCCTAAGCATATTCTATGGCCCTATACATTGACACTCTTTTTGCATCTTTCTATCAAATGGAGCAAAGATAGATAATATCAATTGTGCATACAACGCACAGGTAAACTGGTCATCTCCTTGTGAACATTTGTACAATTGGTCATTCATTTGCCTGGTCACATATTCAGCCCAGTTATATCTCTTTCCTTGCAGCATTCCTATATGTTAAAAACAACTTGGCTAATGCGAATTCAGTCACATCCTAAAAAGACACGCTGTTCAGGGCCTCCAAATCTGATATTTTACAATTGTTTTAGGGTCACCAACACAGCTATGGGCTGTAATGCTGATGCCATCTGAGTTAGCATTTCTCAATAATTTGGTTAGACAAATACCTCATGCAGTAGTTTGGGAGTGAGTTTTAAATCCTGCCCTTGGTAGATAATTGAATTTCTGCCTAAATCAAATCTAGTAATGTGTTTTCCAAGGAGTGTAGATCCATAACTACCACTGGCATGCTGATAAGTTCCTTCATTCTTACAGCTTATAAACTTTCAAAATTGCCTCAATAGAAAAACAGTCATGCCGAATCTAGTGGACTAACTTCTTTGTCATGGATTGTAAAGCCTGCCACTTTTGTTTGAAGAAGTTGCACCTCATTCTGAGTTGGTGTATTGTCTTGTGTTTTTTTCCCTCTTGTTGGAGTGGTATTTGCCAGTTAATGACCTGTATTGAGCTATTCTAGTTATCTCTCCTTCAAATCTTCAACTCTCGACTGAAATATGAAAGCTTTTTATTTTGTTTAGGAAAATTTCAAAACACATGAGAGACTTCTCTTTGCTTATTTTGTTGTCCTCCATTTTTATTTTGTTTACTGATTTGATAATGGTCTGCATTAATGGCTTATTTATTTCATTTTATGCACTTACCAAATAGACATCTATTGTCAGGTGCTGATGGATGAATTGAGTTGGTGGGTTTTTGTTTTCTTTCGCTAATTGTTGCCTAAAACTGTTGTCATTTGACACATGGCATTTATTCATAGTTGTCATTGGTTGTTGTTAGGCCTGGAACTGTGTGATCCTTGTTTTGTTACCAGCAGGCGACGATGAACTTTTATGCTCATTGGTTACTGTTTCATTTGTATTTGATGAGGGCCTTTTGTCTTTTGGTTGATCATTGGTTGGCAATGATTGGAGTTATCTGCTGGGTGACGAACAGTGTGAGGAAACTCTTTGTTGCCTTAGTTGTATTTCAGCCTTACTTATGCTTTTTGGAGGTTTATGATCATTTGGCGGCAAGTTGAATACTTGATTGGTGCGTGACAATGATGCTGGCTCAGTATCTGCTCTATGTTGATCTAGTTTACGCCAATATCCCTCCCAGTGTGGTATTGTCTCAGTTTTGATGTTGAGTCGCATTTATAGCAACAACTTGTATGGATCCATTGTCAAAGACATCTTTTAGTTTGTAAGGACTATCGCATTACATCTTTAAGTTTTGGTCTTTCTTGCCTAGTTTTCAAATATATTTCAATACTATTCTGCTTAAAATGGTTACCTGCATTTCCTTTATATGTTTATCATGCCGATACTACTCTCTTTGTTGCTCAATTTTGACTCAACACTAGGCCAACATTCTTTTCCAAATGCTATTACAGTAAGCAAATCAATTAAAAAGGTCTTGATTTTAGAATTATTTTTCTCAAGGCCAATGGCACCTCTATAGCTAACTCCCAGCTGATAAGTATTGCTAGTGGCACTTCTGTAGCTAATTCAACTTTCAAGTATTCCCCAATGTCTTTATGCTATTTTGGTAAATCTTTTATAGAAAATACTCACGAGTTTGGATAATTTTCACTTACTCCATCTACAATCACATGCCTCCTTCCTTTCTGTACCACCATAGAAAACAAATATTCCTGTAACAACAACAGCCATGGCTAAGTGCTGGCATTTATGAAAGGTTTATAAATCAAGAACAACAATGCCTGGTGATCCATAAAAAATATAAATGGATTTTCCAAGAGATAGTCTTGCGAGGCAAGGTTTCTCTATCCATTGTGGCATAATTCTTTTCTGTTTTGCTGAACAATCAATTCGCCAAATGTAATGGATGGTCTAAGACTCTAATTTATGCACTCCCTCTTCTGCAAACACAAACCAATGGAATACTTTGAGGCATGCATATGAATGTTATACTCCGTGTCCCAATTTGGCTATGACAAAATCGGAAAACCCATCAACATTGTATTTATTTTCTCAATAGCTTAGATTCCCATTCAATGGTACCATTTTCTTAACAAATAATCTAATGGATGTGTTAATCCTGTGAACTTCTTCATAAATATTTCATAATACCCAATATTTTTTGAAACAATATGTACTTGACGTACATCTTTGGGGCTTTGCAATTCATTAATACGAGCTTCACTAAGCACATGACCTAATAATTTTCCATATGGTACAAGGCTTACAAGCAATTAACATTTTTTTGGATTCAATGACAGTTGCAATGCCCAACACAAATGCATACTTCGAGATAATTCCCTTAAATGATCATCCCTCATTCCATGGATTCACCAATTGTCCATAAAAGCCGTAAATCTTTTGGAGACATTTAACTAAATATGAACAAGATTGTCATTTGGAATGCTACTGGTACATTGTACAACTGAAAGGACATTCTATTATACATGTTTTCCACATTCCAATATAATAGTTGTTTTCAGATTGTATTCCTTTGTAATGCTGATTTTATTATACCTTCAAAAATCCATCCAAAATTGAATATAGTTCATTTCTAGCTACTTCTTGAAAAACTGTATCTGAACCGGTATAGTAAATGGGTCTCTGGTTTGAAAACCTTTGTGCTTGGTTAAAATTGAGTAGACGCTCTTATCAATTTCTGATTGAATTATGCTCCCATTGTAATTATCTGTGGTTCATCTTTAGTACCTAAGTTTAACTCTTGTATAGGTGGTCTTGCATTTTGAATATTGTTTTCTTTTGGAAATTTATATACAAGCTGCATTTTTTAATCCCTAAAATAAATTAAGATAATCATTCCCTTTTATCATGTCACTTCGATATACTGTGGAATAGTCCTCTATTTCAATTTCATTGAGATGGCCAACTCCTTATTATACTTTTGTTTTGTTCATGTTTGTTGATTTTGTAGCTTCCACAAAGTATGCAGGTTTCGTCATTACATCTTCTCCCATTTGTGAATGTAATAGACCTTGGGTTGTGTACGTGCTTTCTTTTGAACATTCATCTAATGTAAGATTTCTTCTTTGTCAAATTCATATTCATTTTTAGAATCAAATCAACTGCTTGAGCTGAACTACTCTTCTCCAATTACTTCATCTCTTAGTGTATGCATTGTTAGTTTGACTCTCCCGATTTTTGTTGCGATGGTTCTGTGGTCCAGTCATGGATTGATTTGCTTGCCCTAGCGTAGTCTTCCTAATATGGCATCATACTGTTTTAACCCCCTTCCATTGTATAATTTTATATACCACATTAAGCTGTTTCTTAGCTATTACAATTTTGACAATTTCTGATCTAGTAATATTCCCATGGGAGTAATTCTATCATGATACCCACTCCTTTCATACTTTCTTTGGTAGTATGTTCATTCCTGACCCTCTGTCTCAATGTGTTAGAAAGAACAGTTTCTCCAATTTTTCTGGTTAGTTTGGTTATCACATCCTTTCCTTATAATACCATTGTAGCATTAATTAAAGACTAAGTTACCGATCCTGGTAGTGGTTTGGGTTCGCGGGTTCAGTAAATTTTTTTTGGGTTTGGGTTCGTTTTGGGTTTGTCCAATCAGAAATATATACATATTTGCAGCAGTAATTAAGTTCAGAATACCACATGGCATCATGTAATAAACAAAACCTCCATAAAATAATAAATATTAAAAATTAAAAATACTACAATGTCAATTAGTCAAACTTTAATGTCATGATATATGTTAAAATTAACAATAATAATATCAAGTGTCAACAATCAGCCATCAGTGTCATATGGGTTTTCAAAAATATTATCACCACCATCCATATTAGATGATGCAGGTATTGACACATTAGAAGAACCACAAATAGTGGCATTGGCACTAGCACTCTCATGCTTGCTAGCTGGCTTGTCTTCAACATCAAGTGCAGCAAGGTGGGAAGTGGTAGCATCCAATTGAGTATGCTCTGGCTCGATATCCCACTTCCTTGTGCCCCTTCCTTGTAGCCACTTTGTGTGAAAGGAGGCGCCAGTTGGAATGCACATACACTAAATCCTCTGCCTTTTTTGAGTGCAACCGGTTATGCTTTATTGAGTGGATGAAGGAGTATGTGCTCCAATTCCTCTTAGATGCAGATGAACTAGCAACCTATTAAGACAAAATTAGAGAGTTATAAAAATAAAATTTAAAATTATAAATAAAACTTAAAAGATAAATGAAATTTTTAATAAAACTTGTGATAAAATTTTGATTGCAAGAGGTTGTAGGTGTTTGAATGATTGGACATGTAAGTACCACTAGTTGTGAGCATCAACCTTAAACTTGTCATGAAGAGCATCAATACTAAAGTCATTGGAGCGTACAAAATCCACGAACTCAAATTTGATTGCGTCTTGCATGTTAGGATCAATGAAGAGTCTACGAAGCGTTGCCTTGTACCTTTGGTTGACTTCAACATCTTTATATGAGGCAATCCTTGTCGACACAGAAAGGATCTAAACACTATAATATTTGGGATGCAAAGGCAAGAAGATGTAGCGGGGTGGTCATTTTGTTCCATCTCTCTTCAATAATTTTGTGTAGTTGTTTGAAAAAAGTTTCTTCAGGATCTTGCTCATTTGCATTTATGATGGCTTTCATCTTTTCAATTATTGAGTCGATGACATCATATATCTCTCCCAAATCAGGGCTATCCATGTCAGTATAATGGATGTGAAACTGAGGAGATATTCAACACGATCCCACCAAGTGTCATCTAGGTTCAACCGAATAATATTTGCTGCCCTTGTAGTGCTAGATTGCTTCCACATGGACCAATTTTGGTTGATGACCACGTTAGAGAGTGCCTCCCGAATTTTCACAAGTCGCCTTAAGACAGTTGTGTTGGAGGCAAAACGGGTCTCAACAACCTATTCAATAGAAATCAAAATAAAAGAATTAAAAAATAAAGATTCTTAATTTCTTAAAGAAGAAAACATAAGCTTAACTTTAAAAAAAATTAAAATTATTAAAGTGAAACAGATATTAAAATTTAAAATATTAAATAAATCTTATTGCTTCACTTACCTTGAATAGCTGCAATTTTGAGAATGTTCTGAATATGCCTTCTGACATATGGTGATTGGTGATGAAGATTTGGATGTCTACAGCCTCACTATACACCTGTTTGATCCAATCAATTTTAGTGCCAATTTTTTGTATCATAAGGTGGAGGGAGTGGATTGCACAAGGTGTCCAAAAGATTTGTAACACTCCTTAACTAATAAACCATTTGCTCTACAATTTTTAGCGTTGTCCGTTATGACTTGAATAACATTTCGAGGACCCACTTCCTCAATGGCTTGACAAAGAATATTAGCAATAAATGCACCATCCTTCACCTCCCCTTCACAATCCATTGCCTTCAAAAACATTGCCCCTTTAGGGGACACTGCAATAACATTGATCAATGGTTGATTTTTTTTTGCATCCTTCCATCCATCAGAAATGATAGATACCCTTGTCTTGGCCCAAGAATCCCATATAGACTTCAATGAATCCTCTACGAACTTGACCTCCTTTTCCAATAAGGTTCTATGCACCTTCTCAAATCTCGGGCCCTTGTACCCTTTTGGAGCCTCATTAATTGCTTTCACCATTTGTTGCCAATATGGTGAGTGAACAACATTGAAAGTTAATCCATTTGCATAGACACATCTCACAATGTGTAGATTGACAATCTCACGAGACTCGTTGTGCAATGCCATTTCCAATGGTCCCTTAATCTCTTATGTGCTGCAGGTTGTTCTTTAGGCGTGGCAAAAAATGGGTGGCTCTCTACAGGTTGAAGATTAGATGGTGATGGTGGGGGCTTCATTCCTCGAGATCCTTTTTTTAGCAAATGATGATTTGATTTATGACTTGTTGCTTCATTTGCTTTTCCTGCTCAATATATGCTATGACTTGCTCTAGTGGGATGGGTACATTAGTTGATGCCCACTCCAAGGATGCCACACAAATGGGCTTTCACTCGACTGTATGAGCTTGAATATTGAACATCACACCCATTGCAAATCTGAATATAATCCCCACCACTTGGATTTGACTGTACCATATTAATATATTTCCAAAGGGGTGAATTTGGGTCTATTTTGAAGTGGGGTCGGCTTGTGGAGGTTGAACTGGCTGCCATTGTAATCCCTATGGCAACAAATTCAATAAACAACACATTTGAAACAAATGAAAACAAAAAATATTATATAGAACCTAACTGAGTTTAAAA
The DNA here is from genome assembly GCA_027924645.1 of Cunninghamia lanceolata. NCBI lineage: Eukaryota > Viridiplantae > Streptophyta > Pinopsida > Cupressales > Cupressaceae > Cunninghamia > Cunninghamia lanceolata. The sequence goes on along the minus strand of BSBN01001465.1, from coordinate 2,402,901 downwards.
AATTTAAGCATATGCCATTGATTCATAGAAGAAAGGAGAAAAACAAAAATAAAGAGTTTCAAAACAAAACAAAAATGTAGAAAAGATAAACCAAAAAAACCAACTTCTTTTGCAAAAATCTTCTTCTACAATCTCCTTTGTAGCAAATGGGCTCTTGCACACGCATAGGAATAACAAACCAGTCACTTTGGAACCTTCATTGATCAATCGTCAACTCTATTGGTTTGATGGCAAGCAAGAATGAAAGTTCAGCAAAAATGAATGACTTTTGTCTTTTGCATTCACAATGAAGTAAACTACTTTGTTTTTGTTTTTCAAATGCCTTGGAATGAGGCTTTTAGGGTTAGGGATCCATTCAAGTCAAAGTCATGTCTTAAAACATTAAAAAAAGTAAAAAAAAAAAGGTCAAATATGTCTGATTTGCCCGCAGGTTGGCCAAAACTGGTCTGGGTTCACTTTGAAGCGTCCCTTGGACGCAACACCAGCCACCCCAAACAGGGATGCGGATCTGGTATGGATCAGACCTGGACCCAGCAGATACATGTAATGAACTGGTAATATAGATTAAAGATACTAATTGCTGCAATAAACTGGCTTCATTATTATTGTTGATGTTTTTGTCTCTTTTTGCTGTTGATATGCCTGTTCTTACTTTTGTACGGGCTGTTGTTTTGTGGCCTCTTGGACCAACCCTTCTGATTTGACTGGTCATTAGTGGCTTTGACAACCTCATTGCATCTTGCATCTGCTGTTGCTCTACCATCATATCCAGTTCTTTCTCCTTCTGCGCTCTTGACTGCCAACAGATATTCATATTCTTTTTTGTTCAATTTCAACCTTGTTGGCTTATCTAATCTTTGGACAGTCTTCATCATCATTGTCAATTGGACCAGAGTCTGTACATAACTCAAAAAACTTTTGCTGTTGCATATGGACATACTTTTGCAAAATGCACCCATATGTTACATTTTCTGTATTGTATTATGGGTCTGTCTTCCTTATTCCTCTCGAGAGGTGTCCTTGGACCTTTCTTCAACTATTATTATTACTCAACAATATATGGTTTCTTTGATTTGAATACCCTCCAGTAGAAGGTGTTTGTTGCACTACCAAACATTGTTTGTATGTTTTGTAAATGAACATCCACTAGTATCACGTGTCTTTACATTGCAGCTCACCATCAAATGTTGTTTGTCCATTTATTTTTCATGTTAAACATTTACTAATATTATGTGTCTTCATGCTGTAGGTCATGTAATACTCTAGGAACATTTATCCTCCGTGCCCCTTTCCCTTTAGCATTTTAAACAATATGTTACACTTTTCTCCATTTTCTCCTCCTTCTCTATCTTCTTACTAGGCTAAGTATCTGTCTGAGTTTTGATTGGTCTTCATTGGGGGAAATGGTAGAGGGAAGATTGAGAGTGTTGAAGTGCAGCAGAACACTTGCTTTCTAATGAACCAAACTTAAATATGAAGCAGCAAAAAAATGCATTTGTTGACGAATGCTTTTCAAGTGTCTTATTGTAAGATTTTCACGACACCTGTCTAATTGCATGCAATGGGAAATCAATACAGACAATTTTATATTGGTGCCTATCTGGCACATATAATCCCAGTGATAATCATAAAATGTCCATGACAAGCTTTTTTAATGGTACACCTTCATTGATTTGTTTTTTAGTCATAGTATTTTGAGTGTTACTAGTTTGTGTTTTTTGTGAAAAACAAGTTTTATTGGTAGTCAACTGCTGTTGTTAGAAATTTAAATCTTCATTTTACACAAAAGGTCGAGACTTCTTTACATACATTTGTGGTGGATGCTTTTTAAAGCAATAGCAATTGTTGCTCGTATAATCTGATGTTAGGAGGGAAAGATTAGAATTAGGTGTTGCTCTGATGATTAGTCATGCATTGGACATTTCTTGCATTTTAGGGACACACAGGGAATGGTAGGAAATGTCCCCTTGCCATCCTTGTTTGTAGGGACTCGCCCAGTGGTTGAGGAATATTTCCCCTACCTCAGACATTTTCCTATTTTCTGTTCGAAGTTTTAGGGACAGCTTGGGCATTCATCAACATCTGTTGTGTTGCCCTGGGGATGGTCAGCCATTTGTCTTCCATTGTATATTCTATCTCAGCTCGTGAAGGTTTAAGTACATCTCTATATATTAATTGCCTTCCGCCGAATCGTGGCAACTGTTTTGCTGTTCTTGAAAGTCTTCCTATTGATAATGAATGACTAAAATTATCATTTCAATTTTCAACTGAATGCTGTCTTGTTATTTTAACAATGAATATATATCTTTGTTCAAAACTAAAAGTTATGATGTGAATTCATTTGAAACCTGACAATTATGGTACATATTTTATTATAACTGATATTATTCTAGGCTTGTGCATTATAAATGGCTCCTGCAATTATTTTTAAAAATATGGTTTTAACTTCTTTCCTTGATATTTTAGTTATGGTACTTAACTTGCAATGTTTTGTTCAGGGTTTTAGTAGGGACTGGACGAGCTTGCTTTGAAACTTTAAGGCCATTGGCATATAGTCTTCTTGCAGAGCTAATTCATCATGTTCGGTTGGACCTTTCACTTTCTCAGGTTATTTTTTGTCTTTATTTTTGTTATTTGAGTCATTTTCATTTTTATAAACTATGCTTTTGTGTTTAGTGCATTTTTTTTTGTAACAGAGTTATTTTGCTCCCCTCACCCTATTTTTTTGTTATCTTTGTCATAACAATAGATTTTATAGGATGTACTGTTGGCAATCATAAGTTTCTTTTTAAAATTTTTTTTGTGCCCTTATCAGTTATACCTTCCATGTTCATCTTGAAAAACTCAAATCTAGGCTTTGGGAGGATCAAAAATAAGATTTATTTTTATATTTCTTACGCT